>CM036769.1:14142079-15342079 GCA_020796225.1 Arion vulgaris
TATATACCTTTACTATTCTATAAAGTATTCTATAAAGTGAATCTACTTTCTACTATTCTCTATTCTATAAAGTGTCTCTATACATTAGCCCAACAATACAGTTCTGCTGCAATTTTCCCTTATATCGATAATAATATATCATCATCAAGGTGCGTGTCCTTTATATGACGTTGCTCTCTTTGCAGCATATTTGAAATTCCCCCTGTCTCTAGCCAGTTCACCCACTTCGTCGATGGTCATATTCATGGTTTTTAATATCTTGTAGCCATCTTCTTCTTGGTCTGCCTCTGCGTCCTGGGACCCTGCACTCTAATATTGTTCTTTTCAGGCCATCGTGACGCTTGATGTGACCAAAGTATCTAATTGTTCTGTATAGTATATTGTTACAAATACGAAAGAGAAAATTGAGATATTTTGGACATATAAAAAGACAAGAAGGACTGGAGAAGACCATCATGGAAGGAGGCATACCGGCAAAGATAAGAAAAAGAAGACCACGGAGAAGATGGATTTGAGATGCAACTGATGGTTTGAACATGACGGCTGCAGAGGCGGAACATCTGGCCTATGGAGAAAAAAAAATTCCGGAGGACTGTTGGGGTGGCAAAGTTCTGCTCAGGACAAGCTCTTTGATGATGATGGTAATGAACGTCTTTTCCCATTTTGTTATTACCGCTGATGGACTTAGATCGTGAGTCTGTTACAACAATTGCAACTTGAACCAGAAAACAAATCCAGTAAATAAATTATTTGAGAAAATTGTTATAGATTTTTTTTTGTCGCCGCCATTATGAATTTTCAAGGAATTTAATTATGCTCCGCAAGAATTCATCGACGACCGAGTTAGAAGTGTGACTATCAGACAGAGGATAGGAACAACATGTTAGGTGTCTTGACTAAATCTGCATTCATAGAGGCAGAAACAAGTAGATAGGTATATAGATAAGTAGACAGAGAAACAGAAAGATAGACAAACATACAGTGGCGACTCGTCATTAAGGGCCAGTGGGCCGAGCCCACTAAAAATAATGTGTAACGTGTATAAATTAAAATATAACCTAATCCAATATCATGATTTTCCACACAAAGGTATGTCCTGCTCCACCAATAAAACTTAGCACGAACCGCCACTGCATACAGACATATAGATTGATAGATAAATAGAGAAGCAGACAGAGGGACAGACATACATACAGAGAGATAGAAAAAAAATATATATATATATATTGGAGAGCACAGTGGCGTAGTTGTGTAATTGTTAGTCAGCTCGTTTCGTGGGTTAGTGATCTGGTTCAATTCTACAGTGGGTGTGGAATTTTTCAGATTTGAACAGCTCTCAGGTCGACCCACCCTCAAATGGGTACCAGGATAAGCACTGGTAAATAAAAGTGGCTGGAGTGATGTTGACCACATAACCCATCGTGTGCCGACGGTCAATAAAAAATATGAGCCTAACATTGTATTACATACATATACCACATGGTACCAGAGCGGTTTCTTTACTTTAATATATATATATAGACAGATGATAGATAGACAGATAAATAAAAAGATACATATATAGATAAATAGATTGATAAATAGAGAGATATGTTGTAGTGGGGGGTGGTGTTTTATTGATGACTCATGTTGATGGTGATAAACAAACCACAGTACATCCCATCGGATGAAAATATGTATATAGTAGTACATCACACAGTCATGGATGGAATAACTATGTTTATATAGTTGTACTTCATAGCTTTATTAATATTATTTCAACATAAACAAAAACATGTCCTTCCATGTCAATGGTTTATGCTGTTCTCTTCTATTTACTAACTGTTGCTAACTCGTCACTACACTACGTCGATTGGTTTTTACAACGTCATTGTCTCGTTTTAGTGTCACCCCTCTGCTTAGAGAGTGTAAACACTAGGTCTGTTAATAAAATATCTAATTATATGTATAAACTACACACTAAAGCTAACTGTCTGGTTCATCAGCTGCCACCTGAGGGAGGGGGCTATAACAGATAGATAAACATATAGATACATATATAGATAGATAGACAGACAGACAGACAGGCAGACAGGCAGGCAGACAGACAGACAGACAGATATATATATAGATAGATAGATAGATAGATAGATAGATAGATAGATAGATAGATAGATAGATGATGGATGATGGATGGAGGGATGGATGGATGGATAGACAGACAGACTAACAGACAAACAGACAGACAGACTATAATATTTACTTTGCGTGATCAACGATCTGTATTAGGTTGATGGTATATCATTAGGAACTAATCTTATTTTCTAATCTCTTTGGCTAAAATGTTCATCTCTAAATTATACTCATCTGTTACTCTTTAGCTAGAAAGTTGACAAACATTATTACAAAGTAGTGAACTATTTATGTACGCAATCACTACCTCATGGGATAGCAAAAAACATTATTAAATACAAGCGGATGTATTGTTATCTCTAGACGGCATTTAGATGATGTTTTAATCTACGTGTAACGTGCAAATATTGTTAGGACAGTTTGTCCGTCAGGATGACATTCTAAATAAGAGTTTTAAAAACCCCAGGTGGGAGCAACGAACAATAAATATGATTAATAAATAGTCAGTGTACAGTATTAGAGCTTCTGGAATAAAACAAAATTACTAAACAGAGATTTGAACCCTTACCTTTATTTCTTATGGCACCCATTGTCTGAAAATGAAAGTCGTGGCATATCCTTTACATGAACTACAACAGTAGATTTTCTAGGCACCTCTTATACGTTCAGTAGTTTGCCATTGCTTTCTGAACGGTGAGATCTATTTTTATTGTTCGTAAAAATCTAAGGGAACTAACTTGACTCCAAACTTGCCCGCCTTGGAGTTTGAACCAGGTACGCTTGGGTTGTGATCGAGCTCACTACCGCTTAAGCTACAGACGCCCACACCCATTGCCTAGCACTTTTTTAAAATACGAGCGTTTTTACGAAAATAACCAGCGAGCTATTAAAAAAATAACTTTACTGAGCTTGTCTTTCACAAACGCTTCGTCTTGATAGACACAGAATAATCAAGTAAGGTTCGATCGAACAGTGTTTCCACAAACAAATGCGATAAGCTTATTGTGCTTGTATATTTGAGAGGAAACAACATCGTACTTACACACAGGTATACACATATATAACCGACATGCATACATCGTTCATAGTAGCTTCAAGTAAGATAAAAAGCCGAAGACTTCATTGCACCGGGTTTTACCCATATGGCTCGGTCCCTCTCCGCAGAAATGGCACGCCCCTGCCGAGAGTATTGCACAAAGCACGAACTCCGTAGCTCCGGCAACAATCCTAGGGTCTCTGGAAAAACTGCACTCGGATTCGAACCCACGATCTTCGACTCGCAAGGCAAAGGGCTTAACCACTCAGCCACAGAGACCCCCTCAAGTAAGATGAGAATAACTAGTGTGAAGACTCCCGAGAGAAGCACCAGAGATAATGAATATAATCAATAACTAGACAGTGTATAATTATCAGTGGATTCCGAAAACAAACAAAATATTACCAAACACAGTATTCGAAGCACAAATCTGTGGTCATTACGAACGAATATAGATATTCCACAACCTGCTGCCTTGCAAGTTTTGGCTGCGGACAGTCAAAGGCTGACGGAGAGCGAACCCAGTAAACGCTGGTTGAAATCGAACACATCACCGAAGGATAAGCACCAGAGCTCCAAATGGTACTGAAGCTGGTGAATGTACGCCAGTTCTTGGTGTTAGGCTGTTTATATATCGCAATTAGAATGATAAAAACGGCCGTAAAAGTATGATCGAGAGAAGAAGAAGAAGAAATTCCACTTCTAAAATTGATAATCTTGGTACTGTATTATAGGAATTCCACTTCTAAAATTGATAATCTCAGTACTGTATTATATGAATTATACTTCTAAAATTGGTAATCTCGGTACTGTATTATATGAATTCAACTTCTAAAATTGATAATCTCAGTACTGTATTATATGAATTCCACTTCTAAAATTGATAATCTCAGTACTGTATTATATGAATTCTACTTTAAAATTGTAATCTCGGTACTGTATTATATGAATTCAACTTCTAAAATTGATAATCTCAGTACTGTATTATATGAATTCAACTTCTAAAATTGATAATCTCAGTACTGTATTATAGGAATTTCACTTCTAAAATTGATAATCTCAGTACTGTATTATATGAATTCAACTTCTAAAATTGATAATCTCAGTACTGTATTATATGAATTCAACTTCTAAAATTGATAATTTCAGTACTGTATTATATGAATTCAACTTATAAAATTGATAATTTCAGTACTGTATTATATGAATTCAACTTCTAAAATTGATAATCTTGGTACTGTATTATATGAATTCTACTTCTAAAATTGATAATCACGGTACTGTATTACAGATATTCCACCTCGTATTAACAAAAACTGTTATGAATGTAGACTAGACATGCAATTTAGTTTTACTCGTAGTAAAATAGCAAGTAAGATCATGTTTGCATGTCATGAATTACATTGGGGGATAATGTGGTAGGTCCGTATTTGTATTGAAACAACGACACACAATGGATGAAGTGATGAACATCATATAGGTTTCTCAACTTTCCGTTGTTTTTTGTGATCTCTTTCCTTTTTCCTTTAACCCCGGTTGAGGCATATACTAATAATAATAATAATAATAATAATAATTCCTCTCGTACCGTTATACGTTACATAGGGCCTGGAAGTAATTTCTCCATACCGCTATATCCTGGGCAACTCGCTCAATCTCCTCCATGGAACTGAGACCGCTATTTCCTGCCTTTCTTAGCAAAGTTCGTTTCAGGGTCTCCTTAGATCGTCCTCTCTTTCTTGAACCCTTTGCATCCCACTTCAATGCTTACTTTGATATTCGTTGATCATTTCTTCTCAAGGTGTGCCCAACATATCTCCATCTTCTCTTTCTTATGACAGTTGTCACTAGTGGTTGACCAGACATGTCTCTGATTTCATCACTTCTCCTGAATTCGTTCCATTTTATATTCATTATTTTTCGCAGACATCTATTTTCAAATGCATTCAACTTGCTTTCTATATCTTTAGTCATTTTCCAACTCTCGCTGGCATATGTTAGGATTGATACAACATTTGAATTGAAAATTCGTAATTTGTTTTAATACTATATAATTTGCAGTTCCATATTTTATTTGGTTGAGGCATATGCCCTCAATTAAATCATGCTAAGTTTTCCTATCTTAAATTGTCACTTGCAGTTGATTCCATTTTTTTCACATGTCGTTAGTCTCTGCCTTCAAATCTGTTTCCATGTATTTCTAGATTTTCCTCTTTCGTGTTCCTTGCTGGTTCCAGAAAAAAAACCTTTCTTGTTATTATCCTTTTTGGGTTTTCTAAACAATTGTATCCTATCCAGTGCCATAGTCTTTCTTTCACCTTTTTGGTTCACTGGAACCTGTCTCGTTCTCTACGTAACCTTCTCATTAGTGACCCTTTTATGCCATCTCAGTTCCTCTATTCTGTCTCGACACCTGTGGATTAATGTTTGCAATTTCTTTGTTATTGTTTTCCTAACACCAAGTTTAGGCTGGGTCCCAATTTAAGCGGGGTCAGCAAGGGATCAACTGCTATCTCAAAACACCCCACTCCAACAGGCGTGTTTGATCCAGGTAACACTTGATCTCCAACCAAGTGCAAGAATCGCTACGCTATTTAAACTCTCAACCAGTCAGTAATGTCAAGTAATAAATTAAAATCCAGACAAAAAGGAAATAATGTACGGGTTTATTAATGTCAAAATATGTTTAGTTAGACCACAGAAATAAAAATAGATCGGAATTGTATGATCATAGATCATAGCTCGTCGGCCATATCTTATCTGTGTATCAATCCCTTACATGCAGTGGCGGCTCGTCATTAAGGGCCAGTGGGGCCGAACCCCACCAAAAATAAGGTGTAACGCGTATTTATTATTTTATACATTAAATTATAACCTCACCGAAACCATGATATTTCCGAAAATTTCTTTCTGACCCCACACACAAAATTGATCACGAGCCGCCACTGCTTACATGTATATCCATTCTATGTCTGTGCACTTTTCAGTATGTATTTTCTTAATTCACAGTGGTTGTTTTTATAGCTTCCTGCTTTTGTAGATGTGAAGTGTGGCAACTCATATGACGTAATACACACATTCTAAAGTTACTAGACTTGAACAAGTAACCTAGGAAACAAAGAATAGTGTTATGTGATTATGTAACATTTCTGATTACGTTAGCAGACGACGTTTATGTAACAAACAGCAGTTTGATGGAGATAATGTTACATTTATACAGTGGATGTACGTTTATGTCTAGCAGACATCACGGATGTAAGAAGGTATTTCTAGATTATTAATTCCAGAACAAATTCTCTTATGAAATTTACGGTTATCTTACGTAATACATGGATATGTGAGCTATGGCGCAGACATCACATAAATTATGGTATACAAGACTGATTGATTGATACGAACATTATCATTGCATTTTTATGATTGTAAACTCTCGATCTCTTTCCGGAGGACAATTTCAGCGAACTTCGTAGTACCAGTGTAGTAGCGGACAGGCTTGCATCAACAGCATCGATTGTTGGGGAGTTGAAGATGGATAAGGGGATATTCTTCGGTCTCTTCGCGACTGTCTGTTGGATGAAGACACTAAAATCGATGTTGAATCGATCAAGCGATTTAGGCAGTTTGGAGTTACCCGTTGTTCAAGTCGAACTGGATGCCTGAGAGGCAGAGTGAGAGGTGTGTTTAATCAGCGAGCCACGGAACCATCAGTATGCATACTCTTCGAGATCTGTTGGGGAGACTGAGCACCTATGGGTCTGCCCGGAGTGCAATGACGTCAGTTTAGTAACCAATAACCAATAATCGTAGTACCAGTGAAAATCCTTGATGCAATTTTGAAAATAGTACTCATTCTTTAGAAATGTTGTTTTAAAATGTTTGAAAGCAATGACAAACTACTGAACTTATAAGTGGTGTCTAAAACTCAGCAATTCGTTTATTGTGGATAATGGGACGTCCTGTAAAGGATATGCCATGATTTTCATTTTCAATGAATTTTCCCCGGGCAACGGATTTCCAGCTAATTATTACTGATTTTTGTATTTCAAGGGTTCTTTCACGTCCTCACTGAACACGGGACCTACGTTATTTCGTCCGTCTTCGATAACACTAGTAACTAGATCTCACCTACTTTAAAATCAAAGATCCCTACATTGGAATAATAGACCTCTGAAAAAATATATGGATTGCGTGGAATGAACAGAATACCGTTAGAGAATGAGGTGAATTTGCTTCGACGCACATTGTCTCAAAATTTAAAACGAAAATACTTGAATACAGGTATATATTCACATTGTCTCAAAATTTAAAATGAAAATACTTGAATACAGGTATATATTAGTCTGGCCCAACTTAACACTGCGGTCTATCTTGTACAATCCAGGTGAACAAGCTGTCGTCTCTCGACACGGCGCTCTATCATGTAACAATCCAGGTGTAACAAGACTGTCGTCTCTCTGACACGGCGCCTCTATCATGTAACAATCCAGGTGTAACAAATCTGTCGTCTTGGCTTGAGAACACTTTGAATCAAGTTCGACGATCTGGCATACAATAACTGAAACAGAAGTGTTAAAAGACTGTCGACGGCTGGCAACATTAGTAAACATAAGTGTGAAACAATTTCAATAATAATGACAGCTAAAATTGTCTCAGTATTTGTAGTGAATGTTGTCCAATTTGTAGTGAATGTTTCTCAGTATTTTAGTGAATGTTGTCGCAATATTTGTATTGAATGTTGTCTCAATATTTGTAGTGAATGTTGTCTCAATATTTGTAGATAATGTTGCCTCAATATTTGTAGTGAATCTTGTCTCAGTATGTAGTATATATTTTATCAGGCAGTTGTTATCTGTTGTCATGTAATGATATGGCCATTGTGTTTACAGGAGAAATGTTTTCTGCAAAATGGTTTTCTCTTCAACATCATATACTGTAATTTCTATATTCGCTGTAAAACGCGCACGAACATTAGACCAGGCTAACCTGCTGCCTTGCAGGTAGGCTGGGACAAAAGGCAGACGGAGACACCTAGTAAACGCTGATTGAAATCGACACTTCACCAGGATAAACACAGAGCTCCAAACAGCGGTGAACGATGTGATGAAAATACGTTCTTGGGAAAGCTGTTTATATATCACCAGAATGATCAAAATGGCCAAAGAACGATCGCAAAGTAGTAGAGAGAGAGAGAGAGAGAGAGAGAGAAACCAGGCTGATTTTCTAAATTTCTAAGTGATAGAGGCAGTGTAAATGATTCACATTGATGGTTAATCATAACCCTAACTTAGACTACAATAATTCTAGTCAAATATGCTGTAGCTAGACACAGTACTATAATGTAACCAGTGGCGCTCAGTGGTCATTTTCTTGGTGGACCAGACAACATTTTCGGAAAATCATGTTTTTTTAGCATTTACTATTCCGAAGTTATTCCCTATAGATTATTGTGGGACCGGGTCCCACTGGCAGACGAGCCGCTCTCGACGGTAGCCAAGAGAATAGTAATCAAAAGAATTGTCGCCCCACGCTGATGAGGAGATCGAGCATTTATGGACTAATTTGTCGTTGCAGTGATGATATTCCGACGACTAAACTAAACTAAAACTAACAACACATCATATAATTTTACTATATCTACTCTTGTATGCACAGTGTCTACAATAATACCAAGAAAACACCAATGCTATATTGAACCAATAATTATGTATGCACAAATCATGGACAATGAACAGACAATAAATAAAATCGATGGAATCCACAGAGATGTGATTTTACAGAACAATTCTGAAAATGCTAGAAATAGCGAAAAATATAACAAAATTGATGAGGTTCTAAAAGATGCTTGCACGCGACGAAACAGGATCAAAAGAATAAATAGTAAACAATCAATTATTTTCGGACAAATAATACGAATGTTTGCGAGATTTGATGGCAACGGGTAAAGTACAGAGAATGAGAGATAGTTGAAGTCAGGGTATTGTTGATGGTAGGACATCGTAGTTTGACAAGAGATCGTGTCAGAACTCATTAACTGCACAGCAGGAAGGGACAGAAAATGGAAAACATGATTGCTAAGCCGGAGGCAGGCATGATTATTTAGTCGAGTGTCTTATACGATGTAGATAAGTTAGTTAAAACATTATACTTTAGTGTACAGTGCTACAAGGCACGTTAATATATACACGATGTATATACACGATGCTAAATGGAATAATGCGACAAGACAACGCACAGGGTCAGTGAGCTAAAACTGACCAAGATCCAAATTCACCTCCACTTGGTCGTCCTGGAAACAAATTGCAGTCTGTTAAGGATACAATTTTAACTACCTTGCGGTTTGGTAGTAGTGTCAGCGCAGATGATAATGGTATAATATTTGCCCACACAACAAATAAACAATATTTTAGAGTGGCTGCTCCTACAAGAGTTTCCTGATCGACATCTAGGGATCAATAACTGAGACAGCAGCGCGGAAATTACCGTTGGTCGTACCAGAATTAACCGGGACTTACACAACTCGATTAATGGTTGATGTTCATGTTCTACTACATGCAAAACAAAAAGTGATATGTAACCATACATCTTGATGACTGGTCCTGATGATCGGTGCTGATGTAAGAACGTCTGTTGTGTGTAAAAACGTTTCAACTTTTCTAATATGGAATTTCTGAGTGAAACTTCCAAAGCTATTTGGCACAACAATCATGCATCCCGTTTCAAAAACAGTTGACAATATTTCTATTCCAAAATAAAATAAGCATGACAGGAAAAGTTGCAAAACATGAACATACTTTCGACTCAGATCATGCACACTTTATTGATGGATGCAAAGTGATCAATAAAAGTTTCTAAGGTTTATGCAAGATAGAAGAAACGTTATAGGAACTATCAGATCAGGCAAACAAAATAATTAGCCTGGCGTAATTTTTATAGTGTGTCTGTCCTGCATGCTGTGAGCTATGAACCAGGAAGGGGGGATGGGAAGGGCGGCAACATATTCATGTTCTCGACGCAAACCACACATATCACAAAGAGACGCAAATCACACATATAACAAAGAGAGGCAAACCACATTTTCACAAAGAGACGCAAACCACACATATCACAAAGAGACGCAAACCACACATATCACAAAGAGTGGCAAATCACACATATCACAAAGAGTGGCAAATCACACATATCACAAAGAGTGGCAAATCACACATATCACAAAGAGATGCAAATCACACATATCACAAAGAGATGCAAATCACACATATCACAAAGAGTGGCAAATCACACATATCACAAAGAGTGGCAAATCACACATATCACAAAGAGTGGTTAACTTGCTTCATAAGAACAAAGGCAACGAAAAAAATATCCCTTGTTTGATTTAAGAGCTTTTGATAAAAAACATAACCGTATCTTATTTTTGTACTTTGTAAAACTAAATTTAAAGATATAGAAAGCAAGTGAATGCATTTGAAAATAATGTCTGCAAAAATAATGAACGTAAAATGGAACGAATTCAGGAGAAATTATGAAATCGAGAAATGTCTGGTCAACCACTAGTGACAACTGTTATAAGGAAGAGAAGATGCAGATATGTTGGGCACACATTGAGAAGAAATGATCAAAGAATATCAAATCATGCATTGAAATGGGATGCAAAGGGTTCAAGAAAGAGAGGACGACCTAAGAAACCCTTAGCGAACTTTGCTGAGAGAGGCAAGAGATATCGGTCTCAGTTACATGGAAGAGATTGAGCGAGTTGCCCAGGATAGAGCGGTATGGAGAAATTGCATGCAGGCCCTATGAAACGTATAACGGTACGAGAGGAATTATTATTATTATTAAAACTAAATTACTTTGTCTTTGTTAATTGCGAGTATCGCCTTAATATTTGAACAAAAAGTGTATTCAGTTTGAACTAAACAATCGTTTGTTTCTCAAAGTTTTACACTTCATAAAAATAGAATAATACTATGTTAGTTCGAATGAACACCGTGGCATATCCTTTACATGACGTAGCCATCAACATCAGAAAACGAGTCGTTGATTATCTAGGCACCATTTATACGTTCAGTAGCTTGCCATTGCTTTCTAAACGATGAGGTCTATTTTTACCTTTGTAAAATCCCACGGAAACGACCTTGCTTCCAAATTTGCCCACCTTGGGGTTCTAACCAGGTACGCTAGAGTCCGTGATCAGCTCCTACCGCCTGAGCTACAGACGCTCACAGGATGCTTCGAAAAACAAACTTTAATTTTCTTAGAAGTTTAGTTAATAAACAATAGCAGCAAATAGAAAAGAAAGTCATCTAAATATTCTTCTCTGTTATTTAGCGCACATGTTGCAACTACAACTTTACATACCTGTCTATTGTTTGTTTCGTTTTCTATTTTTGTATTTTGCACTGAGCTCGGAACTTCTCAAGAATGTGTGTAATTCTTGTTTTTATAAAGTCAATGCCAAAGGGATAGTTTTCTCTTTGTTATCACTACTTTGTATTTATTTAAGTTCTGGAATTTCAAACAGAAGTGGGAAATATGATCCTAGAACAGACGAGGTAATGCGAGTGCGTTACACTATAATTATACAATTTATTCTTCTTCTTCAATTTCTTATGTTGTGAAATTCACACAGAGAGATAACACAACAACGATCCACAGTGAAACTCACCATATTGTACGATATTAACTGAAATCATGCGTAGTGTCCCATTTCTCATTGTTGATGGATTTCTCTGTTTGTTAAGGGCAGGCATATTCCTTCTTTAATGAAAATCTTAATTCCATCAGGATTTGTCTACCAGTTAATTAATAAAATATCTACAAGGCAATAGTATCTACCGACGCTTGATTGAAATATCTTTAATTTTGTAGTGTCTACCGACGCTTGATTGAAATATCTATAATTTTGTAATATATAAGTACCGACGCTTGATTGAAATATCTATAATTTTGTGAGTATGTACGGACCATGATTGAAATATATATACATGCTTATAGCATGTACCGATTGATTGAAATATATGCGAACTTGTAGTATGTACCGACGCTTGATTGAAATATATATGTTTGCTATGTCATCCGACGCTTGATTGAAATATATAGTGTGCTTGCAGCATGTACCGACGCTTGATTGAAAATATATGTGAGCTTGTAGCATGTACCGACGCTTGAATGAAATATATATGCATGCTTGTAGCATGTACCGACGCTTGATTGAAATATATATGTGTGCTTGTAGCATGTACCGACGCTTGAATGAAATATATATGTTTGCTTGTAGCATATACCGACGCTTGATTGGAATATATATGTTTGCTTGTAGCATGTACCGACGCTTGATTGAAATATATATGTTTGCTTGCAGTATGTACCGACGCTTGATTGAAATATATATGTTTGCTTGTAGCATGTAGCGACGCTTGATTGAAATATATATGCATGCTTGCAGCATGTACCGACGCTTGATTGAAATATATATGTGTGCTTGTAGCATGTACCGACGCTTGAATGAAATATATATGTTTGCTTGTAGCATGTACCGACGCTTGATTGAAATATATATGTTTGCTTGTAGCATGTACCGACGCTTGATTGAAATATATATGTTTGCTTGCAGTATGTACCGACGCTTGATTGAAATATATATGTTTGCTTGTAGCATGTACCGACGCTTGAATGAAATATATATGTTTGCTTGTAGCATGTACCGACGCTTGAATGAAATATATGTAATACTGCAGCGTGTGTAACAGAGTGGTTAACAAGTGGACGATATGGAACGTTCAGAGACAAAGAAAATGATGATCTTAGAGCGTAATTAACAAAGAATACATTCCTGCAACCGATGTCAGATTCAACCCATCAACCCAAACTTATTTTTAATGAGTTTTTCAATGAGTTTTCAGTAAAATTCACATTCAATGAATCATTCTCTTTCTGTCCTTATCAGTAGAGGACATTAAATAATTTAGAGAACAGAAATTGTATTACTGCACATTTGCAAATCTTGACATTCTTGTTGCACATTAATTATGCATAAATAATTTTCTTTGTTAATGTGCCGGCGTAGCTGTTAGAAACTCGGAAATTATTTTCTGCACTTCATGACACATTTTCCCCACTCACGGTGAGCCCATCTCCGCCTTTACATCTGTTCTTTTAATAAAATAAAAATTTGAGAAGAGTAATACACGCACTAGAGGTTCCATTATTTTTTGTTTTAGTTCCATTTACTTTTTTTTGGTTAAAATTTCTAATAATTTGTTACTGAATCAACGTTATAGTAGACACTATGTAAACAATTCATCATAATCATCAAGTAGCTTGTCTTGGGCAGAACTTTGAAACGTTAACAGTTCTTCGGAATATCGCTCCCTCTTAGGCCAGATGTCCCACCTCTGCAGCGATCATGCTCAAACCATCAGTTACATCCTGAATCCATCATCTCCGTGGTCTTCTCTTTCTCTTTGCTAGTATGCCTCCTTCCGTGATGATCTTCTCCAGCCGTTTGTGTCTTATTATATGTCTAAAATATTTTAATTTTCGCATTATTATTTGTAGCATCAGTCAATTAAAAAAAAATTGTGAGCTCTTTCTGAATAGATGTTTTCGTTCTCTTCACTGTCCATGATATACGGACACCCGTATGTAAAACAAATAGCTGCGCAATATACAACAGCTAGATGGCGAATGCTGCGCATGCAAGTAGTGTCCGTTGCTATTAAATTATAATGCCACAGTTTGGTCTCACTGAGTCACGCTGTAGCACAGTGATTAGTGCCCTTGTCTCCTACACGAGTGGTCCCAGGTTTGAACTAGCCAGTTGCAGTTGGAATTGTTTCCGTTCTCAAACGATTCACATATCGACCTAGTCTCAATTGGATGCCAGAGAAGTAAATGGTACCAGTGTGATGTTGGCCATATCACGTGTCAAAGTTCAAAGGAAAACGTAGTCCTGACACCGTATACCTTAATACACTACTAGGTATAAAAGCGTTCTTTAATTCTCTCATACAACTGCAGGACACGATCGTTGAAGATTATAACAGCTGGATTAACAACTGCTGTCTGTGAACATATTTTAGTTGACAGCTGCTGTCTGTGAACATATTTTAGTTGACAACTGCTGTCTGTGAATATATTTTAGTTGACATCAGAGATTGATAACTGCTCTCTGTGAATATATTTTAGTTGACATCTGAGATTGACAACTGCTGTCTGTGAACATATTTTAGTTGACAACTGCTGTCTGTGAACATATTTTAGTTGACAACTGCTGTCTGTGAACATATTTTAGTTGACAACTGCTGTCTGTGAATATATTTTAGTTGACTTGTGAGATCCATCGATAAGTAGAAAATACATATAAATCTAGTAAAACTTGGGACGACAAAATCGTATGTCTATTTCAAATCATAATCAGACATTTCAAATGTAACAACAATCTGAGATTTGAGCTGATAGTTGTACATTCTAGCACTAAAGTCTGTGAGTTTATCGGATAGTTGAACATTCTAGCACTGAAGTCTGTGAGTTTATCTGATAGTTGTACACATTCTAGCACTGAAGTCTGTGAGTTTATCGGATAGTTATACATTCTAGCACTGAAGTCAATGAGTTTATCTAATAGTTGTACATTCTATCACTGAAGTCTATGAGTTTATCTAATAGTTGCACATTCTAGCACTGAAGTCTATGAGTTTATCTAATAGTTGTACATTCTATCACTGAAGTCTGTGAGTTTATCTAATAGTTGTACATTCTAGCACTGAAGTCTGTGAGTTTATCTGATAGTTGCACATTCTAGCACTGAAGTCTGTGAGTTTATCTGATAGTTGCACATTCTAGCACTGAAGTCTGTGAGTTTATCTGATAGTTGTACATTCTAGTACTGAAGTCTGTGAGTTTATCTGATAGTTATACATTCTAGCACTGAAGTCTATGAGTTTATCTAATAGTTGTACATTCTATCACTGAAGTCTGTGAGTTTATTTGATAGTTGAACATTCTAGCATACATTCATGATATATCATTGGTAAGCAGATATCAGTGGTAAGCAATCAGTGGTAAGCAGATATCAGTGGTAAGCAGATATCAGTGGTAAGCAGATAACAGTGGTAGCAGATAACAGTGGTAAGCAGATATCAGTGGTAAGCAGATATCAGTGGTAAGTAGATATCAGTGGTAAGCAGATAACAGTGGTAAGCAGATATCAGTGGTAAGTAGATATCAGTGGTAAGCAGATAACAGTGGTAAGCAGGTATCAGTGGTAAGTACATATCAGTGGTAAGCAGATGACATCATGGCTTTGTGTAGAACGATCGAAGCAGTTTAATTTTTATAATGTAGTGACTCTTAACAAAATTAATTTAAGTACTCGCGCACACACTCACACCGGCGCGCACATGCTCATAAATAATAAGACTGTTGATAAACTAGAAATAACGGGGTCCCATTTTCATCATCATCAGTCATAGTCACGCCCAAGGATACATAAGGCAGAGATAACAAAAACATGGCAACTCAGTTCGTTCTTGTGCCTTTTTCTTTATCTAAAATCTAGCCTTAAGCATGGCTTTAAGCTCTGCTTTATGCCCGTCTGCCCAGCGTGTTCATAGAAGTTTGGACAAGCCTCCTGTAAGTGCGGTTCAATTCCGCGTGCTGGCAGAAAAGCCACAGATTCTCCAGATTTACTGTGTTCGTGGCACCGAACCGAAGGGTTACGATGTCCATGGCACCGAGACGAAGAACTGAAAGCTCAAGTGCTTCTGGATCCAAAAAAAGCTCTGCTTCAACAGTCAGTTTGCTGTCCTTATATTCCCGCTGTCCCTGTGGTGTCCACTGTATTGCATGTTTAGTTTACATTATCTCACTCTCTCTGTCCTTTTTAACCAGGATTGGGGAATAGGCCCTCAACCAACCTATGCCAAGTTTTCCTATCTCTAGCTATCTCCTGCAGTTCCCTCCAGCTCGTCTTTATATTGTTGATCTCTGCCACCAAATTCCGTCTACATGTATATTTATCTTGCATTAGTTCTAATTAACCATGTTAACCTCTCTTGTGATCAGTATGGTTTTCTAGAGAACGAGTTAGGTTGCCCATAGGCCCCTCTGTCATGTAAGACAGTCATTTCTGAATTGGGTCACAGAATTTTGAAGTCTTGATCATCTTTCTTTGTGTACCGTCCAATGCACGTCATCGTCTGCTTTATATGTCTTTGTATTTTTACGTTCAGTTAGTTCACTAATAAATACTTGCACACTAAATGTTCATCATCAAATAGCTTGTCCTGAGCAGAACTTTGCCACCCAACAGTCCTCCGGAATTTCTTCTCTCTCATATGCCTGATGTCTTACCTCTGCAGCCCTCATTTTCCAACCATCAGATATATCCTGAATCCATCTTCTTCATGGTCTTCCTCTTCTTCTCTTTGTCGATATGCCTCCTTCCATGATGGTCTTCTCCAGCCTTTCATCTTTTTATATGTCCAAAATATCTGATATAAAAAGACATGAAGGGCTGGAGAAACTAAATGTACACTAAATGTTAAATGTGTAAATGTGTAAATGTGTAAATGTGTAAATGTGTAAATGTGTAAATGTGTAAATGTAATGTAAATGTACACTAAAGTGTAAATGTGTAAATGTGTAAATGATGTAAATTGTAATGTACACTAATGTGTAAATGTGTAAATGTGTAAATGTGTAAATGTACACTAAATGTGTAAATGTGTAAATGTGTAAATGTGTAAATGTGTAAATGTGTAAATGTGTAAATGTGTAAATGTGTAAATGTGTAAATGTACCTAAATGTTGTAAATTGTAAATGTGTAAATGTGTAAATGTGTAAATGTGTAAATGTGTAAATGTGTACAGTTAGGATATATGTCATCCTCATCATGTGCCATGCCAGCTAGAGTAGGGATCACGTATCTTACAAACGTATATCCTTGATGTTGACTATCAGTTCAGATGTTGACACTATCCCGTTCGATGCAGCCATAATGTCCAAAATATTTTCGCTCTCTCTGTCTTCCTCTGTCTCGTCTCCCATTGATTTTATCGATTGGTATTTGTTATCATTGTAACAGTTTCATGTTATGATTAGGTATATTCGGGGTCAACCTAAACCAAACCCTTTATTGCACTGGGTGTCCTGAGTCTGTAAGAAACACCTTGTTTACTAATGATTAGGTGACCAGCAGTTTACTAACTCAGGACATTAGTTTATCCCATGGTATTCAGGGACTCTTTAATCTCGAAATCTCGAGACCCAGGTAGGGCAGCTGGGGTTTTGTTACATATATTCAGTGGAACTTAGATTTAGAAGAGAGACACAACACTCAGAAGAGATATAGTTATAGTAAGGAAGAGAAAAAGGACTCGAAAAGGAACACACGAGACTGAGTTCCGTGGTATGAAGATTATTGAGAGAGAGGAAGACTAACTTATAGTCTTAAATATTTTTCTGACAAAATTTAAGGAACATTAAGCTTTGAACAGTGAGGAGATAGGCAGAAGTGAACTAGCGATGAACAACGAATATTGTTTTCTTATACGGAGAGACATCAACCTTCAATCATCTGATGAATATTGGTGTTGTTTTGAACAAACACCCAGAGACCTGATGACCAGACGACCCAGTTCTAGAGAGGCCACTCTACGACCAGGCCGAGACGACGTCCGAACTTTTAGTACGAGGATTCAAAAACAAACTTTAACCCTGGTAAAAAATTAACTGTTTTCGAGGAACTAGAAACCCTGTTCAACGAAACTTTTCAGTGATGGTAGAGAGTTCAGAGAGCGGCCACTTGTAGACCACTGTATTTCTGAACAGAGTATGCCACCAACTAGCATACACAGAATTGCTGGCGATGACCATGTCAAATCCTTAGGTTGATGGGAGTTGACCATAAGGTAAGAACAATTTCTGAACTAAGATATATTGTTTAATTGTGAAATGAACTAATTGCGGTGAACTTATAAGCAAGAACAATTTCTGAACTAAGATATATTGTTTAATTGTGAAATGAACTAATTGCGGTGAACTATAAGGTAAAGAACAATTTCTAACAAGATATATTGTTTAATTGTAAATGAACTATGTCGGTGAACTTATAAGGTAAAGAACAACTTCTGAACTAAGATATATTGTTTAATTGTGAAATGAATTAATTGCGGTGAACTTATAAGACGGTTTCCAATTAGAGTATAGAATGAATTAGGTTGATGTGAGTTGATGCCTAGGATTGATTTATTAAGATATACATTACGGTTGTCCAAAGTGACGTTGAGTTAGGAGAGTTACCTGTGAATCAATATTTTTCTTTGCTATTAAAATTTATTGTTTTGAAGAACGAAGTGTGTACTTATGTGTGTTCCTTGCATTCTTCATGAGAAAGTATCATTCTATTAAATTAACACTACTACCTCTTTCAACAAGGACCTTGTACCAGCTAGCCTGTTATATCATACACTCTTTCTCACCACATGCACGAAAAATGATGACTGTCTCTTTCTGATATTGCTAATACGTTATATCTGTGCCTTGACCTTATTCAACACATCAACATTAGTCATTTTAGCAGTCCATGGGATTCCTATCATTCTCATGTCAAACCATATCTCTACATACCACATAAACGTTTAGTATGAAATATAAAATAAAGCAATAAAGAACACGTTTTAATTGGTTATTTTTATTGGTTACTAAACTGACGTCATTGCACTCCGGGCAGACCCATAGGTGCTCAGTCTCCCCAACAGATATCGAAGAATATGCATACTGATGGTTCCGGTGGCTCGCTGATTAAACACACCTCTCACTCTGCCTCTCAGGCATCCAGTTCGACTTGAACAACGGGTAACTCCAAACTGCCTAAACGCTTGATCGATTCAACATCGATTTTAGTGTCCTCATCCAACAGAGAGTCTCGAAGAGACCGAAGAATATCCCCTTATCCATCTTCAACTCCCCAACAATCAATGCTGTTGATGCAAGCCTGTCCGCTCTCTCATTACCGTAAACACCCGCATGCCCAGGACAGTATATCCACGTAAGCCGCTGGAGGTTAGAAACTTCTATAGACATCCACTCATACCGAAACGTTTTAATACAATGTGATATATTGATGGTGACAGTGCTAGTGGGGTATATCTCTTTGACCAGCGGTACACCAGATGTGATACGGCAAAACACGTAATAACAAAGTACTGTAGTTTTACAAAATACAAAAACAATAATAAAACATACAGCAACGTTTCGACCATTGCTACATAGTTTTACTGCAGTCTTTCCTTATATCGATAATACTATGTACACGGTCAACAACACACAAGCTGCTGCTGCTGCCTTTATTCAGTGTTTGTTTGTACCAATGAGACTGAGTCTACAGAGATATGTTTGTTATCTAATTGAGACTAGTCTACAGAATATGTTTTTATCTAATGAGACTGAGTCTACCAGAGATATGTTTGTTATCTAATTGAGACTGAGTCTACCAGAGATATGTTTGTTATCTAATTGAGACTGAGTCTACCAGAGATACGTTTGGTATCTAATTGAGACTGAGTCTACCAGAGATACATTTGTTACCTAATTGAGACTGAGTCTACCAGCGATACATTTGGTACCTAATTGGACTGAGTCTACAGAGATACATTTGGTACCTAATTGAGACTGAGTCTACCAGAGATCGTATGTTACCAAATTGAGACTGAGTCACCAGAGATACGTGGTACATGAGACTGAGTCTACCAGAGATACGTGTGTTACCTAATTGAGACTGAGTCTACCAGAGATACGTATGTTACCTAATTGAGACTGAGTCTACCAGAGATACGTGTGTTACCTAATTGAGACTGAGTCTACCAGAGATACGTGTGTTACTAATTGAGACTGAGTCTACCAGAGATGTGTGTTACTTAATTGAGACTGAGTCTACCAGATACTTTTGGGTATCTAATTGAGACTGAGTCTAACAGAGATACATTTGGTACCATTGAAACTGAGTCTAACAGAGACATTTTTAGGACAAAATTCTTACTCCAACTGGAGATCAAACAGAGACGGCCTGTCTAGCAAGTAAGAACAATAAAACTATGTTATCGATGAACATAATAATAAATATAGTATATTAGTCATATCTTCACTTCCTAAGGGACTAGTAACTAGACTCAATGAACAATAAATATAGAAGAAACACTGTTTCAGAGCTAGATCTACAGAATGATTGTGTCTGTTGTATTGATACCGAATTCAGTCACAGAAGTATAATCAAGAAAATATAGAAATGAAATTTATTGAAAGAGATCAAATATAGACCCCAAAAATAGCTCATTCTGGTTAAATCATACTAGAAAGAATTTTGGATATACAAGAGCGGGTCAAAGGCGTTGTCATAGGTACAACGCCGCGCCAGGTTAAGGGAGCTGGTAATAATCAAGATCCTTCACCACCTCCAGGTGGTGACGCTGGGAGCAGACAGAAGGTCCTGTCTGGCTAAGTGGGTAGGGATCGAGGGAGAGCTACTCTGGTAGAAGTAGTATGGCAGACGCTGTCACGTTATATGAGATCTACTCGTATCACAGACGAGCAGGTTCACAGAGTGACTATTTCTGCCCGTCTTCCGGTCGATGGGAAAAGCGGAATAAATAAAAACATATCGTAAGAATTAACAAGGTACGAGTCGACAGAAGGCACCAGCTCTCGGCAAGAATCGTCAAAAAAATGCAATGTGACGAGTCGACACAAGGGAAGATTGCAGTAAACTCCGCACAACAGGCCAAGCGCAGATCCATTTATTGGGTAAGGTTGGCCGAGCGCAAATCCTAAAGTTGCGTTCTAGTGCCTAACGAAATTGCTTTCCCTAGAACAACCTAGCACGGTACTGTTGCACTGACAACTAGCATCCCTGAAAAACGGGGGCGGGGATGTTGGAGAGCGTAAAATCTAAGTTGCATTGATAGCACCTAATGAAACGATCCTCTGGATTATTTGTGCCCAGCCCCAGTCCAGTGTTTCCCGGGGCCAGGGAAAATGCAGAGTAGACACTGCAAATTGTCAAGTGCCGACGCGCTTCTCGAAAAGACTCAGAATGTTCCCTCCTCAATAAACTCACAGTGACTAGAACAGTAAGGTCGACAATGTAAAGGTTTAACAGATCGTCCAAATCAAAAGATTGGCGAAGGCCGATACTTTTCACTGTGTGTTACACGAGTAAGATGCCGTCCCAGGCTTAGATCATACGAATGGCCAATAAAACTAGAAAATGGAACGAGCGCGCGACAATCTTATTTGCCCCAAATGACTGAGAAATGTTCCTAATCTGGAACGACCTCACATAGTCAGAAATGGTGCACAGTGTAGACATACTCTTAGGCATAGATCATAAAGCCCAAATATAAGACGAAAAATGATCGTTAAAAAGCAATGAGCACACGAAGCAGCCAGGTGACCTTTCCAATAACCAGTCCTAGAAGGATTGCAAATTTTCCTATACCGGAACGACATCACCCAATGAGAAAATGTGCAACGTTGTAAATGCTCTTTAGCGCAAATCAAGCCCAACTATACGTCATTAAAAGATCATTAAAAAGTGTTTATCATACGATGCGAAAGGAACGCCGCACTCAAGTCAGCAACGGCTGCAGTACAACGGCTCTTTGGTGTCGATCCAAACCCAAATATACGGCGTTAAACAGATCATTTAATAATAATATTGAACAGCTTCAAGAACACATAAACTTACTCAACAATAGCTGCCTCAAATACAACATGAAGATCAACATTCAAAAGACAGAAGTCATGACTATAAGCAGAGAACATAAAGATATCAACATAAAAATAAATGACCAAACGCTAAAGCAGGTGAGAGAATTCAAATACCTTGGAAGTATCTTCACATCTGATAGTAGAGTGGACAGAGAGATCGAAACTAGAATCCAGCAAGCCAACAACATTACATACGAGCTTACCCCAATTTTGAAAGACCCAGCTATTCCAGTAGTGACTAAAAGACAGATTATAAATTCAATCTTTATACCAACACTGTGCTACCAGAGCCAAACATGGGCACTGACAAAAGAACAAGAAAGGAAAATTACCACATGCGAAATGAGATGCCTGAGGAAAGCAGTAAATAAAACAAGAAGAGACCATATAAGAAATGAGGAAATTAGAAGAACAGTCAGAAAAACACCTGCTATTAGATTTATTGAAAAAGAGACTCAAATGGTTTGGCCACTTGGTCAGAATGAACCCGAATACACCAGTTGCAAGAGCGTACAACATGAAAATGGAATCATCAAGAGGAAAGGGCAGACCAAGAAAAATATGGATTGATGGAGTTACAGACATCTTAAAACTCCACACTACCACACCATATCAAGCGTGCATTATCTCGGAAACCGATCATCAGTTAAAACCTGCTACGCCTAGCGGCAAAAAAGCAGAGAAGGACAAAAGAAAGAAAAGAAACAGATCATTAAAGAGAACTTTTGCACATGAAGGAAAGAGAAGTCTGAGGAACTGACTGTCAGCGAGACAAACTCAAAACATTTCCCGTAGAAGAAAAGCGAAAGCCCTGACCTACACATGTTATGGTACCTTACACAAGTAGGGACATACTTAACCGGTATTCAGCTTTAGTCGTTCGTGTCAAAGATCAATTATATATCACAATAAGACTGATTAAATTGGTCGCACTGAAGAACAAACGCAAAGAAGACAAGAATACAAGCGGGTAAGAGGAAGACTGTTATATAGGTGTAACTGGGACATCAAGAGATTGATAAAGAATATGACAGATTGATTCAATGGTTGATAGGATAAGCATAATTGTGCTTCTGTGAATAACTGTGTGCTCATCTCTTATTTGCACATGAAGATGACAACAACAGTTAATGTACACTGTGACAGTAACAAGTGTCTCCAGACGATGACAACAACAGTTAATGTACACTGTGACAGTAACAAGAGTCTCCAGACGATGACAGCAACAGTTAATGTACACTGTGGTAGTAGCAAGTCTCCAGACGATGACAGCAACAGTTAATGTACATTGTGGCAGTAACAAGTCTCCAGACGATGACAGCAACAGTTAATGTACACTGTGGCAGTAACAAGAGTCTCCAGACGATGACAGCAACAGTTAATGTACACTGTGGCAGTAACAAGAGTCTCAATGTACACTGTGGCAGTAACAAGAGTCTCCATGTACACTGTGGCAGTAACAAAAGTCTCCATGTACACTGTGGCAGTAACAAGAGTCTCCATGTACACTGTGGCAGTAACATGAGTCTCCATGTACACTGTGGCAGTAACAAGAGTCTCAATGAACACTGTGGCAGTAACAAGAGTCTCCATGTACACTGTGGCAGTAACAAGAGTCTCCATGTACACTGTGGCAGTAACAAGTCTTCAGACGATGACAACAACAGTTAATGTACACTGTGGCAGTAACAAGTCTTCAGACGATGACAACAACAGTTAATGTACACTGTGGCAGTAACAAGAGTCTCCAGACGATGACAACAACAGTTAATGTACACTGTGGCAGTAACAAGAGTCTTCAGACGATGACAACAACAGTTAATGTACATTGTGACAGTAACAAGAGTCTTCAGACGATGACAACAACAGTTAATGTACACTGTGGCAGTAGCAAGAGTCTCCAGACGATGACAACAACAGTTAATGTACACTGTGGCAGTAACAAGTCTTCAGACGATGACAACAACAGTTAATGTACACTGTGGCAGTAGCAAGAGTCTCCAGACGATGACAACAACAGTTAATGTACACTGTGGCAGTAACAAGTCTCCAGACGATGACAACAACAGTTAATGTACACTGTGGCAGTAACAAGAGTCTCCAGACGATGACAACAACAGTTAATGTACATTGTGACAGTAACAAAAGTCTCCAGACGATGACAGCAACAGTTAATGTACATTGTGGCAGTAACAAGTCTCCAGACGATGACAACAACAGTTAATGTACACTGTGGCAGTAACAAGAGTCTTCAGACGATGACAACAACAGTTAATGTACATTGTGACAGTAACAAAAGTCTCCAGACGATGACAGCAACAGTTAATGTATACTGTGGCAGTAACAAGAGTCTCCATGTACACTGTGGCAGTAACATGAGTCTCCATGTACACTGTGGCAGTAACAAGAGTCTCAATGTACACTGTGGCAGTAACAAGAGTCTCCATGTACACTGTGACAGTAACAAGAGTCTCCATGTACACTGTGACAGTAACAAGAGTCTCCATGTACACTGTGGCAGTAACAAGAGTCTCAATGTACACTGTGGCAGTAACAAGAGTCTCAATGTACACTGTGGCAGTAACAAGAGTCTCCATGTACACTGTGGCAGTAACAAGAGTCTCCATGCACACTGTGGCAGTAACAAGTCTTCAGACGATGACAACAACAGTTAATGTACACTGTGGCAGTAACAAGAGTCTCCAGACGATGACAACAACAGTTAATGTACACTGTGGCAGTAACAAGTCTCCAGACAATGACATCAATAGTTAACTAAAAGATTATAGGAATGTAGAGTGAATTGTTGAAGACAATTAAACAGCGGTAAATCATCGATCTTAGGAACGAGCTGGAGGAAAATAATAAAGGTCAGTGGGAAAATGTCAGATAATGATAAAAAAGTTAATTGCATATCCTTTACAGGGCTTTGCGAATCAACCCCAGCTGTGTTTGTGATTTTTCTAGGTATTATTACCTTCAATAGTTTGCCATTGCTTTCTGTACGGGTGGTGCCATCGTCCTGTCTTAAAAATCCACGCGAAACAATTTGCAACCAAATTGTCCGCAACGTGATTCGAACTCAGAACGTCGGGGTTAATAGACCGAGTCCCTATCCCCTAAGCCACAGACGGAAGGATTTGAAAACAAATATCCAAGTTTTAACTTTATGTAGTAATAAATGATGTCCACATGAATTCTGGTTTTTGCGTCGTTTGAAACTTGAGTGACATAAGTTGTCAAGATTGTGTCCAATACTACAACTCCCTTGTCTGTCCTGTACTCGGTAGAACAGTAAGTGAAGTTACTTTTACGACAGATGTTAAAAATACACAGCTCGTGCCCCACCGTTGTGAAACACATAGTTACTAAACATAATCAATCTTCAATTGTAAACACGATTTTTTGCTGCAAAAATGTTACTCTTGTAACTAGCAGTGATGTACGGACTAATGCTTCACACTGGATCTAGGAACACTAATTGTCATGACGAAATATACATCGTTTATGACGTAGTGTCTCCGTAGTGTAGTACACACATGTAAATCCTTTTAGATACTTGAGGCAGAGTTTGGTGGAAGAAAACCAAACATCTAAAGTGTCTGAAACTTCGTATGACAAAACGTGCTGGAAACTTGCCCAAAATCAAATGTGCGCTGTAACAGCAAAGAGGAACCGAATACTGAACATCTATGTTGAGTACAGAAAACGAGCAGCTAGCAAGCACAAACACGCACATGTCAACGATCTTATACCCACCTGTGGTCGATTCTGTTCAGTTGCCTATCACCTCCGCACACACAGAGTCAACGTCACGTCTGAGATTTTGTTTATCGCTGCGATGGACAGCTATTATAAATGTTTAACACACATATTGCTGAAACAGTCATGAAATTGACAGAATAGTTTTGATATAACCATGACACTAGATAAAATATTGAAGACCTTCAACAGACTCTATGAGATGACATCTATCAATCAATCAATAATCAATATCAATCAACAATTTCTCCGTCTCGACATCAACTATTTTACATAGCGAAGAACGTTTCTTTCGTCATTTCAACATCTTCCGTCTGCTCATACTTAGCAAACTTTTATTCTATCGAAGGTTCTCTATTTCCTTAAGATTTGGCCCTATTTCTGCGGTAAACCCTATTTCCTGAACAAATATAAACGAGTTATAAAAACAAGCAGATTTGTGTGAACTAATTCTTCCTCAGGCACGAACTGCCATCTAGATATATCCTCTTGACCACGTTCCAGTCTCAATGTCGTGGCTTCAAGTAGAGGTCCACGTAGTTCAGGTTCGTGTGATATGCGTTGGGGCGTGCATAGAGAAACATCAGCAGTTTAATTCTCAAAGATCGTCATTTAAGGAAAAAAAAAACATGTAAATCAAGATTTGGTTAACAATCATTGAAGTGCACTGGCAAGTCCATAAATAGATTCCAACCTGGCAAGTTACATGAAACTTATGTAAACTATCTATATTGATAACGATCATTAATGATGGAACTATTGTTGTAATGGTAGCAACAGTTTGAAGGAATATTAGAATAGAGCTTAGTGTAGTAGTAGTAATAGTAGTAGTAGCAGTAGTAGTAGCAGCAGCAGCGGCTGCAGTAGTAGTAGTAGTAGTAGCAGTAGTAGTAGCAGCAGCAGCGGCTTCAGTGGTAGTAGTAGTAGTAGTAGTAGCAGTAGCAGTAGAAGCAGTAGTAATATTAGTAGTAGTAGTAGTAGTAGTAGATAATAATAGTAGTAGTAATAGTAGCAGTAGTAGAGTAGTAGTAGTGAGCGATGGTACTAGCAGTAGTAATAGAGCAGTAGAAGCAATAGTAATGATTGGTAACAGTAGTAGTAGTGAGCAGCAGCGGCTTCAGTAGTAGTAGTAGTAGTAGTAGTAGTATTAGTAGTAATATGTAGTAGCTAGAGTAGTAGTGCTAGTAGTAGTAGTAAACAGTAGTAGTAGTAGTATGTGGTAGTAGTAGATGAGTACTAGTATTAGTAGCAGTAGCTGTAATTGTAATAGTAGGAGTAGTAGTAGTAGCAGTAGCTGTAATTGTAGTAGTAGTAGCAGTAGTAGTACTAGCAGTAGTTGTTGTAGTAGTTTTAGTAATAGTGATAGTAGTAGTAAAAGTAGTCGTAAAAGTAGTAATAGTAGAAGTAATAGTAACAGTAATAGTAGTAGTAGTAGTAGTAGTAACAGTAATAGTAAGAGTAATAGTAGTAGTAGCATTAGAAACAGAGTAGTGAAAGAGTAATCTAGTAGTAGTAGTAAAAAGTAGTAGTTAGTAGTAGTAACAGTAGTAGTAGCAGTAGTAGTAAGTAGTAGTAGTAGTAGTAAGTAGTAGTAGTAGTAGTAGTAGTAGTAGCAGTAGTAGTAGTAGTAGTAGTAGAAGCAGTAGTAGTAGTAGTAGTAGTAGTAGAGAGTAGAGTAGAGTAGAAGAGAGCTGTACTATTTGTAGAAATGGTAATAGTAGAATCATCATTATCAGATAGCTTGTCACTCAACCACCTCCGCAGCCATCATGTTCAAACCATCAGTTACATCCTGAATCCATCTTCTCCGTGGTCTTCCTCTTCTTCTCTTATAATAGTGTAATAGAAGATGTAATAGTAATAGTATTAGTAGCTCTTGTAATAGACATGATTGTGATACAAATGATAACAATGGAGTAGACAAGATACTCTTTGGGTAGTTGCTGGAGCTACGGAGTTCGTACTTTGTGCAATGCTATCGGACAGATGATGTACCATTTCTACGAAGAACTGAGCCATATGATAAAACCCAGTACAAAGACGTCAGTCCTTCGATAAACCCGTTGTCTTATAAGATCAAAGAGTAACCGAGTTATTTATTTGTCTAGAATTGCTTCCGACTCACGCACATATTCTTCCTTCTCGGCACATAATGAAAATGTGGAAACATGATATCAAACTACAATATCAAAAGGTGCATAACCAGACAGGTTGAACACAAGAACCTTTCCATTGTTGTGAAAAACATCAATAGAACATTTATTGTTCTCTGTTGCTAGAACTATCCATTGTTTGTGAAGCTTAAGAGAGGATTTCGTATGAAACCAACATGAAAGCTGGCAATGTCACCTTGTTACTTGCTTGCAGTGGACAACGTGACTCTAGAAATGTTATTTATTAGTTTTGTTGGTTGGCGAGGTAGTGAAGCGAGGAGGGTTGTCTAATGTTGTCAGCATGGGAAGCGGCTGTCTAATGTTGTCAGCCTGATAACGGGACTGTCTAATGTTGTCATTCTGATAATGGGGCTGTCCAATGTTGTCAGCCTGATAACGGACTGTCTAATGTTGTCAGCCTGATAACGGGCTGTCTAATGTTGTCAGCCTGATAACGGGCTGTCAATGTTGTCAGCTGATAACGGACTGTCTAATGTTGTCAGTCTAATAATGGGGCTGTCTAATGTTGTCAGCCTGATAACGGGGCTGTCTAATGTTGTCAGTCTGATAATGGGGCTGTCTAATGTTGTCAATCATAGACGGGAACTGTTTAATGTTGTCAGCCTGAAATTGAAAACATGCAGCAGAAAAAAAAATGTTCATTACATGTCGGAAAAATTATGACTGACTCTTTCTTATATTGATAATAAGATTGTGTTGTGACCTCATTCAACACTTCCACATTAATGGTTTTAAAACTCTCTGTGTTCAAGGATATGTGTACCTTTTTTTCAATTTGACTATATATTATAAATATCGATTTTAACATATGCCAGCATGAGTTGGAAAATGACTAAAGATATAGAATGTAAGTTAAATGCATTTGAAAATAGATGTCTGTGAAAAATAATGAACATATAATGGGATGGATTCAGATGAAGTGATGAAATCAGAGAAATGTCTGGTCAACAACTAGTTACAACTGTTATAAGAGGAGAAGATGGAGATATGTTGGAATATCTCAAAATAAATGATCAAAGAATCACAAGGAGAGGTTGTACAAGGAAAATCGTGAAACGAGGTTTACTGAGAAAGGCGAAAAATATTGGACTCAATTACATAGGAGAAATTCAACAAGTATCCTTAGGATAGAGCGATATGGAGAAATTACTTGCAGGCTTTATGTAACGTATAACGGTACGAGATGAATATAATAATAAATAATAATAATATCTCATAAAATGGTCACGCAATGCAACCATATCAAATTAACCTTACTAACCATTATGATGAACAACACGCTATGCGTGAATCCAATACCAATGACACCGCGGAAACGTGTACTTCAATGATATATTGAACCAATACTTATGTATGGCAGCGTATCATGGACAATGAACAAGTAGTCATTAAGATCATTGTAAGCCACAGAGATGCCCGTCTGCCCAGCGTGTTCATAGCACGTTGGACTACGGGTGACTATCCTCTGTGTGTGCGGGTTCAATTCGCGGATGCAGAAAAAAAGCCAAGATTCCCCAGATTTACGGTGTTCTGGCACCGAACCGAAGTTACGATGTCCATGACACGAGCGAAACTGAAAAGCTCAGTGCTTCTGTGTCGGGAAGCCACAGAGATGTGGTTTTACAGAAGATTGCTAACAATTCCATGGACAGCGAAGAAAACAAGCGATGAGGTTTTAAAACAGACCTACACACAAAGAACCTTATCAAAAGAATAAGAATCAGACAATCAAGGTTCTTCGGGCATTTAATGCGAAGAGAAGGTTTAGAACATTTGGTCACAACAGGTAAAATTCAGGGAAGGAGAGATCGTGGAAGACAGAGGGAGAAGCTGTTGGATGGTTTGACATTTTAGTTCGACAAAAGATCGGCGTCAGAAATGATTAACTGAAACCAAGCAGAGAGAGAAAGTTGTGGAGAGACATGAACACCTACGCCGGCAGGCACGGCACATGATTAATTGAACCATCACGATAGAACACAAACATACAAGTCTCCTATGAACTAATGTGCTTCGAAAGTTGTATGTATATCTAACTGGGTGTTCGTTAAGTGATTACCATGGCAACAAAAGATACACACCAAAACAGTTGTGCACAACAAAAACACAGACTTGTATATCTCATAGATGTGTAACGGAACTCAATAACAGTGATGTCATGTTTAATCTGCTGTATTCAATCTGCGCCAATACGAAATTTGAAAGGAACATAATTAGTGAATAAAGACATATTTCCCTCTGGGAATTGTCGAAGGCGTCACTGGTCTGCTGTCTGAAAATGGAATATATTACTGTAATTTTGTTACTCTGTCGTGTTCGAAGAAACCGATCATTTCATGTTTGTACAGAAATTATTGAACATCATAAATAGACTACGACGGAATCAGGTTTTCAATGGAAGACATATCTCAAATCAGTGGCGGCTCGTGATCATTTTTGTTGGTGGGGCCAGACAAAAATTTTCTGCAAAAAATAATGATTTTGGGTTAGGTTATATTTTAATTCATAAAACAAATACACGTTACACATTATTTTTGGTTGGGTCCGGCCCCACTTGCCCTAATGACGAGCCTCCACTGTCTCAAATATAAATCAACTGTCTGTGGATTGAGATGTATTTATAACGAAACAGCTCGCAGGCTGACTTCTAATAACTTAAATACTGGTATGCATAAATAAATGTAACATACTGCAGTTGGTTAGCAGCTGCCCGTTGAATAATTATTTTATGCATTTATTTGAATCAATATTTTATGACTCTAGAGTAAAAGTAAAGTTTTCATACCATATGATTAAATATGAAATACCTGGCTAGATCTGTACTTTATTCTGCTATATTTCTATCCTGACTAAATGGTTATGCTGTTTGCCTGGTATTCTGCATTACTTGTCATAGGTGTCTTCATTATGTATTTTCTTAGTTTATCTGCAGTCCAACTGTTGACGCTACGGATGATAAGTTGCCTGTTTTTTCCCTTATATTGTTGTTTTTACTTCAATGAAATATCGTCTAAAAAATAGATTCAAACATTTCGCAACGTTTTTCTTTGCACTAATATAACTTTGCAACGCCCCCTCCCCATTATAACACTTATTACAACCTTTATATTATATATATATATATATATATATATTATTATATATATATATATATTATAATGCTTTTTATTAGTTTATCATTAGAAAATTCATATATATTCTAGTATATATGCTTTCAAACGTTTAAATACAAAATTGAAAATTGATGAAAAAAGTGGATCATTAAGTGACATAAGATAATTAAAATGTAAATTTAAATTTAAATGATTTTTCAATCGTAAAATATAAAAGCTCTCTCAAGTTCTTCTTTTACCACTATCCCCTGTACTTAGCTCACTGGGAGGCGTACCGCCCACTTTGAATGTTCACAACATTCAATCTTCAGTTTATTTTTCACATAATCGATGACACCTGTAGGTTTTTATTATAATGCATTATGTTATCAATACGTCTTCTAGTTTATAGTTTATATTTAGTCAATATATCTTCTGTATGTTATATTTAGTAATATATTCTAGTATAGTTTTATTTAGTCATGTACTTCTAGTATATAGTTTATATTTAGTCAATATATCTTCTAGTTTGTAGTTTATATTTAGTCAATATATCTTCTAGTATATAGTTTATATTTAGTCAATATGTCTTCTAGTTTGTAGTTTATATTTAGTAATATATCTTCAGTATAGTTTATATTTAGTAATATTCTTGTAGATATGTTTATATTTAGTCAATGTCTTCTAGTTTATGTTATTAGATATTTCAATGTTGAGACTACATTGTTTATTGTTAGATAGGCAGTTTGTGGACACAAGGATGCAGAGTGTCAGCAAACTGGTTATGCATGCAATATCATGTTGTACTCACGCTTTTTTTTGTTTCGTTTCCCATTTGATTCCAAACTCCTTCATTCTCAAAACTAATTTATTCATCTATTGTGATGTTGTCGTCCAGTAGGTCATCATTTATTACCACATTTTATTTTCTCCTGTTCATTTTGATCGCCCAACCCTCTCCCAGATGGTATCTATGCAACAACGTGTAATATTTCCAGAAACCCAATCATGACAAGAATATTAACCCTTTCGCTGCTACATACTTTCTGAAGGCTAAGCTAAAAATAGCTACTTTTTGTTTCTAGGTCACAAACGTGAATGTACGCCTATAACAGTGACAGTAGCAATGATAAGTGTTAACACGTCTTTAGCCCACAGAGGAGAGATAATAACAGACGTGTTAATGCGTCTTTAGAAGTGAATGGGAAAAACATACATCTCTAGAAGCTAAAGGGTTAGATAGATTCAAGTTCTGGAGTTTGAATCAATCAGTAAGCAAAATTGAAAAGCATTTATTTTATTGTAAAAACAGATAAGTTACTACATTCAATATTTTGATAATGATTTATATCAAGCATTCCGCTCGAGTGGCTACCAGGGCCCAAATTGGGGAGTAAAGATTAGAACCACTGTTTCCTGTCACGCATGTCGTAAAAGGCGACTAAGGAGGTTGGGGTGGGCTAGCTACCCCACACCGTAAAATACCACTAGATGGCTACAGAAAGGAGAGCGAACCGAGTAAACGCTGGCTGAAACCGGACACATCGCTGAAGGATAAGCACCAGAACTCCAAATGGTGCTGAAGATTTGACGTAAAACACACCAATGCTAAGGCTGCATGAATCGGATTTCCACATGAATAGAATTTATGGCGAGGTATGGTATATCGGTCTGGGCGGTGATCAGGAGAGAGAGATATCAAGCATTCAATAAAACAGGTGAGAGCCGCAATAGCGTAGTTGTTGAGGAATCCGATCCGCTTTCTATGGAATCCACTTAGTTCGGGTTCAAGTCCACAGGGAGCGTGCAATAATTTTCCGACTGTAACGGAAACTCGGTGCGTCTGTGGTTTAGGGGATAGTGACTCGGTCTATTAACCCCGACGTTCTGAGTTCGAATCACGCTACGGACAATTTGCTTTAAAATTGTTTCGTGTGGATTTTTTTTACAAAAGAACGATAACACCACCCGTCCAGAAAGCAATTACAAACTACTGAACGTAATAATGCCTAGAAAATCACAAACAGCGTTACAAAGCTGGGGTTGATTCGCAAAGTATTGTAAAGGACATGCAATTAACATTTTTTTTATTAGTAAAATTGCGGACAAATCTACAAATTTCTTAAATTGTTTGCGGACGCTCAGATTTACTTGTGAAATGAGGAGGTGCCACAAACATAAGAACTGTAAAGGATATACAATTAACTTAACGGAAAGTCGACCCAACCTCAATTGGATATTAGTAACAGCACTGGGAAATAAAGGCGGCCGACGTGATATTGATCACATCATCTATCGTGTGTCGATGGTCAGTGAAAAATACAAGTTTAAAAAATTATACCCCAAGGTATGAAAAATCGTTTCTTTACAAATAAATCAGTTAAAATGTTTCCTCTAATTCTTCTTCTACATTTGATAGAAAATTACCACTTCTGATTGATAAGACTATCATGACTGCACTTTGGTGAATAACCATGTGTGCTTCGGTCTCTTCGTTACGGATGAAGATCTCAACTTTCGTGTACACACTGCAGAGCTGGTGAGGGCTCTCTCGATTTAATATTAGGAGGGTAAAAATATCTAGAAATTGTATTTCCTTGTTAAGATCTATTTTTTTTTATTGTCAGTCTACCATATGACTAGAAGCTTGATTTCACTTACATTGTAATAAGAAATCACTGGGAAATGCTGTGATCTCTTCATGCCACAAGCAAACCGAGTACTTTGGAAACGAGATGTAATCCATGTAGCCATGGAAACCCTTGATAAATTTGCCATTGATTCCCATCGAAGCAGAAGACAACACCATTTATTTCATATAACAAAAACGACTAAAGTTGTTTTATTCGTCTGTATATGCACAACACGTTTTAAAACATATCTCACCGCTCAACAACATAAGAATTGAAACATTATATTAACTAGAGGTTCGAAGCAAATATAAACATTAGTACAAAACTTAAATACAAAACATAATACAAAGCATAAATACAAAACATAAATACAAAACATAAATACAAAACATAAATACAAAACATAAATACAAAACCTAAATACAAAATATAAATACAAAACTTGAATACAAAACATAAATACAAAACATAAATACAAAACATAAATACAAAACATAATACAAAACATAAATACAAAACATAAATACAACATTTTGAATTCGCAGATAGCAAAGATGACAACACGGTGTGTTAGTAACCAAGTGTGGAAGCTCCGGGGCTCGAGGCCAGCTTGGTTATCAACTGTTGGAGTGAACATAGTACATGGTTGACTATAGAAAACTGATCCTGTATTTTTGGATCTATATTACAAGTACCTCTATGATCAGAGTACAGTTCGCCTGAATGACAAAGGGGACAATGATCGATCAAGCGATTTAGACAGTTTGGAGTTACCCGTTGTTCAAGTCGAGCTGGATGCCTGAGAGGCAGTGTGTTTAATCAGCGAGCCACGGGAACCATCAGGATACTCTTCGATATCTGTTGGGGGAGACTAAGCACCTATGGGTCTGACCGGATTGCAATGACGTCAGTTTAGTAACCAATAACCAATCATGTTAACTTAACGACGCAACCAGGATTCAATCTCACAACCTTCACAAGGCAAACAAATATCTGAACCACGTCCTCAGAGACCATCAAATTTACTATTGCATCGCTAATAAAAATGCGATGACTTTAAGTCTATCAATTTGTTGTTTTCTGCAGACAGAAAAGTAATGATGATGATCAAAATTACTATTGCTATGTGTATTTTTGGTCACATCAATTTAACCACGCATCATAGGATACAAATTGGCAGACATTAAATTCAATGAGTTTTGTCAAAGTTCTGTTACTAACTAACTGGTCTCAGTAAGAATTACAAATATTGACGTGTAATCAATCACAAGCAGGAATAACTAATGTTCCGGAGACAAAAAAACATGAAGCTAATAATGGGGATAATGAACTTCTACTGAAATAGTTTTTACTGGCACATTTGTTCAACCGAGAGCATAAATAATGGCATATCAGGTGTCATTAGTAATAATAATAATAATAATAGTAATAATAATATTAGTAATAATAATAGTGAGCGTCTGTAGCTCAAGCAGTAGTGACCCTCGATTACAGACCCAAGCGTACCTGGTTCAAACCCCACGGTGGGCAATGTAAAAGTAGACCTCACCGTTCAGAAAGCAAACTACTGAACGTATAAGTGGTGCCTAGAAAAATTAACGAATCGTTTACTGTGGTTGATGGCTACATCCTTCAGGATATACCACGATTTTCATTTCACTAATAGTAATAATAATAATAGTACTAATAATAATAGTAAAGAGAGGACGACCTAAGGAGATCCTGAAACGAACTTTGCTGAGAGAGTCAAGAAATATCGGTCTCAGTTCCATGGAGGAGATTGAGCAAGTTGCCAAGGATAGAGCGTTATGGAGAAATTACTTGCAGGCCCTATGTAACGTATAACGGTACGAAAGGAATTATTATTATTATTATTATTTAATAATAATACGGTAATATTATTAATTTGTTCTTCTTCTTCTGAAGATAAGATTATCACCAAATATGCATCACTCTGTTGTTCTGTGTTGTGCAATCAGTTTAATGTCTCCACTGTCACATTAATATGTTTAAAGATCTTTTCTTCAGTCGAGTGTTTGTGTTGTGACTTACAGACGGGACAGAAGTCTTAAGGATATGTTGGTACACAATCGCCTTAAGTCCAATATCCAGACTCATTTTGGCAATGTCCAGTGTGGCCGTCGACTTTGCAACACGTGTGCTTATGTGATACAGACGCGTACTGTATATTTTCCTTTAGCGACGTTTCTTATTGACGATGGTTTCACATGCGAGTCCCGTAATCTTATCTATGCCATTATCTGTAAGCGGTGTAACAAGGTTTATATCGGCGAGACAGGCAAGAGGCTCAGTGACCGATTCGCCCAACACTTGCGCGACATACGCCAATGCTCTGTGACCCTGTAGCCACCCATTTCAATGATACAGGCCATTTAGGAGCTCACGATGTCCAGGTCACAGCCATCCGATCATGTTCCTCGGATGATCGCAGTCGATTTGCTCTGGATAATCGGTTGATTTCGTTGTATGGTACCTTGCGACCACTTGGGCTCAACGTATTACATTCCAATGCTTCTTAGTACTTTCTCTTCCCATGCCGTGTAATCTATATGGGTATATGTTGCATGTATTCAAGTTATATATTTACTAGATTTTTCATTGTTTCTCTTCCGTTCTATTTCTAGTTTTTATGTGTGTTTTTATGTTACATTTATTTCGTTATTCGTTTTTATTCCCAGATTTTCATTAGAAACGTTTGTATCTGGTCGTCCATTTGTTTTAAAAAAATTTGTCACTCCTGTTTGTTCGTTTGCTTGATAAAGGCCTTGTTGGTCGAAACGTTGCTGTATTTTGTCATTGCTTTTGTAATTTGTAAAACTACAGTACTTTGTGATTACGTGTTTTGCCAATCAAATAGTTTGACTGCAGTCTCATATATTTTATGCTTGTGTTTATACGATTCGTTTGCACTGTGTCTATTTGATCTTCTTAAACAATCCCCTCTTCATTTCTAAATATCGCCATGTGTGTTGACAGGGCTCGCAAGGAGCAAAGAATAGTACCACTGCTACCTACAAGGCATGTCGTAAGGGGCGAGCGACTGTGGTAGGGGCCTAGTGAAGCTACCCTAGTAAATAAAAAGCGTCGCAGAAATCGCATGTGCTGGCCTACTTGCAGGCGCACAACTGGTACACTGTACAATCTCTCTAAGACTCAGATCACATACAAATCACAAAGCGTTGTTTAACAAGGAATAAGAAGAAGACGAAGATTTCAAAGTATAAACTCTTATATAATTTGCTCTCAATTAAGAGTATACTAAACGAAAACCTTCACTTCTAGTTTTATGGATTGTAGTGTGGTGGTGTTGGGGCGGGGAGGCACAAGAACAATCACTGGTTCGAAACAATTCCTGGAATAGTTGCATCCGTTATTAAAGAAAAACTATCCGCCCACCTGAAGTACAAACAATCCTTAAAGCAGAGGTTATTATATGTATACCGTTTTGTGAGCAGCATATTATAAATATTGGTTAGACATTGCGCTAACAGTTATTGACTGTAGCTCTGTCAGAACATACAGTCATCTGCTGACATTGGGAGCTTCATGGAGAATGAATGATGGCTTCCAGAAAACCATGAGCATCACAACAAATGTCATAGCGTTTTTAAAGTCTCCATCTGTCCAGATTATCTCAGACAACAATTTTCAGATGAAAAGGTGGGCGTTGCATTGCTCCAAATTCTAATCTTGCAGATGAAAAGGTGGATGTTGCATTGCTCCAAACTCTAATCTTGCAAATGAAAATGTGGGTGTTGCATTGCTCCAAACTCTAATCTTGCAAATTAAAAGATTGGCGCTGCATTGCTCCAAACTCTAATCTTGCATATGAAAATGTGGGTGTGCATTACACCAAACTCTAATCTTGCATATGAAAAGTTGCGTTCTGCATTACTCCAAACTCTAATCTTGCAGAAACACAGTTATCAACAGTGCTTTCAACTCAACAAACGACAGTCTTCTGGTAAAGGTAGAGCTTGATAAAAACATATATGAAATATTTTAAAAGGAAATGTTTTAAAAGTAATGTCAGTAGAGAACGCTCTAGGAAAGTAGGGTGCCAATATCGAATAAATCAAGCGTTATAACAACATTCTATTAGGTATAAGGGGAATATATATATATATAACTTACGCAGGAGTGTGTTGCAATGCACCACTTAATCAGCTTTGTCAAAGCAATTTTGATAAGTTGACCCAATGTACAGTTTGGTTGTAAATCGAAATCCGTTAAAGTGGTGTCATTTATCAGTTCTGTTACTTAGAATATCGAACCTTACTACATAAATAAATTAAATTGCAGGAGGCTGTAGAGTTATATATCTTACTTGGAATATCGAATCTTACTAAATACAATAAATTGAATTGCCAGAGGTTATGAAGTTATATATCTTACTTAGACTATCGAACCCTACATAGAATAAATTGAATTGCAATAGATTGATGAATCATATATATATATATTATTTGCTGAGCACAGCATTTCTGTTAAAAAAACATCAATAAATATGTGATACCAGCGACGCTTTCAGTGACTTATTTGTCTTTGCATGTAAATACAAAAACTGTTGACTTGTACAATTTTTCTACAATTCTGCTGTGAGATTTCTCAGAAATCTAGCGATCACAGTACCTTGAAGATGTCATTATCAAACAGGAAGTAGTATGTATGAGATAACGACAAACAATAAATGTCACAAAAGATATTTTTGAATATGAAAATACATTTTTCACTTTAACACGGTTATTTCTGTTGTGATCTTGCTAACAACGGGAAAGATATTTCTGTGGCAGAAACGGCCATTATCGAACAAGCTAATGTCTGTCTGAGCTAAATATAACAAGCAATAAATTTATCTCCTGTTCAAACAGAGAGACTAATCGTCCAAAAAAAAACCTCATATTTTATGATTCTGAAGTTGTAATGTATACATATCACAAGATACATAACAGAGATTAACTATTCATGTACATTTTACTTCTTTTATTAATAATGGTATGCAAAAAGGAAGAGCTGGAAGGAGCCGTAGTAGTTAGCTGTAGACTTGGCATGAGTTGGTTGAGAGTCTATGACAGTGTTGTCCAATCTTGTTTTATATACTGGGGCGTATTTGATTGATAGTTGGGGATATGCGGGCGTCACGTGACGATTGTAATGATAATAACAAACATTAATAATAGTAATAAAATAATAGTAATAGTACTATTGATAAAAATGTAATAAGAGATTACAAATTAATCCTGACTTATAATCCTAACGTTTAATTTGCAAACAATTGTACTTATATTTGATATCTTCTTTTCCTTTCTTCTTCGAACTGTCCACATCGATCACTTGTTAATCACTCTGAGTGATTTGTATGTGATCTGAGTCTAAGAGTCATTGCACATGTGCCAGTTATGCGTCTACAAGAAGGGCATCACATTCGATTTCTGCCAAGCATTTTTTAACTAGGGTAGCTTCCCTATGTCCTTCATCAGATGCCTCTTACGAAATGCCTTGTAGGTCGCAGTGGTACTATTCTTTGCTTCCTTTGCGGGCCCCGGCACCACACGTGTGACATTTTATATAACTAGTGCGAACTATGGTAATGCACATTCACTGCAAGGCGAAGAAATTCTGGTGTGTAATTGGTACAGGCTGCTGTTAGTGCATCATCTAAGTGTGAGTCTGTCAGGCAGAATCGGTTTTTATCTTTGATAATGTTCATAGATGAAAACGAGACTTGACATAGATATGTTGAACCACAGACGAGACTTGGCATAGATATGTTGAACCAAAGACGAGACTTGACATATATATGTTGAACCAAAGACGAGACTTGACATAGATATGTTGAACCAAAGACGAGACTTGACATAATATGTTGAGAACCAAATTCAAAGACAGACTTGACTTGACATACATATATGTTGAACCAAAGACGAGACTTGACATAGATATGTTGAACCAAAAACAAGACTTGACATCGATATGTTGAACCAAAGACGAGACTTGACATGTTTAGGAAATATTGAACCAAAGACGAGACTTGACATAGATATGTTGAACCAAAGCACGAATATATTTTCAGAGCAACAATACTAATCATTATGTATTTATTCATGTCCACCAAAGCCCTGTTGTTGTCATACATGCCATGGAAGGATTGCAAACATATGTCTTCTTGAAGATTTCAGATTTCAAATTCTAACTTTTCATGACTATATTTATTTCGAAAACTTTACAGACCCTACTTCCAAGTTCAGTTGCTTCAACAGAAGCGAATTGGTTATTGTTATATATTGTTATATTGTTCTGTTAGTTTTATGAGAACAGGGAGAGGGGCATTTTTGGTGTGTGCAAGAACAACAGAGTTAGCAACGGAAGCGAAGAATATGATCAACAAATAAACGATGTACAGGTATTAAGAGCTTCTGATAAACCAATAGACAAACACAGGATTCGAACCACTTACCCTCATTTCTTACCATACCCATCGACTAGCCAAGAAATACGAGCATGCTTACGGACACAACCAGCGAGCTATTCTAAAAAATTGCTCAATGAGGAGTGTCTTTCTCAAACGCTTCGTTATAACTAGCACAGAATAATCAGGTAAGGTTCGATCGAACAGTGTTTGCACAAACACATGCTATAAACTTATTGTGCTTATATATACTTGAGACGAGACAATATAATACATACACACATGTATACACATATAACAAACATGCATACATCATTCAAAGTAGCTTCAAATTTATTGTAAGATGACAACAAGGCTAGGCTAGGCGATGAGTGTCGTAAGAAATGAGGGTAAGTGGTTTGAATCTAATGTTTGTCTATTTGTTATTTCGGAAGCTCTTAATACTTGCAAATTGTTTATTTGTTGATCTAATAGTTATATAAACGTTATATAATTGGTTCAAGGTTTGAAAACTAGCAAAAATCTGGGACCAAATACAACAGTAAGAAGTTCAAGATGTTTGACAAAATGAAGAGGATCACATACACTGTCACTTATAGATTCAGCAATAGATTTCAAATTTGGAAAGTGAGAAAGTGATTTTCTCTTGTTCTATATTACTTTTCTTACTAAAGGATACGCTACCATTATACAATGAACACGTAGATTTGTCTTTGTTTTCAATGCAACAATACAGATACTCCCATTCAGAATTAAAAGTGTAGTTCCGTTGCCATTTAGATATATTTTTTAATGACAGATGATATTAGTTATCAAATGTTGCATTCCTTCTACAGCTAGCGTAGATCAAGTTATAATATCAAATGTTCAGTATATATATATGGAACTGCAGTAAAACTATTTGATTGCAAAACACGTAATTACAAGTACTGTAGTTTTACAAATTACAAAAACAATGACAAAATACAGCAACGTTTGACCAACAAGGCCTTTATCAAGCAAACGAACAAACAGGAGTGACAAATTAAAATAAAATATTTTAATTTGTCACTCCTGTTTGTTCGTTTGCTTGATAAAGGCCTTGTTGGTCGAAACGTTGCTGTATTTTGTCATTGTTTTTGTAATTTGTAAAACTACAGTACTTTGTAATTACGTGTTTAATATCAAATGTTGCATTCCTTGCACAGCTAACACAGATCAAGTTATAATATCAAATGTTGCATTCCTTGCACAGCTCGCACAGATCAAGTTATAATATCAAATGTTGCATTCCTCGCACAGCTAGCACAGATCAAGTTTTATTATCAAATGAAAATAATAAATAAGATAGATTATAAGCCAGATATTGTTATTGTCCCTTTCTACTCTAAACGGAAACTCAATTCAATACTCCTTCAAGCTTCAATCACGAGGTGGCAAATAGATCAAAGAATCGGTTCGGACATGTTAGTTATTTGAAGATACTAGTTTATAGATGAAGTCGGCACTTGTGTTCAGTGTCAAAGTAAAGGATGGGATTAGTGACAATACAATGCTTACAAAAGAAAATCCAGATTGCAATAGAGAGAAGAGTCATCGGGAGTGCTGGGACAAACAAAAGGAAACATTCTTTTATTCAGAAATGTCTTTCTCCAGTAGTGGCTCGTCATTAAGGGTCAGTATGTCGGGCCCCACCAAAAATAATGTGTAATATGTATTTATTATTTTATAAATTAAAATATAGCCTAACCAAAACCATGTTTTTTTTCGAAAATTTGTGTCTGGCTCCACCAACAAAAATGAGCAGGAGCCGCCACTGCCTTTCTCCCTATTAAACTCATAATTAATGTTAAAACCAGCATAGTGATTTGGTGCGCCAGAAATCCGTAACGCTGGCGCCAGGGCGCCCGCGAGCACCGCGTCGGACAGCACTTGTCTATGCCATAATCGAAGATAACAAAACATACAAGAAAGAGAGCGAGAGAGAGAGGGAGAAAGAGAGAGAGCGAGAAAGAGCGAGAAAGAGAGAGAGAGCGAAAGAGAGAGAGAGAGAGAGAGAGAGAGAAAGAGAGAACGAGAGAGAGCGAGAGAAAGAGAGAGCGAAAGAAACAGAGCAAGAGAGACAGAGGGAGAAAGAGAGAGAGAGAAGTTAATGACATCTTTACAAAAGCAAAAACTAAAGATTATTATTTTGTGTTCGTCTGTGCACTTTCTGGCGGACATATGATATGCAAGATGAACAAGCTTATCTACCCATGATAAAGTAGACAGCCTGGTTAAGGTTGCTGTTTTATCACGTCCAAGCTTTGTTTCTGTGATTTAGTCGTTAGAAGTGAGAAAATTAGATTGTCACATGTTCATATGTATGTACTTGTGCCACATGTGCCGTAGTTTAGTCATCTTTGAATGTCATATTTTTTTTTCCGATCCAGAACACTTGAGCTGAAAGCCATGGACATCGTAACCCTTCAGTTCGGAGCCACGAACACCGTAAATCTGGAGAACCTGTGGCTTTTCTGCCAGTCCGCGGAATTGAACCCGCACTCACAGAGGACTTGCAACCCGTAGTCCAACGCGCTACGAACACACTGAGCAGGCGGTCTTGAATGTCATATAAAACATACTTCATATTTGTACAGATTAGATTATGTATGGCGGTCTGAATCTACTTCTTCTTTGCTTTCGTACTTTACGAACAATTTTAATCACTCTTTGTGATAGGTTTAATCTTTGCCAAGAACGTGTATACGTTGCACATTGGTTTGGTAGGCCCCTAAATGCATAGACTTCTACACGTTTAGGACACATGCATCCGATTTCAGCCAAACCTCCTTAGCCTCCTCTTACGACATGCGTGGCAGGTAATAGTGGTTCTATTCTTTACATCCCAAATTTGGGCCCTGGTAACCACTCTGAATAACCTTCCATATTCTGTCATCAATTCGATTGCGACTGCAAGTTAACATTATCAGTTGGTTTACTTTTTTTTCGATCCAGATGCACTTGAGCTCTCAACTCTTCAGCTCGGTGCCATGGACATCGTAACCCTTCGGTTTGGTGCCACGAACACCGTAAATATGGAGAAATTGTGGCTTTTCTACCAGCCCACGGAGTTGAGCCGCACTCACAGGGGGCTTCCCACCGTCGTCCAACGTGCTACGAACACGCTGGCGTTGGTTTAACTTAAGATATACTTATAGCTAGAGCTTATAGCAATACTTTCATGTTTGATGTTCCCGAAATTTGACATGTGGGAAATGTCACTGGAAACTGCAGTGTCACCTGGTAGCACATCACATGTTTGTGGAGCAGATTTTGTTGATTTTACCAACGTGTGCTCCAACCTCTTTCTTACATCAAGATCTCATCTGCAGTGCACAAAGTTCGTAGCGCTGGCAAGGTTCCTGTAATTTTGAGGACAGTGAGAATGTGAACAGAAAAGTTATTTTCAATTTGTATGTTTTGTTTTTTACAGGGTAGAAATTTTCCATTTTACTTTTCTTGATTTTTGAACTACCAGGACTTATCGTGCTTTCTCAAGAGGAACACCATAACAAGGTTTTATCATTCAACTCAAAGATCTGCCTAGGAATCTGATCTCACCTGTGCTGAGATCTGACATCACTGGCTGTTCTATACGGGATGCGAACCGAGTACCTATTGAGTGTGAGAGGGAAGCCCTATTTTTCACTTAACATATACTTCCTAATCCACGTGGCAAAAGGACAGCAAGAATAAACAATTTTGATACCATGTGGTATAGTGTGCCATGCGTTGCTAAGTCCTTGTATTTCTTTCACCAACTGCATCCGACGGATAATGTGATTACTATGATGATGGTCGACTTTTCTGTTCAGTGTTAATCAGGTACATAATTAACTAACTTTGAGTTTACCTGTAGCTCTGAGATTCCAGACGCATTATATAATTGTACAAAGAACGTGTAAAAAGGAAGACACTACAACCAGAGCCAACTATAAACTTATGGGCCTGCGGACTCAGGTACGAATTGTGAGAAATCAGGCCACAACTACACCACGTGACTGCGCATTCCAATGTATATAGACGAATTCATTTTAATATCAACACAAAATGCTAACTCGAAGTTACATTATGCATAAAGTTAAGTTTAACAATTAGGAATATCAATATTATTAATATTTTTCACCAATAAATAACCATAGACTCACAGAATTGAGCAAAATTGCGAAAAAACGGTTTGGAGTGTTCTATCAAACATTTATATTTTCCTTCCTCCAAAACAAACTAGGTCAGGGATTTTCCCGTCAGTTATCAGGCTTAGTTAGAGTATACAGATCGCATCATAAATGTACAATGAAAATGATATTAAATACAGGATTCTATGTGGCGCGGAGGTAACATGCTCACCTCTCGCTCCAAAGACACTTGAATCGTTTCCCGCGTGGGGAGATCGTTATATTTTCCATTTATTCTATTCCTTATTAGCCCTATCGGAGAAGGACGATAAAATGTAGGTCAAGTGTTGAAGCTGAGAACGTAAAATAAAGTCTTGGCAGTTTAACATCGTTAGGAGTAGGCTGCAAAGCTGCTGCCAGAGCAAAATTAATTAAATGTTAAAAAAAAACACACACAATTTTTACCATCTTCAAAATTACGTCGGAAACCCTGCAGCTGCTACGGAGTTTGTACACTGTCGTTGAGATCTAGTTGTGTAAGAAAGAGATCGGAGCACACATGGTTATTAATCAGTGTGCAATGATAATGGTCCAATCAATCAATCAATCAATCAATCAATCAATCGAGATGAAAGACCAACACATTTTTTATTGAGTCCTTAAAGTAAAAAGTGAACTGGCTAGAGACAGAGTGAATTTCAGATGTGCTGCAAAGAGAGCAACGTCCTATAAAGGATGCGCACCTTGATGATGATGATGAGTAAAAAATGACCATCGACGAAGTGGGTGAACTGGCTAGCGACAGAGTAAATTTCAGATGTGCTGCAGAGAGCAACGTCCTATAAAGGATAAGCACCTTGATGATGATGATGAGTAAAAAATGATTAATTGATAACTCTGAAATAGATCGGTATCTGATATATTTACGTACAAATGTAATCTAACATAGAAATAGAAGATAGAGTTGAGTATGTGGCACACTAACTAACTGTAAAACCAAGTAGACGTGAGTCACACTATTTGATTGTGCTTAAGCCCACCACGTAGATAAACATTCCATGGCTTTATTTAATTTCCCAACTGTTTGTATAATTGATAACAACGTGAGTTAGACAGAAAGATGGAAGTCATAGATGATATGTATTGACTTTGTTACGCTTTTCATCCAAACACGTAAACTGGAACAAGTTTTGAATCAATTAAGTTCAAGAGGTTAAGAAAAAATCTACAGTAGATCGAAAGACAAACGTACGAAATGATAATGGAAAAAAAACTTCATCAAAGACTTCTATGTAAAATAATTGTAAAAACTTGAAGTAATTTTGTTTTATTTGCATTAATAATTTTTGCCAAGCCAGCGAATTTTCCAACTGAATTGTATCGTTGTGGACCTGTTAAGGGCTTAACTACAACACTTAATCTACATTTTATCTTTCTGTATTTTGTCTAATAGCCATATTGAATCCATATTGTAAAAAATCGTTATGTTACGAAAACAGCAATAGAGACACTACCTATACACGGGCAGTGTGCGCTTCCAGAGTCATTGACTCACATGCCTGGAAGTGATGACAGTCGAACGGAAGCGGCTATTTTAACGATGACGAAAGTCCTGAATGTCAGAATCCCAGTTAAAACACAATACAGAGGACGATCAAAAATAGACAAGAATGGCAGGCATTTGTTACTGTCCTATGCACCAAGGGTGTCACAGGCTAAAGTGAGAGAGAGAGAGAGAGAGCGAACAAAGGTTGCAGAGAAGGAAATCCCGTGGCGTTGAATGCAGACGTCAAAGCCATTATCGATGAAAACTGCAATGCAGACGACGTTGTGATTTACACGGATGGATCGGTAGTTCGTCACGAAAAGTCTGCATGGGCCTTCTCTGCAAGCTCATGTGGCAGAATGGTCAAGGAAGCCAGTGGTGCATTTAGTATGACAACAAGCAGCATGGCAATGGAGGTACTAGCGGTGACCAATGCGCTGGCTAGAGTCACAAAACTACACTCATGCGTGCATTCTGAGTGACTCATTGAGTATGATCCGAAAGGTGGAGGCCGGTTCGGTGCGCAGGCAATGGACTGAATCACTGCAGGCGTCAACAATTTGCAAAATTACACTTGTCTTTGTTCCGGGGCACATGGGTGTCGTTGGCAATGAGAGAGCAGACACACTGGCTGGCTCTGCCGCTATATCAGACGGCCAGCCAATGGACAGAGCTGACATCGTGAACGCCCTCATAGAGCGTGGTCGCAGAGAAGACCTTCATCTAAACCAATCCACGTCAACTACTAGATTGCGAGAACTGGGTTTGAAGATTGGTGTGGCAAGAAAAGAACGGTACAACAGGTATACGAGTCGGCTCATCAATCAAAATAGAACTTGTACGGTCAGTCGCTGGACGCTGTTGGAGATATTGTGAAGGAGATCGAGCACTTATGGACATGTCCGGAGTGCAATGAAGATATTCCAAACTGAAACTGAAACTGAATCAGAGAGAGAGCGAGAAAGAGAGAGAGAGAGAGAGAGAGAGAGAGATGTTAATTGAGAATATGAATTATTGTTACTAGAGAAATGTTAGCTTATTAATGTAACTTTAAAGTTATAATTGCTTCACAGCGGGGCGTGATCTGTAATAATAACTTTTCTCAGATATTTAATTATGCGAACTTGTTTGCTGGTCTCTAGTTCTACACTGATATTGATACATCGTGGACTGTTTGACATGCATCATAGTCTTGACGTTATTAATATTTATCTTGTACACAAATGTGTGGTTGTTCGATGTGTCGTTGAATGTCAGCGAGAGAAGAATATGGAAGTATTGAGTTAGAAAATTGAAGAGGTGGTAACGGACAGTCATGAATAAGTGCATTGAGAGTTGGGAGAAAAAACAAAGAGGATTTATTGAGTGAAAGAAATGAGAAGTTTTGAATAATTGAAATAAGGAGATGTTGATTGAAAGAACGTATGTGTGTTCTATTTCTCTTCTTCTCTTCCATCATTTACTTCTTTATAGAAGTGTTGGAGGTGGGTGGGTGGGGGAGTAGTGATCTTGTGTGTGCCTGTTTTATGGCACTTTGTAATCTAATATTCATTTTTCGTAAGGCTGTTCTTGATGCCATGGCTCCATCGTTTGCGTGGTCTTCCTCTTGTCTTGTACTCGTTATACTTTTTCTGTGTGATTCTTTGTGGTAGGCGATACCAAGGCATTCGTGTCAGGTGTCCACACCCTTTAATCTGTTGTTCTTTTATGAATTGCGTGACTGGTTTCCCATCCAGTCTTCTTCTGATTTATTCATTTCTAATTTTGTCCCTTATTGTCACACCTACAGCTCTTCTAAGACACCCAATCTCCGTTGTTATAATATTTTCCGCTCATTAGCTGCTGTTATTGGCCATGTTTGACACTGGTAACATAGTGTTGGCCAGAAAATCGTACTTATGAGATTTGCTTTAGTTTTTAGCTATATCTTTTTATGTGACAATGGTAGTGTTAACTGCCCTAGTATCTGGTTAGCTTTTGTGCATCGATTGTTGATTATGTGTGTTGAGAGAAAGGAATGAGGACATGTTGAGAAAGAGAGAATGCGGCCTTTGCCTTCTTTAAACTCTCTCAAACAGTGGCAACTTGAATATTCTCATAAAAAGTCTTTGCCCGTCTCAGTTAAAAGAGTACCCAATGAACCTGTCCATGAATGGAGTAGATAGATAACTGATGAATATAATTCTTTCTTCCTAATATTGAAATAATTTTATAACGAACTGTATTTGGTATGCTGTACAACCACACACTCATTATAAGCTCATATCTTTAACTTGTTGGATATTATAGAAACTAAGTAGTTGAATATGGAACATGTTGTGTTGGATATACTCTAGCAGCATAGCACGATGACTACTCACTGAACATCACTTCACACTTGCAGAAAGTCGACTTCTCACGTTACTACTCACTAATTGAAAGTCGACGTTTCACTGAACGTCATTTATCACAATTTAAAAGTCGACTTCTGACTGTACTTCATCTCTTTATCATGACACTGTATTGACTAATGGTACCTATTGAAGTACGAGGGAAGTCAATAAGTAAGCCACAAATGGCTGTAGAAAAATAACTAAACATGATAGCAGCTTGAAACCAGTTTATTTTTATACATACATTGTTCCTTTATTTCTCAACATGATTTCCACCAACATTGATGCACTTATCCCATCGTGTTATCAGTCCTCCCAAACTGGCTGCAAAGAACTTCGGGCTCTATTTTCTAAACCACGTTTTCATTTCACAAGCAACTTCGGCGTCATTCACGAAATGTCTCCCGCCAAGGTGGGTTTTCAGTGGAGCAAATAGTTGGAAATCGTTAGGGCTAAGTCGGGACTGTAAGGTGGATGTTCCAGAACTTCCTACTTTAGTTGGTTAATTTTCTCCTGAGTTAATCGAGCCGTATGTGGTCTGGCATTGTCATGAAGAAGCAACACTCCTCTAGTCAGCAACCCTGGACGTTTTTTCGAATTGCATCATGAAGCATCGATAGAACTTCACAGTACGATTCGGAATTCACATTGTCACCTTTCTTCATGAAATTGGTTAAAAGCACTCCATGACAATCCCAGAACGCCGTCAACATAACCTTCCCTGCTGATGGCGCAACCTTGAATTTTTGGACACAAGGCGAAGAAGGATGTTTCCACTGCATTGAAGCACGCTTTGATTCGGGCTGGTAGTGATGCATCCATGATTCATCCTCAGTAACAATCCTGTTCAGCATCTCTTCTCCTTCATCTTCGTATCGACAGAGATGATGCAAAGACAGGCCAAATCGGTTCATTTTGTGTTCCTCTTTCAATTGTCTGGGTACCCACCTTGAGCACACTTTCTTAAATTTCAATCGATCATGCATTATGATGTATGCTGAACCATGTGAGCACCCTATTGCAGATGCTACAGAATATATTGTTACTCGTCTGTCACCTCTAATCATCTCCTCCACCCACTGCACTGATGCTTCTGTTGCAATCTCAACAGGACGACCAGATCGGATTTCATCAACAATTTTAGAGCGTCCTTGAGAAAATTTTTCTACCCAACTATGCACCATTTTACGGGACAAACATTTGTCAGCATAAACAGGAAGCATTTTCTTATGAATGTCCTTTGCAGGCAGTCCTTTTGCCCACAAAAACGCACAACAGCACGTTGATCTTTGGTTGTACTCTCCGTAAGTACAGTCGCCATTTTGTTTATGCGCTGCGCATGCGCATGAGACACATAGCGCCACCTGGCGAACGGGAATATAAAGTTGGGTGTTGCTGTCACCTAATGACACTTTTAGAAAACACCAACTACATTTACCTACCATCTAACATAACTTTGTGGCTTACTTATTGACTTCCCCTCGTACATTTACAAAATGATTGTCTGTCGCTCAATAGTATCATTGTTTCCATCTGTCTTTCTTCTTTCTTCTCGAATCCTGTATACCTCACAGCGTCAGGTCAGGAAGAGATTTCTAAAACGGGCCCTAGTATGCGCTTCGTAGATAGTCTCTTTCGTCGCCTCTGTTATCTCTGAGGTCCATCTTTTGCGTGGCCGGCCTTTTGCTTTGTACCCATTGTATCGGAGCAGCATTGCTCTTTGGGGTGCACTGTCTGATGGTAATCTGCTTACGTGACCGAACCATTTACAGTCAGACTAATCAGAGTAAATGAAATGGTTGAGAGGTTTCGCTGAGGCGTGGTGGTACGGTGCGCGTCTCTCTCGCCATATGTATTCGGTTCGTTTCCAGCGCCTAGCGATTGGTCTATACTTCCAGAGATCCTTGATCCAGATCTTAGTCCTATCGGAGACTGAGTATAAAACAGCTTGGCCAAACATTCTCAGTGTACATAGGCTACATGGTTGGACTAGATAAGATCCTTGATCCAGATCTTAGTCCTATCGGAGACTGACGATAAAACAGCTTAGCCAAACATTCTCAGTGTACATAGGCTACATGGTTGGACTACATAAGACCCATGATCCTTTACTTGGAAAACTAAATTACAAGTACACTTGTAGCCGATGTTATGCTCGCATGAATCGCGATGAACACTAGTATAAATAAGAGGAGAATAATGAGTTGTTTGCAAGAACCCACAGACGAAGCAACGGAAGTAACGAATATGATCAACAAATAAACAGTGTACAGGTATTAAGAGCTTCCAAAAAAACAAATAGACAAACAGGATTCGAACCACTTACCCTCATTTCTTACGACACACATCGCCTAGCCTAGCAATACGAGCGTCCTTACGAACACAACCAGCGAGCCATTCTAAGAAAATTACTCAAACGCTTCACCGTACATACCTGTACATTGTTTATTTGTGGATCATATTCGTTACTTCACCTGGGATTCTTGAAAAAAACTCATTGTTCTCATCTTATAATAAATTTGAAGCTACTTTGAATGATGTATGCATGTTTGTTATATGTGTATACATGTGTGTATGTATGATATTGTCTCTTTTCAAATATATACAAGCACAATAAGCTTATAGCATGTGTTTGTGCAAACACTGTTCGATCGAACCTTACCTGATTATTCTGTGTCTAGTTGTAACGAAGCGTTTGAGAAAGATACTCCCGGAGTCATTTTTTAGAATGGCTCGCTGGTTGTGTTCGTAAGAACGCTCGCATTGCTAGGCTAGACGATTGGTGTCGTAAGAAATGAGGGTAAGTGGTTCGAGTCCCGTGTTTGCCTATTTGTTGTTTCAGAAGCTCTTAATACTTGTACATAATTTATTTATTGATCATAATAATAAGAGAAAGTCTTCAAGTTAAAATCAGTTATAGGCGCCATATTATACGCCATGACTACGTTTGGATTTATAGCGACCGAACGAAACACAAATACATTCAGCTTCTTTCTTCTATAGTTAATTATTTTCCAACTCTAGCTGGTATATGTTAGAGAATACATCAGCTTCTTTCTTCTATAGTTAGTTATTTTCTAACTCTAGCTGGTATATGTTAGAGAATACATCAGCTTCTTTCTTCTATAGTTAATTATTTTCCAACTCTAGCTGGCATATGTTAGAAAGTACATCAGCTTCTTTCTTCTATAGTTAATTATTTTCAACTCTAGCTGGATAGTTAGAAAATAGATTCAGCTTCTTTCTTCTATAGTTAATTATTTTCCAACTCTAGCTGGTATATGTTAGAGAATGAAAGCTGATCAACACAATGGAACTAATTTATCTTATATTATATATTCTTGAGCATTTTGTATATGTCCAGACACGTTCGCATTTATTTACTTGAGTTCATTTTATTATTTGTATAGCTGATATCAGAATATATTTATATATAAACATTTATCACAATCTCCTATCTTGTCTGAGCTGCAGCTGTAGCATCAAATAGAAAATGAAAACTGTTGCTATTTTTTCTCTCTATTAGCAGATCAGATATCCAACTTATATTATAATATGACAAACAGTTTTTAAGAATGGTGGTTTATTCTGTTTGTTTGTTTGACATGAGAAATTTGTCTGTTGCACTATGCTTCCGTGCAGTGGCGGCTCGTGGTCATTTTTCTTGGTGGGCCCAGACACAAATTTTATGAGAAATCATGGTTTTTGGAGTATTTACTATTATTTGTCTCATCCGGGAAGTTATCCCCCTTTCGATTTTTGGTGGGGCCGGACTCCACTGGCCCTTAATGATGAGTCGCCCCTGCTTCCGTGTATAGAAAATCGACAATATATGTACATTTTAGTTGATTACATCTAATTCAGTTCAGTTTATCAGTGCCAAACATGGACAGTAACAGCAGCTAATGACGGGAAATTATAGCAACGGAGATGAGGTATCGTAGCAGAGTTGAAGGTGGGACAATAAGAGACAAAATTAGAAATGAAGAAATTAGAAGAAAACTGGATGTGAAACCAGTCATGCAATTTCAAAAAGAGCAAAAAAATGTAATAAGTGTAGACACATGACAAGAATGCTCTAGTATTGTCTACCATAAAGAACCACAATGAAAAAGTATACCAGTATAGAGCAAGAGGAAGAACACACACATGAGGGAGCGACGGCATCAAGAACAGCCTTAATTAAGAAAATGAATAACAGATTACAGAGTGCATTAGAACAAGTACGATTTCAACCCGAAAGAAAAGCACCTGAGCTCCAATAGGTGCTAAAGGCTTGTGCACGTACATGACGTTCTGATGTTTGGCTGTTTATATATCACAATAGAATGATAAAAACGGCTTAAGAACGATCGTGAGAGAGAGAGAGAGAGAGAGAGAGAGAGAGAGAGAGAGAACGGATACACACAAGGTTCGACTCCATAAGCAGATTACCAACAGACGCCTCAAAGACCGATATCGATCCGATACAATGGATACAAAGCAAAAGACCGGCCACGCAATAGATAGACCTCAGAGATAACAGAGGCGTCGAAAGACATTATTTCTGAAGCGCACACAAGGGATCGTTCTAGCAATCTCTTCTTATCCTGACGCTGTGAGGCAAAACAGGATTGGATAAAAGAAAAGACACACAAGATCACTACATTCCCCCACCACAACATTTAAAACTAGATCTACTAGATTGTGAGAACTGGGTTTGAAGATTGGTGTGGCAAGAAAAGAACGGTAAACAGGTATGAGTAGGCTCATCAATCAAAATAGAACTGGTATGGTCAGTCGCTGGACGCTGTTGGAGATATTGCGTAGGAGATCGGAGCACCTATGGACATGTCCGGGATATTCCAAACTGAAACTCAAACATTTAAAAAAAAATGTTATACAAAAAATATATACGTTTAGTTATGTAGCATATGTTTCATCGATTTTAAAAAAGCCTTTGATAGTCTACACAGAATCTCTCTGGAATATTCTGAGATGCTATGGAGTACCAGACAAAATAATAAACATTATTAAAAGCCTCTATGATGGTTCACAGTATGCAGTTCGCACTGATGGTGGGCACAGCGACTGGTTTATGGTTGAAACCGGAGTAAAGCAAGGCTGTATTCTATCTCCGTTATTGTTTGGAGTGGTCTTTGACTGGGTGATGCGAAAATGTTGCAGGGGCGAAACTGGCATCGATTGGGTAGAAAATAGTCAACTAGAAGATTTTAAATTTTGCAGATGATATTGCCTTGTTAAGTAGAAACAACCAAGATATGCAAAGAAAAACAGACAACTTGTCATCTATAGCATCAAAAGTTGAACTGCAGATAAGCTATGAAAAAACCAATATAATGAAGACACCTATGGCAAGTAACGCAGATATCACACTGGAATCTAAAATGATAAAAATAACAGAGCAGTTCACCTATTTAGGTAGCAATTTTGATTGCACAGGAAATGTTAAAAAGAAATTATGATAAGAATTGGCAAAGCAACATAAGCTTTTTAAAAGTCTAAATAAAATATGGAACTGCAAGTTATAAAGTATTAAAACTAAATTACGAATTTTCAATTCAAATGTTGTATCAATCCTAACATATGCCAGCGAGAGTTGGAAAATGACTAAAGATATAGAAAGCAAGTTGAATGCATTTGAAAATAGATGTCTGCGAAAATAATGAATATAAAATGGAACGAATTCAGAAGAAGTGATGAAATCAGAGACATGTCTGGTCAACCACTAGTGACAACTGTTATAAGAAAGAGAAGATGGAGATATGTTGGGCACACCTTGAGGAGAAATGATCAACGAATACTAAAGCAGGCATTGAAGTGGGATGCAAAGGGTTCAAGAAAGAGAGGTCGACCTAAAGAGACCCTGAAACGAACTTTGCTGAGAGAGGCAAGAAATATCGGTCTCAGTTCCATGTATGAGATTGAGCGAGTTGCCCAGGATAGAGCGGTATGGAGAAATTACTGGTAGGCCCTATGTAACGTATAACGGTACGAGAGGAATTATTATTATTATTATGTAGCATAGGTTTGATTTGCAACTGGTCTTCGTTTTGTGGAGCAGAACGTAAACAGTAATCTATTGTGTCCCTTGAAATATAACTATAGAATACATCGATAAATAACTAGAATTGGATTATATGAATTTCGATCAGATAAGTGCCCTCAAAATTCGGTCAAAAAAAGCTGTTTTTGGGGCGTGCATTTACCCCAAAATTCATTACAATTCTAATATTTAATATATCCTAAAATCATGTGTAATATTTTAGATATTACATTTGCTCACCTTAGAGTGAAAACAGAAATTCATTTATATTCATTAGATTCAGAGCCTTAGGGATTTGAAATTTTGTGTTTGGCGGCCATTTTGTATTGTTTCCATGGCAACGCTTTGACATTTTTTACTAATTTGTTTCTACTTTTAAGTCATAATATCTCAAAATTGTAATACAAACTCTACATTAATATGAAAGCAACGAAAAAAGTTTCCAGATCAGAAGTTCCCTCTTTAAGCGGCGTCTCCCACAGAACTGTCAAAGCAGTTTAATGTTATTTATTGAGTGTTTGGTTATTAACGAGAGATCGCCCGCTTGTCCAGCGTGTTCGTAGCGCGTAGGACGTCGGGTGACAAGCCCCTTTAAATATAAAACAAAAAACAAATAATAAACAACCAGATATCAACATTTCTAGATCAATGTTATGAAGATGGACAAATATTCTTGTGGAAATATTGATCTTAAGATCTTGTTCTGTTACTGTTTCCAAACTAGAAATATTTTTTTCTAAAATTAATATATAATTATGTAGTTGAAGAACAAACTGAAAATGACAGCGTTTCTAACGGACCCTCAAAAATCATCCAGGCCGTGACCTCGTTTCAGAAATGAGGTCAGTATATTTCACATCTCAGCGGGAAAGAAACAGCGTCATCAGAATAAATGATTACGCGGAAGTATATTATACTTTGTTGATGAATTTGTCTCTGCTATTGTGTTGGTGTGTATATCAGTGCCGGCTCGTCATTAGGCCACTGGGGCGGGCCCCACCAAAATAATGTGTAACGTGTATTTATTATTTTATAAATTAAAACATAACAACCCAACGCCATGATTTTCCGATAATAATTGTCTGACCTCACCAAGAAAAATGATCGCGATCCGCCACTGGTATATATATATATATATATACAGATAGACATACGAGTTATATGTCTCCTAAAAAAAAAAAAGACTGTCATGTACAACTTCCATAAACACACTTTCTAGTCAGTCCTCGTTTTATTACTGAATGTGCAGGGCTGTCAGTAAAAGTAAAGTAAAGGAACCCTTTCATACCTCGTGGTATATAGGGCAATACAGTATTAGGCCTGTATTTTTCATTGACCGTCGGCACACGATGGGTGATGTGGTCAGCATCACGCCGGTCTAGGGCTGTCAGTGAGCACATCAAACAGAAATGCTAAGTTTCTTTTATACAGTTGCTTACCACCATACTAGTTAGCCATAGAAAGGCATATACATACATATATAGAGAGAGAGAGAGAGAGAGACATGCAGACTGACTGGCAAATACAGGCAGGCAGGCAAGCAGACAGACAGACAGACATGCAGACAGACAGACATACAGGCATACAGACAGATAGATATATAGATAGATATATAGATAGATAGGTAGACAGACAGACAGACACAGACAGACACAGACACAAACCGACAGACAGACCGACTGACTGACAGACCGACAGACACACAGATAGACACATACACAGACAGACCGAATGACAGACCAAGCGAGCGACCGACCAAGCGACCGACCGACCGACCGACCAAGCGACCGACCGACCGACCGAACGATGACGTGTGAGTCGAGCACCTAATCTCTACGCCCCAGAGACGCCCCCCTCACTCCTCTTCAGAATTATGAGTTCGAAATCTGGAGGTCGAAATCTGGAGGTCGAAATCTGGAGGTCGAAATCTGGAGGTCGAAATCTGGAGAATCTGGAGGTCGAAATCTGGAGGTCGAAATCTGGAGAATCTGGAGGTGGAAATCTGGAGGTCGAAATGGCGCTGTACGTTGTCAGAACTGTTCTTTTGTTGTGTTGTCGTGACCAATCTATTGAGACGAAAGTAATACATAAAACAGATTTGTTCTGATAGAGATTGAATGACAGAGTGTGCCTGGAAAGATGAGAGGGCAGAATAATAGATAGACGATCAAACAGACAGACAAATGAATAGAAAGATTGAAAGTATCACTAAGTGACATTGGTACGATCACTCCGAGAAACTGATTGGCTCACAAATAAGTCAGATCGGTGGACATAAAATTCTAGCGTGCTGGCGTACAGACGAATGTACTAACAGATCGGTCAATTTGGTAAATGGTCACTTAATCGTGTTCATTAGACAGACAGGATGGTGGACAAACAAATCAGTTAGTTTCGTAGACAGTCAGGCTTGTTAACTGTCGTACATGGTGAGTAGGATGTTTCAATCGTGTTCAATTTCTGTGTTTATACAACAAGTATTGTTACTACGGGCAGAAATATAACAATAACATTGACTACAGAACAACACGCTTAAATAGCGATATGGTGCATGTTGCAGAACGGTATAATCAAGGTGTGATGTAGTGCATGTTGTATTGTGATGTCCTGCATGTTGTATTGTGATGTGGTGCATTTTGTATTGTGATGTAGTGCATGTTGTATTGTGATGTGTTGCGTGTTGTATTGTGATGTGGTGCATGTTGTATTGTGATGTGCTGCGTGTTGTATTGTGATGTGCTGCGTGTTGTATTGTGATGTGCTGCATGTTGCAGAACGGTATAATCAAGTTGTGATGTGCTGCATGTTGTATTGCGATGTGTTGCATGTTGTATTGTGATGTGCTGCGTGTTGTATTGTGATGTGCTGCGTGTTGTATTGTGATGTGTTGCATGTTGTATTGTGATGTGGTGCATGTTGCAGAACGGTATAATCAAGTTGTGATGTGCTGCATGTTGTATTGCGATGTGCTGCGTGTTGTATTGTGATGTGCTGCGTGTTGTATTGTGATGTGTTGCATGTTGTATTGTGATGTGGTGCATGTTGCAGAACGGTATAATCAAGTTGTGATGTGCTGCATGTTGTATTGCGATGTGCTGCATGTTGCAGAACGATATAGTAAAGTTGCTATTAGGTGCATGTTAAAGTAATTAAAAAAGGAACTGTGTTTACTTTCACATTCTGGTAATATAATATGTGTGCTCAACACCGATCGGGTATAATTAGTCATTATAAGCTAGTAACAAGATTGGGGGAGAAGATCAAAGCACCAAGGGAACTGTCTGGAGTGCTGTGATGATGATCTTCCCTGATCTCAAATAAATATAATTGATAATAATTACAACATAGCTAAACAAATAAAATATAGACATGTAAACCTTTCTCTGGACACATAAACAGCACAGAGGGGAGGAGTTGTTTGTGGTGTGGATATATCGTGATCGCCTTTCTCTCTGAAGAAATACTGTTCGCTTCCCACGTAAAGCGATCCGAATATTTTTCCTACAATACTTGATCTGAATGTAGGTGAAATCGAGTTCCTAGTCATATTGGAGACGGATGATAAAACATAGGATCCGTGTTCAAGATGAAAATCGATACAAATAGGAAGCAAAGTCATGTCCAGGAAAATCGATACAAATAGGAAGCAAAGTCATGTCCAGAAAATCGATACAAATAGGAAGCAAAGTCATGTCCAGGAAAATGTCAATAAAATAAATAAAATTTATAATTCCCATAAATAAAGTTCTAACAATAATCAGCATTTTGTTAGAGAGTGTGAACATTTATACTTTGGTACAGCTGCTGCTAAGGATGACGGACAAAGAAGGTGAAGATCAAATGTAGTATAATGGCAATTGTATAAGAAAACATATCATTCTTTGGGTGGAGTCTCTGTGTCAAAGAGGTTAGGTGCTAGCTTCTCGTGACAAAAGTAACCGGTTCGCTCCCTCGTGGAGACATCGGAATATTTTTCCAGAGATCTTTGATTTCAGTGTAGGTGAGATCGAGCTCGTAGTCATATCGGAGACGGACGATAAAACGCAGGTCCTGTGTTCAATTTGAACCAATGGCAGTTTAAAATCGAGAAGAGCAGGCTGAAATGCCGCTGCCCGAGCAAAATTCATTAAGAAAAAATAGAATAAAAATAAAATTCCTGTAAAATATCTTCATCATCTTCAAAATTACATAAGGGACCCTCGCCGGTGCTATGGAGTTCGTGCACTGCAGCTGAGATCTTCTGTTGTAAGAAAGAGATCGGAGCACAGATGGTTACTCAACGAAGTGCAATGATGATGGTCCTAAGAATCAATCAATCAATATCATTTGTTGTTATGATCATAATGCATCATTATTATATCTTCTTCTTTGCGTTCGTTCTTTACGACCAATTTAAATCACTCTTTGAGATATGTTTGATCTTTGCCAAGAATGTGTATACGTTGCACATTGGTTTGGTAGGCCTCTAAACGCATAGACTTCACACGTTTAGGACACATGCATCCGATTTCAACCAAACCTCCTTAGTCGCCTCTTACGACATGCGTGGCAGGTAACAGTGGTTCTATTCTTTACACCCCAAATTGGGCCCCGGTAACTATTTATTATATAATATTGTAAGTAGAAAAGAAACATGAAAAATGTATACAATTTTGTCTTCAAAAAACATAGAATAGCAACATATATTTGTAGAGAGAGAGAGAGAGAGAGAGAGAGAGAATACACACAAACATTATGTAGAAATATTAAATTTTTTATTTTTTAGATAGCGTTAGATGTGACTATTTAATTGTATTAAATAACAAATGTTGTCTGACAAAATGAAATAAATGTCCTTGCAAATTTCCAGACTATTTAGATTAATTTAGAGTTGTGAAAATTGGGTGACAACTCAGACGTATGATTGATTGGTTATGTCCGGTTCTAAATGAAAGAACAATTTTTTCTCGTATTTTATTTTTTATTCATGATACATTTTCAATATCCGCATGTTGGTCTTGAAGATTTCCGTATCGATCTTACTTGTGTCATAAGATATATTAGAATGATATTGCTGTTATATAAAGCAGAAGCTGGGATTGAAGATTGGCTCCAGCAAGAAAAGAACAGAATAACAGGTATATGAGTAGGCTCATCAATTTTCATCTTCTTCTTCAAACTCCAGGAATTCTGAATTATCACTCATTTTCCCATAGTGCAATGGGGGAGAGGACGCGAGGTTTCTTTAAAACTCAGCAGAACCCAAAAGCCCAGGGTAGTGATATGTGCTGGAGACCAACAGCTGCAGGCGTGTAGTGTTATGCTTAGTGCTGGGAGACTCCAACAGCTCCAGGCGTGTAGTGATATGCTTAGTGCTGGGAGACTCCAAAAGCTCCAGGCGTGTAGTGTTATGCTTAGTGCTGGGAGACTCCAAAAGCTCCAGGCGTGTAGTGATATGCTTAGTGCTGGGAGACTCCAACATCTCCAGGCGTGTAGTGATATGCTTAGTGCTGGGAGACTCCAAAAGCTCCAGGCGTGTAGTGGTATGCTTAGTGCTGGGAGACTCCAAAAGCTCCAGGCGTGTAGTGATATGCTTAGTGCTGGGAGACTCCAACATCTCCAGGCGTGTAGTGATATGCTTAGTGATGGGAGACTCCAACAGCTTCAGGCGTGTAGTGATATGCTTAGTGATGGGAGACTCCAACAGCTTCAGGCGTGTAGTGATATGCTTAGTGCTGGGAGACTCCAACAGCTGCAGGCGTGTAGTGTTATGCTTAGTGCTGCGGAGGCTCCTACCCAGGCATCAAACTGGTGACCACGATAAAGTTTTTAGTTTTCTCATAAACATTGTTAAAGTTTGTAAGTCATGCTACTACTCGTATTATGTTGAAATTGTTAGAAGAAATACAACAATGATATTGTCACGGTATGTATGATATAATATAAGATATTGATATTTTCCTATATTTATATACCAAATTAGCATATATGCCATGATTTGTCCTGGTTTTTCGTTTCATTGCTAATATACTTCGTCTCTGGGATATCCGGTTGTTTACTTCTGTCTATGTTGTCTCTCACAGTTCTTCTAATTACCGATACTATTACCGATACATCAACGCTGCTTTTTAAACAAAATTCTTTTACCGATGTTTTTTTTTGGTCATCATCAAGGCTAAAATGTGCAATTCTTGCTTACATGAAGAATTTGTCAGTTTATATATGAAGTAATTAAACTTAGAGCACAACTGTTATATTTTACTTCAACCACGATGTTGTGAAATCCTTGCCGTTTAGTCATGGACTGCTTTTGTCTATCACGTATGTGGTTTTATTAGTGCAGACAATTGAAGCTTGAAGGTCGTCATCCAACTTCTCACACTGTATGTACAAAGTCGCTTATAGTCAATCGCCCATTCTGACAGGTGCAAATATTCCAGACGGAATATACAAGACCGAAAATTTGAAGTTAGATGGTTTAGTTTTAGTTTAGTTTTCCCATTTAGCAGTAATTTGTATGCTTACCCTTCGACTTGAGAAGTGAGATAGTATATATCTAGTTTAGTTTTAGTTTAGTTTTCCCATTTAGCAGTCATCTGTGTATTTGCTCTAGCTGTTGAGAAGCGAGATAAACAACAACTAACTTTGGCTGAAATCGGATGCACATGTCCTAAACGTGTAGAAGTCTATGCGTTTAGGGACCTACCAAACCAATGTGCAACGTATACACGTTCTTGGCAAAGATCAAATCATATCACAAAGTGATTAAAATTGCTCGTAAAGAACGAACGCAAAGAAGAAGAAGAAGAATAACTAACTTTGTTAGCAATCCATCAACATATTCCTATACGTGTATGTGCGTGTCCATCAACATATTCCTATACGTGTATGTGCGTGTTCATCAACATATTCCTATACGTGTATGTGCGTGTCCATCAACATATTCCTATACGTGTATGTGCGTGTCCATCAACATATTCCTATACGTGTATGTGCGTGTCCATCAACATATTCCTATACGTGTATGTGCGTGTCCATCAACATATTCCTATACGTGTATGTGCGTCAAACATAATAGATTCATCAATATTTTACTTGTTGCTAATAGAATAGAAAATCTGATGCAAAAAAATGAGAACAATTGATAACAGAAATAAGACGTGAACGAGGGGATAATTCTTTAATGAACTGTTGCTCTTCAAGAATGTCTTCAAGTGCATTTTGTATGACTGGCTCCATATACAAACAGTAGCACTTTGCAACCCTTTTTAAGTGCATCTTGTTTGTCTGGCTAATGAGTAGAACTATTACTGCATCTCAGAAATACTTGAAAAACAGTCCCACTGGCAAGACAGTTAGTTTGTTACCTAGGTAACGCAGATATATTTGCATTAAGTTAAAGAATAAAACTACTATAGTTCGTTCCAAAATTCGTGAACACACTAAGGTTTAATTTGTAACAAATCTACCTGATGCATAACGGTGATTTTTTTATGCAGTCTTATATACCTCAAGACCTTATGAATTCATGTTTAACTAATTGGTAGGTAGCTTGGTTGATGCAAAAACGTTTTTTGTTATATAATTTTGCATAAGCACAACAAAATGATCATCAAAATTTAGAATTTACAATAATACACAAAATGGTGGCGAATATTTGCAAAGGCGTATTCCTATTACATATTATAAAAAGCAATGTGACATAGTGAGTACATGATACCTTCCACTTCTATAAATGAAAATAAATTGTATGGACATACGCCAATGACAGTCGTTATGATACATTGTGAACTGGTTAATTCCACGGATTCCTGATTTTCATTTTCGCTGAATTGCACGGAAATGCTTAATTATAGAAAAACTTGACAATTGTACTGCTAAACTTCTACAGGTATATCAAATCAACATCGCTGTTATTCTAGTAATAACATATAATGAAAATCTTACAGCGCTAAAGGTTTGGTTGAGCAAATAATACTTTAGAACTCGCCACTTTTACCTATAGAAAATGTAAAAATCAAGAATTTATGTCAAGTGGATGATTTTATATCGGTCGGTAAAGATGTTTACGAATTTTTGGAACGAACTATAGTGTTTTAGTTAGGGTTCCGGTACCACCACCCTCATCACTACCCCTACCACCAACACCACCACGCTCACGGTCACCACACCCACCACCACCACCACACCGATGTGAGTCGTTTGAATTTGGATCTAGTCGTTTAGTTCAAGTGTGAGATTGTTTTCGAAATACACAGCACTGTTGCTGACGTTACGGAGTTTGTGCTTTGTGCAACGCTTACATCATGTTGTGTACCATTTCTATGCAAAGGAACCGAGTCAAATTAGGAAACCCTGTGTAACGATGTTAATCGGTTGCCTGTAAACATTTTATTTTTGATTCTCTGTGTGAATTTATTCGTTTTCTAATACTTTTAGGACTACGATATAGTTATATGTTTCTCCAGCTTTGTCAATTCAACTCTGTAAAACATAACCAAAAAAAAAAGAACTCGCTTCTATGTTGAAAGCTACACACCCCGGTATATAGAGGCTTTAATCTCCCACAGAGCCTGCCTGCCTAGAGTGTTCGAAGCGCGTTGGAGAACGGGCTGCAAGCTTCCTGTGAGTGCGGTTTAATTATGCGGGCTGGCAGAAAAGCCACAGGTTCTCCAGATGTACGGTGTTCGTGTCACCGAACCGAAGGGTTACGATGTCCATGGCACCCAGCCGAAGAGCTGAAAGCTTCTGGATCGAAAAAAGTCCCCTACAGAACAAACTAATAAGTAAACCATTTCTTTAGTATCGTATATATAAATAACGATTTAGCGTAATGCCTAAGTGTTCACCTATCAACTCGGATACAAAATGGATGTGGTTTCAATCCCACACTAAACTATCCACACTTGAGGAAAGGAATTGACCATCTTACCTCCTGCACACTATGCTCTATAAATGTGAAGTGCCTTCATATCCTGAGGTTTGAAAAGGTTACGGGAAATTGTATTTTATTATTTACAAATACTCGTATATATAACATCATCATTAAGTAGCTTGTCCCTTCCAGAACTTGGTTCCCATGACAGCAGTCCTAAAAAACTCTATGTTATTCACAAGTTGACAGGCGTCAGAAGCAGTCAATCTCAGAACGTAGATCGTCAATGACATCTTGCACACATCGTCTTCTATGTCTTCCTCTCATTCTTCTTCCAGGCACCATTCCCACCAAAATTAATTTCTCTAGACACTCATTTCGTTTGATGTGTCTGAAATATTTCATTTTCCTTGATGTTATGCTCTTTAATAATTATCTCTCTCTAATATCAAGCTGTTGCAGAACAGAAGCATTTGTGAAGCTTTTATATATATTATCAAGGTTTTCTTTCTCAAACGCTCCATATCGACCACTTGTCAACCACTATGTGTGATTTGTATGTGCTATGAGCCTAAAAGCGATTTACGTTGTGCTAGTTACGTGCCTACAAGTAGGTCAGAACATCCGATTTCTGCGCTGCTTTTTATTTACTAGGGTAGCTTCGCTAGGGCCTACATCAGTTGCCTCTTACGACATGTATTGTTAGTTGCAGTGGTACTATTCTTTGCTTCCCTTGTCTGTCCCGGCACCACATGGGCGATCAAGGTTTTAAGCAGACATTTACAGTCAGGATCTGATCCTCAAATGAAACAAAAATAATTTGCAACTTAGAGAATCTAAAACATAATTAAAGCTATTTGTTTTATTAACCTTCAGTGGAGAAAAAAACTGGCAAATTGCTCGAATACGCATTTCAGATCTATCTATTTTCAGATCATTTCAATTCTCTTAACCGAATCCTCCCACGTTGGAAAACCTATGCGTATTTCATTATCTAATGCTTGAGCTTTTCGTCCAAATGAACTTTCATTGAGCAGTCATGGATAGAGATTTGATCAGATTTATTCTGATCTAAATAACTGATAGAATGAAATAAAGAGACGTGATTAAACGACAACTTTTGCTACTATAGTCTGTCCATTAATTCGTGAGCACGTTTGAAATTGATTTTCTCGAAAACTACCTGTTGGATCTCAGTGATTTTTTGCAAGGAGCCTTAGAATATCCATGACGTTAGAGAAATATTTTTTTCCAAGAAAATTTGATGTAGTTTGAAATATTTCTTCTTCAGGTTATATTAAAATCAACCTCACCGATTGTACACAATAGTAACAGATTTACGGTACACAGACGCGTTGTTCTAAAAATACATTATGGTAACATTGAAATATCGTGAGTATACAACAATTTCACGAATCCCGTGCACCTAGCCCAGTCGACTTTGAAAGCGGAAAGCATATGACGTTATAATTGGGATACCGTTGTATAGTTATAGGCGTATCTCGCTATTTGTATGAAGCTATTGTATCATATTTGTTGGCTTATCAAAACTGACATTGATATCACATTCATAATGAGTCTGAAGTGCACATTTATAACAATGCAGAAGGTTACAGTTTTACTATATCAACACTTCCGTAGGGAATCTAAGAGAGGTCATCTATATTGCGATATTCATAACCCTGAGAAACGAACGCAACTGGCGCTTGGTCTGAATAGAGAATCCTTTTCCGATGGATTAAACAGGACACAAAGTGCACTAATGTCAAGCAAGGAAGGAAAAGAACAATTGACGACTTTGACATAGATGTCATAAGACGGGAGCTCTTGAAAATGTTTGCGATAAATCAACTTGTTACTCTCAGGAAACTGAAATTAAAACTGCAATCAGAATGCAGCATAGACATTTCTAAAAGTACTCTATGAAAAATTGTAAGAGCCGCCGGCTTCACCTTCAGAAAACTATAGGCGGCAGGAATATTATTTGTGAAAAGCCACATTTAATTGCTGCCCGAAGTAAATACCTGAGGCAGATCCGTGAGCGGCGGAGGCAAGGCTATGATATTGTATATTTGGACGAATCCTGGGTCAATGCTCACCACACCAATGCTAAAGAATGGCAATCAGTAGACGGTGAACAGAAAAGAAAATACCAAGCAGCAAAGGCCAGCGTATTATACTAACACATGCAGGAAGCAGTGAAGAAGGTCTTGTCCATGACGCTGGACTTATTTTCCAATCAAAAAGTACCGACGGTAGGGACTACCACACAGAAATGAATGGACATATTTTCAGGCACTGGATGGAGAAAGATCTACTTCCAATTCTAAACTGACCATCATGCTTGGTAATGGATAATGCATCCTATAACAACGCAGTATCAGCGGAAGACAAAGTACCAACTGCATCAAATACAAAAGATCAAATTAGGACTTGGCTTGCTAAGGAAAATGTCAGCTCGATGATACATATTTGAAACCCGAATTGTTGCACCTGGTGAGGATGACAAATAAGACAAAGGTGTTTCATATTGACAAAATCATTGCGGAATACGGCCACGCGTCTTTGCGACTACCTCCATATCATGCTCACCTCAATCCGATAGAGCTTGTCTGGGCTAAAGTAAAAGGGCAAGTTGCCGAACAGAACAGGACGTTTAAAATGTGTGATGTTGAAGTTCTGACACGTGAGTCCTTCTCAATGATAGACATGCAGTTCTGGAAGAAGTGTGTTGAACATGTGCTCCGAGAGGAAGACGAGTACTGGCACCGAGATGGATTACAATTTGTCCAGCCAGTAACAATTATCAACCTCATGGAATCGTCAGATTCGGGATGATACAAATCATATTTTGATTACAGACTGAGAAATAGCAACGTATACATTTCCATATCCAAATGCGTCTACCATCATACAATTTGTGGTGAAGTTAAGACACCCTGGAGTCTAATGGTGACCGAAGAGGAGGACTAACTGTTGCATATTGTATCCAAGTTCACGATTGCACATAAAGGGCAACACACTTAATTACTTGACCTATCAAGTTAATATGGAGATACACCTATGAATATAATTGACATGGACAAATTCTAGGGATTACTGTAAAATCTAAAATTTGAGCCCCCGTATTTGCAATTGTCATAAAAGATCAAAGGAATTCGCCGATGTGCAAAATCTGTAGCATCTATGGACTACTGGTTAGCTTTATTTTAGCGTCATGGATATTCTAAGGCTGCATGCAAAAATCACTGAGATCCAACAGGTAGTTTTCGATAAAATCAATTTCAAACGTGCTCACGAATTAATGGACAGACTATACATACTTTTCGAAGACGGAGCTATAATTAGCTACTTTTTGTTTCTAGGTCACAAACGTGAATTTACGCCTATAGCAGTGACATTCAGTTTCAGTTTCAGTTTGGAATATCTTCATTGCACTCCGACATGTCCATAGGTGCTCGATCTCCTTCGCAATATCTCCAACAGCGTCCAGCGACTGTCCGTACCAGTTCTATTTTGATTGATGAGCCGACTCGTATACCTGTTGTACCGTTCTTTCTTGCCACACCAATCTTCAAACCCAGTTCTCGCAATCTAGTAGTTGACGTGGATTGGTTTAGATGAAGATCTCTCTGCGGCCACGCTCTATGAGGGCGTTCACGATGTCAGCTCTGTCCATTGGCTGGCCGTCTGATATAGCGACAGAGCCAGCCAGTCTGTCTGCTCTCTCATTGCCAACGACACCCATGTGCCCCGGAACAAAGACAAGTATAATTTTGCAAATTGTTGACGCCTGCAGTGATTCAGTCCATTGCCTGCGCACCGAACCGGCCTCCACCTTTCGGATCATACTCAATGAGTCACTCAGAATGCACGCATGAGTGTAGTTTTGTGACTCTAGCCAGAGTAGTGCATTGGTCACCGCCAGTACCTCCATTGTCATGCTGCTTGTTGTCATACTAAATGCACCACTGGCTTCCTTGACCATTCTGCCACATGAGCAGTGACATTAGAAATGTATAACGTGTTAACGCGTCTTTAGCCCACATAGGAGAGATAATAACAGACGTGTTAATGCGTCTTTAGCAATGAATGGAAAAAAGGTATATACTCGTCCTTAGCAGCTAAAGGGTTCTGCCGACTGTCTTACATGATATCTATTGTAGAGTTATCGAGTTTAGTTGATAAGAATCGAAATTTTCAACATTAGGTGCAAACTTATAGATACTCACATTTTTCAGCAAATTCGATAATGTTTGATGTTGTTACTTGTTGCACGCTTGGTATGTACGTTTCTGATGTACTTTTTAGTATCTTTAACTTTTCGTGGTGGTTGCAAAAGATTACTGTAACTATTTGGCTTCTCGCTTCGAAGCTGTTCGTTTCATTGTTCTGGTAACATATTTATAGTGGATCTGGGCAGTCAAACGTCTAACAGAGTGTGCGGTCAGAACAAACAAGAGAACGTGATTGAGAGCCATCACAACCAACATTCGATGCAGAGACGGTGAATAGTGTATTGATTCATTAGTAGTAATTCCTGAACGCAAGTCTTAAAATAGTCTAAAGTCGAAAGATTGACTTAATTGCACCATGTTTCCATATGACTCGTCCCAGAAATGACGAGAGTATTGCACAAAGTACTATCTCCGTAGCTCCAGCAACAATCCTAGGGATTGCATAATAAAATTGCACATGTGACACGGTCCGGATTCGAATCCACAGTCTTCAAAACGATAGGCAAATGTCTTAAGCACTTCGCCATAGGAAACCCCCTGCCCTCTAGTAAATGTCTAACTCTATTTTATTCTTTTTATTCTCTTCCACCACTTTTTTTTCTTTAAAGAAGTGTTGGGTGAGTGGACCAGGGGGGACGTAGTCATCTTGTTTGTGCTTATTTTAAGACACATTGTAAGCTGATATTCATTTTCGTAAGGCTATTCTTGATGTCTATATTGTATACAGAGGAGAAACTAATAAATGAAGTGTTCAAATTAAGCATGAAAAAAACAAACACACGCCGCTGACAGTTCAAACATCGATATGATTAGTTTGTACAGACGTTTCGTGAGTAAACAAAATTAAATATTCATGTCTATACAATTTTATTCAAATATCAGTATCATCGAAGATTAAATTGTAGATCTTGTCCAGTTTTGCCAAGCTTTTACATTACTGTTGATATTGTCTTATCTTCAGGGCTAGAACCTTATCTTCAGGGTTGTAACCTTATCTTCACAGTACTACCTCCCCTCCCCACCACCCACCCCTTCCCCCACTAATAAGTATGTAATATAAAAGTATTTTATGCAAATATTTGGTTTCCATTTGTAGCTTTCATTGCTAGACATGCATGCTTAGTTTTCAACCACATCGTTGTGATCGTATTTCTTATTTGAGAATATAATCATTTATACTTTTGTTGTCAACTGGATTTCTTGATGTATACTTGATGTATACTTGATGTACTTTATACTAGATTGATGTATTGATACTTGAGTATACAGAACCATTTTCACATTCTCACATTCACACATTCTCACACAAACTTGGCTGCAACCATCTCACAGCTCTAGCGACTTGATGTTCACAAATTTGAAAACTAGTAGTGCAAGTTATTGTGCTCTTAATGTGGCTATTGTGAGTTTAGAGTTTTTAGTTTACATTAATGGGAGTTTTCAATGTTTTAGTTTATATTAATGAGAGTTTAGATTTTTTAGTTTATATTAATGAGAGTTTAGATTTTTTGGTTTATATTAATTAAAGTTTATATTTTTAGTTTACATTAATGAAAGTTTATATGTTTTAGTTTATATTGATGAGAGGTTTATATTTTTAAAGTTATATTAATGAGAGTTTAGATATTTTAGTTTATATTAATGAAAGTTTATATGTTTTAGTTTGTATTAATGAGAGCTTATATTTTTTTAGTTTACATTAATGTGAGTTTATACTTTTTGTTTATATTAATTAAAGTTTATATTTTTAGTTTACATTAATGTGAGCATATATTTTTTAGTTTATATTAATGAGAGCATATTTTTTTAGTTTATATTAATGAGAGTTTAGACTTTTTAGTTTATATTAATGAGAGCATATATTTTTTAGTTTATATTAATGCGAGCTTATATTTTTTAAATTAATATTAATGAGCGTTTATATTTGTTATGTTAATTTAACGAGAATATTGTTTAATGCAAGTTTAGAGAAATGAGAGTGTAAATTAATGATAAACATGTTGTTCATACCTCAGTCAATGTCTCAGTTTCACATTCAAAGAAGTGAAGTTTTTGTTTCACGGTCAAGTTACAAAATCAAAATTTGACGCAGTTACAACATGAGTATATGATGTCACTGACAGAATGTTAATTTGTCATGGCTAGTATAAGTACGGACACATCTACACATTTATTAAATAGTTTGCGGACGCTGAGATTTACTCGTGAAATGAGGATTTGCCAGCAAAAATAAGAACGTATGGCAACCCTACTTGATATGTTCAATGTATGTTTCATTTATATACTTTCTATCAATCAGGTACTAGAGCCAAGGGAAGACCAAGAAAAAGATGGATGGATAATATCAAGACCACACTAAATAAACAGGGGTTATAACACAATAAGGAGGACTCATCTGGCCCTGGAACACAAATTAAAGCTCCCCCTCCCACGCTTAACGGCAACAGTGGACAACCAATACCATCATCCACCTAGGGAAAGAGACAATAGATGTTCTATCAATAATTTTTCTTCAACTTACAGTTCTTGTAAAATGAATATATTTGTTTCTTTTTCTATCCTTGGTATTCCAGTACACTAGCACTTGCATTCACAGGAATTCATGATATTTCGAGTACACTAGCACTTGCATTCACAGGAATTCATGATATTCCAGACACTAGCCCTGCATTCACAGGAATTCATGATATTCCAAGTACACTAGCACTTGCATTCACAGGAATTCATGATATTCCAAGTACACTAGCACTTGCATTCACAGGAATTCATGATATTCCGAGTACACTAGCACTTGCATTCACAGGAATTCATGGTATTCCAAGTACACTAGCCCTTGCAGTCACAGGAATTCATGATATTCCAAGTACACTAGCACTTGCATTCACAGGAATTCATGATATTCCAAGTACACTAGCACTTGCATTCACAGAAATTCATGATATTCCGGGTGCACAAGCACTTGCGCTCACAGGAATTCATGATATTCTGAGTACACTAGCACTTGCATTCACAGGAATTCATGATATTTCGAGTACACTAGCACTTGCATTCACAGGAATTCATGATATTTCGAGTATACTAGTACTTGCATTCACAGGAATTCATGATATTCCGAATGCACAAGTACTTGCATTCACAGGAATTCATCGATTTTAGTGTTCCATTACCAGAATAGAATAATGATCAAATATTTCAATAAACAGAAAGTATCGAATATTTGATTCATCGATCTCATTTATTTGACAGTGACGGATGTTTATTTTATAGATCGATATTATTTGACCCGTGATGATTATTGACTTCATCGATATGATTTGGCAATATTGAATAATCAGTTCTTTGATCAACCTTTGAAACAGTAAGTTTCACATCTTGAAATTGCATCGGGGACATTGCCGATGCTACAGAGCTATGCACTGCCGCTGATATCTTGCGTAAGAAAGGGATCGAGCACATATGGTAACTCATGAAGTGCAATGATGATTCTTCAATCAATCAATCAATCAATCAATCAAGAAATTAAATGAGAGACTGAAGAAATATGTTATTATTCGTTCAAGTCAATGAGAGTGTAGAGTTTGCCTTTAAGAAAACAATTTAGTGCAATGGTGTATAGACGATTTAGTACAATGATGCACAGACGATTTAGTACAATGGTGCATAGACGATTTAGTACAATGGTGCACAAACGATTTAGTACAATGGTGCATAGACGATTTAGTACAATGGTGCACAGACGATTTAGAACAATGGTGCACAGACGATTTAGTATAATGATGCATAGACGATGATTTAGTACAATGGTTAATAGACGATTTAGTACAATGATGCACAGACGAACACACTACATCCCCAACTGATAGAATACAGCGAACAGCAGACAAACGTATGGAATAGGCAGAGAAATGGTATGTCACAATGAACACAGAAAAAACCTCCACAACAATGTTCTTCCTGTCCCCCATGAATAAAACATCAAACATACACAACTATGAACAAACATGATTCAAGAAGAAAGTTACCATACTTATTTAAAGGTTGCATTTGATAAAAGACTAACTTGGAACACACACACATACAAAATACAGAACGAAGGCTCAGAGCCGTGCGGTATATTTTCTCAGTGTGATGCAAGTCTTCGAAATGCCGCAACTTACATCTTTTTTCTTTAAAATAACCTTCAATTGTAATTTTGATGTTCCTGCTTTTGCCGCCCTCCTTACGGTCCCACCTGATGCGACTGCCTCTCTGTATCATAGAACGACACGGCCCTGGGAAGGCTATCTGTATCATAGAACGACACGGCCCTGGGAAGGCTATCTGTATCATAGAACGACACGGCCCTGGGAAGGCTATCTGTATCATAGAACGACACGGCCCTGGGAAGGCTATCTGTATCATAGAACGACACGGCCCTGGGAAGGCTATCTGTATCATAGAACGACACGGCCCTGGGAAGGCTATCTGTATCATAGAACGACACGGCCCTGGGAAGGCTATCTGTATCATAGAACGACACGGCCCTGGGAAGGCTATCTGTATCATAGAACGACACGGCCCTGGGAAGGCTATCTGTATCATAGAACGACACGGCCCTGGGAAGGCTATCTGTATCATAGAACGACACGGCCCTGGGAAGGCTATCTGTATCATAGAACGACACGGCCCTGGGAAGGCTATCTGTATCATAGAACGACACGGCCCTGGGAAGGCTATCTGTATCATAGAACGACACGGCCCTGGGAAGGCTATCTGTATCATAGAACGACACGGCCCTGGGAAGGCTATCTGTATCATAGAACGACACGGCCCTGGAAGCTATCTGTATCATAGAACGACACGGCCCTGGGAAGGCTATCTGTATCATAGAACGACACGGCCCTGGGAAGGCTTAGTGGTAGACGTGGATTACTTATAAAACGGGCATATACCAAATGGAAATCTAATGAACACACACTAAAAAAAAGTTTACAATTGTGTAATAAGACCCAACCCAAAGTTCGGCTCAACAGCATGGTCCCACTCCCCATTAACAAAAGAAACAACGATGTCTTATTGCACGTCAGTTGTTAATATCAGTGTTACACTTCTCTGATGCACTTGTCTGCAAGTTGACAGTTGACATAGTCCTTCCTGACCATAATAACTGTTCTCCTTTGAAAAACCGAGCATATAGATCAGCGTTTGCCAAAGTGGGCGGACCGCTCCCAGTGGGTGCTGAAGCGTTCTAGGAGGGGGATAGTTGGTTCAGAAGAATTGGGGGTGTTCATGCGATTAGGGGTGAGTGGCTCCTTAAAGAAGAAATTAATAATAAATATTTTTAAATAAATTATTTTCGTGATTTTGCGATTGAATAATCATTACAAATTTAATTCTGCATGTAAATTCATCTTATGCCCGTCTTACACGATCCATTTTTTCATCAATTTTCTATTTCATGCATATAATAATTTCAAAATTGACCATGTATGACAGAAATGTATATCAATTTTCTTTGTCAAAGAGAAAATAGAACATGTATATATAGGGTGGGGGCGTTGACAAACTGTTATAATGTGGAGGGGGCGTTACAAAGTTTATGTGGTGCAAAGTGGGCGGTGGACAGAAAAGTTTGGGAATCTATGGTATAGATCGTTACAGAAGTCTAGTGTGGGTAGGAAGTTCATATTCCTGAAGAGAAAAGGTGGTAGCTTTGTTGAACATAATTAAATCAAGTTCTTAGTTTTCTTGGGAAAAATGTCACCTTTGTGCAGTTCTGAAAGCTGCCTCTTGTCTTATTTAAGATCGAGCCGTATTGAATAGTTGATAAAGGACAATATGGATTGTGCATACACGGATTGACGATATAGACAGACATACATACAGACAGACAGAAAAACACACAGACAGAAAAACAGACGTCAGATTCGGACAGAAAACAGATAAACATACATGAAACAAACAGAATGGCAGACAGGCAGAGAAGCAGACAAACAGATAAACATTTTAACAGAGAGACAGACATTCACACGAACACAGAAACAGAATGAGAGACAGACAGGCACAGAGACAGACATACATGCAGATATACAGACAGACTGAAATACAGACATGCAGACAGACAGGCAAGCAGGCGTTCTGGCAGACAGAGAGGCAGAGAGAGAGAGAGAGGTGGTGGATGAATGGATGGATGGAGGTGGATTAAGAGACAGACAGACGGACGGACGGACAGGCAGATAGACAGACATATAGACATGTAGATATAGATAGACAGGTAGGTAGATAGGTAGGTAGGTAAATATGTATGTAGGTATGTGCCGTCTGCCCAGCGTGTTCGTAGCGCTTGACTACGGGTGACTATCCCTCTGTGTGTGCGGGTTCAATTCCCGGGATGGCAGAAAAGCCACAGATTCCCAGATTTACGGTGTTCGTGGCACCGAACCGAAGGGTTACGATGTCCATGGCCCCGAGCCGAAGAGCTGAAAGCTCAAGTGCTTCTGGATAGAAAAAAATTAAAAATGTAGGTATGTAGGTAGGCAGAGAGAGTGAGAGATAGACGGAGAGAGAGATAGAGAGATAGATAGATTCTATTTGTAGGGAAAGTTGAATACAACTCATCTGCACATGCCACATATCTTCGAGGTAAAGGTCATATTTCTAATCAGCAACTGTTCGAGAAAAAGTAAACCTTGTAATCTCATTAGAAACATGACAGAAGATTTGTAGATTGTTTTCGTGTAGATTTTTGTCTATTATCTCATCAGAAATAACGTTAATGAAATATCAAAAAAAATCAAACAAGATGAAGCAGCAGGTGGAAGAATTAAGAGAATAGGATTGAATCACTCGGAAGTGATGATGACTGTACGATGGAACATGGATATTCTTTAACAACTGAGTCACAGACGATGTCGTCCAACGATGACACTAGGAGAGATTCACAGACACTGTCGTCCAGCGATGACACTGTATGTTGGTGGACGTTGATATTATGGTATAATAGCTGTTCAGCACAAGCATGATGACACAGTCTCAATCGTGTGTTGTTGCTCTCTCTGGTGTATACGATGGTGTCCTTGGAGGTAAATTCTAAAGCTCAATCTCATACCATAGGTTGGAAATAAATGGACAATGTTAGACAAGTGGATGTCATGTGTTCTGTCTTTTCACGAAGCTTAGTTTTCAGCAGTACGCAAAATTCTTTCGAGTTTTTACAGAGCCACATGTCTTGCGCAGGCGATTCCCAGCACATGGTCTCTATATCAAAGAATTTTGGAAAGAACAATAGTATTTCTTGAAGCCTTGTGTCTTTCCACCAGCCGGTTGTTTGCAGTCATCCAGCTCGCACATCAGTTGTTTTTATTCGTTTATTAAGCATCCTTACAAGGTAAGCTTCCTTGAGCATCTAGAACTTCTGTGGCTAGTTTGAATCTTGGCTTTCATGAGGACAGTATCAGTAAGGTATAATAGTAATACTGTTTAACAGTGTACCTGTCCAAGGTGACTATCACCTCCATATACTTCAATTGAGATGGTTGATGCATTGGTGGACTACTCACATATGGAGCTGTCGAATGTGCGAAGATATCGATCACGAAAAGTAAACTGAATTGTTTATTATTCCATCCCCGCGCGGAGAAAGTCACAATAGATATTGAGGAACAAAACAAGAAAACAAAACATGAGAGATTCAGAAAGGAAAAAACCAGTATTGGGCATCGTTAAAGATGAAAATTATTTTCTGCTGAAATATCTAGTCAATAACAAGAAGTCATTAAATAAAAGCTTTAAAATAATTGATCAATGAAATATAACTAACTGAGCTAATAATATCTTCAAACATCAACTAAACAACACTTCTTCTGATTTATTTGTATCATCATCGTCAAGGTGTGTATCCTTTATATGACGTTGCTCTCTTTGCAGCGAATCTGAAATTAACTCTGTCTTTAGCCAGTTCACCTACTTCGTCGATGGTCATGTTCATGGTTTCTTTAATATCTTGCAAACATCTTCTTCTTGGTCTGCCAGTGCCTCTTCGTCCTGGAACCCTGCCCTCTAATATTGTTCTTTCCAGGCCATCGTAGTCTTGATGTGACCAAAGTATCTAATTTTTCTGTATAGTATGTTGTATACCTGAATATTGTATTTCATTTGTTGTATTTCATTACTTTCATTTTAAATATTTCTGTTTATTTTTACATTTTTAAATTTAAACTGTAAACATTTTTATTAAATTGTCCACCGTCTGTCTCTGCATATAGTTGTATTAACATATTGTTGGTTTTTTTAATCTTTCGTGGTGTTTTAAAATATATCATCGGTTTTCAGTTTCATAGTAATCCGACATTAACATTGATAGGCATTTCCAGTGGTGGCTCGTGGTAAGTCTTCTGGGGTAAAAAAAGTAAATGAACTCTTTCATACCTGTGGTATATAGGTCAATACAGTGTTAGGCCTGTATTTTCATTGACCGTCGGAACACGATGGGTGATGTGGTCAGCATCACGCCGGCTGCATTTACTTTCCCAGAGCATGTCTGGTACCCAGTTGAGGCTGGGTCGACCTGAGAGCCGTCTGATCGGGAAAATTCCACGCACATTGCAGGAGCTGAACCCAGATCACCAGCTAGCCGCTGACTCTGTAGTGTCCACTGTATTGCATACTTTAGCCTCCCTGCTTTGTTCATCCAGAGTACATGTCTAATCTATCGCTGCCGCTTCTGTGTATGTCTTTATTGATGTCTTTCATACCTGATAGTTCTTGAAGTCTGATATTGTTAATCATATCCTTCCAGGTGTACCAACGTATACTTATATGATTCATCTTAATATACTTTCTATTTTCTTTTAAGTTTTCCAAGTCTCAGATCTATAGAGAAAAACCCTCCTAACACATGTTGTGTATATCTGGAGATTTTTAAAGCCGTAAATGTTAGACCTTCATCATGCTGTTGTGAAGCCTGGTATAGGCTGTAATTTCCCTTTCAATTCTTAGCTTAATTTCGACCGTTTGAAAAAAACAGTGCTGCCAATAGTGCCCTCCGGTCTTCTTGTTTATCCCCATTATCTTGGTTTTATTTATGTTGATTCTTAGGGAAATCTAATTTGCAATTTATTTGATCCTGTCTATTTTTTGTTGCAGATGTCCTTTGCTTTGGCTAAGGGCACATGCATTTTCTGCAAAATCTAAGTGTTGTAGATGCTCCAGAAGAGTTTACTGTAGTCATGTTCCATTGTTATATGTTGCCTTCTTCATGACATAGTCTATCCCAATAATAACTATAAACTGTGACGGGATGCATCCCTGTCGTTCTACTGTTGTTACTTGGAAGTGTTTGACTTTTATGGATCAAGTTTTCATTTTGCACCTGGTTATTAGTTATTGGTTATTGGTTACTAAACTGACGTCATTGCACTCCGGGCAGACCCAAATGTGCTCAGTCTTTCCCAACAGATATCGAAGAGTATGCATACTATGGTTCCCGTGGCTCGCTGATCAAAAACACCTCTGCCTCTTATGCATCCAGTTCGACTTGTACAACGGGTAACTCCAAACTGCCTAAATCGCTTGATCGATTCAACATCGATTTTAGTGTCCTCGTCCAACAGATAGTCGCGAAGAGACCGAAGAATATCCTCTTATCCATCTTCAACTCCCCAACAATCGATGCTGTTGATGCAAGCTATCTGGTATTCATCAAATAGTTCCTGAATACATTTAGCTGGTATGCCTTATGCTCCCTAAAATCTTCCACATTGTCGTCCAATGCCCATTTTTGAAATCTCAAGCGAAGCCATGTACTTCGATAATGTAACATTCCTTTCCAAAACTTGCTCTTTGATAATCATCACAGCAAATGTATAGTTACACAGCTTCTTCACTTTTGTAAATATGTCTGATCAGTGGCGGCTCGTGCTAAGTTTTGTTGGTGGGCCAGACATATTTTTGTGTGGAAAATCATGGTACTGGGTTAGGATATATTTTAATGTATACACGTTACACATTATTTTTGGTGGGGCTCGGACCACTGGCTCTTAATGACGTGTCGCCACTGTGTCTGATACTCAAATATAAATCTGGTGATTTTATCATTTTATTATAAAACCTTGTTGAACACTCTGACCGTTCTATGATATAGAGAGTCGGCGATTAGGCGGCGCCGTAGAGGAGGCGCATGCAGCGAAATCAAAATACAATTTGAACCATTCAATAATTAAACATTTTTACACAATACTTTTATATATTGGTTTATGTTATTTCGATATTGATGTATACGATTTAGTATTCGTACATTTTTTGCAATTTAAAAAAAAATCACAATCGAAGGTTATTCCAGAATACTTGCATCATACTGAGGAAATATACCGCACTGTCCTGAGAACACCTTTCTAGGAACAGATAACAGCTTGATTCTTCTCCAATTTTTGGCATTGTGAAAGGTAACATTTCTTGAAGAGTGAAATTATTATTCTATTTTCCAGTAATTAGGAATCTTTACGTTTTCCCATAATCGGATAATAAACACACTTAACGTGACTGTAGTGAGTTGTGTGTGTGTATGCTTTAAACATATTCGCACTCATTTTATCTTGGCCTGGTATTTTGCTCATTTTCATATTTGTTACTGCTGTCTCAGTTTCATTTACATTTATTTTCACAGTATACATTTCAATAGTTTGGTAACTGCCTTCTATTGTTTTACATGTCACCTCTGTGACAACTGTCTTCTGTTGTTTCATAGTCACGTCTGCGACAAATGTCTTCTATTGTTTTATGTCACGTCTGGACAACTGTCTTCTATTGTCTTAGTCACGTCTGCGACAACATGTCTTCTATTGTTTTACTGTCACGTCTGCAACAACTGTCTTCTTTGTTTCACATGTCACTCTGTGACAATGTCTTCTTTGTTTCACATGTCCCTCTGTGACAATGTCTTCTTTGTTTACATGTCACTCTGTGACAATGTCTTCAAATTGTTTTACATGTCACGTCTGGTATTGTCCTAAATAATACTTCTGTAAAATATTCCTGCCATCTATTTGCCTCTCTATGTTTTGTTTACCTTCCCTTGTTTAGTCCTGAGATTAACAATATCTACAGTAAAATACAACTATGAGATTAACAATATCTACAGTAGAATACAACAAAGATTTATTGGTGATCTAGTAAAGAGTTCTACTATCATTGATGGCTGCTAGCAATTCTGTCTTGCTAGTTTTACTTTACATCTCATTTCTTTTATTCTTCCACATTCTCTGTCGCACTTCCACATCATTTCAGTTCATTGCTTCTTTTTGGGCTTAAAACTGTCCTTTTCTTTACAGTGTTCATTTGTTCTCTGTCTATTTGGTTCTTTACAAGCGTTTTTCTATTTGGTTCTTACAAGCGTGTTTCTCTCTTTTTTCTTCTTCAAATGCGCCACATCGACCACTTGTTAACTAATCTGTGTGATTTGTATGTGATCTGAGCCTAAAGCGATTAGGTCGCAGTGGTACGTTGTGCCAGTGTTGCGCCTACAAGCACATCCGATTTCGCAATGATTTTTTGTTACTAGCGTAGCTCCAGTTCTTCATCAGTCGCTCTTACGACATGCCGTGTAGGTCGCAGTGGTACTATTCTCTGCTTCACCTGCTGGCCTCGGCACCACATGGGTAATTTATCTCTTTCAAAACTTTCCCTTCTTCAATAAATATCCATAACTTTTGAGATATCCATTCTTCTTTCACTGATTTCTTCCTGCCAATCACTATCTGGGCTGCGTTGCAGTAGGCTTTCTTTATCTGTGTTAATTTGCCCGTCTGCCCAGCGTGTTCGTAGCGTGTTGACTACTGGTGACTATCCCCCTGTGTGTGCGGGTCAATTCGCGGGATGGCAGAAAAAGTCACAGATTCCCCAGATTTACGGTGTTCGTGGCACCGAACCGAAGGGTTACGATGTCCATGGCACCGAGCCGAAGAACTGAAAAGCTCAAGTGCTTCTGGATCGGAAGAAAAAATCTGTGTAATTTCTACTCTATATCTTCCTGTTCTTGGATGTGTTAAAAAGGTCAAATTGGTTCTGAAGTTCAAAACAAATTTCATCTCGAATCCTCATTGGTCTCGGTTGAGCTGACTCAAACTGTAAATTGGTGATTTTCTTCTTGGTTTTTTTAAAATCAATTTAGAGTTTATTTTTCATTTAACAACATTTTGATCACTGCCAATGTCCGGTTTTTGTCTTGCAAATATATCTTGTATCGATGTTCTCCCTTTCTGTTGTACAGTATGTAATCGATCTGATTACTTGTAACACAATTAGGTGATGTCCAATGTATTATTGTTAATGTCCTAATGAATGCAAATTGTCTCTTTGCTAATCATATTATACTGTAGACAGAAGTCTATTAACTGTTCTCCATAGTTATTTATTTAGTCTAATCCTGTTTATTATTCATTCTAGTCTTGTCTTTGTCTACCTTTCAAAAATATGACATATCCTTACATGACTTGAGCATCAAAACATTAAACGATTCCTCGATTTTAGGCACAACTTATACGTTCAGTAGATTCTGAACGGTGAGGCTATTTACTGTCCGTAAATTCCAGGAACAAATTTGTTTCAAATTTCCGCAGCGTAGTTTGAACCAATAGATCAGTTCATTACAGCTCATACGCAGATGTTCAGATCGTAGCCATTTACCAACAGACAACAGCATATAATGTTTAGATGCAGAACCATATCCAAAGAACGAATATGTTTAGATGCATAACCAATTACCAACAGACACAGACATAATATGTTTAGATGCAGTGTAACCATATTACCAACAGACAACAGACATAATAATGTTTAGATGCAATGTAACCATATTACCAACAGACAACAGTATAATAATGTTTAGATGCAATGTAACCATATTACCAACAGACAACAGATAATAATGTTTAGATGCAAAACATATTACAACAGCAAAGCATAATAATGAGATGAATGAACCATATACCAAGCAACACAGACATAATAATGTTTAGATGCAGGAACCATATTACCAACAGACAACAGTATAATAATGTTTAGATGCAGGTAACGATATTACCAACAGACAACAGCATAATAATGTTTAGATGCAATGTAACCATATTACCAACAGACAACAGTATAATAATGTTTAGATGCAATGTAACCATATTACCAACAGACAACAGACATAATAATGTTCAGATGCAGTGTAACCATATTACCAACAGACAACAGCATAATAATGTTTAGATGCAATGTAACCATATTACCAACAGACAACAGTATAATAATGTTTAGATGCAGTGTAACCATATTACCAACAGACAACAGACATAATAATGTTTAGATGCAATGTAACCATATTACCAACAGACAACAGCATAATAATGTTTAGATGCAGTGTAACCATATTACCAACAGACAACAGACATAATAATGTTTAGATGCAGTGTAACCATATTACCAACAGACAACAGTATAATAATGTTTAGATGCAGTGTAACCATATTACCAACAGACAACAGACATAATAATGTTTAGATGCAATGTAACCATATTACCAACAGACAACAGACATAATAATGTTTAGATGCAGTGGAAACAAGTCAGAAGGTCGTACACGCAAAAGAGTGATCACACAAATAATAGAGACAGTGAAATAGAACATATACAAAGTAACGCCTGCAAGAACTCGTTCAAGTTCTTTGTTCTCCTGAAGCTTTTAGTCCACCCTGGATTAGATAATCCATCTGTGTAGTACCTGGGCTCGCAAGGGGAACCAAACATAGTAACACTGTGATCTACAAGGCATGTCGTAAGAGGCGATTGAGGAAGATCCTAGGAAGCTACCCTAGTAAATAAAAAGCATCGCAGAAATCTGATGTGCAGGCCTACTTGTGGGCGCATAACTGGAACAATGTACAATCGCTCTTAAACTCAGATCACATATAAATCACAAAGAGTGGTTAACAAGTGATGATATGGAGAGTTCGAAGAAGACGGAGGAAAAGAAAAGGGTTTAGATAAACATGAAGAAGAATATTGGATTTTCTCACATATCAAATTCCGATGTTTATAACAATCTTGTACAATGTATAACAGAAATTATAAAGAGAATAGGAATGGCCAAGGACAATTTCAATAGTATGAGAAGTTACTGACATCCAAACAAATTACAAACAGGCTAAAAATGAGAATGATCAAATGCTATATTTATCCTATATTAATGTATGGCTCGAAACATGGACAATGAACAAGCAGTTAGAAGACAGAATTGATGTATTTGAGATTTGGATATATAGAAGAATAGGCAGAGTTTCATGGACAGAAAAACAGACAAATAAACAAGTTTTAGGAAACTAGGCATGAAGAAACAATTATTAAGAGAAATAAAATTCAGACAAGTATTTTGGGCAATAAAAAGACATGACACCATGATACAATCTTTACTAGAGGGGAAAGTTGAAGGACGAAGAGCAAGAGGAAGACCGAGAGATAAGTGAGAGGGAAACTTTAAGAAATGGACAGGAGTCTGGCAGAGTGCAACACCAAGGCGAAAGACAAAGGATGCTGGAGTTTCATTGCAGCTAACCTTCTATGTGGAGACGGCACCTGATGATGATAACAATCAAATAGTAGCTATCTTACTCTTGTATTTATTATCTTCAAATAATCATGAAAAACGCGTTGAGAAATTGATTAAAAAGTAAATAAATTGATGGGTTTACTGCAGAGAAAATACATTCAATTTTTTCACATTAGACAGCAAAACAAAAATGCTAATAAAGTCGTCTGATCATGTCTTTTCATTGCAGCCTGTCGCTAGATGATGTCTTGAGGTCACTGTATGTATTAACCCTGAAACCGTTTCATGACTACACAATTATGGTCGCTGTCCAGCGTTCATCTCATCTCTTTTTTTCGGAGTTTTTGTTCGATCTTTCTTCTCTCTCTCTCTCTCTAATTACGTACATAGACAAGCAGGGATGAAGAAACATGAAAGGATAGCTAAATTAACTAGAACGGCATTCACTGTAAGTGAGAAAAGTATGGGCGGACATGATGAATGATATATGCTGCACATATGGGAAATACAGAACACAAAAATACGAAACCGTCTGGTTGAAATGAGGGTTAAGCACGGACAAGAACTCCGGCCTCCTGCAGGGTAGAGAGAGATCGAGAGAGAGAGAGAGACAGAAAGAGAGAGAAATAAAGAGAAAGAGAGAGAAAGAAAGAGAGAGAAAGAGAGAGAAAGAGAGAAAGAGAGAGAAAGAAAGAGACAGAGAGAGAGAAAGAGAAAGAGAGAGAAAGAGAGAGAAAGAGAGAAAGAGAGAGAGAAAGAGAGAGAAAGAAAGAGAGAGAAAGAGAAAGAGAGAGAGAAAGAGAAAGAGAAAGAAAGAGAAAGAAAGAGAGAGAAAGAGAGAGAAAGAAAGAAAAAGAGAGAAAGAAAGAGAGAGAAAGAGGGAGAAAGAGAGAGAAAGAAGAGACAGAGAGGAGAGAAAAAAGAGAAGAGAGAGAGAAGAAGAAAGAGAGAAGAGAAGAAAGAAGAAAGAGAAGAGAGAGAAAGAGAGAAGAGAAGAGAAAGAAAGAGAAAGAAAAGAAAGAAGAGAAAGAAAGAAAAGAGAAAGAAAGAGAGAAAGAAGAGAAAGAGAAGAAGAAAGAGAGAAGAAAGAGAGAAAGAGAGAAGAAGAGAGAGAAAAGAGAGAGAGAGAGAAAGAGAGAGAAAGAGAGAGAAAGAGAGAGAAAGAGAGAAAGATAGAGAGAGACACAGAGAGAGAAAGAGAGAGAAAGAGAAATAGAGAAACATGTTGACCAACATTAACTTGGGCATAGTGATGATGATTAGATTGTGATGGTTGCTAAATTGAAGGACAGATCACTTATGGACTTACCAATTTTGTGTACATGTGGAACGGAAGAACTGAACTTTCTGTCTTATTCTCGTCCTTTCTAAATTTGTTTTATTGCCGTTAGGATTTTATTGTTTTATTCTGTATGTAGTGTGCTGTGAAAGAAGTGAAATTCGTCAATTCTGTTGTATCCTTTGCTTGATAAAGGCCTTTGGTCGAAACGTTGCTGTGTATTGTTACTGTTTTTGTATTTTGTAAAACTATAGTACTTTTCTTTTACGTGTTTCGCCATTCTAATTACCATATCAGGCTGCAACTTATCCACTAATATTTATGTCAGTTTTACAACTTATTGTTCCCAATAGAACATTGTGCTGATATTGTTCCTAATCTGCTGAAATATCAGAAGGGGTATCTTCTGCTTCGAACGTTCCATGTCGACCACTTGCTAACCAGTATGTGTGATCTGTATGTGATCTGAGCCGAAGAGCGATTGTATGTTGTGCCAGTTATGCGCCTACAAGTATTCCAGCACATCCGATTTCTGCTTCGCTTTTATTTACTAGGAAGCGTCCCTAGGCTCTACCTCAGTCATCTCTACGACATGCCTTGTAGGTCACAGTGGTACTATTCTTTGCTTCCCTACCTCAGTCGCCTCTTACGACATGCCTTGTAGGTCACAGTGGTACTATTCTTGCTTCCTACCTCAGTCGCCTCTTACGAAATACCTTGTAGGTCACAGTGGTACTATTCTTGCTTCCTACCTCAGTCGCCTCTTACGAAATACCTTGTAGGTCACAGTGGTACTATTCTTTGCTTCCCTTACGGACCCGGAACTACACGGGCGTTCAAAGCGGTATGAAACACTATAAACGAGGCGCGCGCGAGGGTACTTGTCAGAACAATTCTTTTATCCTAAACGCTAAAAGGAATAACAAAATAAATGAAAGAAAAAAGTACAGTCTAGTCGACGTTTGTTTTTCTCTCAATTTTACCCAAACTCAGAAATTATGTGTGCTCCTATTACATTATTAAAGTGAAGGACAATAAATACAATAACCGTTATTGAAGATATTAGACTATCAACTTTACATAGACCGAGATTTACGAAACAACTGATGATGTCATCAGACCGTGTTGATGAATACTAATACAGAAGCTACAGCGACGTTATAGATGTCATAAGACGTAGAATATTACGAAGACAATGTTGTTATAGAGCATCAACGACCGGTTATGAAATAGAAGACAACGTTGTTATAGATGTCATCAACGACCGGTTATGAATATTACAGAAGACAACGTTGTTATAGATGTCATCAACGACCGGTTATGAATATTACAGAAGACAACGTTGTTATAGATGTCATCAACGACCGGTTATGAATATTACAGAAGACAACGTTGTTATAGATGCATCAACGACCGGTTATGAATATTAGACAGAGTAAGATCAACGTTGTTATAGATGTCATCAACGACCGGTTATGAATATTACAGAAGACAACGTTGTTATAGATGTCATCAACGACCGGTTATGAATATTACAGAAGACAACGTTGTTATAGATGTCATCAACGACCGGTTATGAATATTACAGAAGACAACGTTGTTATAGATGTCATCAACGACCGGTTATGAATATTACAGAAGACAACGTTGTTATAGATGTCATCAACGACCGGTTATGAATATTACAGAAGACAACGTTGTTATAGATGATAACGTTGAAACAGACAACGTTGTTATAGATGTCATCAACGACCGGTTATGAATATTACAGAAGACAACGTTGTTAAGATATCAACACCGATGAATATTACAGAAAACGTTTTATAGATGCATCAACGACCGGTTATGAATATTACAGAAGACAACGTTGTTATAGATGATATCAACACGTTAGATATTAGAATCAACTTAATAGATGCATAAAGTTATGAATATTACAGAGACAAACATTGATTATAAAGTAAGACGTTAGAATACTAAGAAGCAATATCGTTATAGATGACATCAACATTTGATCTAATAGTAGAAATCAAAGAATATCATAGATGACATCAACTATTTGATCTAATAGTAGTAGAATCAAAGAATATCATAGATGACATCAACTATTTGATCTAATAGTAGTAGAATCAAAGAATATCATAGATGACACATCAACTATTTGATCTAATAGTAGTAGAGTCAAAGAATATCATAGATGACACATCAACTATTTGATCTAATAGTAGTAGAGTCAAAGAATATCATAGATGACACATCAACTATTTGATCTAATAGTAGTAGAATCAAAGAATATCATAGATGACACATCAACTATTTGATCTAATAGTAGTAGAGTCAAAGAATATCATAGATGACACATCAACTATTTGATCTAATAGTAGTAGTCAAAGAATATCATAGATGACACATCAACTATTTGATCTAATAGTAGTAGAGTCAAAGAATATAATAGATGAGAGCAACTATTGTTCTGACCATATTCGATCTAGATAATGTAAGAACTAGATAATTAGCTGCCAACAATGGCGGAATGCGGGGGTGGGGATTCAGAGTCAGGACTGTTTGATTCTGGACACGTCTTTGCAAGCGCATTTCCGCCATGTTTGGTCGGGTATTTTCCGGTTTCGTTTGCCGAGCTACTGAGTTAGTGCTTGGGCAACGCTGTGAGCTATGAATGTTACATAGAATGCCTTTTGCTGCGTCAACCGTGTGTTTGTTGTGGATAATCAGAAAATGGTGGACAGCGGTTAGGACGAACTGACTAAATCTGCCGTATGCAGTTATATTGCGGGTACAGAAAGCGAGATTTTGTCGTGATTGATGTTCCCTTCGACAAGAATTGCAATTCTAGTGATAAACAGTTTTGTGTTGCAACTTTGACAATGGCCATATTCATTTATGCAGTGCAGGTTGCTTTTTGTGGCGGTACACAACTGCTTCATTCTGGAATTAGTTCACACAGGAGACATTTCACAGTTGTTAGCATTGCATGTGATTCTCGTTGACACAGGAACGGAGGAATTATGAAGTGACCCGTTGTAGTGAAGTTGGAACCGTACTTATGAACTATGAACTAGATAATGTCACTATGTGTCTACAGGGTCTAAGGGCGAAGAATTGACATCATTGTATCGATCTCTGTTCATCTCCGCAGAAATGTCACCACCAACTGTCGGTCGAGAGTATTGCACAGAGCACGAGCTCCATAGCTTTGGAAACAAAAGCTACGTGCAGTGGAAATAGTGGGGTTCGAAAAATTTCCGGTGCCCACACGGTTAACCTACAGAAGAGACTGATCCTTTATTTTGGGATTTAACTTACAAGTACCTCTGTAGTTGGAATAAGTTTCACTTGAACAGTGAGGAACACGGATTATGAAAGCAAGTGTTCACTCAAAAATCAGTCCAATGCATCAGAGTAGGCGCCATGACTACGCCTGAATTCATAGAGGGCAAAGACAATTTTACCAAATTGTTGTGTGTAATTAATTCAAGATCTCGTTATAAAACTAGTATATTATTATAGTTGATCACTCAGATGGTTCAGTGCTAGAGTATACGCTAATGAAAGTCGTTAGGAAACATTGTGAACTGATTAATTCCACGGTATTCCCGATTTTCACTTGCGCTGAACTGCATGTGGAGAACACAAATCCGTAATTATTGGAATACTTAATTACCGCACTGTTAAAATTCTACATGTACACCAAATAAACATCGATGTTATTTTACTAATAACAAATAAGTAAAATCTCACAGCACTTAAGGTTTGGGTGTGCAAAAAAATACTTTACGAAAGTCACCAATATTATCTATAGAAAAATGTAAAAACTAATAATCTCTGTCAAGTGGATGATGTTATATCTGTCGATAAAGATGTTCACGAATTATGTAATGAACTATAGTAACTCTTTCAATCTTCACGGCGTTAAGGTTTGTGTCTATTTTCTCTCCAGTAGAGTGCTAGTGTCTACATAGTTTCTTTTAAACTCAAACGCAACCTTCATCCTCGTTTCCTACTCTTGCAAAGTATTCAATAATTTTGTGAAGATCCCTAAACCATGTTCACAATTAAATTAACTGTGTGCCTGTGTTGGTGTTGTTTTGTGAAGATCCATAAACCATGTTCACAATTAAATTAACTGTGTGCCTGTGGTGGTGTTGTTTTGTAAATTGTTTCATTGAGACATACTTCAGATTGTAAAAATAAACAAAATTAAGTGGAAAGGTTTTTTTGATGAGAAAATGATCTTGTAAGAAATAAACAAACTTGTCGGATCACGCTAACAGTACCCAGTCTACTCTGAGATCTGTTATGTGTATTGCAATGTCGGATCTGCTAACAGCAACCAGTCTACTCTGAGATCTGCTCAGTGTATTGCAATGTCGGATCACGCTAACAGCAACAAGTCTACTCTGAGATCTGTTAAGTGTAGTGGAATGTCGAATCACGCACGCTAACAGCAGTCACCCTGCTCTGAGGTATGTTGGGTTTAGTTAAATACTGTTTTCACACTTTATTGACACGTCATAGAAACCTGGGAGTAGGTGGCAGCTGTTAAATAATGTCATGTATGGAAACTCGGGCAACATACATGCTATATTTGGAAAACTATGACATTCACTGCGTTCATAAATGTCGGTGTGTGATGTCAGAAATGTTGTACAAGGGTCGATTAAGTAGAACAACAGATACAAGATTATAAACAAGTTCATTCTAAACTGCACTAACTATCCAGTCAACCCTAATTACACTATAATTACATTAACTATACATTCGACCCTAATTGCACTATTATTACATTAACTATACATTCGACCCTAATTACACTATAATTACATTAACTATACATTCGACCCTAATTGCACTATTATTACATTAACTATACACTCGACCCTAATTGCACTATAATTACATTAACTATACATTCGACCCTAATTGCACTATTATTACATTAACTATACATTCGACCCTAATTGCACTATTATTACATTAACTATACATTCGACCCTAATTGCACTATTATTACATTAACTATACATTCGACCCTAATTGCACTATTATTACATTAACTATACATTCGACCCTAATTGCACTATTATTACATTAACTATACATTCGACCCTAATTGCACTATTATTACATTAACTATACATTCGACCCTAATTGCACTATTATTACATTAACTATACATTCGACCCTAATTACACTATAATTACATTAACTATACATTCGACCCTAATTGCACTAACTATCCAGTCAATCCTAATTGCACTAACTACCCAGTCGACCCTAACTGCACTAACTACCCAGTCGACCCTAATTGCACTAACTATCCAGTCGACCCTAATTGCACTAACTATCCAGTCAACCCTAACTGCACTAACTACCCAGTCGACCCTAATTGCACTAACTACCCAGTCGACCCTAATTGCACTAACTACCCAGTCGACCCTAATTGCACTAACTATCCAGTCGACCCTAATTGCACTAACTATCCAGTCGACCCTAATTGCACTATAATTACACTAACTATACATTCTACCCTAATTATACTAACTATCCAGTCGACCCTAATTGCAATAAATATCCAGTCGACCCTAATTGCACTATAATTACACTAACTATACATTCTACCCTAATTATACTAACTATCCAGTCGACCCTAACTGCACTATAATTACACTAACTATCCAGTCGACCCTAATTGTGCTGGATGCTTATCTAAGCGAAGAACACACATTGAAAACCGGATTCAGATCTCGGTCTCAGCTACATTGAGATCATGGATGCTTGGAAAACTATTGAAAGCGCTTCCCGTGGAGAACAAACCGAATAATATTGATGCTAGATCCCTTACCCCAACAGCACAGCGACCACTCGAGAGATTTGATTTTTTCATCTATCAGGATCCCCATTTTCCTCATTTCGATAAGTTCTTAGCTGCAGTCACTTAACCCATTACTCTTTCAACTTTGTTAACGTGATAGGAACAATAATTTCATCAATTAATACAAGTAAATAAAGAAACAAACTGTATGGAGACTTGAACACAAAAACAATAAAATAATCAATCATACACTTTTATCTAACATTTAAATTAATATTTTGTTAGGTAAATAACACAATCATAATAACAGAACAATAAAACAATAACAAACAGAATAACAACACAATAACAGTCAAATTGAAAACAATAATATCAGTAAAAACTGTGATTAATATACAAGTAGAAATCTGACTAAATTGTTCCCTTGTGGTGGGCACTTTTTCAGAGAACATTTTCCCATTGAATGTCAACACAAAAGTCTTGTCCTTATCAACAAAGTAAAATGCAAAATGCATATTTTATGATATATGTATTATATGATACATAGTGATACATAAAAGTGACATTCGTCACTTTTGTTGTATCGTTTACTTGATAAAGGCCATTTGGTCGAAACGTTTCTGTGTATTGTCATTGTTTTTGTATTTTGTAAAACTACAGTACTTTGTTATTACCTATGTGTTACCTGCAAGTTACTATCCATTGAGACTTCGCCGGATCTGACTTACTTCCAGCAATGTTAACCACGTGACATTATATCAATAGTAAAAGACAGCTATATCAGTTCAGAAACATAGTTTCCAAATTTAGTCAAACAAAGATTAATGATATTATCATGTCAACCAAAACAGAAACATATGGTCCTAGGGCATATTTTGTCTGTCATTATTATTATTATTATTATGATGGGATTCCATGGCCTAGTTTCAGTTTCAGGTAACCGGTATGAGCCTCTTCTGTCAATAGTAAACTTCAGAAAATACTACATTGACACGAATACCTTAATTAGTCGTGTCGTATGTCAACGCCTCTTTCTCAGAAACTACGCCACCCTCGCTTCTGATCATTCAGCACAATACCTCCTGGCAATACACCATTACAAATTAACCTAGTTCCGACGAGTCTCATATTTGTAGCCATGGGTCTCTCTAAAAGTTCATAGTAACTGTGGATACTAAACTGATCATTCTTGGTATTTCTTGTCTTGTCTCATTGTTTCCCATGTAGTAAACAGACTAAATTCCTACAATGTTAAATGTCACAATTTGGCAAAATTAGTAATTTAATTTTTGACCAGTCGTGACTGACTATAGTATAGTACCTGCCTGAAGGAATGACCAAGTTGTAACTCTCTGATTTCTCTAAAATGTTGCTCTTTACAATGTTTGCCAGTCTCTTCTGTTTGTTGCATGCGTTTTTCTTCACTCGATGTTCTTATTGTGTTTATCTTCACTTGTGCAATATTTTGCCTGTGTGTTGCTGGGGCTCACAAGGGGAGCGAAAATAATAACACTACAACCTACAACGCATGTCGTAAGAGGCGGCTAAGTTAGAGGCTAAGGAAGCTACCCTAGTAAATAAAAAGCGTCGCAGAAATCGGATGGACTGGCCTACTTGTAAAAGCTTAACTGGAGCAACCTAAAATCGCTCTTAGGCTCAGATCACACACAAATCACAAAGAATGGGTAACAAGTGGTCGATATGGAGCGTTCCAAGAAGACGGCATGTGATATCGAAGGATACGTAGTCTGATGACTCTTGGGATATGTTCAGTGTATTCATAACAAGTCTACACACATAACTAAGGTTAAATTACGACTAGACGGCTAGCCTCTTCCTGTACTCCAACTACCATATAAACGAGGTATCATCATAATATTGTAGTCCATAGTCTACAAGACGTACATACAAGTGCAGAGTAAGAATTCATAACACGTACATAGATATGCAACCCATCATATATGAGACCTATATAGACATGCAACCCATCATATATGAGACCCATATAGACATGCAGCCCATCAACTATAATGCGTACATAGACATGCAACCCATCATATATGAGACCCATATAGACATGCAACCCACCATATATGAGACCTATATAGACATGCAACCCATCAACTATAATGCGTCTATAGACATGCAACCCACCATATATGAGACCCATATAGACATGCAACCCACCATATATGAGACCCATATAGACGTGCAACCCACCATATATGAGACCCATATAGACGTACAATCCATCAACTATAATGCGTACATGGACGTGCAAACCACCATATATGAGACCCATATAAACATGCAACCCCAGATATATGAGACCCATATAGACATGCCACCCACCATATATGAGACCCATATAGACATGCAACCCACCATATATGAGACCTTAAAGACATGCAGCCCATCAACTATAATGCGTACATAGACATGCAACCCACCATATATGAGACCCATATAGACATGCAACCCACCATATATGAGACCCATATAGACATGCAACCCCACATATATGAGACCCATATAGACATGCAACCCCCATATATGAGACCCATATAGACATGCAACCCACCATATATGAGACCCATATAGACATGCAACCCCATATATGAGACCCATATAGACATGCAACTCACCATCTATGAGACCCATATAGACGTGCAACCCATCATATGTGAGACCCGTATAGCAACCCATCATCTATGAGATCCATATAGACGTGCAACCCCACATCTATGAGACCCATATAGACATGCAACCCACCATCTATGAGACCCATATAGACATGCAACCCCACATATATGAGACCCGTATAGACATGCAACCCCACATATGTGAGACCCATATAGACATGTAACCCCCATATATGAGACCAATACAGACATGCAACCCCCATATATGAGACCCATATAGACATGTAACCCACCATCTATGAGACCCATATAGACATGTAACCCACCATCTATGAGACCCATATAGACATGTAACCCACCATCTATGAAAATGAAAATCGTAGCATATCCTTTACAGGACATAGCCATCAACATCAGTAATCTATCCCTGTATTTATTATATTCCAGTTGTTTAAATAACAACATCAGTAATCTATCCCTGTATTTATTATATTCCAGTTGTTTGAATATCAACATCAGTAATCTATCCCTGTATTTATTATATTCTAGTTGTTTGAATATCAACATCAGTAATCTATCCCTGTACTTATTATATTCTAGTTGTTTGAATAACAACATCAGTAATCTATCCCTGTATTTATTATATTCCAGTTGTTTGAATATCAACATCAGTAATCTATCCCTGTATTTATTATATTCTAGTTGTTTGAATAACAACATCAGTAATCTATGCCTGTATTTATTATATTCTAGTTGTTTGAATAACAACATCAGTAATCTATCCCTGTACTTATTATATTCTAGTTGTTTGAATAACAACATCAGTAATCTATCCCTGTACTTATTATATTCTAGTTGTTTGAATAACAACATCAGTAATCTATCCCTGTATTTATTATATTCTAGTTGTTTGAATAACAACATCAGTAATCTATCACTGTACTTATTATATTCCAGTTGTTTGAATAACAACATCAGTAATCTATCCCTGTACTTATTATATTCTAGTTGTTTAAATAACAACATCAGTAATCTATGCCTGTATTTATTATATTCTAGTTGTTTGAATAACAACATCAGTAATCTATCCCTGTATTTATTATATTCTAGTTGTTTGAATAACAACATCAGTAATCTATCCCTGTATTTATTATATTCCAGTTGTTTGAATAACAACATCAGTAATCTATCCCTGTACATATTATATTCTAGTTGTTTGAATAACAACATCAGTAATCTATCCCTGTATTTATTATATTCCAGTTGTTTGAATAACAACATCAGTAATCTATCCCTGTACTTATTATATTCTAGTTGTTTGAATAACAACATCAGTAATCTATCCCTGTATTTATTATATTCTAGTTGTTTAAATAACAACATCAGTAATCTATCCCTGTACTTATTATATTCTAGTTGTTTGAATAACAACATCAGTAATCTATCCCTGTATTTATTATATTCTAGTTGTTTGAATAACAACATCAGTAATCTATCCCTGTACTTATTATATTCTAGTTGTTTGAATAACAACATCAGTAATCTATCCCTGTATTTATTATATTCTAGTTGTTTAAATAACAACATCAGTAATCTATCCCTGTACTTATTATATTCCAGTTGTTTGAATATCAACATCAGTAATCTATCCCTGTATTTATTATATTCCAGTTGTTTGAATAACAACATCAGTAATCTATCCCTGTATTTATTATATTCTAGTTGTTTGAATAACAACATCAGTAATCTATCCCTGTACTTATTATATTCTAGTTGTTTGAATAACAACATCAGTAATCTATCCCTGTATTTATTATATTCCAGTTGTTTGAATAACAACATCAGTAATCTATCCCTGTATTTATTATATTCTAGTTGTTTGAATATCAACATCAGTAATCTATCCCTGTATTTATTATATTCCAGTTGTTTGAATAACAACATCAGTAATCTATCCCTGTATTTATTATATTCTAGTTGTTTGAATAACAACATCAGTAATCTATCCCTGTACTTATTATATTCTAGTTGTTTGAATAACAACATCAGTAATCTATCCCTGTACTTATTATATTCTAGTTGTTTGAATAACAACATCAGTAATCTATCCCTGTACTTATTATATTCCAGTTGTTTGAATAACAACATCAGTAATCTATCCCTGTACTTATTATATTCTAGTTGTTTGAATAACAACATCAGTAATCTATCCCTGTATTTATTATATTCTAGTTGTTTAAATAACAACATCAGTAATCTATCCCTGTACTTATTATATTCTAGTTGTTTGAATAACAACATCAGTAATCTATCCCTGTATTTATTATATTCTAGTTGTTTGAATAACAACATCAGTAATCTATCCCTGTACTTATTATATTCTAGTTGTTTGAATAACAACATCAGTAATCTATCCCTGTATTTATTATATTCTAGTTGTTTAAATAACAACATCAGTAATCTATCCCTGTACTTATTATATTCCAGTTGTTTGAATATCAACATCAGTAATCTATCCCTGTATTTATTATATTCCAGTTGTTTGAATAACAACATCAGTAATCTATCCCTGTATTTATTATATTCTAGTTGTTTGAATAACAACATCAGTAATCTATCCCTGTACTTATTATATTCCAGTTGTTTGAATATCAACATCAGTAATCTATCCCTGTATTTATTATATTCCAGTTGTTTGAATAACAACATCAGTAATCTATCCCTGTATTTATTATATTCTAGTTGTTTGAATATCAACATCAGTAATCTATCCCTGTATTTATTGTATTCCAGTTGTTTGAATAACAACATCAGTAATCTATCCCTGTATTTATTATATTCCAGTTGTTTGAATAACAACATCAGTAATCTATCCCTGTATTTATTATATTCTAGTTGTTTGAATAACAACATCAGGAATCTGTACCAGAAAATATGTGAATATAGAGGAAAAGTATATTGTAAATTTGTTTTCCCCTCGTTTAATTTGTTTGTCTACGTTAGAGAAATAATCTTCAATAAAAGAAACACTGAAAATGTTACATCTGTTGAACACCTTCGATCCATAAAAAAAAAACAGCGGAGATTCTACACAAGAAATCTGAAGATGATTAGACATGGCATTTCAGAGTCTGGTAAATAAAAGGAAATAATAACATAAGACAAAAAAACACAAGCAACACTTCTGTGGGCATGCATTTTTCGAGTGACAATATATGAATGTGAAACATGAGCAATAAGACAAACATGAAAGAACAGAATCGAATACTTTGAAACATAGAGCTACATAAATATTCTTAGAATATCCCGGACAGAATAGATTTTTTTTTCGATCCAGAAGCACTTGAGCTGAAAGCTCTTCGGCTCGGTGCCATGGACATCGTAACTCTTCGGTTCGGTGCCACGAACACCGTAAATCTGGGAATCTGTGGCTTTTCTGCCAGTCGGTGGAATTGAACCCGCACTCACAGAGGACTTGTCACCCGTCGTCCAACGCGCTACCAACACGCTAGACAGGCGGGCATATATAAGTGTAAAACATTACCTTCGAGAAGTAAATATATGTCTTAATTCGTTTTGGGGTGAGCTGAAAGATAAGAGAGAGAAGCTAAAACTCAGAGAAGTTGTCACAATGGAACACTTGCCAATTGACAGTCTGTAAAGACGACAACGGCCATATATATAGTTTGTAGAAAACAGTAATGGAATGCATTATTCCTGGAAGACGTGACAGGGGACGATCAAGATGACGATGCCAACAGTATATTCATGAAAAAATAGATTGTGATGATAGAGGATTGGGAGAACTTTCTGGAGATCAGAAGTTTTTCATGGGTCTCTGTGGCGTATAGGTTAGGTACTCATCTCTGATGTCAAAGGTAGCAGGTTCAGTACCACGTAGAGCCATCTGGATATTTTTCAGATCCCTGATCTCAGTGTAGATGAGATCGAGTTTCTAGTCCTATCGGAGACGGACGATGGCTTTTCTGCCAGCCCGCGGAATTGAATCCGCACTCACAGAGGGCTTATCACCCGTCGTCCAACGCGCTACCAACACGCTAGACAGGCGGGCATATATAAGTGTAAAACATTACCTTCGAGAAGTAAATAGATGTCTTAATTCGTTTAAAGAAGAAGGATTCAGTTTATTGTACCTGGTTTTTCCTTATACGGCTTGGTCGCTTTCCTCAGAATGGCACGCCACTTGTCGAGAGTATGCGCTCGGAGCACGCGCTCCGTAGCTCCTGCAACATAGCTATGTATTTATAGAAAAAATGCGCTAGTAAACAGAATCCGGATTTGAACTCACGGCCTTTAATTCGCAAGACCAACAGCTTAACTACTTAACTACAGAGATCCCTTTCTAGTAATATATCTAGCGGGAATGAACACGATTCGTTTCTGTAAAATGACAGTAGGCCCGTCTACCCAGCCTGTTCGTAGCGCGTTGGACTACGGGTGACAAGCTCCTGTGAGTGCGGGTTCAATTCCGCGGGCTGGCAGAAAAGCCACAGGTTCACCAGATTCACGGTGTTCGTGGCACCGAACCGAAGGGTTGCGATGTCCACGGCACCGAGCCGAAGAGCTGAAAGCTCAAGTGCTTCTGGATCGGTACCAAAAAAAGAAAAATGTTAGTAGCACGGTAGAGCTCAGTATAGGAAGCTGATGTTACTTCTAGTGAACTTTCTGGTATCAAGATTCTTCCTATCAGATCTTCTACATCAGACACAAATCATGATCTTCTACACCTGGTGACATATTCTTCTTTGTCGACAGTTTCTTTCTGTTCTCTCAATTGTTGCCATTTGTCTAGTACGATCTCAAAGGTTAAGTTTTACCAGAAGCAACATTGTTGCATTCCTTGCAAGTCAACCAACACTCAGTTTCTTTTAGTAAACTGTGACCAAGTTTAAGCTACAGAGTAGATTATATATATATATATATATATATATATATATATATATATATATATATATATATATATATATATATCAGTGGCGGCTCGTGACCCTTTTATTGGTGGGGCCAGACACAAATTTTCGGAAAAATCATGGTTTTGGATTAGGTTATATTTTAATTTATTAAATAATAAATGCACGTTACACATTATTTTTATGGGGCCTGGCCCCACTGGCCCCTAATGACGAGCCGCCACTGATATATATATATATCAATCTTACGTGGGATGCTAGACATATTTTCAAGAATAATAATTATTGAAAGATGCATACATCTACATATGCAACATTATATGAGCAGTATTATATGCAACAAGTCATTGTCAGTTGAGATCAGAATGAGAGTTATACAGTGCTACATAGAATCAATACTGACATACGGATGCGAGTCATGGACAATAAACAAACAGATCGCCCGAGTGGTTACCGGGGCCCAAATTTGGGGTGTAAAGAATAGAACCACTGTTACCTGCCATGCATGTCGTAAGAGGCGACTAAGGATGTTTGGCTGAAATCCGATGCATGTGTCCTAAACGTGTAGAAATCTATGCGTTTAGGGGCCTCCCAAACCAATGTGCAACGTATACACGTTCTTGGCAAAGATCAAACATATCATAAAGAGTGATTAAAATTGGTCGTAAAGAACGAACGCAAAGAAGAAGAAGAAGAACAGATCGAAAAATCTCTGAGGGTCACAGAAATGTGGTTTAACAGAAGAATGATAAGAATTATGTGGACTGTTGAAATGACTAATGTTGAGGTGTTGAATGAGATCAAGACACAGATAAAGCTTATCATCAATATAAGAAAGAGGCGGTCATCATTTCTCAGGCATTTGATGAGGAGGGAGATTTAGAACACATTGTGACAACCGGTAAAATCGAGGGGAGACGAAACAGAACAAGCCAGAGAGAGAAAATTTTGGGTAGCCTAACTTCATGGCACGGAAGAGCACCAACACCTGAGATGATAGCAAACACCAGAGACAGAGATTTGTGGAGATCCATGATCGCCTACACCAGTCGGCATGGTACCTCATGATGATGATGATGATATCTACATATATAAAATTATATATTTAAAACTATTTATCAACATCAAATAGTTTTCCTAAACAGTACTTTGCCATACTAATAGTCCTTCGACATTTCTATCTCTCATAGGCCATATTATGTATGATCCGGGGCCACTCGTCATTAAGGGTCAGTTGGGCCCGGTTCCACCAAAAACCGAAAGGGGAAAAAAAACTTCCCGGAATAGACAAATAATAGTAAATACTCAAAAAACCAAGATTTTCCGAAAATGTGTGTCTGGCCCCACCAAGAAAAATGACCACGAGCCGCCACTGTGTATGGTCTATGTAAGCTGTCATGCTCAATAATCACTTATATCCTGAAATTATCTTCTCAGTGGTCTTCCTCTTCTCTTCTTTCCAGGATTTCTCTTTACATAATAGTCTTCACTTATCCTTCGTGTTTTTTTTTTAAAAAAAATACTTGATTTTGCATTTTTATTTGTAACAGCCAGTTTTCTTTGATTTTGAGGTTTTTTTTTCTAGATAGATCTATTTGTTCTTTTCGCTGTCAGTTATAGACAAACTCTACTGTAACACTTATATTCAAAAACTCATATATGTTTTTTCACTGCCGTGTTAAATGTTCATGCTTCACACCCATACGTTAGCACTGGGAATATGCACGCTCTTACTGTTCTGAACTTTGTTTTTCTATCAGTTTTATTTCATCCTGTTTTTAGTTGTTTAATTGTTGGTAAATGTTTTATGTAAATCTATATATGAAAAATGAAATTCGTGGTATATCCTCTACAAGACGTAGCTATCAACCACAGTAAACGAGTCGTTGATTTTCTATGCATCATTTATACGTTCAGTAGTTTGCCATTGTTTTCTGAATGGTGAGGTCTATTTTTACCTTTCGTAAATATCCCACAAAAACGAATTTGCTTCCAAACTGCCCACTGCGGAGTTTGAACCTGGTACGCTTGGGTTGTGATCGAGCGCACTACCGCTTAAGTTACAAACGCTCACAAACTACATATACATAAATTATAAAATAAAATAACAATATATATATATATATATATATATATATATATATATATATATATATATATATATATATATATATATATATAAAGTAGAACCCACTTATCTCGACCTCGGTTAACTCGCCAACCCTATTAAGTCGACGCTTTTGAAGTGGAACCGCCAAATTCTCTCTTTGTCTTAGCATTTTCTCATCGGATATCTCGATTCTTTTATGTCGCCGAACCCTAATATCTCGAGCACAAAAGAGGGCCAAATTTGCCACTTAACGTTGGTTATCTCGATCCCCATGACCATGGGTGTTAACTTATGCTACAGTAATATATACAGTCCAATATTGGCAGGTGTTGACTCATGTAAGTTTCTTTCGTGGGAATGGAGATCCCATTTTGCAAGAACACGGTATTTTGATTTTTTAATTTACTGTACTTGGTTCACTGCGCATGTGCTGAGTTCATGTGAGTTCCTTGTCTGAAGGATAATATGCTGTAGCTATTCTGTTTATTTTTCCATTCTAAAAATGTCTGGAAGTGTTAAGAGAAAACTGGAGAATCAGTCAATAGAGAAAAAGTATGAAATCATACTGCAGCTAGAAAAAAGGAACAAAACCGGCAGACCTCAGTCGTCAGCATGGCATTCCAGCAAACACCATTTCGGGATGGAAAAAGAAGGCAGACGTGATAAAGCAAATATACGAGAAGTCTGTCTTTGATCCAGCAAGAAAAAAACTTAGAGTGGCTGAGCACAAAGATGTCGACGATGCAGTGTTTCAATGGTTCACAAATACGCGAGCAACAAACCTTCCCGTCAATGGTCCCTTGCTGATGGAGAAGGCGGACATCCTTGCTGTAAAGCTAGGACACCCTGACTTTAAAGCAAGTCAGGGTGGCTGGATCGTTTCAAAAAGAGGCACAACATTGTCTTCAAAGCAATTTGTGGAGAGAACGCTGCGGTTCAACAGGAACAAGTGGATTCATGGCTGAAGACTCAAATGCGCACAATTTTGGATACCTATGAGACTCGGAACATTTTTAATGCTGATGAAACTGGGGTGTTTTGGAAATGCCTTCCAGACAAGACTATGGCGTTTCGTGGGGAGGCTTGTCACGGCGGAAAAATGTCGAAGGACCGACTTACAGTGCTAGTTGCTGCTAACATGGATGGAAGCCAAAACTCCCGCTCTACGTTATAGGAAAGTCCAAGAATCCCAGATGCTTTAAGCAGACCAAAGTTCTCCAATGTGATTACGATGGCCAGCCAAGCGCCTGGATCACATAAGATCTATTCATTGCATGGGTGAAAAAGTGGGACAGGAAGTTCCAAGCAGAGAAAAGGAAGGTGGCACTGATCGTGGACAACTGTAGAGCTCATCCGGATGTTCCTGGTCTCAAGGCCATTAAGATCTTTTACCTCCCACCTAACACAACGAGTAAGCTCCAACCAATGGACCAGTGGATAATCCAAGTGCTTAAGGTGTACTACAGGAAAATGTTGATGCGCCAATACCTACTCCATGATGAAAAGAAGGCACAGTACACCCCTTCCCTTCTAGATGCAATGAACTTCCTGAGATCAGCCTGGAATGACGTGAAGAAGGAAACAATCTCAAACTGCTGGATGCACTGCGTCATTCAGGATATTTCCGATGATGAGTTTCAGACACAGTTCCGTGCAGCCGCAGAAGAACTCGCGGAAGTGGCAGAAAAATCAAGCCTTACAGATGCTATCTTGGAAGAGGAGGCACAGGAGTTAGCCATCACTGTCCATGAATTCCGAGATTACATAGAAATCGACAAAGACGTCGTTACTGATGGCGTGATCACTGATGAAGACATTGTATCAAGTGTGCAGTCAGCACTGGCAAGCACATCTGCATGCGGCAATGACAAAGAAGATGAAGAAGATGCGGACGAAGATTTGGAACCAATTCCCTCAGCTGGTGAGGTGGTAGAGATGCTACAGAAAATTCGACGGTATGGTTCTTTTGTAGGAGATGAAACTGTTTTAGACAGCATAAATAATATTGAAGCATTTGTTTTCAAGCAGACTGTTAAAGGCAAAAGCAACAAAGCATTTTAGACTTTGTAAAGAAACCATAGTAACCGCGTGTACGATACTTTTCAGAGCTGTGTCAGTTTGTATAAATAAAGGTAATTCTCATTTATTAACGCACATCATGTACATAAAGAAATTTCAAGCACATGTTAATATTTTGCCGCCATATTGGTTTTCGTTTATCTCGATCATCGGTTATCTCGACACTTTTTGGCAAACCCCTAGACCGGCGACATAACCGGGTTCTACTGTATATATATATTTATATATTTATAATCCAATAACAAACAGCGCTGTCGTTTTTATTTCGGTCAAATTACAAAACTACTAACTTTGACAAGCTACATATTTTATTTTTGTTTGATTAAAATGTCTTTGCTTATCAAAACACACGAAACAAATTTAGTTTTCTGCTTTTTTTAGACACAGTGGGTCATGTGGTACACAATGAGTCATGTGGTACACAATGTGTCATGTGGTACACAGTGGGTCATGTGGTACACAATGAGTCATGTGGTTAACATATAAATAATAATTAAAAACAAATATAAACGTTAGTGACAAGTTGCAACTCCATGTTCCATTTGTGGACGGAAAGAAACAAGAGAGAAGAGAGATAAATGGAAAGAGAGAAAGTAAAGAAAGACATATACTTTTATCGTGTGTTGCATAAGCAGTAATATATGTAATCATCATCATCAGGTGCTTGTCGACTGGCGTAGGCGATCATGGATCTCCACAAATTTCTGTATTTGGTGTTGATATACTCAGATGTTGACGCTCGCTCTACTGTGCCATGAATCAAGTTATCCAAAATTTTATCTCTCTGTCTTCCTCTGTCTCGTCTACACTAGATTTTACCGGTTGTAATAGATGCAATAGTTAATGTTAAATGTTAAAATTTTAAAGAGATGAATTAGTTAATTTTAAAATGTAAAGAATAAGAAAACGCCATGAAGACAAGTAGCATAACAGATAATGACAACTGACAAAACAATCATAACAGATAATGACAACTGACAAAACAATCATAACAGATAATGACAACTGACAAAACAATCATAACAGATAATGACAACTGACAAAACAATCATAACATATAATGACAACTGACAAAACAATCATAACAGATAATGACAACTGACAAAACAATCATAACAGATAGTGACAACTGACAAAACAATCATAACAGATAATGACAACTGACAAAACAATCATAACAGATAATGACAACTGACAAAACAATCATAACAGATAATGACAACTGACAAAACAATCATAACAGATAGTGACAACTGACAAAACAATCATAAAAACAATATTTTGTTATCAAAGAAAAAAATAAAAAAGAACGGTTTTAATATCTCTATTTCTAAGTAACAGCACATAGAAATTGAATGAATGTAATATAAAAGAAAAACAATAATAGCTTTACAAAAATGTTACCAACTGAAAGCGGTATAAAGTGAAACTGAATGGACAACAAAGATCGTCATTTTAAGAAAATACATATTCTATGTAGCAGCTTATGCGTGTGAGAGATTGAGGTTTAGCACTTTAATGTGAAATAATATATGTACTTTCGAAAATGAAATTGTATAGAAGATTACTTCGCATACAAAGAACATCGAATAGAACAGACATATATGTCTAATATAAACTCAAAATATCAAAATGAAAATGTAGCTGACCGTTGCTACAAAAGAGAATGAGAAATTCAATTATTTTGAATATGCAAAACTACACCAAGAACTCAAGAAGACAGCTATGAATGGAGATATTTGAGTAAAGAAGAGAAGAGGAAGACTACGGAAAAGATGGATTCGGGATCTGAGACGATTTAAACACGACTGCATCGTAGACGGACCATCTCATTTATTAGAAAAAGAGAAGAGAGAGAAGAGAGAGAGAGAGAGAGAGAGAGAAAGAGAGAGAGAGAGAGAGAGAGAGCAATTTAGAAGAAATGTTGACAAGTAGCAGTAGATGAGCAGTGACGAGTGGCAAAGTTCTGCTCTGGACAAGCAACTGGATGATGATGAGGATGAGTAACATTATTACTAATGATAGACGAAAGAAACGCATATAACAATTCCATCAGCAACAGGTGATCAATTATTTCAACAAACAAAAAAACATTTATCAACCGATTTACAAATATTATATTTCCGTTTGCTTGTATGTTTTTGTATTATTTGTCATGTTTTATTGCAAACAAAAATATGTGAAGAAAGTCGTCAAATACACTCATTGACAAGACACACAAAAACATTCGCGGAAGTGATGGTAAACATTTGTTTACAAGATGCCTTACACGTTCGAACATCAAGATAAACAACAAACAAATAAAAACATTAATTGACACAATAATTTTGTGTGGTTTACTTTTATTGTGTCTGGGGCTAACATTTGCCTGTCTACATTGTTAAACTGACGTCAACGTCAAGTGATCTTATATCATTCTACATTGTTAAAATGACGTCAACGTCAAGTGTTCTTATATCATTCTTCATTGTTAAAATGACGTCAACGTCAAGTGATCTTATATCATTCTCCATTGTTAAACTGACGTCAACGTCAAGTGATTTTTATATCATTCTCCATTGTTAAACTGACGTCAACGTCAAGTGATCTTATATCATTCTTCATTGTTAAAATGACGTCAACGTCAAGTGATCTTATATCATTCTACATTGTTAAAATGACGTCAACGTCAAGTGATCTTATATCATTCTTCATTGTTAAAATGACGTCAACGTCAAGTGATCTTATATCATTCTTCATTGTTAAAATGACGTCAACGTCAAGTGATCTTATATCATTCTACATTGTTAAACTGACATCAACGTCAAGTGATCTTATATAATTCTTCATTGTTAAAATAACGTCAACGTCAAGTGATCTTATATCATTCTTCATTGTTAAAATGACGTCAATGTCAAGTGATCTTATATCATTCTTCATTGTTAAACGCGTCAACGTCAAGTGATCTTATATCATTCTTCATTGTTAAACTGACGTCAACGTCAAGTGTTCTTATATCATTCTTCATTGTTAAAATGACGTCAACGTCAAGTGATCTTATATCATTCTTCATTGTTAAACTGACGTCAACGTCAAGTGTTCTTATATCATTCTTCATTGTTAAACTTACGTCAACGTCAAGTGTTCTTATATCATTCTTCATTGTTAAACTGACGTCAACGTCAAGTGTTCTTATATCATTCTTCATTGTTAAACTGACGTCAACGTCAAGTGATCTTATATCATTCTTCATTGCTAAACTGACGTCAACGTCAAGTGATCTTATATCATTCTCCATTGTTAAACTAGTATACGTCAGTGATCTTATATCATTCTTGTCATGTTTTATTAAACATGAGTCAACGTCAAGTGATCTTATATCATTCTTCATTGATTAAACGACGTCAACGTCAAGTGATCTTATATCATTCTTCATTTGTTGAAACTCAAGATCAACATCAAAGTGTCTTATATCATTCTCCATTGTTAAAAGTAACGTTAAGTGATCTTATATCATTCTTCATTGTTAAACTGACGTCAACGTCAAGTGATCTTATATCATTCTTCATTGTTAAACTGACGTCAACGTCAAGTGATCTTATATCATTCTTCATTGTTAAACTGACGTCAACGTCAAGTGATCTTATATCATTCTTCATTGTTAAACTGACGTCAACGTCAAGTGATCTTATATCATTCTTCATTGTTAAAATGACGTCAATGTCAAGTGATCTTATATCATTCTTCATTGTTAAACTGACGTCAACGTCAAGTGATCTTATATCATTCTTCATTGTTAAAATGACGTCAACGTCAAGTGATCTTATATCATTCTTCATTGTTAAACTGACGTCAACGTCAAGTGTTCTTATATCATTCTCCATTGTTAAACTGACGTCGACGTCAAGTGATCTTATATCATTCTCCATTGTTAAAATGACGTCAACGTCAAGTGATCTTATATCATTCTTCATTGTTAAACTGACGTCAACGTCAAGTGTTCTTATATCATTCTTCATTGTTAAACTGACGTCAACGTCAAGTGATCTTATATCATTCTTCATTGTTAAAATGACGTCAATGTCAAGTGATTTTATATCATTCTTCATTGTTAAACTGACGTCAACGTCAAGTGTTCTTATATCATTCTCCATTGTTAAACTGACGTCAACGTCAAGTGATCTTATATCATTCTTCATTGTTAAAATGACGTCAACGTCAAGTGTTCTTATATCATTCTTCATTGTTAAACTGACGTCAACGTCAAGTGATCTTATATCATTCTTCATTGTTAAACTGACGTCAACGTCAAGTGTTCTGATATCATTCTTCATTGTTAAACTGACGTCAACGTCAAGTGTTCTTATATCATTCTTCATTGTTAAAATGACGTCAACGTCAAGTGATCTTATATCATTCTACATTGTTAAACTTCATTGTTACAAATTGGTTGTATGTCTTTGCAAATTGGGGGTGGCCCAAAAAGTTTGAAACCTATGTTCTAACATGTGATTCCCAATATAATTCATAGATTCCCCCTTCCTCCTCCCCCTTCAAACGCTGCTCATTTCCGTGTTCTATGTGTTTCCTGATTTAGCCTTGATCACTACACCCCCCGCCCCCACTCACTTCCTTGTTCTCCCATGTGTTTCCCGATTTAGCCTTGATCACTTCGATACTTGTAACAATCACCACAATGTGATCTGATTCTGATTTCTCTTATGAGTATAGAAACCTTCAAAGACGTCAATTGCAAAGATCGATGCATTGCACTAAGTTTCTTTTTCCGCCTGTATCCGTTGAGAGGGGAAGGGTGTTGTTCAACATTTTCACAGCAGTTGATTTAAAACTTCAACCATGCTTCTATTCCTTCGAGCGTTCCACAGCGACCACTTGTTAATCACTCTTTGTGATTTGTATATGATGTGAGCCTAAGATATGCCGTACGTTGTACCAGTTATGCGCCTACAAGTAGGCCGGAACATTCGATGTCAGCGTTGCTTTTTATTTACTTAGGTAGCTTCCCTAGGCCCCTACCTCAGCCGCCTCTTACAACATGCTTTGTAGGTAGTAGTGTTACAATTCTTTGCTACACTTGTGGGTCCCTGTCTCACATGGGCGTAACCATATAGAATAGTGAGTGTGTTACATTACCTTCTGCTGATAACAGTTTCATATACAAAGCTCATTCAGATAGACAAAAAATGATCAATTACATTAAAGTAATAATACATACCATCCTTGTTAATGTAAAGAGTCTCACTTTTATGTACTTCTGAGAAGGTATGCATGTCGTGGTGCTCTTTAAGCAATTCCATAGTCAAAACGCTGACCGTAACAGAGTTGTTGATATTATTTGATGTATGTGGATAACAATTCTCTTGGTGTCTCTTCCAATCATCATTTTGACAAAACATTATATAACGTTGAAAGATGGATCTCGAGATTCTAAAAATGTATGATAACCGTATACATCGAGATATTAAAGAAATCATGAATATGACCATCGAGGAAGTGTGTGAACTGGCTAGAGACAGAGTTAATTTCAGATGTGCTGCAAAGAGAGCAACATCCTATGAAGGATACGCACCTTGATGATGATGCATCGAGCAGCAACTACTTATAATTCTACTTCATCTAAGCTTTATATGGTAACCGTATACATCGAGAAGCAACTACTTATAATTCTGCTTCATCTAAGCTTTATATGGTAACCGTATACATCGAGAAGCAACTACTTATAATTCTACTTCATCTAAGCTTTATATGGTAACCGTATACATCGAGAAGCAACTACTTATAATTCTACTTCATCTAAGCTTTATATGGTAACCGTATACATCGAGAAGCAACTACTTATAATTCTGCTTCATCTAAGCTTTATATGGTAACCGTATACATCGAGAAGCAACTACTTATAATCCTACTTCATCTAAGCGTTATATACTTTGTGGATTATGGACTTAGTCAAAATATCACAATTACAATGTGAGTGTATGAGGATTGTTTAGAAATATATTGTATCATTCAACTGCAGTATACTACAGGGTGTTCAAGATAATTGCAGCCCCATTGACAAATCGAAAGTTGCCAGATAACCTATCGCGTTGTGTCAATTTACTATTTAAACCGGTTCTGACTAGCTCGTCCTACGTCACATTTGTTCATCGTCCCCTTCCCGCACTACAATTACACACCGTCACACAACCTGACCTATACTACTCATAGCTGAACCTTCTCATTTTCATACATATATGCCAGATTAGCTCCATTCACAGACCGCTTTTATCTTGCACACCCTGTATCATTGACTAGTGTCTGACTGGTGAGTAGCGACTGAAGAATCTTATACTCTAGTATAAGCAGACGTGTAGGTGGGTGCATCCATGTCTGATATGAGATCAGATGGCAATATAGATGATGAAAATCTCAGTGAATGCGTTTATACGTCTCTCCTGTCCAATAACGAGTAAAAGACGACGGATAATACAATCTGACGTCAGTATGGTTACCGGGACCAGAATTTGGGGTAAAGAATAGAACCACTATTACCTACCACATGCCATATACGGCGAAAGCGGAGGTTTGGCGTGGGATTAGCTGCCCCACCATGTAAAAACTCTGAGCTATAAAGACCACAACCAAGCAACCAGGCAACCAAGCGTATGAGAGCTTGCACTGCCTTGGTTAAGGATCTATATCTCCTTAGATACGAAAGGTAGATAAATAAGACGGACCCGCTATGTTATAGTACAAAATGTACGAATTTGTGTGTCACTACGGACCAGAAATATTCATCACTCAAGAATGAATTGGCAAAGCAACATCAGCTTTTAAAAGTCTAAATAAAATATGGAACTGCAAGTTATATAGTATTAAAACTAAATTACGAATTTTCAATTCAAATGTTGTATCAATCCTAACATATGCCAGCGAGAGTTGGAAAATGACTAAAGATATAGAAAACAAGTTGAATGCATTTGAAAATAGATGGAAAAATAATGAATATAAAATGGAACGAATTCAGGAGAAGTGATGAAATCAGAGACATGTCTGGTCAACCACTAGTGACAACTGTTATAAGAAGGAGAAGATGGAGATATGTTAGGCACACCTTGAGGAGAAATGATCAACGAATATCAAAGCAGGCATTGAAGTGGGATGCAAAGGGTTCAAGAAAGAAACTGAAGCGAACTTTGCTGAGAGGCAGGAAATATCGGTCTCAGTTCTATTAATGAGATTGAGCGAGTTGCCCATGATGGAGCGGTATGAAGAAATTACTTGCAGGCTCTATGTAACGTATAACGGTACGAGAGGAATTATTATTATTAAGAATGAAAACAATAGTAAGAACAAGAGACACAAACTTGGCATTTTGTTGATGAACCAAGCTGGAACAACATTGACCAGGTAACTTCAATTGTGACAGTACCAAATAAACATCAACGAAATGGTACTTGACAAACTACCAGAAACGTCATCATTACTAATGAAAGGGAATGTAGAGAATTGAATGCTAAAAAAGCGAACATCTAAATTCAGCAGCTGATAAAAGTAAAGTAAGCAACTATGATATTGATGTGTCTATGTCTGGGTCGATGATGTTGATTTGTCTGTGTCTGGGTCGATAATGTTGATGTGTCTATGTCTGGGTCGATGATGTTGATGTGTCTATGTCTGGGTCGATGATGTTGATGTGTCTATGTCTGGGTCGATGATGTTGATGTGCCTAAGTCGGTGTCGATGATGTTGATGTGCCCATGTCTGTGTCTATGACACTAACTGAATTTACATCAGAAATATAATGTAACTATCTATGTAGTAATTGCCAATAAAAATATTCCTCTCTGGGCTATCTATGATCTTTTTAGGCCCGGTTTATAATCTCTCGTGGAAAAAACAAATGTCTGGCTGGAGTGTACAAGGACATATGCAAATAGCATCGTCTATCTGGCGCCAGCTGATCCTGTTAGATTGCAAGGTGTGGGGAAAGATTTTAATATAATTTGGTATTTCCAATTAAAAATAACTAACAAACTATGTTATATCTTTTTATAATTGAAATAACGCAACGAGAAAACAAAATTAGAAGAAGCTGAATATGTCTTGGTGGTTTCGCTCTAACCCTAGCGACCGACATTAGGAACTGGGAAGCTGATCTCCATCAGATACACAAGTCATTTAAAGCTAGTCCTCTGTGCGTCTCTACGCTCTCTCTCTCTCTCTCTCTCTCGTTCTCTTTCTCTCTAAAATAACGGCCTCCGGTGCTGCATTGTTATTGTAACTAACTGGGGATTTGACGTGAGATTTGGGCGGATTAGAAGTGTATTTTTTAACTAGACAGTATAAGAGGGATGCCCCATGACAAACAGGCTGAGTAGACAAAAATCAAGCAGTATGAATAAACTATCTGTATCGACATAGAACATCTTACATTATGTAGAACATCTTACATTATGTAGAACATCTTACAATATGAGGTGTCTTTATGGCCTAGAGGTTAGGTACTTGTCTTTCGTGTCAAAGGTACTCAGTTCGTTCCCTCATTGAGCCATTGGGATATGTTTCCAGATATTATTAATCTCAGTGTAGATGAGATCGAGTTCCTAGTCCTATCGGAAACAAATGTGTAACAGTTTCACTGTTATCCTAATTAGGGGGTACAGTCGGGGGTCAACCCACGACCCTTATTTTTTTTGCACGGGGCGTCCTTGAATACTATTAGTATTAAATTGTTTACCAGTCCAGTTGCTGACCAGTAGGGAGTTAAATTCATGAAAAGGGTTCTAACCCGAGATAGGCGAGGACTCACGTAAAAATCGAGGATCTCGAACCAGAGAAGGGACAATTGGGAGCTTTTGGTTTGAACAGTAGGATAGTTACAACTTGAGAAGTGAGGAGGTCGGACGGAGACATTGAAATACAAGAGAAATACCGTCGAGTTAGTGAGGTTTTCAGAGGACTATTCTGTTATTTGGGAGTTGAGAAGTTTACATTTGAGCAGCAGAGAAAGACAGACTGACTGGAGAAGTTGAGTAGAACGGATCATAATAATGTTTAAGTAGCAAGTAGATACTACTTTGATTTTTTGAGAGAGAGAAACTAGAATGCCTTTAACAGTGATTTTAAATTGATTGGAACTGCTAAGAGCAACACTTAAAGTCAAAGAGAGATAGAGCGGTGAACTAACATGAAGTTGTTAACTAGTACACATCAATAAACAGCCATTTACCAGAGAAGAACAGCGAGGTTTTATACATGTACTGTGACCCAAGACGACGAGATGCCGACCAGATAACTGACGCCTAGATGAACCGATGCCAGACTAACCGATGACCAGTGTCTGACGACCAGAGGACTGATGCCTGAAGACTATAGAAGCAGATGAGTAAGCGACCCGCTGACTGTGAAGACTAGCTTTCCGCAACCAAAGACGAGACCAGTAAAGTGCCAGAAGCATCCTATTTTTCCCTGAGATTGAAGGGAATTGTGAACGACCATAGTATCTCGAACATCAACGCCAGGTAATGAACTGTTATAAGTTAATGAACTATTTTACAGTGTGGACTGAATTCCTAAAAGGGACATCGGCGAAAAACTAACTTTATTAATATAGACCAGCGAGCACAGAAGATAAGACATAATATTTCAGAAGGATTCAAGGAATTTGATAGTGCAAGTGTTGTTATTCACTCTCCAAGACAGAGAGATTGATATTACAAGTGGTTAAATATACTTATGAATTTTCTAATCAGTTATCTGTTGTAATTCTTTATACCTGTGATCATAGTCTGTTACAGAGACAAAATTTGGGGCCTTGTACCAGCTGGTCTGTTACAAGAGTCTTTTTGGTGTTCGTGACCAGTATATCTTGGTATTAAAACCATTATATTGTAGAATTAGAGTTGTCGCGGCCAACAGTGTCCTAGCCATTAAATAAGTTATAGGTCAGATGAAATAGTTGTTATATAGTAGTGTGTATAGTAGTAGTAAATTCCTAGGAATTAGTGAAGTGTGAAAAATAAGGTCACCAGTAGGTTGGATAGATAGTTAGCAGGATAGTTTAGTACTAATTGTGTATAATTTTTTTCCACAGATGATAGAATTCATTTAGATATATGTTCGGGAAATTAGCAAATTGTATTATGCATTAAGAACTTTTAAAATTGTTTTGAATATTAATAACTTAGTATTGCAGGTTAATATTGTTTCATTTCAAGATTGAATTGTGAAATACTATTTTATATTGTATAATATTGTGAAAAATTTTAGGCATGGCAGAAGCAGGGACGTCTTATGTTAGAAGGGGTAGTAGGTTAGAGGTTTCTTTTTTTAGGCGCCTGATATGTTTTAACTGTTATGGGGTGGGGCATTTCGCTATGGAATGCACTAGCAGGAATTATAGGCGAAGCAGAAATTTAGGACAGAGGTCAGGGAGAAGTAGTATTTTTAGAGACAGACGAATTTATGCCATCAACTGTTTTAGAAAGATAAGGGATGTCCAGAGTAGAGAGAACAGTGATGAGAAAATAGTAGACTCATTGAAGTTAGAGTTAGTAGATAGAAGTAAAGAAAATGAAGAACTCAGGATAGAAAATTCAGAATTACAGGAAAAATTACAGATAGCTAACAAAGAAAACAAATCTATGTGCGGTAAAATTGATGGTTTACAGAAACAGCTAGATAAGGCGGGGTATGTAAATAGAGGAAGAAAGTTAAAGTATAGGGATGTAGCTGTCGGGGAAGATATGAGTAGGGAGGAAATATATAGTGTAGAGATGGAGAGAAAGAAAGAATTAACAGGGTTGAAGAATACGATAAAAGAGTTACAGAAAGGAGATAAGGAAAAACAAGAACAACTAGAGAGGTTACAGGTAGACAAATACAAGCAAGATGAGTTAATAGAGGAGCTATACGATGAGATAAACGAGTTGGGAAAATCAGCCACCAGTTTTGAGCTGAGAGATCCAGTTGAGCTAACCCAATGTGCACCGGGAGTCAGGCAGAAATGTATCATGGAAGGGTCCACCAGAAATTTGGTTCCCAATTATCCTACATGAGCACATTATCTATCCGGCTAGAGGTGTCCTGCATTGGCTCGGCCGATCTCAATTTATCGTTTTTTCTTTTGGTCTGTTCACTATGTAATTCACCTGTATTGAAATTGATATTGGTTTGTTGTATAGTTGACATGAAGGTGTTGAATAACACCATTGTTTATGTAATTCACCTGTATTGAAATTGATTTGTTTATCGTTGACATGGTGTTGAATAACACCATTGTTTATGTAATTCACATTTTTGTTGTTGCATTTTGAAAATTGATATTGATGATTTTTGGTTTATCGTTGGCGTGAGGGTGTTGAATAACACCATTGTTTATGTAATTCAAATTTTGTTGTACATCAGTTGAACCTGATACCCTGTTATAATTTGATGGACGTTTATATTTTGTTGCCTTGATACCATGTAGTTGATTTTTTGACATGAATAAGATGCACGTTTCTCTTGAATATATGTATGGGAACTTTTGAGGTTGTCTTATGGGATATATGTAGTTTTTGTGGTTTTTTCTTCAAATCCTGGTCAAATTATAGTACCCTGGCCAGATCAGGGAGATCAAAGAGACAGAGTAACCAAGATGCCATTGGGATTGAGCTTGGTTAATATGGTTTATGAAATTAGGTGCATTCAGTGGTAATGCTGAACCTCTGAGGTAGGAACGGAGAAGCGGTGAGACAAGGAAATTGAGGTAAACGGCCGAAATATGGAACTGTGCATGAGGGCACAGTGGGAGAAAATGAGATAATCAGCGGCTAGGACATACGGATCAAGTAGATCTGAGGGTACTAAATCGCAGATGGTTATCGTTTTGATTGTCAGTTGCAATGAAATATATATATTTTTTTCACTTTATGTTATGTATTGATGCATTGAGATATATATTGACGTGTAAATTTGTTGTACATAGATTGATTTTTTTCATAGTACCATGCTATAAGTAAATGGATCTTGAGAATTGCACTTTTATGACATGAAGTTTGAATTGACATGAATATGATATGCACAAAGATATATTTTTTTTCTTTTACCCACATGATGGTTGTTTTCGGACTTATTCTATGTGATTTGTTTGTATGATTTAGGATATAGTAACTTTGGGTGGAGCAACTAGAAGGTTGGAACGGGGATTTTAGGGTAGTATTAGAAGGATGGAACTTTAGAACTTTAAGATAGGGCTAAAGTTCTAGATGACAGGGGTAGGTCTGTAACAGTTTCACTGTTATCCTAATTAGGGTACAGTCGAGGGCCAACCCACGACCCTTATTTTTGCACAGGGCGTCCTTGAATACTATTAGTATTAAATTGTTTACCAGTCCAGTTGCTGACCAGTAGGGAGTTAAATTCATGAAAAAGGGTTCTAACCCGAGATAGGCGAGGACTCACGTAAAAATCGAGGATCTCGAACCAGAGAAGGGACAATTGGGAGCTTTTGGTTTGAACAGTAGGATAGTTACAACTTGAGAAGTGAGGAGGTCGGACGGAGACATTGAAATACAAGAGAAATACCGTCGAGTTAGTGAGGTTTTCAGAGAAATATTCTGTTATTTGGGAGTTGAGAAGTTTACATTTGAGCAGCAGAGAAAGACAGACTGACTGGAGAAGTTGAGTAGAACGGATCATAATAATGTTTAAGTAGCAAGCGGATACTACTTTGATTTTTGAGAGAGAGAAACTAGAATGCCTTTAACAGTGATTTTAAATTGATTGGAACTGCTAAGAGCAACACTTAAAGTCAAAGAGAGATAGAGCGGTGAACTAACATGAAGTTGTTAACTAGTACACATCAATAAACAGCCATTTACCAGAGAAGAACAGCGAGGTTTTATACATGTACTGTGACCCAAGACGACGAGATGCCGACCAGATAACTGACGCCTAGATGAACCGATGCCAGACTAACCGATGACCAGTGTCTGACGACCAGAGGACTGATGCCTGAAGACTATAGAAGCAGATGAGTAAGCGACCCGCTGACTGTGAAGACTAGCTTTCCGCAACCAAAGACGAGACCAGTAAAGTGCCAGAAGCATCTTATTTTTCCTGAGATTGAAGGGAATTGTGAACGACCATAGTATCTCGAACATCAACGCCAGGTAATGAACTGTTATAAGTTAATGAACTATTTTATAGTGTGGACTGAATTCCTAAAAGGGACATCGGCGAAAAACTAACTTTATTAATATAGACCAGCGAGCACAGAAGATAAGACATAATATTTCAGAAGGATTCAGGGAATTTGATAGTGCAAGTGTTGTTATTCACTCTCCAAGACAGAGAGATTGATATTACAAGTGGTTAAATATACTTATGAATTTTCTAATCAGTTATCTGTTGTAATTCCTTATACCTGTGATCATAGTCTGTTACAAGCGTCATTTTTGTTGTTGTTGTTATTCACTCTCCAAGACAGAGAGAGAGATTGATATTACAAGTGATTAAATATACTTATGAATTTTCTAATCAGTTATCTGTTGTAATTCTTTATACCTGTGATCATTAGTCTGTTACAGAGACAAAATTTGGGGCCTTGTACCAGCTGGTCTGTTACAGAGACAAAATTTGGGGCCTTGTACCAGCTGGTCTGTTACAGAGACAAAATTTGGGACCTTGTACCAGCTGGTCTGTTACAGAGACAAAATTTGGGGCCTTGTACCAGCTGGTCTGTTACAGAGACAAAATTTGGGGCCTTGTACCAGCTGGTCTGTTACAGAAACAAAATTTGGGGCCTTGTACCAGCTGGTCTGTTACAGAGACAAAATTTGGGGCCTTGTACCAGCTGGTCTGTTACAGAGACAAAATTTGGGGCCTTGTTACCAGCTGGTCTGTTACAGAGACAAAATTTGGGGCCTTGTACCAGCTGGTCTGTTACAGAGACAAAATTTGGGGCCTTGTTACCAGCTGGTCTGTTACAGAGACAAAATTTGGGGCCTTGTTACCAGCTGGTCTGTTACAGAGACAAAATTTGGGGCCTTGTACCAGCTGGTCTGTTACAGAGACAAAATTTGGGGCCTTGTACCAGCTGGTCTGTTACAGAGACAAAATTTGGGGCCTTGTACCAGCTGGTCTGTTACAGAGACAAAATTTGGGGCCTTGTACCAGCTGGTCTGTTACAGAGACAAAATTTGGGGCCTTGTACCAGCTGGTCTGTTACAGAGACGACATTTAGGGCCTTGTACCGACTGGTCTGTTACAGAGACGAAATTTAGGGCCTTGTACCAGCTGGTCTGTTACAGAGACGAAATTTAGGGCCTTGTACCAGCTGGTCTGTTACAGAGACAAAATTTGGGGCCTTGTACCAGCTGGTCTGTTATTAATCTCAGTGTAGGTGAGATCGAGTTCCTAGTCCTATCTCAGTGTAGGTGAGATCGAGTTCCTAGTCCTATCTCAGTGTAGGTGAGATCGAGTTCCTAGTCCTATCGGAAACAAATGCTAAAACGTAGGTCCCCTGTTTAAGTTGTGTATAGACGAGAATCCATGACAGTTCCAACTCGGATTTTTTTTTTGTGTGTGACCCGATCCAGAAGCACTTGAGCTTTTCAGCTCTTCGGCTCGGTGTTATGGACATCGCAACCCTTCGGTTCGGTGCCACGAACACCGTAAATCTGGGAATCTGTGGCTTTTCTGCCATCCCGCGGAATTGAACCCGCACACACAGAGGATAGTCACCCGTAGTCCAACGCGCTACGAACACGCTGGGCAGACGGGCGATTCCAAATCGGATAGAGCAGGCTGGAAAGCTGCTGCATGGGCAAAATTCATTAGAAAAGATTAAAAATACAATTTCTAAAAAATATCTTGACCATCTTCAAAATGACATAGGGGGCACTGCAGCTGAGATCTTCCTGTATGAGAAAGAGATCGGAGTACACATGGTTACACACTGAAGTGCAATGTAAGAAAGAGATCGGAGTACACATGGTTACTCACTGAAGTGCAATGTAAGAAAGAGATCGGAGTACACATGGTTACACACTAAAGTGCAATGATGATGGTCCTATCAATCAAGCAATCAATCAATCACATTAGAATTAGATGTTGTAACTATGTGGTAACAATCAATATAAAGTTAGTTTAGTCATATCAGTTCAGTTTCACATTGAACTATCTTCATTGCTCTCCGGACAAGTACATAGATTCTCCCATCTTCTTTGCAATATCTCAAACAGCGTCCAGAGACTAACATTATCAGTTCGATGTTGATTGACGAGCCTACTCATGTACCTGGAGTGCTATTCTTTCCCGGGCATTCCAACCTTCAATCCAAGCTCTTGCAGTCTAGACTGCCTGGCTCTGCCAAAATATCAGATGGTCAGTCAATGGATAGTGCTGACATTCTGAAAGCCCTCATAGAGTGTAGCCGCAAAGAGGATTTTCATTTAAACAAGTCCACGTCAACTGCTTGTTAGTCATGTCGTCCATGAATAGTACCGAGTCGGTTTCAAATTTAGTGTTACGTGAAGTGTGCTCTATGCATAATATATGCTTTTGAATACAAGTGTTACAGAAGAGCTCTCCGTATATCATGAACAGAGAAGAGAACAAATAAATATATCCAGAAAGAACTCAAAATCAAAGAAAACTGGCTGATGCTACAATTAATAATGAGAAAACTGGCTGATGCTACAATTAATAATGAGAAAACTGGCTGATGCTACAATTAATAATGTGAAAACTGGCTGATGCTACAATTAATAATGAGAAAACTGGCTGATGCTACAATTAATAATGAGAAAACTGGCTGATGCTACAATTAATAATAAGAAAACTGGCTGATGCTACAATTAATAATAAGAAAACTGGCTGATGTTACAATTAATAATGAGAAAACTGGCTGATGCTACAATTAATAATAAGAAAACTGGCTGATGCTACAATTAATAATGAGAAAACTGGCTGATGCTACAATTAATAATAAGAAAACTGGCTGATGCTACAATTAATAATAAGAAAACTGGCTGATGTTACAATTAATAATGAGAAAACTGGCTGATGCTACAATTAATAATAAGAAAACTGGCTGATGCTACAATTAATAATGAGAAAACTGGCTGATGCTACAATTAATAATGAGAAAACTGGCTGATGCTACAATTAATAATAAGAAAACTGGCTGATGCTACAATTAATAATAAGAAAACTGGCTAATGCTACAATTAATAATGAGAAAACTGGCTGATGCTACAATTAATAATGAGAAAACTGGCTGATGCTACAATTAATAATAAGAAAACTGGCTAATGCTACAATTAATAATAAGAAAACTGGCTAATGCTACAATTAATAATAAGAAAACTGGCTAATGCTACAATTAATAATAAGAAAACTGGCTAATGCTACAATTAATAATAAGAAAACTGGCTAATGCTACAATTAATAATAAGAAAACTGGCTAATGCTACAATTAATAATGAGAAAACTGGCTGATGCTACAATTAATAATGAGAAAACTGGCTGATGCTACAATTAATAATAAGAAAACTGGCTGATGCTACAATTAATAATGAGAAAACTGGCTGATGCTACAATTAATAATAAGAAAACTGGCTGATGCTACAATTAATAATAAGAAAACTGGTTGATGTTACAATTAATAATAAGAAAACTGAAATATTTTGGACATTTAAAAATACATGAAGGGTTGAGAAGACCATTATGGAGGCATCCAGCAAAGACGAAAAGGAAGACCACGGAGAAGAGGGATTCAGGATGTAACTGATGATCTAAGCATGACGACAGCAGAGGTAGGGCATCTGGCCTATTAAGAAACTCTAAAAACTGTTAGGATGGCAAAGTTCTGCTTAGAATAATCTATTTGATGATGATGATGATGATGGTGATAATGCCCTATGCAGCACGTTACTCTTATCACAGCTGGTTTGAAGGACTCTATCTTTGTCTCGTGAAATCGTAAATCACACGGATGTTCCGATATAAACGAGCAATTTACGAACGCCTTAGATGCATAAGGCAGAAGCCTTATGTGAGGCACCGATTTCAGAAAATTGTTCGCCAGGAGGCCCTTACCAACCAGCATAGGACTTTCAACTGACAGTGTGAAACTTATCTTAACTTTCCACCCTCATAGTTCACTGGGGAAAAAAGTTTTATTCCGTCATCTGTCTATTCTTAAGTCGGATTCTGAAACATGTTCAGCCTTCCAAAACTATCATCTGATGGCTTACAGACGGACAGAAGTCTTAAGGATATGTTGGTACACAGTCGTCTTAAATCCAACGTCCAGAGTCATATTTGCACCATCTAGTGTGGCCGTCGGCATTGCAACACGTGTGCTTATGTGATGCAGACATGTACTGTATTTTTTCCTGAAGCCACATTTGTTGTAGAAGATGGTTACACATGCGAGTCCCGCAATATAATCGACGGCATCACTTGCAAGCGGTGTGACAACGCATATATCGGCGAAACAGACAAAATGCTTAGTGACCGTTTCGGCCAACACTTGCGCGATATACGCCAGTGCTCTGTGACCCTGTAGCCACTCATTTCAATGGAACTGACCATTTGGGAGCTCGCGACGTCCAGGTCACTGCCATCTGATCATGTTCCTCTGATGATCGTAGTCGATTTGCTCTAGGGAATCTTTTTATTTCGTTATATATTACCTTGTGACCTCATGGACTCAACGCTCTACATTCCTATGCTTCTTAGTACTTTATCTTCTCATGCTCCATATTCTATATGTGTATATGTTCAATGTATATAAGTTATATATTTACTTAATTTTTTAATTGTTTCTCTTCTTTTTCCACTTCTAGTTTTTTTGTGCATTTATTTCGCTAATTGTTTTTACTCCCATAATTTTATTTTAAAACGTTGGAATGTCTCTGTCATAGTCTTTATGTAGTGTGCTGTGAAATTCGTCACTCCTCTTGTATCGTTTGCTTGATAAAGGCCTTTTGGTCGAAATGTTGCTGTGTATTGTCATTGTTTTTGTATTTTGTAAAACTACAGTACTTTGTTATTACGTTTTCGCCATTTTACATAGTTTTGCTTCAGTATCACCCTATAAGGCCCTATAAGGCAGAAGCCAGAATGTCAACACCATTGCTCGCCACTTGAATTTGCAAATACACGTCGAGGGAAATAGTTGCTGCAACAAAACACAGAGATCTGCACAAGCATTACCGTATATGGCAACCACTAGATCGCCGGCAATTTTTATTTGTGAAACCAAATAAAGTGCATTCTGAATGAAATGTAAAACTCACAGTGTCGCTCCAAACACTAAACTTAATAGTTCTGCGACGACACTGATTCTTACAAGTCCAAACATGAGTGAATTGAGACAAACAATACTCCAATATCCTTTCCGCTATGCTGGACAAATAGTTCCATATTGGATTCTATTTGTAAACCACGCAGATCACAGACAATATTCACTTTGCTGATAAGAACAAACGACTGAACACAAACAAAGCACAAATACACCTTCAGAGTATGTACTTTTATTTCAACTTAATTTTTAACTTTCTTTCATCTCCGTAATTGCAACTAATGTAGTTTGTCTATCTTCACTGAACACCACACACAAATGCACACACACATGTACGCACACATGCAGATCAGATTGGCAGGTAGAACTAACCCAGCTGTTACTAATGTAACTCTTCTCTATTCTCTGTACATCAAACAAACAGACACACATACACACACGAACACACACGTCAAACAAGCACAGAGAGAGAGAGAGAGAGAGACAGACAGACAGAGAGAGAGATTGCTCGAAATAAAATAAACTGTCCTAAATGTCGTTCTTCTCCCTACTGTACATATCCCACACATCAACACATGCACGCACATATCAAACATACACACACACAGATTTATATATATATATATAAGAGAGAGAGAGGAGGAGAGAGAGAGAGATAGAAAACGATCTAAATGACACGAACTGTCCTAAATGTCGTGTTTCTCCAAACTGTACATATCCCACACATCAACACACGCACGCACAGAGAGAGAGAGAGGGGGAGGAGAGGGACAGAGAGAGATAGAAAAATCGAAATAACACGAACGTTCCTAAATGTAATTCTTCTCCAAACTGTACATATCCCACACATCAACACACGCACGCACACACACATCAAACAAACACAGAGAGAGAGAGAGAGAGAGAGAGAGAGAGATAGAACGATCGAAATATCAGGAACCTTCTTTCAATATCAGGAAATGTCGTTCTTCTCCCTACTCTACACATATCCACACATCAACACACGAACGCACCACACACAAAGAAACATAGACCGAACTGACCAACGAATCTAACACCAAGAAAACTTCAGTTCCCACAACATGTCACCCACTTTGAATAGTTGTTCTCCCTAACCGGCCGTGTCCTTGATGATAAACAACGTCCGTTTTAAATTTCCTTTGTGTGACTGTGAAGATGAAAGTTGTGATGTGATCACTTAATTTCCTGCAAATCACTTTCGCAAACATCACGCTAGACAGAGACGTGATCGATAGAAAAGCGACCACAAGTAGTTTTTGGGTGAGAAATAAAACATTTAAATGTATTTAAAGCATCATCAACATCAATTCTGGCGGTAAACGAATATGCGTTCTGTCTGCTTATCTTCTTGTTGTCTCCTGAATTATTTTTTAATTTATTTCTTCCGTGTTTTATTTCATTCTTATCAAACCATAATGTCTCTTTATAGTCGTGTTTTTGTGTGGTTCTTTTCTATGTGTTTATACGATTGTTTTCTGTTGACTAGTTGTGACAAAGACTAAACACACAAAAAACACAAGAAATTCGATAGTTTTGATAAATACTTTTTCTTTTTCAACTCTCCATATCGATCACTTGTTAGCTACTTTTTGGGGATTTGTATGTGATCCGAGCTTAAGAACGATTGTACTTTGTGCCAGTTATGCGTCCACAAGTAGGCCAACACATTACTGGTGATGATTGAACAACAACTTCTACCTTTATACAGCAGATGTGTTATAAGGTAACTGGGGAAACACGTATGTGCAACATTTCTGAACGAGGAATATCAATTATAAAATCGGATCACTATCCGATGGATCTAAATACAAAGGACTAACTTCATTGCACCGGGTTTACCCGAAATGGCTTGGTTCATTTGCTTATCAAAATAAACGAAAAATAAATTAGTATTACGTTTCGCCCGAGTGGTTACCGGGGCCAAATTTGGGGTGTAAAGAATAGAACCACTGTTACCTGCCACGCATGTCGTAAGAGGCGACTAAGGAGGTTTGGCTGAAATCGGATGCACATGTCCTAAACATGTAGAAGTCTATGCGTTTAGGAGCCTACCAAACCAATGTGCAATGGCAAATCACGTTCTTGGAACACGTCTGGAAAATCAAACATATCACAAAGAGTGATTAAAATTGGTCGTAAAGAACGAAAGCAAAGAAGAAGAAGAAGTATTGCATTTTTTCTAAAATGTAAATATTTTTTCTTTCAGTTTTTTCCTGCAAACTACAATTGACGATACAAATTATCAATACAAAGAAAAAGTAAAGTAGTCTGTTTTCACATCAAGAGATATATTGATCAACTAGATGTTAGGTGTCTAGTTTTTTTTTTTACCAAAGGGGACACGGTGGGTGATGTGGTCAGCATCACGCCGATCATATTTACATCTCACCGATTTTCTGATACATAATTGAAGTAGGGTCGGAGTGAGTGAGGAATTTAGTACTTTCAGTTTGTCATTTCTTGTCTAGCTAGTATTTTCTCAAGTAGTGTGTCATACAGTCTGTAAGCTTATGATGATTCAGTAGCTGTGTGTAGATATCCATGTTTAGAAGATTAGTAGAGTTGTCCATGTTTGGGAAGATGTTGTAGTGTAAGATTATGTCCATGTTTGGGGAAATGTGATGTAAGATATGTCCATGTTTGGAAATGTTTAGTGAAGATTATGTCCATGTTTGGGAAGATGTTGTTGTGATTATGTCCATGTTTAGGAAGATGATTAGATTATGTCCATGTTTAGGAAGATGTTGTAGATAACTAGAATGTCGTGATTCCATCACAGAACTAAAAATACAGTTTATAAACTCATTTATTGAATTTTCTTTGCCCACATTATCTAGATATTTCATATATATATATATATGTACGGTATTCTATCAGAACCAGGTTTACTCCATCATGATCAGGCTGTACTCTATCAGGATCAGAGTGTACTTCATTAGATCAAGGTATCATCAGGATAGGTGTACACCATTAGGACCAGGGTGACTCCATTATAATCAGGGTATACTCCATCAAGACCAGGGCTGCTCCATCACAATCAGGGTATACTCCATCAAGACCAGGGCTGCTCTATCATAATCAGAGTATACTCCACCAAGACCAGGGTTACTCCGTCATAATCAGGATGTACATCACATCAGACCAGGGTTACACCATCATAATCAGGGTTACACCATCATAATCAGGGTAATTAATCAGGGTGTAATCTGATCTCTTGAGATTCACAAAATAAAGCTAGTAAACATAAGGGAGAGAGCCGCGGTAGCGTAGTTGTTAGTGAACTCGCTTCTCAAGGCTGGTGTTCTGGGTTCAACTCCACAGTGGCGTGGAATTTTTCCCGACCGCGACGGCTCTCAGGTCGACCCAGCCTCAATGGGTACCAGACATGCTCTGGGAAAGTAAAGGCGGCCGGCATGATGCTGACCACATCACCCATCGTGTGCCGACGGTCAATGAAAATACAGGCCTAACACTGTATTGCCTATATACCACGAGGTATGAAAGGGTTCCTTACTTTTTTTTAAAACATAAGGGAACCGAACCACTTGTACAGTCTTCTCTTGAGATTCACAAAATAAAGCTCGTAAACATAAGGGAACAGAACCACTTGTACAGTCTCCTCTTGAGATTCACAAAATAAAGTCGTAAACATAAGGAACAGAACCACTTGTACAATCTTCTCTTGAGATTCAAAAATAAAGCTAGTAGACATAAGGGAACCAGAACCCTTGTACGTCTGTCCTAAAATTATCTGTTAATTATTGACGACATCTATCAACCGTGAAAGGATAACCAATGTTTTCAAATTTAGATTCTGACATAAAGAACAATGAAAAACCACATATTTACATTTCTGTTAAATTTGAATTAGCTCGTTAACAGACGACATGAAGAGTGTTTTTGTTTGTTTATTGATAAATGTTTCAGAATATCACTAACGCTGAATATGTTGAATGTTTGTAATTTTACTGTTACCATTTTTCTGTTATAAAAATGTAACGTTCGGTTGTTTGTCTAGCTACATTTGACGTTATATGTTCCATAGTTAATTAATATTACATATAATTATAAGGGACTGGGACTCGCAAGGGGTGCAATAATAGTAATACTGCGACCTACAAAGCATGTCGTAATAGGCTACTAAGGCAGGGGCCTAGGAAGATACCCTAGTAAATAAAAGCGTCGCAGAAATCGAATGTGCTGGCCTACTTGTAGGCGCTCAACTGGCACAACGTACAATCGCTCTTAGGCTCAGATCATATACAAATCACAGAGTGGTTTAACAAGTGGTCGATATGGAGCTCTCTCTCTCGAAGAAGAAGAAGAGACATATAACAAACACACACGCACAGTCTCTCTCTTGCACATTTTTAACAATTGTTCTAGACAATCAGAGCTGGGACAGCGTAGTAGTTAGTTCACTCGCTTCGAAAGATCGTGATCCGTGTAATTTCTACAGGGTGAGTGGAATTGTTTACTGACCGCTACTGCTCTCCGGACGACCCAGCCTCAACTGGGTACCAGAAATTCACTGGGAAGTAAAGGCGATGTTGACTGCATCACTTTTTGTGGGACGAAGGTCAATGTAAACTATAGTACTAACACCGTATTTCTGAATATACTTTATGGAATGAAGAGTTCCCTATTTAAGGTATATGTAGCTTCTGTTGCTTAAGCGGTAGCGATCTCGATCACAAACCAAAACCTACCTGGTTCAAACTCCGTGGCAGACAATTTGGAAGCAAATTCGTTTCCGTGGGATTTTACGAAAGATAAAAATATACTTCACCGTTCAGAAAGCAAAGGCAAACAACTGAACGTATAAGTGGTGCCTAGGAAAATCTACGACTCGTTTACTGTGGTTGATGGCTACGTCCTGTAAAGGATATGCTACGATTTTCATTTAATTGAAGGTATAACTTTAAGATACAATAACTTAGGGGCAGTTGTCACTGCAGACGGAAGTATCGTTCAGGAAATCAAGAATCAATGCACAAAAGCTAATCAAGTACTGGGACAGTTAACACCACTATTGTCACATAAAGAGAAACCGCTGAAATACTAAAGCAAATCTAATACAAGAACGTGTATACGTTGCACATTAGTTTGGTAGGCTCCTAAACGCATAAACTTCTACACGTTTAGGGCACGTGCATCCGATTTCAGCCAAGTTCTTCTTCTCTTCCACTATTTACTTATTTATGGAAGTTGGGGGCGTGCAGTGATCTTGTGTGTGATTTTTTTCTAAGGCACTTTCTAACCTCTTATTTATTTTATTAAGGTTGTTCTTGATGCTGTCGCTCCATCTTTTGCGTAGTCTTCCTCTTGCTTGGTACTGGTTATACTTTTTTAGTGTGGTTCTCTGTGGTAAACGATACCTGGTCGTTCTTGTTAGATGTCCAAACCATTTAATCTGTTGTTCTTTTATGAATTACATGACTGGTTTCTCATCCATTCTTAATTTGATTTCTACATTTCTAATTTTGTCTCTTAATGTCATACTTACAGCTCTTCAAAGACACCTCATCTCTGTCGTTATAATTTCTCGCTCATTAGCTGTTGTTATTGGCTATGTGTGATACTGGTAACATAGTGTTGGCCAGAAAATCGTTCTTGTACTCATCCTTGTATTTCTTCACACGTAACTAAGAAATTTTCTCATAGCCTTGTGTTCGTTCTAACTATACACTGGCAGTTTATATACAGTAAATTTATTACAGACTCACGTTCAAGCGGTAGTGAGCTTAATCACGAACCCAAGCGTACCTGGTTCAAACCCAACGGTGGGCAAGTTATGAAGCAGATTCGTTTCTGTGAGATTTTACAAAAGGTAAAAATAGACCTCACCGTTCAGAAAGCAATGGCAAACTACTGAACGTATAAGTGGTGCTTAGAAAATGAACGACTCGTTTACTGTGGTTGATTGGCTACGTCCTTTAGGATATGCCACGATTTTCATTTTTTTTTCAGATTTATTAATTGATCGTTTACTCCAATATTACAATATTTTCCATCACTTTTATCTATCTAACTGGTGGAAGGTTTTTCCCTGATCTACGAACGGAACGTGTAAGAGGTATATGATGATAAACTGAAATGAAATCAAACATAAATAGAAACAAACTGAAAATAAAATGTCACAATCATGTCACCATCATCAGGTGCCGTGCCGGCTGGCGTAGGTGATTATGGATCTCCTCAAATCTCTGTCGTTGGTGTTTGCTATCAACTCAGATGTTGACGCTCTACCGTGCCATGAAGTCAAGCTATCTGTCATAGCCCCCTACCCCAGGCAGTAGCTGAGGAACCAGACAGTTAGCCTTAAGAATGTAGTTTGTATATAATTAGATATTTAATAGCAGAGACTTAGTGTTTGCACTCTCTAAACAGATGCCAAACACTAAAACGAGACATTTGACGTAGTCAAAACTAAAATACGTAGTTGTCTAGAAACAGTAGTAAACGGACAGACGACATAAACACTTGAGATGGACAGGCGTGTTTACCATGTCCATATAATATCAAAATAAATATACATCAAAATCATCTATAAGAAGTTCGTGTCACTTTATAATACTCTGTGGATTGTGAGTGCTGTGGTCATCATGTGTTAATTCACTATTAACCTCACTATTATTCAAGTGAAAGAAGCAAAGTATAAACGTACGTGGATGTATAAATATATCTCAATGGACTGGAAAGAATTGGAAAGGACTTAAATGGACAAGAAATAATTGGAAAGGAATATGAGAGAACTACGAAGGATAAGAAAGAATTAGAAAGGACTAAGAAGGCCACCTGACAAGGAGGAAACCACAACAATGTACTCACACAAAAGCCCTAGCCACTCGGCCAGATACCCAACGTGCTCTCAACGCACGGCCCTCCAACAGGGTAGCCACAATATAAGGACTGAAATCATACCATCAATAAGACCGAAACTAACCCTACAAAAGCAATAATCATCATCCAAGAATAAGGAGGAACTTTAACCACCACCATCCTGACACATATCATCATAAAGGGAAAGGCCCCCTCCCTTTTACATATCCAACATTTTCTCTCTCTATCTTCGTCTGTCTCGTCTACCCTCGATTTTACCGGTTGTTACATTGTGTTCTAAACTTCCCCTCCTCATCACATGCCCGGAAAATGATGACTGCCTCTTTCTTATATTGATGATAAGTTTTCTCTATGTCTTGATCTCATTCAACACCTCAACATTAGTCATTTTAGCAGTCCATGGGATTCTCAGCAATTTTCTGTAAAACCACATTTCTGTGGCCCTCAGAGATTTTTCGATCTGTGTGTTTATTGTCCTTGACTCGCATCCGTATGTCAGTATTGGTTATATGTAACACTGAATAACTCGCATTCTGATCGGGATTGACCTGGACTTGTTGCAGATAATTGCTTCTCATTTTCAGAAACGATGTTTTCGCTTGCCCTATTCTGCTCTTTATTTCTGATCGGCATCTGCCACAGAATCATGTACAATGTCATTTAACAGACTTGAAACAAAAACTTCAAGAATACATTCAGAAAAAAGTAACTTTTCAAAGTATATTTTTTCGCTCATTTATAGTCATCAAAATTTCTCTGAATAAGTCGACGACGAGCACATTCACTGTAGCTAAATGTACAGTTGCGACATTATTTTTTTCGAATACTGTAAGTCAGTTCTTTATTTCCAGATGATTCGACTGAAACTCCGACAGTGCTCTACCACCAAGACGGTACATTTTGGGATAAGATACTAACTCGCTCAAACCGTATTGAAGTCTATGAAACTATTTAGCCACGTTCACACATATCTTTAATGACTTGGTCATATTGACAATCTTCTTCCTTTATCAAGGTTGTATAATCTTAAGTTATTTTGCTTTATTTCCTTGTATTATATTCTCAGGGCCGTACGATATATTTTCTCAGCATGATGCAAGTCTACGAAATGTCGCCCCTTAAATGTTTTTTTCTTTAAAATAATATTCAGTTGGGATTTTTATTTCGCTGTTAATTCCCCACCCTTACAGTTACGCCTGATGCGGCCGTCTCTCTGTATCATCGCACGGCAAGTCCATGTATATTCAAGTAAGAGACACGGGTTCGCGAGAGAGAGAAAGAGAAATAAGAGACACAACAATATTGTATCCTCCCATGGGACGGATTAACGTGATGTGTAAACGTTTGCCTATCGACTCGAACTCTAGAGGGCCGCGGGTTCAATTCCCCATTTGTCGTTCCATAGAGGGGAAAGGAATTGGCCCTCCTAATTCCTGCACACTAGGAGCTAATAATATGAAGTTACCGGCACTTCTTACCCTAGGGACAGGAAAGGATACTGGAAATAATTATACGAGTATTATACTCATATACTCGTATTATTATTTAGAGAACTGTCCAGCACTGCCAACAAACTGTTGTAATGTACAGCAATATTTATACACAGTAGAGGACTGCCCAACACTGACAACAAATTGATGTAATGTACAACAATATTTATACAGAATAGAGGACTGCCCAACACTGCCAACAAACTGTTATAATGTACAACAATATTTATACAGAATAGAGGACTGCCCAGCACTGCCAACAAACTGTTGTAATGAACAACGCTAGATCAGGACAATATTGATAGATTTAATAGACACAAATGTCGTCCTTGTATGCCCCATACAGTCGACAATAGAAAATATAAAAACAGACAAGGAACAAAAGAACACATTATGCCGGCCTTCAGTAACAAAAAAGGCAACAAACACATAATCACTCAGTAATTGAAAACTCACAATTATTTTTGTTACCGGACTTGATGTTAATCATTGAGTATCTGTTATCTTTAGTTGTTATTCCTATCTCTGTTTGCTCACATTATTCCTCCAACATTCATGACGTTCTCTGTCATCTTCATCTAAGCTTCATGTGAACAAAAGAAGCAACTAATCCAACAAATATACGTCCCATTTGTTCTTGTATTTCGTGTTCAGATCGTATCAGACTGTCTCTATCTTCTCTCTATCTTAACTAAAATATAAGCATTGATGATGTCCCTGTCATCTTAGGGTCTCTGAAGTCATAAATCTTTCATTGTGATAATTTAGAAATACAGTTTAGCTTAGCGGCAACACTGACAGATCATGTGAAGGTTTTAAGCTGCGAAGGACGTGCTTGTTTTGTTTCTGAGGATTTATTGAATGATTTCATCATCATCTTTAGTTCTTCTTCTTCTTCTTCTTTGTGTTCGTTCTTTACCACCAATTTTAATCACTCTTTGTGATATGTTTGATCTTTACTATCACCGCTGCTGTTTATCACATATATCGATCAATTCTATAAAATAGCCAACACCAGTGAAGGGAACAGCCTTGGGGAACTCTTAAACGAATTGCTTTTTCCTGACGATCAGACAATCATATCAACAACAGATGAACAGCTACAACAACACAATAATAAACTCCAGTTAACATGCAATGACTACAGAAGAAAATAACATTGACAAAAAGATAGTAAGACTTCGATAAACAGGAAGAGAGTAAAATAATGTGCAGTTTTTAAAACATTTATTTTGGATGGTCTTCAATTAGAGTTTGATGTTTAAGTTATAGTTCTATCTTTTTACTTGTCATCTTGAATGTGTCATTATCCGTATGCTTATTGTACTTTGTCAATCTAACTAATTTATTATTGTATCTTATTGTACTTTGTCAATCTAACTTTCATTTTGTATCTTATTGTACTTTGTCAATCTAACTTTCATTATGTATCTTATTGTACTTTGTCAATCTAACTTTCATTATGTATCTTATTGTAATTTGTCAATCTAACTTTCATTATGTATCTTATTGTACTTTGTCAATCTAACTTTCATTATGTATCTTATTGTATTTGCAATCTAACTTTCATTTTGTATCTTATTGTACTTTGTCAATCTAACTTTCATTTTGTATCTTATTGTACTTTGTCAATCTAACTTTCATTATGTATCTTATTGTACTTTGTCAATCTAACTTTCATTATGTATCTTATTGTACTTTGCCAATCTAACTTAGTTCATGTTTGATTTTTCCAAAGCATGTGATAACTCCTTATGTTTCAACACATTTGATTTGTCGAAGCCATCCTCTACTTTTCCCAGTCTCTAACCGGTTTTTTTACGACTTCCCATGATGATAATCCGACATTATTTAGCTCCTCAAAATAAAGATGATCAACATCATTTTTATACCTACTTTGTGTTACCAGAGCCAAACATGGACATTAAGCAAAGCGCAGTCACAAAAATAACTACATGTGAAATGCGTTGCCTGCGAAAAGTTACCAACAACACCAGAAAAGACAGAATCACCAACATCAGCATAAGAAAGAAAGTTGGCACAAAACTCTGCTTGAATTACATAGAGAAACAAAGAATGAAGTCGTTTGGCCACTTAATAAGAATGCATCCAAACTCCACAGTATACAGAGTCTTCTACAACAGAACATTGGGAAAGAAGGCAAGAGGAAGACCATGGAAAAGATGGTTAGATGGCGTAGCAGAATCCTGTGAAAGAGCAAAAATAACAATCACACAAGTCACCAGAATAGCGCAAGACAAAACAGAAAACCACGACACTGGGCAACAACCCGGTAGCAGTGTGACGACAAAAGAAGAAGAAGAAGAATAAGACTCCGTCTCCAGGTATGTTTGAGGCGTCTCCTGTTCCGTTTTCTTGCAGGTTCCCTCAAATGCTTCTATTCTTACTTGTGCATCGCATGTATGTATGTTGTTGCTTTTGTTTTCAAAAACAAACAAAAAACATTCTATTTTTCTACTATACGTACCAAGTCGTTAACTGATTCTACTAGTTCCTCCATTGTCCTTGCTTCAACATAGAAACACTCCAGTTTATCAAGTCACAGACAACAAACAGAGATACTTGAACAAAGAATCTATAATATCGTATTAGCTCAAGTACAATACAACTATTCACGGTTGCCTGTTGGTCGAGACTACGCTTTATCGACTCAAATGTTCTCATGTATAATATACGTTTTGTTCTAATAGTGAGTTATTTATCTACATTCCTCAAACTCTCTTTCTAGTGTCAGCTCTTGACATTAGTTTTAGATTCTGTTATGGATTTCCTTGAATAAATGTTGATAACAAAACTATAATTTCTTACAAAACTTACAACTATCTTTCTCTAGACTAACTAGATTTCCTTGAATAAATGTTGATGACAAAACTATAATTTCTTACAAAACTAACAACAATCGTTCTACTAACTAACTAGATTTCTTAGTTTGCAAATTTGGAGATCTCTATGGCACAGTGGTTAAAATGTTTGCATGTCGTTCTGAAGATTGTGGATTCGAATTCGAACCGAGTCACATATGCAATTTTCTTTCATGAGTTCCTTAGGATTGTTGTTGGAGCTACGAAGATCGTGCTTTGTGCAACACTCTAGGCAGATCATATCTACTGACATGGACGGACACATATGGGTAAACCCGGTGCAATGAAGGTGTTTGTTCCTTCGCATTTAGACTTTTTTTTTAGTTTAGTACTAATCAAACAAACATTGATGATCGAGCACATTCAAATCTAATGAGGCTACAGATCTAATGAGGCTACAGATCGAGTGAGGTTACAGATCGAGTGAGGCTACAGATCGAGTGAGGCTACAGATCGAGTGAGGTTACAGATCGAATGAGGCTACAGATCGAATGAGGCTACAGATCAGTGAGGCTACATATGAATGAGGCTCAGGTCGAGTGAGGCTGCAGATCGAATGAGGCTACAGATCGAGTGAGGCTGCAGATCGAATAAGGATACAGATCGAGTGCTACAGATAGAATGAGGCTACAGATCGCGTGAGGCTGCAGATCTAATGAGGCTACAGATCGAGTGAGGCTGCAAATCTAACGAGACTACAGATCGAGTAAGGCTGCAGATCGAATGAAGCTACAGATCGAGTGAGGCTGAAAATCGAATGAGGCTACAGATCAAATGAGGCTGCAGATCGAATTAGGCTACAGATCGAATGAGGCTACAGATCGAGCACATCCAACTCTAATGAGGCTACAGATTGAGTAAGGCTGCAGATCGAATGAAGCTACAGATCGAGTGAGGCTACATATCGAGTGAGGCTACAGATCAAGTGAAGCTACAGATCGAGCACATCCAACTCTAATGAGGTTTCAGATCGAGTGACAACCTAAAATGTGTAGTGTTTTTTGTTAACACGTTGCGATTTACCAATTCTTTGATTACGCCATAAAGTGTTTTCTTGTTTGTATGTACAATACAAAACAAATATATTTGTTAGAAATAAATTAGAACTACATGCAGTGATATAAGGTATATAAAATTTACCACCGGATAATGCTGTTACGTGTCATCACGTAAGTTAGATAACGATCGTAAAGTGACTATCTATCTCTTTTCTTTCTCTCTCTCTACCTCTCTCTCTCTCTGTCTTACGTATTTAAAACCCCGGTTGTGGCATAGGCCCTCAACCAACTCAAGTGATGTCTTCCTATCTATAACTATCTCATGCAGCTCCCTCCAGCTATCCCATAAATCATTAATCTCCTCCTCCAAATCTCTTCACCGTGTACTTTTAGACTTCCACCTCTCGTTCACTTTCCCTTCTGGTGAAAGTAACTCGAATAAAATAACAAATGTGATATGACTGTGTCTATAAACGACAGAACACCGTATAATGAGATGAGAATATTCTCTATATTAAATTACGTTCATGAGTAGAAAAAATATCGGTTGTATACATGACAAGTTCTGATAAGAAAACTTAAACTTGTGGGTACTGGGATGAGGAGGCACAGTAAAAGTCCAACAGAATCAGTAATATAAGAACCTTATAAAAAATATGTATTTTAAAATGTACGCTTGAGTTAGTTTGAAAACAATTAATTCTTTCAGGAATTGACAACGTTCAATGCAATGAGAATGAAATGCGTTTTATCTACTTCAGCAATAAGAAATCAGAAGAGGTCTGTAGAAACGAGACACTGGTTTGGATTTTTGTGAAAGAAATATAATTAAGTTAGAGATAAAGGAAGCGATGGAGCAAGAAAACAGATTGTTGTTGTGTGAGAATTAGATGGTGTCGAGTTTTGGTAAAGTGTGTCAGAGATGGTGTGAGTATTATATTATGGATGAGGATTTAGGCAATTACTTGTGGAACAGAATCTGATTAAGCAGCTTGGTCAAGAGGAAATGAAATGTTTAGTGTAACTGTGATGAAGAAGTGTAAAGATTACTGCAGCTGTGCTGAGGAGGTATAAGGTTTAGTGCAGCTGTACTGAGGAGGTATAAAGTTTACTGCAGCTGTGCTAAGGAAATATAAGGTTTAGTGCAGCTGTGCTAAGGAATGTAACGTTTAGTGCAGCTGTGCTGAGGAAGTGTAAGTTTAGTGCAGCTGTAGCTGAGAAGTTAAGGTTTATGCAGCTGTGTAGAAAGTATAAGGTTTATGACTGTGCTGAGAAGTTAAGGTTTAGTGCAGCTGTGCTAGAAAGTGTAAGGTTTAGTGTACTGTGCTAAGGAAGTTAAGGTTTAGTGCACTGTGCTAAGCAGTGTAACGTTTAGTAACTGTGCTAAGGAAGTGTAAGGTTTAGTGTAACTGTGCTGAGAAAGTGTAAGGTTTAGTGCAGCTGTGCTGAGAAAGTATAAGGTTTAGTGTAACTGTGCTGAGAAAGTGTAAGTTTAGTGACTGTGCTGAGAAAGTGTAAGGTTTAGTGTAACTGTGCTGAGAAAGTGTAAGGTTTAGTGCAGCTGTCTGAGAAAGTGTAAGTTTATGCAGCATGCTGGAGATAAAGGTTTATTATTGTGCTAAGAAAGCATGGCTTTGTCAGCTGTACCAGGAAGTGTAAGGTTTAGTGCAGCTGTGCTAAGGCAGTGTAACGTTTAGTACATCTGTGCTAAGGAAGTGTAAGGTTTAGTGCAGCTGTGCTAAGGAAATATAAGTTTTAGTGCAGCTGTGCTAAGGAAGTCTAAGGTTTAGTGCAACTGTGCTGAGAAAGTGTAACGTTTAGTGCAGCTGTGCTAAGGAAGTGTAACGTTTAGTGCAGCTGTGCTGAGAAAGTGTAACGTTTAGTGCAGCTGTGGTAAGGAAATATAAGGTTTAGTGCAGCTGTGCTAAGGAAGTCTAAGGTTTAGTGCAACGTGCTGAGAAAGTGTAATGTTTAGTGCAACTGTGCTGAGAAAGTGTAAAGCTCTACTTTCTTGTCTGTCATCTCTCACGGCGTCAGGATAACAAGAGATTTATTTTTCCGATCCAGAAGCACTTGAGCTTTCAACTCTTCAGCTCGGTACCATGGATATCGTAAGCTTCCGGCTCGGTGCCATTAACATCGTAACATTTCGCTTCGGTGCCACGAACACCGTAAATCTGGAGAAACTGTGGCTTTTCTGCCAGCCCGCGAAATACAAGCGCACTCACAGGGGGATTGTCATCCGTCGTCCAATGCGCTACGAACACGATGGACGGGTGGGCAATAAGAGATTTTAGAACGGACTTATGTCTGTCCCTTGTAAAGAGAGATATTCGCAGCCTCCGTTATTTCTGAAAGCCACTTTTTGCCGGACAGCCTTTTGCTTTGCACCCTCTGTATGTAAGTACAATTGCTCTTTGAGGCACATTATCTGTTGGTAATCTAGTTATGGTAATCTAGCTGTCAAAGTTATGGTGGCCGCACACCTTGAGCAGAGACTACTTGTCCTTTTGTTCGATCGACTGGTAATGTCAGTGGTAGATTACGGACTTGGAATTCTTACGATATCAAGATCATAATGTGAACGACTCGAACGGGTTCGGAATAAAGGTAGGCGTATAGTCCTGGGCTGCACTAGAGATACCCCATTGTGAAAATGAGATATATGCTTGGCCTTCTGTCACTAGCTCCCGTCATGCATTTCCCAAACCAAGGCATATATGCGGGTTACTCGGATAAGAGACATCCCTTCACAAGAACACTAATGAGTTAAGGGCACGAGAATCAAGCGTGGCATGTCGTGGATGGCCCAGGCTGAGAGAACAATTGACCAGGTGACTACGGTTGCGACCCTACCAAAAGGGGAAGAATGGATCCCAACAGATGGTAGCATGACCAACTATCTCAACGTTATCATTACTCTTAGAAGAGAATGTAGAGATTGGGGCAACATGAAGGCTGATCTCGCAGTTAAGCAGCTGATAGAAGATAATGCAAGGGATGATGATGTTGTTGTATATACCGATGGGTCGGTTCAACGTGGTGAGAAGTCGTCTGGGTTTCTTGCTAATGCGCATGGTAGGGTTGTTGCAGAGCGAAGTGGGGCCTACAGGACAACTACTTCTAGTATGAAGATGGAGGTTGAGGCCGTTACTGCTGCCCTCCATTGGATCTCTGGGGCTTCATTTACTGGGGCAGTTTTGTATCTGACTCTCAGTCGATGCTTCACAAGATCCAGAAGGGCAGATTTCGGTATGAGTGGATGTCGTCTATAGAAGTTTCTAACTTCCAGCGGCTTACGTGGATATACTGTCCTGGGCATGCGGGTGTTTACGGTAATGAGAGAGCGAACAGGCTTGCATCAACAGCATCGATTGTTGGGGAGTTGAAGATGGATAAGAGGGATATTCTTCGGTCTCTTCACCACTGTCTGTTTAATGAGGACACTAAAATCGATGTTGAATCAATCAAGCGATTTAAGCAGTTTGGAGTTACCCGTTGTTCAAGTCGAACTGGATGCCTGAGAGGCAGAGCGAGAGGTGTTTTTAATCAGCGAGCCACATGAACCATCAGTATGCATACTCTTCGATATCTGTTGGGAGACTGAGCACCTGTGGTCTTCCCGGAGTGCAATGACGTCAGTTTAGTAACCAATCCATGTATGTGGCCGAGCCATTTAATTTGTTGTTTCTTGATGAACTTCAGTACTGATGTGGTACCGACTTGCCCCCTGATGTCTTCATTTCTCAACCGGTCTCTTCTTGTTACCTACCCCCTACCCCCATCCCCCAGCATTCTGAGTAGACACTTCATCTCTATCGTGACTATAATTTTCTTCTACCGCTTCGCATCAGCATCCAGGTTTGACACCGATAGCTTAGTGTGGGAGGAAATATTATGTTGAACAACGCTCTTTTAGTTTTCACGTCCATTAGCAAAAACATATTAGTAAGTAAAAACCTTGTTGTTTAGGATTTGATCAAGTTCATGTACACATTTTCTTTTTATATGTCTGTTTCGCTTTACACAACATTAAAATATTGTCTAAAGATTTCCTGAAGCAGCAACACACTAATTTTAGTAACGAGCTATACACATGAAATAGCCAAATCCAGAAGCATATGGACTTTGTGCGAGGTATTGCGATAAAATAACTATGTTTCAGTGGTGACTCGTCATTATGGGCCTGCGGGCCTGACCTCCACCAAAATAATATGTAACATTGATCAATAATTTTACAAATTAAAATACCTAACCTCCAAACCATGATTTTTCCGAAAAGTTGTGTCTGGCCCCACCAATAAAATTATCACGAGCCGCCACTACTATGTTTAATAAAATTATTTCCATGGGTAAGTCGACTTCGATCATAAGTAAAACACGATCGAGATGATTGTAGTTATTGGTTGTTGGTTATTGGTTACTAAACTGACGTCATTGCACTCCGGGCAGACCCATAGGTGCTCAGTATCCCACAACATATATCGAAGAGTACGTATACTGATGATTTCCGTGGCTCGCTGATTAAACACTCCTCACTTTGCTCATTAGGCATCCAGTTCTACTTGAACAACGGGTAACTCCAAACTATCTAAATCCATGATCGATTCAACATCAGATGACTGTGACTTTAAATGTCTTGAGATTTATGATAATTTAATAGTTATAATATAATAATAAAATGCAGAACTGTTCAGTATGCTTTTACTGGGTAAATATATTGTCTATTGTCTATTCCCAGGTAGAAGATGTAGTTGGCTGTCCACTCTTGCCGTTAAGCGTAGGGATGGGAGCTTTAATTTGCGTTCTAGGGCTAGATGAGTGGCTATTGGTGTGTTGCATCCTTGTTTATGTAATGTGGTCTTGATATTGTCTATCCATCTTTTCTTGGTCTTCCCTTGGCTCTAGTACCCGATCTCTTTTTATTGTATGCTGTTATTGGTGCTTGGTTGTATATATTACAATTGGTAGCGTAATGCATAATCGTTCGTCTATCGACTCTGGCAAACGATGGTTGGGGGTTTAACATCTCACGCGACGTTAAACTCGTGAGGAATGGAAATGATCTTCCTACCCCCATACACTAGTAACTAGATTTCTAAATTGACAGGCACTTTATAATACACTAAGGTCGGAAAGAAGGATGTAGACTAATGTACACTCTAATTGAATGTGTGACATAACTGGTTTTTGGGCATCCTTATAGTGCGTTAACAACTCATGCCCACAGTTCACAGCCCACAGCAAAACCATCAATTCTACAGTAACGCAACTTTGGGCCTAATCTTAGAATTATACCGACGTAAATGTATGATGTGAGACATTGCTTTAGGATAAGTGGATTTTGTGACATAACTGTTTTCGTTGATATTGGCGGCATATTTGACGAGTCTTAAACGAAAATTTAATTTTTATAGTAAACGCACCGATTTAACATTTAATGTCTTTCTTTTCTCCATTTCTGGTTTGCTTCACTGCATCCAGATAAGAAGAGATTTCAAGAACGAGTCCAAGTGTGCGCTTCGTAATTAGTGTCTTTGTCGCCTCTGTTATCTCTGAGGTCTATCTTTTGCGTGTCCGGCCTTTTGCTTTGTATCCACTTTATCGGAGCTACATTGCTATTTGAGATGCACTGGTAGTCTGCTTATGTGGCTGAACCAGTTATTATATTGCATCTTGATGAAGTTCAGTACTGATGTTGTACCTACTTGACATTTGATGTTATAGTTATAAATGTGCCCCACCCTCCCCACCCCTTGTTGTTGTCCTGTCCTAGTTAAAGCATTGTAGTAATGAGATCAATATACGCCACGTCACACATTTGCCTGACACTTGATAGTAAGCTACACAGCGGAAGTGAATGAAGCGCGTCTCAAGTCACAGTGAACTCCAGGTGTATCATGATTGACATTTTCTAACTGATCCGAGTGAATAGTCAGACAAAAAAATTTCATGATATTAATGTCTAGATTAATTAGACCTACGGCCCGCAGGCGAAGACGGCCAACCAACAACTTATTACGGCCGAGTCGAAGTGTACTTTTTTTTTACCCGATCCAGAAGCACGTGAGTTTTCAGCTCTTCGGCTCGATACCATGGACATCGTAACCCTTCGGTACGGTACCACGAACACCTTAAATCTGGAGAACCTATGGCTTTTATGCCAGCCCGCGGAATCGATCCACACTTACAGGGGGCTTATCACCCGTCGTCCAACGCGCTACGAACACGCTGGGCAAGCGGGCAGTTGAAGTGTATACAGCATTACTATACACTCCTTCCTCAGAGCTAAATGAAAATCGTGGCATATCCCAAAGGACGTAGCCATCAACCACAGTAAACAAGTCGTTGATTTTCTAGGCACCACTTATACGTTCAGTAGTTTGCCATTGCTTTCTGAACGGGTGGCGCCATCGTCCTTTGTTAAAATCAACGGAAACAATTTGCAAGCAAACTGTCCGCAGCGTGATTCGAACTCAGAACATCAGGGTTAATAGACAGAGTCACTAACCCCTAGGCCAGACGCCACAAATTAGAGCTAAACAAAATTAATTTATGAAAAACACACACACATTCACACACACAAGTACCACATTTTTAAATAAATGGAAAAGTAATAAATAATGAATTTTTAAACAATAACATTTCACTATGAATTTTTCAAATCATTGATCATACAAGTAGCTTACCAGCTAAGCTAACTCAGTAAAGACCGTTTACAGGGAGTTTGTGACAAGTTTCAAAGATGTCACATTACAAAAATGATCAATAAATAGATAGTGTACAAGTATTAGAAGCTTCTGGGGAAAAAAATAATAATTTACCAAACACAGAATTCGAACCACTTAAGCGTTTAGAAAGACATTCCTCATTAAAGCCATTTTTGTAATGGCTCGCTGGTTGTGTTCATAAGAACGTTCGTATTCCTAGGCTAGGCAATGGGTGCTGTAAGAAATAAAGGTAAGTGTTTCGCATCTTGTGTTTTGTAATTTGTTTATTCCCGAAGCTCCTAATACTTGTATCCTGTTTATTTATTGATCATATCGTGCCTTTCCCTGGGGTTCTTATACTTCTTATTCTCATCTCACATTACAAGAAGCAAACGCGATGTGTTTCTTAACACTGTTTCATATCGAGCCTAATGTTACTTCTGCGGACAAGCAAATGTAGCTTATCGAATTTTAAGACGTTCATGTTGTGTCGGGGCCCGCAAGGCAAGCAAAGAATAGTACCACTGTGTCCTGCAATGCATCTCATAAGAGGCGATTAATGTAGACACTAGGGATGCTACCTTAGTAAATAAAAAGCAGCGCTGAAATCGGATATGTTGGCCTACTTGTAGGCGCATAACTGGCTAACGTAAATCGGTCTTAGGCTCAGATCACATACAAATCACACTGAGTGGTTGACAGGTGGTTGATATGGAAAGTTCGAAGAAAAGGAAGAAGAGGAATTTCAAGAGAATGACATGTTAACAAAATTAGATAGAATCTAGGCTACGGGGACTTCTATAAATCTTATTTTCATTATGAAGAAGAAGAGGAAGAAGAAGAATTTCAAGAGAATGACATGTTAACAAAATTAGATAGAATCTAGGCTACGGGACTTCTATAAATCTTATTTTCATTATGAAGAAGAAGAGGAAGAAGAGGAATTTCAAGAGAATGACATGTTAACAAAATTAGATAGAATCTAGGCTACGGGACTTCTAGAATCTAGGCTACGGGGACTTCTATAAATCTTATTTTCATTATGAAGAAGAAGAGGAAGAATAAGAATTTCAAGAGAATGACATGTTAACAAAATTAGATAGAATCTAGGCTACGGACTTCTAGAATCTAGGCTACGGGACTTCTAGAATCTGGCTCGGACTTCTAGAATCTAGGCTACGGGACTTCTATAAATCTTATTTTCATTATGAAAAGTATTTAATGATCCCATTATATGCACAAAAAGCAGTCTCACTATTTACGAGTAGTAGTACTTTTGTTTGCGACCATTTTGTTCTCCAATATACTTACTTACTTAATCCCGTCATGCCTAGTGACACATGGGGCTTCTGAAAGGACTTTCCATGCTCTCCTGTCCCGTGCAACCTTCAGCGCAGAGCCCCACGTCAGAGATGCGGTGTCCAGTTCCTCTTCCATCATGCGCCTCCATGTTGTCCGTGGTCTGCCTTTCTTTCTCTTTCCCTCTGGTGTCCAAGTGAGGGCTATCCTTGCAGGCATTTCTTGTCTCATTCTCATAACATGTCCGAGCCATTTCCAATATGTTCTCCAATATGAAGTGAACTAAATCCAAAGTAGAAAGTCGATTAACTTACAAGCATCGTGATAACACATTGCAGCTACCAAATGCCATCAGATTTGGACAGGTCTGTACAGAAAATGTAAGCACATTCTTTTCATAAAATCAGTTAGATACTCATTTATAATTTATGGCTTAATTTCTCTTTTATTACCCCCCCTTCCCTCTCTATCTCTCTCTGTTCCTCTCTACATTATTGCCCTCACGTTCTGTAACTACATCGCTCATTATACCTTCCCTCATTAATAAAATTATTATATTATATTAACTTTCTCAAGAAATTAAGTAATTTATGGAAGGTTCTGAGCCTGTAAATGTATCCGGCTCTCTACATCCTTAAATGTTATAGATCCGACTATGGCAAACAAAACGTTGTCAAACTCAGGTCTAGATATTTAGAAAACATAAACCGAGTGCCGCCCATCTATAACGGAAGTAAGTACGCCTTGCAACTGTACAGTGCCAGTTTAAACGTGTCCTTATTCTGAGCAAGGTAGGTTGATAAGGTGTTCTTGGTGAAGACTTTGGTGGCTTTAGTTTTTAGACGCAAAAAAGTAAAAGATGATATTAGAATAGTCAGATAATATATTTAAAAAAGTAGTTAACTTTATGGTGATTTTAATCTAGAATGTAAATCGGTTAACAAAAGAAGAATATGTTAACTCAAGAGAATGTTTACACTAATAAATAAGATAACATTTTAGAATAAATCTCTACCGGTAAAACTCCCAGCGGAACACAAGAGTTTATAAATAATTGAGTTAAAAGTTAGACTAGTGAGAACACGTTTGAAACTGTTGTTGGACGCGCGACATTATTACTGTCTTTGTAATAACAAAAGTGGTTTTTTTCAAACAGACAGTGAGAAGATTTAGATAATTGAAATAAAGACAAGATAAATAATACAAAGCAGAACAACACATAAATGTATTTATAAAACATGTGTCAACAGATATGTGTTTACAGAAGAATGAAAATGTATTTATAAAACATGTGTCAACAGAGATGTGTTTACGGAAGAATGAAAATAGAAATGTCAACAAAAGAATTCGAACATATACATTTATTATCAATACAAGAAAGCTGCATTAAAGCTATGTAATAAATGTAAAAGCAAGGAAGAGTACTTTCACAAAGTGCAATAATAAGATAAACATATCGACGTTTCGACCAAAAGGTCTTTATTTTAAAAAAAAACAATGCAAGAAAGCTGCAGTAAAACTATGTAATTAATGTAAAAGGAAGAGCACTTTCAAAAAGTCCAATAATAAGATACACATATCGACGTTTCAACCAAATGGTCTTCATCAAGAAAACAATACAAGACAAAAGAAGAGAAAAACAGACAGTACATCATGTAACAGTATTACTGTTCCTGGGGATAAGGGGGATAAATTCTTGCTTATATTGTAGTTGTTTGTTCCCCTTTTGTTTTATTCCCCTTGTGTCTATTTTGTTGTGATGACAGTTGATGACAGCTCATGAGTTGTCACGAATATAGGTGAACGAACTCAGGGGATTGGATATTTTTGAGCGAACAGTCAGAGAGTAGATGGAGTCCGGGACGGTAGCACGAGTGGGGACTGTGTTTGCATCTGTGTGAGGCAATTATATTTTACAACACTGAAAAAATCGTCGTGAGTCCCTGTCTTTGATTTGACAACGTAGTTGGTATGGCGTTGCATCTGTGTGATGTATCATATTCTTCAAGAAATCTAGGTGATGATATTATATTCTACATGCCTGAAAAATCGTCGTGAGTCCTTGTCTTTGATTTGACAACGTAGTTGGTACGGCGTTTGCATCTGTGTGATGTATCATATTCTTCAAGAAATCTAGGTGAAGGTATTATATTTTACAATACTGGAAGAATCGTTGTGAGTCCTTGTCTCTTGATTTCACAACGTAGTTGGTACTGTGCTTGCATCTGTTTGAGGTATTATATTTTACAATACTGGAAGAATCGTCGTGAGTCACGGTCTGTTGATTGACAACGTAGTTGGCACTGTGCTTCATCTGTGAGGTATTATATGTTACAATACTGGAAGAATCGTCGTGAGTCTTTGTCTCTTGATTTGACAACGTAGTTGGTACGACGTTTACATCTGTGTGAGGTATTATAGTTTACAATACTGGAAGAATCGTCGTGAGTCACGGTCTGTTGATTGACAACGTCATTACTACTGTGGTTGCATCTGGGTGATGTATGATATCTTTCAAGTCTGGTATTTGTCGTTGTGAGGTTCCTCTGCTACGAAGGACAAGGAATACGGACCAGCGGATTTTAGCTTAAGGTAATATGATTAACTGTAAAATTTGGACTATTTTCAATAGGTTTGATTTGTGTGAGATGTGATTCATTATTATTGTATTATGCTGCATTTGGTTTATGAATAATGATTGATGTAAAGTTAAATAGATGTTTTGAAAATTCTGTTCTTGAATTCGTGACGTTGGCGTTAGTTCTTTTGTGTTGTTGGTAATTAGAGTGTATTGATTCATATGAGTGGAGATACTATTAGATGTGTTCGTTTTGTTGAAGCAGGTATTAGGAGGGTTGTTCGTTTATGTTGTACCAGTTTGGAACGAGGCTAGGTATCGCTGTTGTTTGGGTATCAACTGTTTAGGTATAAGAACATCTTTTTCAGAAAATACTGGTACACATCAGACATGGTAGGAACAATTATTAAATGCCTTAAATGAAAATATCTGATTTTAAAAACCTGTTGTTACTACCAGTAATACCGCTTTTATACGGTGCAGAACTGGGGCAATGGGGGAGAGAGGATGTGCCTGTGGAATTTAATAGCCGCATGGCTAGTACAGTCGCTGTGAGACTGCACAAGTTGATTTCTCTTTATCCATGCCCCCGACAGAAAAGAAAGCAATGGCATTACCGTGGATTGAACCCTAGTATCACCGAATGGGAGCCGCGCTCTTATCCATTCAACCAGACGCTCACTATGTGACTAAATGTGACTAAATGTGACTAAATATGACTAAAGATTAAAACAATGTGGAAAAAAAATAGAAATGGGCAGTTAATTGATATGTATATATGAAAACAAAGCAATGAAAATATAGAAATATAAACTTCAATATGAACATAGAGATATGGACACGGAAACGTGGAAAACCAGCACAGAAATATCCTCTTTCTTTCATTAATCGCAAACTAATAAAGCAGTCATTGGTGAACAAGTCATTTTATATATTGAAGGACAACATCAAAATCTCTCCATCTTGTTCGGTGTACAATTAACCAGGATGCCCAAAGTCAGTTTCATGCTGTGCATCTCTGGTTTGCCTGCCAACGTGTTCGTAGCGCGTTGGACTACGGGTGACTAGTCCTCTGTAAGTGTGGGTTCAACTCCGCGGACTGGCAGAAAAGCTACAGGTTCCCCAGATTTACGGTGTTCGTGGCACCTAGCCGAAGGGTTACGATGTCCATGGCACCGAGCCGAAGAGCTTTCAGCTCAAGTGCTTCTGGATCGGGAGAAAAACAATTAAAAAAATACAACGTTGTTGTTTTTTTTATCTGCTTCTTGCAGCTTGCTTTCCTGATGAGACCACTATATAGCAGTTCTTGTGTGGTTTCTGAATCCTATCTTAGTGCCAGACCTATCTAGCTCCAGTGGATGCCTTTATTACTGTGTATATCTCATCTTTAAGAAACTTCAAGAAATGGGGACAGGTTACAGTCTGGCAGAGTGCAATACCAAGGCGAAAAAACAGAGGATGCTGGAGACTCATTGCAGCCAACATTCGATGTGGAGACGACACCTGATGATGATGATGATATCTTCTCCACGTCCTATCTGTTATGAAGTACCTGGCTGCTTATGTTTTACAAACAATATTTGTACTGTTTATTTCAGGCACGTATGAAAGGATAGGACCTCAGAGATAACAGAGGCGACGAAAGACACTATTTATGAAGCACACAAAGAGACTATATAGAAAGAGAATAGATAGATAGAGAATAGATAGAGAATATATAGATAGAGAATAGATAGAGAATACATAGAGAATAGATAGAGAATAGATAGAGAGTAGATAGAGAATAGGTAGAGAATAGATAGAGAATAGATAGAGAGTAGATAGAAAGAGAGTAGATAGAAAGAGAGTAGATAGAAAGAGAATAGATAGAAAGATAATAGATAGAAAGAGAATAGGTAGAGATAGATAGAAGAGAATAGATAGAAAGAGAATAGATAGAAAGAGAATAGATAGAAAGAGAATAGATAGAAAGAGAATAGATAGAAAGAGAATAGATAGAGAGTAGATAGAAAGAGAATAGGTAGAAAGAGAATAGATAGATAGAGAATAGGTAGAAAGAGAATAGGTAGAAAGAGAATAGATAGATAGAGAATTTATAAATAAAGAATAGATAGACTAAACAATAGAAACCTTACCTGCAAGCATTTCACGATTTTGCACATTTCCTTCCCTAGGTACCAAATTCCTGTGACATCTTCAACCATGGTGGGAAGCAGACAAATCAAGATGACTAGAAAGTCTGCCACGGCAAGATTGACCAGAAAAATGTTGGTAGCACTGCGCATTCTAGGATTTCTCCATACAGCAAACCAAACTAAACAGTTACCTACCAACCCAATAATAAATACTATCACGGATAAGATCACAAATAGACATATTGTGAAGATACCAATGTCAGAATGGAACATATCCTCATTGTTGGCGTAGTAATCGGGCGTTGTCATGTTAACCAGATCGTAGTCTATATTTATATTGGAGTATATACTGGGTGTATCATTTACATAACGTTTATCATTAGGGTTAAATGTTAAATCCGATACTTTAGTATTCGATACCTCAATAGCTGTTAAGGAAGCCATGATATTTTCCAAGAAATATGTTCGTGTATATCTAATTTTTGCTCTCCAGCAATTTATTTTCTGTATCGTATATCTTATTTGTTTTTCCAGCAATTGTCTTTATATTATCTTTGCTTATTCGAACTAAAATGTCCTAGATGTCACCAGCACTAATAGTTGTGATAAATGATGGTTCATTAGTAACTTGACGATCTGAAATATTACAAATATAAAAATAATATTAATTCATTGATATCGAATAAATCAAACATTGCAGTTTAATCAAAATAAATATATTCTCAAACAGAATGTCGTAATGCTAATAGTAATATTATATATATTTATTAAAGAGCTTAAGCTTATAAAAGAGTCAAAGTTTTAGGGTTATCATATAAGAAATGAGGAAATTAGAAGATCAGTCAAAACAACACCTCTGTAATAGTGTTCGTGGGTGAGAAGGACAAAAATGTATCAAATTCCAATAGGCCACAGATAAACAAGTCAAAAGTTCAAAAGTTTAATTAAGTAGGGCGACCCCACGAAGCTGTTTAAAAATGCAACGGCTAGGTTTCCCAAAATAAATTAGGCAGACGAAGCCATTATGGAAATACTACATGAATTTCCGAAAGATAAGTAGGATGACCTGATTTGTTAAAGACTGAGATTGGAATTTAAGCAGGGATGCCGGACAGATTTATGGACGATTTCTCAGGAAGATAGACACCGGTAGAGTCAGTAATCATTAGTATGATAATGAAACGAAATGGAGATATTTTGGGGCAAGACAAAGGTGGGTTTTAGTCCCATATAAATAGACGGTGACGGAAATTCAGGAGAGTAGAAAAAGGGAAGAGACGTGCAGAACGTAGAGAAACTTGCAGAGCTGCAAAGGGCAGACGGAATGGCCCAGTGTGCTGCGTTGAAGAGACTGAAATTGAGTTCGAATATGTGAGTATGGCTAGACACTCCGACAGCCGATAGGACACATAGAGAGAGAAACAACTTAGCAGTAGCAACTTAGCAGAAGAGACTTAGCAGAAAGACTTTTAGAACTCGGATAGAGATTTGCCGAACATGGAGAGAGTCTCGCAAAACTCCCAAAAAGGGCAGACGGAATGGCCCAGTGTGCTGAGTTGAAGAGACGACCAACGCTGACTTCGGATATGTGAGTATAACTAGACATGTGTAGTGTGGACAGCAGATTCATAAATAGATCCACACAGCAGAGTAGCCACGATCAGACCTATAGACAAATCTGATAGAGAATAGAAGTAGCATCTTATAGAGACAGACAGCACTAGAGAAAGCCTTACCTGTTCAACTAGAAATATATATCTTCTAAATTGCCATTTGTAGAAAAGTGACCAAGTTATCAGAGCCTCGTTTTACAGATATGATCTTAATGTATAAAAGCAAACTTTCATCAAGAGACAGAAAATAGACATTTTGAAGAAATATATATCTTTGAAGTCACAAGTAACAGACCCATGGAACACTCAACCGAACAGCTGTTCCACAGAAAACTATTAACATTTTAAAATAGACAGAGGCATTCTAAGGACTTCAGACTAACCTGTACAATACAATTATGTGATGAACTTGTATTAGAGATTCAATAGAGTGTAGGACTTGAATAGTGAAGATTTGTGCTTATATAATCAAGTGGTTATAGTTTAGCATTTTATATTGTAAGGTGATATATCATTTTCGGAGTGAGGTAATCATGTTGGGACTATATTGTATGTTATATATATATGTACGAATATGATATATGTGTTGTAGATGTAAAGGTGCTATATAGGTGAAATATATGCATATAATAAAGATTGAAATACAGAATTGGGTTTCATATATTTATATGAAAGGTTAATATACGGCGTGATTAATATAAGCGGAGAGAGTGATCGCCCACACCTCTGTGCCCCTGCAAAAAGGCGGACATGACAGCAGAACACGTTCTGCAAGATTGTCAACTGATAGCAGGTATAAGAAAAGAAACCTGGCCCCAAAACGCAGAGCTTCAGAGAAGCTGTACGGAGGAACGGAGTCCCTTAAAATCACCTTAAAATTCATGAAAAAAGTTGGTTCATCAGGCTAGGCCGGGATCGCGAGAGAGAACAACACCTGCTATTAGATTAATTGAAAACAGAAACTCAAATGGTTTGGTCACTTGGTGAGAATGAACCCGAATACATCAGTTGCATGAGCGTACAATTTGAAAACGGAATCATCAACAGGAAGGGGCACACCAAGAAAAAGATAGGTTGAGGGCGTTACCGACATCTTAAAACTTCAGAACACCACAGCATATCAAGCGACCAAGCGTGCACTATCTCGGAAACCGATCATCAGTTAAACCAGCTACGCCTAACGGCAAAAAAGCAGAGAAGGACACAGCATATCAAGCGACCGAGCGTGCACTATCTCGGAAACCGATTATCAGTTAAACCTGCTACGCCTAACGGCAAAAAAGCAGAGAATCATAAAGAGCCATACGTCGTCATTTTTGCGAACACGTCCTCATTACACGAGTAAATCTGAGCTTCCTCAAACAATTTTGGAAAAGTCGTACATTTGTACGTAGTTTTACAAGCCAAGAAAAATTAATACGGTGTCCACGACATCATGTGGTAACCATCGCAAAAAAATGGTGTGACTATGTTGAAAACTTTACGAGTTTAGTTTAGTCGTTAGATCATCATCACTGCACCTTGAACCAATTAGTCCATAAGTCATCCGATCTCCCCATCAGTATCTCTCTAGCGTGTGGCGACTAACGACCCTGGTTTTGTGTTGGTTTACTATTCTTCTTTGGCTACCAGCAAGTGTTCTTATCTAGCTACAGCACATTTGACTTGGAATTCTTGCAGTCTGGTTAGTGTTGTAGATTCACCATTATTACTTGAATCATACAAAAATTCGTTGGCGCACTATACATCCTGAAGATATCACATTTCTTTGCAATCTGCTGCTGATCTTTACTGACTTTCTTTAACTTAAATCAAATATATCATGTTTCAGTTTCAATATCAGAAGCTATTATTACAGTTTTTCAGTGTTAATATGACTCTCTTAAGTAATTTTATAAAATGTTATGGACATGTTAACAATTATATCGCTTTGATGTTGTTTTTTTATGATCGAAAATCGTTAATAAATCCGCCGGGGAGTAGTTACCGGGGCCCAAATTTGGGGTGTAAAGAATAGAACCACTGTTACCTGCCATGCATGTCGTAAGGGACGACTTAGGAGGTTTGGGTGAAATCGGATGCACGTGTCCTAAACGTGTAGAAATCATCGTTTAGGAGCCTACCAAACCAATGTGAATGTATACACGTTCTTGGCAAAGATCAAACATATCACAAAGAGTGATTAAAATTGGTCGTAAAGAATGAACGCAAATAAGAAGATTAATAAGTCTTCATGCTATTGCGGATAGTGCGGTGGATGCAAGTAAGGTTAAAGCTTCTCCGAGTTGTCTAGGACAGTGTTTTTCAAACTGGAGTCCACGGACCCCCGGGGGTTCACGAGGTACTCACAGGGGTTCTCAAGCGCTTTAAGAAATATTATGATCTTTGACATTTCAAACAGAAAAATAAATGTTTAAAAACATGTCTAAAAACAGTGGTAAACTAGTACCACTGCGAAATCAAAGGATCCGGATCATGCTATAAATGTTGGACAGGACAAAATGAAAGATCATTTGAAGTTTACCGCAGTCTGAGAAATTGGAGCCAGCTAGACTGTTGGTATGGTGTAATAACAACTCCATCGTTAGAAGAATGACATTCAAGTAAGTATTTGGCTGAAACGATCTTTGGAAAAATAGGATAAATAACGTTGGCGTGCATTGGATTTTGCTACAATACATTTTGGCTCAGCTTCAGGATGGATCGCTGGCTGAAACTGAAACGCAAATGTACTGATGAAGTAATGATGGCGCGTCTTGTCAAGGCCAAAAAAACAACCCTCGCCCTGTTTATTAAAATGTTAAATTGCAGACATTGTTTACTATTGTAACAAAAACTTTATTGTAACACACAGATAATTAATTCCTGTCTATTTTCAATATAGAAACTGTTTGGTGGTTCGCGACAGCAAAATGTATTTAAAAAGGTGTCCACGGTAATGCAAAGTTTGGGAACCGCTGGTCTAGGAGATGATATGAATGAGTTCCAGATAAATCTTCTACCGAGAAATTTTTAACTCAATTATTATTTGACACATTTTCTCAATGAACGTGGTCTATTTTGTCAAAGTCTGCACATATAGAGCTTACACAGAATCCCGACAACTTCTCGCGACTTGCACCCACACTGAGTTGGGGGTGTCGGGGGTCGGTGAAGGAGGAGGAGGGCATCTGTGCAAATGCAATTTCACTCTAAACTATTTAGACTGGAGGATAATGTAATATAAAGTGATGCGTTTGTTCGATATTAGATGTCAGGCTATGATATAATTTGAGTCTATCATCAAATCCCTTTTCTTTCTTGGCATATACTATGTCACTCTCACGCTTATGAAGAAACTCTTACACACAAGATGAAGAATAAAATCTTATTAATAAGATGCTACACCCATACACAAGATGAAAGTTTTACACACACGACGGAGCTCTCACACACAAGATGAAAGTCTTACACACACGACGGAACTCTCACACACAAGATGAAAGTCTTACACACTAGATGAAAGTCTTACACATTAGATGAAAGTCTTACACACAGATGAAAGTCTTACACGCAGATGAAAGTCTTACACATTAGATGAAAGTCTTACACATAGATGAAAGTCTTACAATTTAGATGAAAGTCTTACACACAAGATGAAGATGATAATCTTACTTAATACTCTATACACAAGATAAGACTCTCACACAAGATAAGACTCTCAGACACAAGATATTCTACACACACGATAAGACTCTCACACACAAGATAAGACTCTCACACACAAATAACTCTCACACAAGATGAAACTCTACAACAAGATAAGACTCTCACACACAAGATGAGACTCTCAAACACAAGATGAAACACTCACATACAAGAAAAGACTATCACAAACAAGATAAGACTCTCACACACAAGAAAGGCTCTCCACACATAATGATACCCTCACAAACAAGATAAGACTCTCACACACACATTGAAACTCTCACACACAAGATAAGACTCTCACACACACAATGAAACTCTCACACACAAGATGAAACTCTCACACACACAATGAAACTCTCACACACAAGATGAAACTCTCACACATAATGAAACTCTCACACACAAGATGAAACTCTCACACACAAGATAAGACTCTCACACACACAATGAAACTCTCACACACACAATGAAACTCTCACACACAAGATAAGACTCTCACACACAAGATAAGACTCTCACACACACAATGAAACTCTCACACACACAATGAAACTCTCACACACAAGATGAAACTCTCACACACAAGATAAGACTCTCACACACACAATGAAACTCTCACACACACAATGAAACTCTCACACACAAGATAAGACTCTCACACACACAATGAAACTCTCACACACAAGATAAGACTCTCACATACTGCAATGCAGATTAATGGGTTCTCAGAATTGTAGCTATTAACGTTCAATCTCACCGCAACCACCACTCACACACGGTACAATGCGACAGTTGAAGAGCTTGATATACCGTTATGATAAAAACGGTTAAGATTGTCCGTACTAAATTTTTTTTTCCGATCCAGAAGCACTTGAGCTGAAAGCTTTCGGCTCGGTGTCATGGACATCGTAACCCTTCGGCTCGGTGCCACGAACACCGTAAATCTGGGGAACCTGTAGCTTTTCTGCCAGTACGCGGAGTTGAACCCGCACTTACAGAGGACTAGTCACCCGTAGTCCAACGCGCTACGAAGACGCTGGGCACGCGGGCCTGTACTAAATATAAAGAAATACGTCCATGAATGCTCAGCACTTGTTAATCAAGCCAGCTTTACATGCATAGAGTGCTTGCTCAGTGTGTTAATGGAAATACGGATCTAGTTAGGAATGAATAACTATTATCAAATGGCAAGTCTCCAGAGCTTACCGGGCAAAATTACATACTTTTGGATGTGGGCCTTGGCAGGAAAACTTCAGAGGATTATTTCGTCCTGTAAACGTCCGTGTATTACCGAGACACGCAAGTGGGGCAACGAATAGTAACCCAGCGACCTAAAGACATATCGTAAGAGGCAAATGAGGCAGGGGCATATGGAAGATACCCTAGTAAATAAAAAGCGTCGCAAAAATCGGATGTGATGACCTTACTTGTTGGCGCATAACTGACACAACGTAAAATCGATCTTAGGGTCAGATCACATACAAATCACACGGAGTGGTTAGCAAGTGGTTGACAAGGAGCGTTTGAAGAAGAAGAAGATTTGTAAAGAGTTGAACTGTTAGGACTCCCTGGTCTGTGAACTTGTTGCAAATCCATACCAAACAGAAGCCTATCTGACAAATCCACAATTTACAAAACAGATTAACGTTAATGAAATCATCAGAAATTAGCTAACAAAGCGTGTTGTGTGTGCTAAAAGACAAATGAATCATCAGTCAATTGATGAGTTTTTCTAACAATTTGTTGTTTAACAATTTAAGCAATAGAATATTTCCTGAAAGTAAATAACAAATTTGATTACACAAGTAATGGTGTAATTGAATGCAGATTTCGCATGAATACACTCATTGTTACACTTGGCAAACCATAACCAATTAGCAACCATTGTTTGTGAATTATATGTCTTTAGAGAGAACTATACACAGTTTGAGCTATATGAATTCGCTTGTGTATTGGTGGGGCTTGCAAGGGGAGCAAACAATAGTTACGCTGCGACGTACAAAGGCATGTCGTAAGAGGCGACTGAGATAGAGGCTTAGGGAAACTACCATAGTAAATAAAAAGCGACGCAGAAATCGGATGTGCTGGCCTACTTGTAGGCGTATAGTTAGCACAACGTACAATCGTTTTTAGAGAGCCGCTGTAGCGTAGTTGTTAGTGAACTCGCTTCTCAAGGTTGGTGGTCTGGGTTCAGCTCCCGCAACGCGCGTGGAATTTTTCCCGACCGCGACGGCTCTCAGGTCGACCCAACCTCAACTGGGTACCAGACATGCTCTGGGAAAGTAAAGGCCGCCGACGTGATGCTGACAACATCACCCATCGTGTGAGGACGGTCAATGAAAAATTGACCACTGTTATATATGACCACGAGGTATGAAAGGGTTCCTTTCCTTTTTTTTTTTTTTTTAACAATCGTTTTTAGACTTATTCCCGTACAAATCACAAAGAGTCGATACGGAGCGCTCGAAAAAGAAGAAGAAGGAGAGCTATCTGAAAATCAAGTTGTAGCATGTCCCTTGCGGAACGTCACTTTCATCACAGCCCGCTTGAAAAACTCTCTGTCTCTTGCAAGCTCTCCTGCGTCTTCGATCATCATGTTCAAGGTTTCTTTGATGTCCTGCTGCCACCTTCGTCTTGGTCGTCCCCTGCCTCGTACTCCAGAAACCATACCTTCCATTTCCGTTCTCTCCAAACCATTGTGACGTTTAACGTGGTCAAAATATTTTATCTTCCCGGACATGATGTTAGTTATGAGCTAATACAGATTGAGACATTACTTCAGCACGCTTTACTTTGATGTAAGCGTAGCTCAAACATGAGTTTAAACTATCACAAAATCAGATATGATACCATGATACAGTATAACTCAGTAAATTTGATCCTAGAAAACAGAATTTAAGTTAATAAAATTTTATCAGTAATGCAAATATGTGTCATATTTCTTCCCAGAGCGTTTTCTGATCCCCAATTGAGAGTAGGTCGACACGAGAGTGGTAACGGTTTAAAAAATGTGACTCCAGTTGTCGAATTAAACTCAAACTACATGACTAAGAATTGAGAGCAAAACCTACTATTCTAGTACGGTTCTCATCTCACACATAAAACATCTAATACTCCCAGGAGGTGGCGTGTAATTATTGAGACAATGTACACAGAAATGTCAAAATTGTCTTCCTGTCATATAATATGATTGTTATTAAGGAACAATAATTATCAGAATCATGAGCATAACAAAATCAACAAGTAAGAAATGCTCCCTCAGGGCAAACTGGATGATGTTACTATAACATAGCAATTGGATGTTGAAATGATATCGATCTGTCATCAGTAGCGTCAAAGTCGAGAGCTCGATCACAACGGCGTGTAAGTTTGGAAGCGAATTAGTTTCCTTAGATATTTACGAACGAGAAAAATATACGTTCGTTTCCATGGGATTTTTACGAAGGTAATAATAGACCTACCGTTCAGAAAGCAATGGCAAACTACTGAACGTATAAGTAGTGCCTATTTTTTAAATTTTTCGATCCAGAAGCACTTGAACTTTTCAGCTCTCCGGCTCGGTGCCATGGACATCGTAACCCTTCGGTTCGGTGCCACGAACACCGTAAATCTGGGAATCTGTGGCTTTTTCTGCCATCCCGCGGAATTGAACCCGCACACACAGAGGATAGTCACCGTAGTCCAACGCGTTACGAACACGCTGGGCAGACGGACAAGTAGTGCCTATAAAATCAAAGACTCGTTTACTGTTGTTGATGGCTAAAGTCCTGTCACGGAGATGCCACGATTTTGGATTCTCGAATATATAAATGCTTTTTTTTTGTTCTCCGAACCAGATGCACTTGAGTCTGGAGAACCTGTGGCTTTCCTGCCAGCCCGCGGAATTGAACCGCACTCACAGGGGGCTTTTCACCCGTCGTCCAACGCGCTACGAATACACTGGGCAGGCGGACATATATTCTAATTTTGGTTCTAGATTTTACTTCTTAAGACTTCGACAATTTTTCTAGTTTAATGAAAGATGCTCCTCTTGCTTTCTGTATTATTTTCTGACATTTCTATTTGTCACAACGTACAGACACACATACACACACACACACGCACACACACACGCACACATATTCATCCCCCAAGGGAAGTAAGCTGCTATGTTGATACTATTCTATTTCTGAAATGAAATATGAAGGGAGATAATGTTGCTGCAATGTTAAAATGGTGTCTTCGAATATTTAAACAAAATCATTTGTTTCTTCCATCCAGAAGCGCTTGAGCTTTCAGCTCTTCGGCTCGGTGCCATGGACATCGTGACCCTTCGGTTCAGTGCCACGAACTACGTAAATCTGGAGAAACTGTAGGTTTTCTGCAAGCCCGAAATGCACTCCCCAGGGGCTTGACCCGTCGTCCACCGGGTTACGAACACGCTGGGTAGGCGGGCGTCTTCGAATACAGTTCAACACGCTGTATAATGTTTAGTGCATTACTCATACACACGTCCGCAGTAGCAAAGTCATAAATAAAAGAGAATGGTGTCTTTGGTAAAGACATTCTGGAGATAACCTAAGTGCCAGACAGAAAGCACATATTTGATTAGTTGGGGAAAACAAGTCACATGCGATTAAATTCAACAGACGATTTCTTTATGGTGGTTGGACAACAGCAACGGAGAATCCTAGCAGACGAAGATATGGTCTTGCTAAAACACAACAGTTAAGGAAGATATTAGTATCATCGATACAACAACACATTAGACAACACAACTGTATATCTTCTTCTTCTTCTTCCAACGCTCTATATCGACCACTTGTTAAACCACTCTGTGTGATTTGTATGTGATATGAGCCTAAGAACGATTGAACATTGTGCTGGCATGTTGCTATACTCCGCCTCCGTACCGGCCACAACAAGCTCCGTGCCCACATGTTTCACAAATTTTAAATTGGCACAACTAGCCTGTGCCCCCTGCAAAAGGCGGACATGACGGCAGAGCACATACTGCAAGATTGTCAACTGATAGCAGGTATAAGAAAAGAAACCTGGCCCCAAAACACAGAGCTTCGCGAGAAGCTGTACGGAGGAACGGAGTCCCTTAAAACCACGGTAAAATTCATGATAAAGTTGGTTCATCAGTCTAGGCCGGGATCGCGAGAGAGAGAGAGAGAGCGAGAGAACAGTGTGCCAATTATGCGCCTACAAGTAGGCCAGCACATGCGATTTCTACGATGCTTTTTATTTACTAGGGTAGCTTCCTAGGTCCTACATCAGTTACCTTCAACGACATGCCTTGTAGGTCGCAGTGGTACTATTCTTTGCTTCCCTTACCGGCCCCTGCCCCACACGTGTGGAATGTATATTAGAAGTGGCAATTCGTTTAACCCTTTCGCTGCTACATACTTTCAAAAGACGGATCTACAAATAGTTACTCTTTGTTTCTAGGTCACAAACGTGAATGAACACCTATAGCAGTGACAATAGATATGTATAACGTGTTAAGACCTCTTTAGTCCAAAGAGGAGAGATAATAACAGACCTGTTAACGCGTCTTTAGCAGTGAATAGGGACAACCTCTATACAATTTCTTAGCATCTAAAGCAAGATCGTGCGGTATATTTTCTAAGTATTATGCAAGTCTTCGAAATGCCGCCCCTTAAATATTTTTCCTTTAAAATAACCTTCAATTGTGATTTTGATTTCGGTGCCTATGCCGCCCCTCTTACGGTACCCCCTGATGTGGCCGCCTCTCTGTATCATAGCAAGGCACGACCCTGAGCTAAAGAGGAACGTTCGTACAGACCACAAGTAGAATTAGACAAGTATAAACATCATTACATTTGATAATATTGAGAACAAGACTAAAATTGTAACATAATAAATACCAAGTAAACAATTATTAGAAGTCAAAGAAGATATTCAGAGAAGCAGAAACATTGACGGGATAGATGGACGGAACAGACAATAGTAGAAAATGATAAAATCTGCCACGATTTTCACACTTGTTATAGCCAACTCTACACCAAAGCTGACAAACTGAAACATGTGAAAATATTCCAACATTCACTAAACGACTGACTGAACACGACAAACAATTTATGAGCTCAATTTTGACGCTAGGAAATTATTTACAAAGGCTTTTTATAAATAAATTGCAGAAACAGACATAGCCATGTCCCGATGGTTTTACAATAGAATTGTATGTTCTTTTTGTGTTTTGTTTTTATTTACTGAAGTTTTTAATGATGTTTTTCAGCGGAGAAAACTCCTCCTAATTAAAACCATTTTAGAATCATTTTAATACCTAAATGTTACACATACCAAATGAAAAATACTATTGCTTATTCTTCTTTGTGTTCGTTCTTTACAACCAATTTTAATCACTCTTTGTGATATGTTTGATCTTTGCCAAGAACGTGTATACGTTGCACATTGGTTTGGTAGGCCCCTAAACGCATAGACTCCTACATACTTAGGACACATGCATCCGATTTCAGCCAAACCTCCTTAGACGCCTCTTACGACATGCGTGGCAGGTAACAGTGGTTCTATTCTTTACACCCCACATTTAGGCACCGGTAACCACTCGGGCGAAGTATTATGTAAATTTAGACCATACAAAGGAAACACTATCGATCAATGTATGTGTTTAATAGAGACTATGACATACTATATAGTTCGTTCCAAAATTCGGGACCATCTTTACAGACCGATATAAAATCATCCACTTGACAGAAATGATTGATTTTTACATTTTTCTATAGAAAATCAGTGACGACTTTATAACGTGTTTTGTGCTCACCCAATCCTTTAGTGGTAGCATTTACTTATATGTTATTAGTAAAATAACAGCAATGTTGATTTGGTATACACGTAGAAGTTTAATAGTACGATAGTCAAGTTTTTAAATAATTACGTATTTGTGCGCTTCACAATCCTATTCAGCGCAAGTGAAAATCGAGAGTTCTGTAGAATTAATCATTTCGCATTATATCCGAGCAATTATCATTGGCGTATGCCCACACCATTTATTGTTATTGATAGAATTAGAAGAAATCATTTGTTTACTATGTTACATTGCTTTTTTATAATATGTAATAGGGACACGCCTTTGCAAACATTCGGCCACCATTTTGTGTATTACTGTAAATTCTAAATATTGATTATCATTTTGTTGTGCTTGTGAACAATTATATTTGACAAAAACGCTTTTATATCAACCAAGTTACCTACCAATTACTTAAACATGAATTCGTAAGGTAGTGAGGTGTATATAAGACTGACCGGAGAAAAATTACGGTTTTGCATCAGGTAGATTTCGTAAAAATTAAACCGCAGTGTGTTCACAAATTTTGGAAAGAACTACAACATATCATATGCTTTAGGTTTCAAACACAATGTATCGATAAAAGGAAGACTGCAGTAAAATTATGAAAATGGAGAAACATGTAATAACAAAGTACTGTAGTTTTACAAAATACAAAACAATGACAATACACGGCAACTTTTCGACCAAAAGGCATTTATCAAGCAAAAGATACAACAGGAGATACGAATTTCACAGCACACTACACATAGACAACGACAGAGATTTATTCCAAAGGGCATAAAATCACATTTGCATGATATTCAATTCCAATACAAAGACTAATACAAGACAAGAATAGAGACGAGAATCTTCCTACAAGATACACAAACCAAACTTTAAACACCGAGAATTTAGTGAAATAATAAAAATAAGAACTCAGAAACATACCTTCTCACACAAGATTATATCGAACATAGTATATCACATTGAGCGTCTGTAGCTTTAGGGGTAGTGAGCTCGAACACGACCCAAGTGTACCTGGTTCAAACTTCGCGGCGGGCAGTTTGGAAGCAATTCGTTTCCATGGGATTTTTACGAAAGGTAATAATAAACCTTACCGTTCAGAAAGCAATAGAAAACTACTGAACGTATAAGTGGTGCCTAAAAAATCATCGACTCGTTTACTGTTGTTGATAGCTATGTCCTGTAAAGGATATACCACGATTTTGCGTATATCAAAGATATACATTGTAAATAACACAACAAATCAGTATTTTACTACTTGACCTGTTTGACCATCAATGTATTCAATATTTTTATGAAACAAAAAATTACTCCAACAACCAACAAAAACTGTATATAAACTCATCATCACGACACCAGAATAATTATTATGATTCAAAAAGATTATCCTTATTAACTACTAGATCATTCTGTAATGTTTCGTAACTTACATCCAACTCAAACATCGCCATGAGCAAATTAAGTCCCACATATTACTTAGCAATAATGCAGTTAGAAACAGCTCAAGCGTACAGTATCAACAAATGATGAATTGACGGATCAATTCCGATCTAACATCTGCAGTCAAATAAGACTGTACTATTTCACCTTAGCTTTTCATTATATATATATATGCCGCGTGCCCAGCGTGTTCGTAGCGCGTTGGACTACGGGTGACTAGTCCTCTGTAAGTCCGGGTTCAACTCCGCGAACTGACAGAAAAGCTACAGGTTCCCCAAATTTACGGTGTTCTTGGCACCGAGCCGAAGGAGTTACGATGTCATGACACTGAGCGAAAGCTTTCAGCTCAAGTGCTTCTGGATCTGGGAAAAAATGTATTATATATATATATATATATATATATATATATATATATGGCCTTTTCGTCTTTATAGACGGTCAATTGGAAAGTGTTTTACTATGACAACTTCTGAGTTTTCGCTTTTCTCTCTTGTCGTTCAGCTCATACATAAATCTCTTCTCAAAAGACTCTGTGCCTTTTCGCAATTTGGCTTTCCACACAACTCTGTCATGAGCTAGTTTTTCCCTTGTACTGGGACCTATAACAAAGTTTTTCATTGAGGCTTTGCAGACATCTTTATATCTGAGCAGTGGTCTGCCCTGGTGCCTCTTCCCTTCTGAAAGTTCACAGAACAATATTTGTTTTGGCATGCGACAAGTTATACATACATATAGACATGTTTTTTATTTATTTATTGACATGATTGATATGATACCTCATTACATTTTGGTGGAGTAACTGATATATGCTGATCTCTTTTTAAAACATGAAGATCTCAGGGCAGTCACTAAATCGTAGCACGGCGAGGTCCTATGTAATTTTGAAGATGGTAAATTATTTGTAGAATTTTATATGTAATTTTTCTAATGAATTTTGCCCGGGCACGAATTTCCAGCCTGTATTTTCGAATTTAACAGTCATGGTTCTTTACGTGCTAATTGAACACGGGACCTATGTTTTAGTATGCACAATTATACATACATATAGACATGTTTTAGTATCGTAAGTTATACATACATATAGACATGTTTTAGTATGCGATAAGTTATACATACATATAGACATGTTTTAGTATGCGATAAGTTATACATACATATAGACATGTTTTAGTATGCGATAAGTTATACATACATATAGACATGTTTTAGTATGCGATAAGTTATACATACATATAGACATGTTTTTTTATTTGATTGTACATGATTGATATGACTAACCTCATTACATTTTGGTGAGTAACTGTATATACTCGATCTCTTTCTTACACATGAAGATCTCAGCGGCAGTGCACTAAATCCGTGGCACCGCGAGGATCCCGTGTAATTTGAAGATGGTGAAACTATTTTGTAGGAATTTTATATGTAATTTTTCTAATGAATTTTGCCCGGGCAGCGAATTTCCAGCCTGCTATTTTCGAATTTGAACAGTCATGGGTTCTTTTACGTGCTCAAATTGAACACGGGACCTACGTGTTATCGTCCGTCTCCGATAGAACTAGGAACTCGATCTCACCTACACTGAGATCAGCGATCTCTGGAAAAATATACCGATGACTCCACGAGGAAGCGAACCGAGTACATTTGGAACGAGAGGCGAGCCCCTACCCACTACGCCACATAGGCCCCCTAGAAACAGAATAACATATGAAACTAATCAAGAAAATATAACAAGGATGGGATATAACTCAATCAACAAACTACTTCTAACAGATGACCAGTAAAAGTAAAGGAACCCTTTCATACCTCGTGGTATATAGGTCAATACAGTGTTAGGCCTGTATTTTTCATTGACCATCGGCACACGATGGGTGATGTGGTCAGCATCACGCCGGCCGCCTTTACTTTCCCAGAGCATGTCTGGTACCCAGTTGAGGCTGGGTCGACCTGAGAGCCGTCGCGGTCGGGAAAAATTCCACGCGCATTGCGGAGCTGAACCCAGACCACCAGCCTTGAGAAGCGAGTTCACTAACAACTACGCTACCGCGGCTCTCAACAGATGACCAGAGACTAATATAAAAGAACGAACACAAAATATAAAAACACTTAACTAAATACATTACAACCAACTCATGGAAAATACAAAATACAAATTGCAACACCAAAATGAACGTCTGAAGCAAGGTAGTAAGCTCGATCACAACCCAAGAGTGCTGCTTCAAACTTCGCGGCGGCAAGTTTGGAAGCAAATTCGTTCCCTTGGATCTTCACGGACGGTAAAAATAGACTTAATCGTTCAGAAAGCAATGTCAAACTACTGAATGTGTAAGTGGTGCCTAGAAAATGGACGACTAGCTTACTGTTGTTGATGGTGAGGTTCTGTAAAGGATATGCCACGATTTTGATTTTCGTTTCACTATCGAAATAGAAGTCACGAGCAACAAGCTACCGAAATAGAAGTCACGAGTATCAAGCTACCGAAATAGAAGTCACGAGTATCAAGCTACCGAAATAGAAGTCACGAGCAACAAGCTACCGAAATAGAAGTCACGAGCATCAAGTTATCGAAATAGAAGTCACGAGCATCAAGTTATCGAAATAGAAGTCACAAGCAACAAGCTACCGAAATAGAAGTCACGAGTATCAAGTTACCGAAATAGAAGTCACGAACATCAAGCTACCGAAAAAGAAGTCACGAGCATCAAGTTACCGAAATAGAAGTCAACAAAGAATATCAAGTTACCGAAATAGAAGTCACGAACATCAAGTTACCGAAATAGAAGTCACGAACATCAAGTTACCGAAATAGAAGTCACGAGCTTCAAGCTACCGAAATAGAAGTCACGAACATCAAGCAACCAAATCAACATACATACAACAATCACACAGATCCAAGAATTCCGAGACATGGAAGCACCTTCACAAAAGATGGAAATGTGGACACATAAATTGAGACTGAGACCAAATGGACAAGACAGTGAGATACCATCTGTCCCCACTGTCCAAATAACCAAACATAAATATGTAAATCAACTGATCAACTGTATATTTTATACCAAATCTGTGTGTTATCAATGTCAAACACGAAAGTTAACTAACAACCAAGAGAGAAATATGAGAACATGTGAAGTGTACTGTTTGAGAGAAGCTGTTAAAATACGAGAGAGGAACATTTTTCATATCTCCAGGTACATTGGGGAATATAGTGTTAGAACCGCATTTTTGTGTCTATCTGTCGGTACATGATGAGTAATGGGGGTCAACATCACGCCGGTCGTCTTCACACCACAGTGAAAATATGGGATAGAATAAAAACGAAATAATTTGTCGTTTGAACTAGCCACATCCGCTAATACAAATTTGCATCTTTGTAAATATTTGATTATAGTTCATAGTTCATAAGTACGGTTCCAACATCACTGCAACGGGTCACCCCATAATTGCTCCGTTCCTGTGTCAATGAAAATCACACGAAATGCTAACAACTGTGAAATGTTTCCTGTGTGAACTAATTCCAAAATGAAACAGCCGCGTACCGTCACAAAAAGCAACTTGCACCGCATAAAATGCATATAGCCGTCGCTAATGTAGCAACACAAAACTGTTCATCACTTGAATTGCAATTCTTGTCGAAGGGAAGAAAAACATATATTTGATTAAATAAATCGAAATGTTGTACGAACTTTAAAAAGGTAGATCTCAGAGATAACAGAGGCAACGAAAGACACTGTTTATGAATCGCACACAAAAGCCCGTTCTAGAAATCTCTTCTTAACCTGAAGCTGTGAGGCTAAACATGATTGGAGAAAATAAAGAAAGTATATTTGTTTATATTTCTTGAACAACTTTTTGGGTAATATCTGGCAGGTGTAGTTTGTGACGAATGTATAGGAGAGTAAGCGAGTCATTAGTGAGTGATTGCATGAGTGATTATGTGTGGGAGTAACTGAGTGAGTGAGTATGTATTTGAGTAGCAAGTGTGCGTGAGTATAGAAAAAAAAAGTAAAATTGGCAGGACAAAATTCCAGATAGCGAAGTGCTCACAATAGCAAAGATCCCAAGCGTTAACACCCTGTTGCAGAAGGCCCAGGTGAGATGGGTCGGTCACTTTGCTCGGATGCCCGATAAACGCATCCCAAAACAGTTGATAAATGGCGAACTTGAAGGGGGCAGACCTTCTGCTGGTGGACAGACACTTAAAGTGTCTATGAAATGCTTCGATATAGACACCACGTGCTGGAAATCCCTGGCGCAAGATCGCCAAATGTGATGCTGTAGAACACAAGAGGGACCCGCATAGCTCAGAATCATCGTACCGGTTGAGGCACAGAGAAAACGAACTGCGCGAAAAGACAGAACACACGACACGCACATGTCTAACCTTGATCATGTATGCCCCACCTGTGGTTGGGGATTGTGTTCTAGGATTGGACTCTACAGTCACCTCCACACACACCAGAGAGGTGCAGCAGCACAGTCTGAGACTGTCGTCATCACAGCTTGCGATGGACGGCTATTATATTATTATTATATTAGAGTAAAAAGTCACTTCCAACTTGAACATCCATAATATTGTAAATACTACCATATTCACCAACAAAATATAACATGTTGTCATGGTTTTAGAATGGTATTTTCTGCTATTGATCATTTCTGAAACAAAGAACTTTTTTTAAAATCAGAATAAAAACAAATAACAGGTCCAACACCAGTAGGTCACAGATTATATCTGGTTGTTTATTTGTCTTGCTGAAGTGAGTAGTGACCAGTCTGCTGTATCGATTTGTTGCTTGACTGAGTTGTTATGCTATGTTATGTTATGCTATGCTATGTTATGTTATGTTATGTTATGTTATGCTATGCTATGTTATGTTATGTTATGTTATGCTATGCTATGTTATGTTATGTTATGTTATGCGATCGACTTTCTTGCACATTGAGTATTCCCATGCGTGCTCTGTCCTCCGCTGCACCATGAAAACGACACTGTCTGGAATGTCCAAACTTAACTCAAATTCTCGCACTCGTTCCAGTGTCTGAGACTCGCCCATATCACATTAATGAGAGCGTACCGCATTGGTGATATCGGCTCTGTCTATACTTCTGCCAGAGTGAATCGGGGCATTGTTTGCAGGAAAGTCAGCACGCTCGTTACCCTGCACTCCAGCATGTTCCGGTTGTACAGCCAAGTCATTTTCTTGATATGGCATCTCCGAATGCTGCCCACATATTCCACTCGCAGACTTCCAGTTTCAATCCTATAAATCATATTCATTGAGTTTGATATGATAATTGTATGGGTTACCTGTTATTGGGCAAATGGCTGTTGGTGGAATGTGTGTATTTGATACATGTATGTGGAAGATGCATATCATTGAAAGATTCAAGAAGGCAAGGCACACATTTGCCATGCTCAACACAATCTGGAAAGCATAAGTACTAAATCTTAGGACAAACTTAAAATATATAGAAGTAATATACTGGGAGTGCTTTTATACGGTAGTGAATGCTGGAAAATGACAGAACACGTAAAACACAAGTTGGAGACATTTCAGAATAAATGTTTAAGAAGAATCCTGCAAATTATCTAGCCAAATACCATAACAAACGAGGAGGCTTTGAAACGAACAGACTGTGTATCTTTAGAGAACAACATTCAAAGACGAAATGGAAAGGATATAAAGAAACGGAACGAAGAATATAGTTCTATACACCATCTTCAACAACACAACCAAACTATAAGTATTTTAATTCGTTTTTATGTGTTTTATGATGTACTTAATAAGATGTATATTTTTGTGATCAGATGATGATTTCAGTAGTATTGATATTATAACATAGCCTTAGGGAGAAATAGCATGATTGATTGTTCTTAAGCATTTTATATCGCACAGTGTGATATTTATGAGACTTGAATACTGACTTTTTTTAAAATTGACATCAAAGCGCTAGTAATAATAAACTATTGATCAGTTTTGTGGTTTATGTGACGAATTGGTTAAACAGTTTGCATTGTGTTTTGAAGGTCCTGTGTTCGAATATGGACTGAATATTCGGTTTGTGTGAGTATCTTTCCTTTAAGATCTTATAGGATTATTACCAGAACTAAGGAGTTCGTATTTTGTGCAATAGTCTGGGAAGATGACATGTCATTTCTGCAGACACGGACCGAGTCGTGGGGGGAAACCTGCTGCAGTGAAGGCAGTCTGCTCTTTTTCTAGTTTGTGACCACCAGACGCTTAGGGCAGCTGCAAGACTGGGGGGACCTGCTGCAGTGAAGGCAGTCTGCTCTTTTTCTAGCTTGTGACACACCAGACGCTTAGGGCAGCTGCAAGACAGGGACAAGTCATGGATGGGGGAGGGAAACCTGCTGCAGTGAAGGCAGTCTGCTCTTTTTCTAGCTTGTGACACAGACTTAGGCAGCTGGACAGGGACAAGTCATGGATGGGGGAGAAGGAGAATCTGCTGCAGTGAAGGCAGTCTGCTCTTTTCTAGCTTGTGACGCACCAGACGCTAGGCAGCTGCAAGACAGGGAACAAGTCATGGATGGGGAGACGGACACCTGCTGCAGTGAAGGCAATTTGCTCTTTTTCTAGCTTGTGACGCACCTGGCGTTTAGGAAGCAAAACAAATGCACACCATTCTTGCTCTATTCTTGGCTGTCTCATGTACTGTGTCCCAGCTGTGATTCTTTCTTTCACATTCTTGCTCTATTCTTGGCTGTCTCATGTACTGTGTCGCAACTGTGATTCATTTCTTTCACATTCTTGCTCTATTCTTGGCTGTCCATGTACTGTGTGCAACTGTGATTCATTTCTTCTACATTCTTGCTCTATTCTTGGCTGTCTCATGTACTGTGTCGCAAATAGTGATTCATTCTTTAACATTCTTGCTCTATTCTTGGCTGTCTCATGTACTGTGTCGCAACTGTGATTCATTTCTTTCACATTCTTGCTCTATTCTTGGCTGTCTCATGTACTGTGTCGCAACTGTGATTCATTTCTTTCACATTCTTGCTCTATTCTTGGCTGTCTCATGTACTGTGTCGCAACTGTGATTCATTTCTTTCACATTCTTGCTCTATTCTTGGCTGTCTCATGTACTGTGTCGCAACTGTGATTCATTTCATTCACATTCTTGCTCTATTCTTGGCTGTCTTATGTACTGTGTCCCAACTGTGATTCATTTCTTTCACATTCTTGCTCTATTCTTGGCTGTCTTATGTACTGTGTCCCAACTGTGATTCATTTCTTTCACATTCTTGCTCTATTCTTGGCTGTCTCATGTACTGTGTCGCAACTGTGATTCATTTCTTTCACATTCTTGCTCTATTCTTGGCTGTCTCATGTACTGTGTCGCAACTGTGATTCATTTCTTTCACATTCTTGCTCTATTCATGGCTGTCTCATGTACTGTGCCCCAACTGTGATTCATTTCTTTCACATTCTTGCTCTATTCTTGGCTGTCTCATGTACTGTGTCGCAACTGTGATTCATTTCTTTAACATTCTTGCTCTATTCTTGGCTGTCTCATGTACTGTGTCGCAACTGTGATTCATTTCTTTCACATTCTTGCTCTATTCTTGGCTGTCTCATGTACTGTGCCCCAACTGTGATTCATTTCTTTCACATTCTTGCTCTATTCTTGGCTGTCTCATGTACTGTGTCGCAACTGTGATTCATTTCTTTCACATTCTTGCTCTATTCTTGGCTGTCTCATGTACTGTGTCGCAACTGTGATTCATTTCTTTCACATTCTTGCTCTATTCTTGGCTGTCTCATGTACTGTGTCCCAACTGTGATTCATTTCTTTCACATTCTTGGTCTATTCTTGGTTGTCTTATGTACTGTGTCCCAACTGTGATTCATTTCTTTCACATTCTTGCTCTATTCTTGGCTGTCTCATGTACTGTGTCCCAACTGTGATTCATTTCTTTCACATTCTTGCTCTATTCTTGGTTGTCTTATGTACTGTGTCCCAACTGTGATTCATTTCTTTCACATTCTTGCTCTATTCTTGGCTGTCTCATATACTGTGTCCCAACTGTGATTCATTTCTTTCACATTCTTGCTCTATTCTTGGCTGTCTCATGTACTGTGCCCCAACTGTGATTCATTTCTTTCACATTCTTGCTCTACTATTCGCCTCTAGGTTGTTTTTTTGGGGGTGGGGAGGGGGGCATCCATGTTTTCGTTAACACTCTAGTGTCCATCTAGGGGTAGCTTTTGTGAAAGAATTAATCTCCATGCTCATCACACATCCTACCCATCTCCAGCGTCTCTTTTGGACGATGATGCTTCTATTCTGTTGTTGACACTTTGCAAGCAGCTCTTGGCCATATTCAGAATCATTATTTCTGTTCTCTTCTAACTGATTTTTAGCCCAGCCATTTGGCTGTGTTGATTAAGACGACAAGACTTCTTCTAGATACCTTTTTCTTAAATGCAACGTCATCAACAGATCTAGGTCTTCCAGAATGAATGTGAGAGTTCATCTAATACATCTTTACTTATTTTCATTTGTTTTACTCTTCAATCAATTTATAACAAATTGAAATCTTGACCTTTCAACGTCTTTTTTGTTCTGTATTCCTTTAGTTTTGTCAATTCGATAACCTTTTGTGTGTGACAATGTCTTTCAACAACTTGTTTCAATTTTACATATTCTGTTATGTACTGTATTCCTTTGGCAAGAACATCCTGTCTAAAATACTATCAATTTCTAGCCAGTTCTACCACCGCCTCCATCGTCATGTTAACGATTTCTTTAATGTCTTGTTGTAGCCGTTGTCATATAGCTTTAATTCTCGGTTAGGGTGTCTAATGGATGGTCAGGCTGGTTACTAGAGGGTTAGGATGGTTACTGGAAGGTTATGCTGGTCACTGGGTGGTTAGGGTGGTTACTGGAGGGTTACTTATGCTGGTTTACTAGAGGGTTTGACTATAGGCTAGATATTTTAAGATCGCTATATCAATGCTGTCGTCACGCAATTTGCAGGTGGTGATCTTTATTTTGTACATTCGACAGAATACAAATCCAATACCTTATTTGGGATTCGAACCCTTGTCTTCATTAGCGAGAGATCGTTGTCCTTTTCTACTCAACCACCCGCTACATCCCGTATACAAAAATACTGTCCGGTGTTAGAACGCAATGACCCGTTTAAGCATGAAATCTTTAACTTGCATGCTAAGTGAAGCAGATGATGTGTCTTTTCCTTTCTCTAATCGTGTTTTGCCTCAAAGCGTCAGGATAAGAAGATATTTCTAGAACGGGCTTTTGTGTGCGCTGCATAAATAGTATCCTTCACTGCCTCTCTTATTTCTGTGGTGACCTTTTACGCAGACCTTTTGCTTTGTTTCCACTGTATCGGAGTAACATTGCTCTTTGAAGCGCACTGTCTGTTAGTAATCTACTTATGTGACCGAACTATTTAATTTGTTGTATCTTGGTGACGTTCAGTATTGATGTTGTACCAAATATATATTCCTTGATGTCTTCATTTCTACCGGTCTCTTCTTGATACTCCCAGCATTCTGGGTTGACTCTTCATCTCTGTCGTGACTAATTTTCTTCTATAATGTCAGCGTTCAGGCGTGAGCACTGATCTTCTTAATTTCGACCTTTGATGTTGTAATTTTCATGTCGTTTTATTAGTAAGAAAATTTAGTGTCTGTCCATGATTTTTGTAATTTATTTCATGTTAAGATATGATAATTTGGTCTACTGTAAATAACTACACATTTTTGTTTAGACGTGTCATCTACGTCTACAAAGTCTTCTACACAGGTCATATCGATTTTTATGTACTAATTAATCCATGTCATCATCAGGTGCAGTGCCGGCTGGCCTCCACAAATCTCTGTCTCTGGTGTTTGCTATCATCCCAGATATTGTTGCTATTCCGTGCCATGAAGTCAAGCTATCAATTAAATGTTCTCTCTGTTTACTTCTTTCATCTATATATATAATAAATAACAATGATTTTCGTTATATAAAACATAAACATTTAGCGGGCAGTGGACAACATATATCTGTTTTTGAATATATTTACCAACCTATGTCTTTTCAAGAGGTCAAAACCTCAAACGAGAGATGCTGTTGAGAAAACATAGAAACATAAACTTCAGCAGGCAGGAACAGACCGGTATATGTTCCTGCAAGATGTCCTCCTAGACCTAGCTTGAGAAGCAAAAGTCAAACAAGTCAATCTGTCATCAGGCGGAACAGACCGGAGCATGTCCTGCAAGACTGTCCTCTCCTGTGTGCGTTGAGAAGCAACATGTGGAAACACCCAGTCAACTTCATAGCGAACAACCGAGCAGCTGCAAGACTCCTACTCACTTGTAAGCTGAAGCCAGGAACACCCGCAATGTCATCAGGCGGAACAGACCGAGCATGTCCTGCAAGACTGTCCTCCCTGTGTGCGTTGAGAAGCAACATGTGAAAACCCAGTCAACTGAAAACTAAGCTATGGGGAAACCTGACAGACTGAAGCTGACTGCCCAGTTTGAGGTCACAGTAAATGAAGCGCATGACCAGAGATCACGAAGAAGAAGAAAGAACATAATGTAACAGAGGTGTCCTCCGTACATCATGGACAGAGAAAAGAACAAGTACATTTATCCAGAAGAAACTTCAAGAGGACTGGCTGATACTATACAGGAAATGAAAATCGTGGCATATCCTAAAGGACGTAGCCATCAACCACAGTAAACGAGTCGTTGATTTTCTAGACACCAGTTATACGTTCAGTAGTTTGCCATTGCTTTCTGAACGGTGAGTTCTATTTTTTCCTTTTGTAAAAATCCCACGGAAACGAATTTGCTTCCAAACTTGCCCACTGCGGGGTTTGAACTAGGTACGCTTGGGTTCGTGATCGAGCTCACTACCGCTTGAGCTACAGACGCTCACTGATGCTATAAATACAAATGAGAAAAATTGAAGTATTTTGGACAAAACACAAGACACAAAGTGTTAGAGAAGACTGTTGTGGAAGGAGGCATCTCGACAAAGAAGAAAGAGGAAGACGACAGAGAAGATGGATTCAGAATGGGAGTGATGATTTGAGCAGAGTTATGGATGCAGAGGCATTTGGAGTGAGATATATATATTTCGAAGGTGACAAAGATATGCTTAAAGCTATTTGATGTTCGTACAAGATGTGGTTTCTGTACTTAGTATACTGTAGGACGGCACAGAAAAGCCTGCACGAATTAGATATGGAAATGTATGCATCGGTTTCATATGCTTATGAGACATGGACACTTAACAAATCAACTGAGAGAAGCATTATTGTCTTTAAATCGTTTTCATAGCAACATATGTTTGTGAGACATGGACACTTAACAAATCAACTGAGAGAAGCATTATTGTCTTTAAATCGTTTTCATAGCAACATATGTTTGTGAGACATGAACACTTAACAAATCAACTGAGAGAAGCATTATTGTCTTTAAATCGTTTTCATAGCAACATATGTTTGTGAGACATGAACACTTAACAAATACTGAGAAGCATTATTGTCTTTAAACGTTTCTACAAATATGTTTGGAGACATGACACTTAACAAATCCTGAAAGCATTATTCTCTTTAAATACAAATACAACATAATCAGTTATCAGTTATATGAGGACTATCATCATAGCACTCCGGACATGTCCATAGGTGCTCCGATCTCCGCCTCAACAAATCCAGCAGCGTCCAGCGACCCAACACGCCAGTTCGATGTTGATCAATCAATCTCTTTGCATATTTAGTATGTCGTTCTTTTCGGGCTGTACCAATAGGAATCAACTGAGATACTATATAACCATACAACATAATATTGCTTGAAATATATTTCATTCACAGAACAACAAATAAATTCATAATAATAATGTCTTTTCAGACCTTCATGTGTAATATGCCTGCAATTTTAAATTTCTAGCTCCTGGTGGTAGAAGGGTCAATTCCATTCCTCAAATACTTCCCCTTCTTCTTCGAACGCCCCATATCGACCACTTGTTAACCCCCTCTGTGTGATTTGCATGTGATCTAAACCTAAGATCGATTGTACGTTGTGCCAGTTATGCGCCCACAAGTAGACCAGCACATACGATTTATGCGATGCCTTTTATTTAATAGGGTAGCTTCCCTAGGTCCTACAACCGTCGTCTCTTACGACATGCCTTGTAGGTCGCAGGGGTACTATTCCTTGCTTCCATTGCAGACCCCGACACCACGCGGACAGTGTTACAATATTATTAATACTTCTTCTTTCTTCTTCTGCGTTCTCACTAGATTGGGATTTCGGATTCTCTAATAAAGGCAGCCGTTTGTCTCAGATTATCAGCCACACCATACAGTTTGTCTTGGACACTAGTGTAAGTGGGCCACCTCTTTCTTCTCAAGTCTGCATACTGGGGGCAGTTCTGTAGGATGTAATTTCTATGATTTCTGCTTCCCGTTTGTGCCGACCTCTTCCTGCAGTAAGTTTTGGCCACCCTCGTGATGGTGGGTCTGACATTCTTACCGAGTGGCTAAATCTCAGAGGCAGATTGGCGACCATAGAATCCGTTATCCCATTCCGCATTGTGAGGGTCGTTGCACCATGTTATGCGCCTTACGGCCTGGTGCATCCGTTTTCTGCAAGCATTTGTTTCGGGTTAGCATTCCCTAGAGGACACATGAATCCGATTTCAACCAAACCTCCCTAGCGTCTCTTACGACATGCGTGGCAGGTAACAATGGTTCTATTCTTTACGTCCCAAATTTGGGCCCCGGTAACCACTCGGGCGATATTACTAATACAATAAATAACAACATCAATGTTAATATAGCTGAGATGCAGACGATTTTATCCAGTGAAAAAAAATCGAACATGTGTGGCTAAGGGATAGAAGAATTATTGTTCCTTCCAAAATTCGTGAACACCTTTACCGACCGATACAATATCATCCACTTGACAGGAATTATTGATTTTTACATTTTATAATAGGTAACAGTGGCTACCTTCCTAAAGTATTTTTTGCCCACCCAAACCTTCAGTGCTGTAAGATTGTATTATATGTTATTACTAAAATTACACGCCCGAGTGGTTACCGGGCCCAAATTTGAGATGCAAAGAATAGAACCACTGCTACTTGCCACGCATGTCGTAAGAGGCGTCTAAGGAGGTTTAGCTGAAATCGGATGCACATGTCCTAAATGTGTAGAAGTCTACACGTTTAGGGCCTACCAAACCAATGTGCAACGTATACACGTTCTTGACAAAGATCAAGCACATCACAAAGAGTGATTAAAATTGGTCGTATAGAACGAACACAAAGAAGAATAAAATAACAGCGCTGTTGATTTGGTGTACTTCTAGACGTCTAGCAGTACGATTGACAAGTTCGTCTATAATAAAGCACTTTTGTGATCCACATGCAATTCAGCGCAAGTCAAAACCGGGAATCCCGTGGAATTAATCAGTGCACAATGTATTCTATCGACATGTCATTGGCGTATGTACACAACATTTATTTTCATTTATAGAAGTGGAAGATATCATTTGCTCACTATGTCACCTTTCTTTTTTTATAATATGTAATGGAGATACGACTTTGCAAACATTCACCTCCATTTTGTGTATTACTGTAAATTCTAAACTTTGGTTATCATTTTGTTGTGCCTATGCAAAATTATATTTTTTTAAATGTATTTTTTTGTATCAACTAAGCTACCTACCAATTAGTTAAACATGAATTCGTAAGGTCGTGATGTATATAAGACTGCATGCAAACAATTACTGTAATCCATCCGGTAGATTTCCTATAAATTAAACCTTGGTGTGATCACGAATTTTGATACGAACTATATGGCCTTTTTCATCTTTACAGACGGTCAATTGGCAAGTGTTTTACTGTGACAACTTCTGAGTGTAAGCTTTTCTCTCTTGTCTGTACAGACGGTCAATTGGCAAGTGTTTTACTGTGACAACTTCTGAGTGTAAGCTTTTCTCTCTTGTCGTTCAGCTCATACATAAGTCTCTTCTCAAAAGACTCTGTGCCCTTTCGCAATTTGGCTTTCCACACAACTCTGTCATCAGCTAGTCTTTCCCATGTGCTGGACCTATAGAAATGTTTTTCATTGAGGCTTTGCAGACATCTTTATATCTGAGCAGTGGTCTGCCTGGTGCCTCTTTAAACTATAGTTTTGGAACGAACTATAGTTACAAAATAAAACAAGATTGCAAAATCAAGAAGATGCGAAAAAACATAAAAATAATGTTTCTTAACAAATCTGATTAACATTTTAAAGCAGGCAGAATACAATAGGGCGCCATAAAATAAGGCGCTATGGCGTCCGTTAGACAGCGTTGGATTCTAGATATTTGCTTTTGTTCTCTAGTATTCCTATGTGTTTTAAAATACTAAAAGTATGCAGATCTCACACATACTTAAGTGTAATATTAGCGTTACACGGGAACAATCTCCAAATGTTGTTTAGATTGATAAAGGAAGTTCTGCTTTTATTTAGCTTTGTTGTTGATATCCTAGCTGACACTCCCATCTGTTGTTAATAAGTTTCTGACAATTTGTGAATGTATTTACTGATGTTAGTTCCTGTTTCCTTATCTTTTCTGGTGCAGTGTTAGAGTCGTTATTTAAGGTAAATACTTCTGATTTCTTGTGGTTTATTATCATCCCAGCTTGTTGTCTCTGTAGCCTAGAGGTTGGGTGCTCATCTCTCGTACCAAATGTACCAGGTTCGATCCCTTGTGGCACCATTTGAATATTTTTCCAGAGATTCCTGATCTCAGTGTAGGTGAGATCGAGTTCCTAGTCCTATTGGAGACGGACGTTAAAACGTAGGTCCCGTGTTTAATTTGAGAACGTTAAATAACCATTGGCACTCAAAAATCGAGAAGAGCAGGCTGGAATGCCGCTGTCCGCGCAAAATTCATTAGAAAAGATGAAAAATAAAATTCCTACAGATGTATCTTCCTCATCTTCAAAATTATATCAGGAACCCTCGCCGGTGCTACGGAATTCGTCCACTGCAGCTGAGATCTTCCTGTGTAAGAAAGAGATCGGAGCACACATGGTTACTCACTGAAGTGCAATGATGATGGTCCTATCAATCAATCAATCAGTCAAACAACTTGTTGGCTGTATTTGTGTAGTCTTCCTGTATTTTCTTGAATGTCTTGACAGGAACGTATGTGTTAACTCTTAGTGGACCAGGGCAAAAGTCACGTTTTTACAAGAGCTTTCACGTTTTGATAACCAAACGCCACTTAGCATGGTGGAATGTAAAAACGCGTCCACTTCAAACGCCACCTAGCGTGGCGCTTGGTCCACTAAGAGTTAATGCATAGATTCCCAAACTTTTTCGGCCCACCGCCCACTTTGCACGACATAAACTTTGTAACGCCCCCTTTACATTATAACAGTTTGTCACACACCCCCTCGTCCCCCAAATATATATACATGCTGTGTTTTCACTTTGACATCGAAAATTGATATATATTTCTGTCATACATGGTCAATTTTCAAATAATTATATTCATGAAATAGAAAATTGATGAAAAAATGGATCTTGTAAGACGGGCATAAGATGAATTAAAATGCAGAATTCAAATTTTTAAAGATTATTCAATCGCAAAATCACGAAAAAAAATTCCCCCAAATGCTTCTGAACCCACTATCGCCCCCCTGGAAAGCTTCAGTGCCCACAGGGGGGCGGTACCGCCCACTTTGGGAAAGGCTGTGTTAATGGAATCTACGCCCGAGTGGTTACCGGGGCCCAAATTTGGGGTGTAAAGAATAGAACCACTGTTACCTGCCATGCATGTCGTAAGAGGCGACTAAGGAGGTTTGGCTGAAATCGGATGCAGTGTCCTAAACGTGTAGAAGTCTATGCGTTTAGGGGCCTACCAAACCAATGTGCAACGTATACACGTTCTTGGCACAGATCAAACATCACAAAAAGTGATTAAAATTGGTCGTAAAGAACGAAGACAAAAAGAAGAAGAGAATGGAATCTACATTTTCCAAATCTTACAATGTAGAGAAAATTGCCCATTCTATTAGGAAGCAAGATCACTAACTTACTTACTTACTTAATCCCGTCATGTCTAGTGACACATGGGGCTTCAGAAAGGACTTTCCATGCTCTCCTGTCCCGTGTAACCTTCAGCGCAGAGCCCTACGTCAGAGATGCGGTGTCCAGTTCCTCTTCCATCATGCGCCTCCATGTTGTCCGTGGTCTGCCTTTCTTTCTCTTTCCTTCTGGTGTCCAAGTGAGGGCTACCCTTGCAGGCATTTCTTGTCTCATTCTCATAACATGTCCGAGCCATTTCCATCTTCTCTTAATGAGTATGTCATTCATTGTCTCTTGTCTTGTATCTTAGAAAGATCACTAACTACTACGCTATTATGACTCAGTCTAAACAGACCAACACTCAACCAACCGTAAAATCTAGATATTAGATTGTAGAACAAGTAGACACTCAACAACAGCGGTATCTAGCTATATGATCTCTTGATATGTTTGATAAAGGCCTTTTGGTCGAAACGTTGCTATATATTTTTATTGTTTTTGTATTTTGTAAAAGTACAGTATTTCGTTTTTACGTGTTTCGCCATATGATCTCTTAATAAGAAGACCAAAAAAACATAACTATAGACATATTAGATCGTTTTAAAAAATAGACTTCACATAACATCAACATCAGACATCAGATAACATCAACATAAGACATCACATAACATCAACATCAGACATCAGATAACATCAACATGGGACATCACATAACATCAACATGAGACATCACATAACATCAGACATCAGACATCAGATAACATCAACATGAGACATCACATAACATCAACATCAGACATCAGATAACATCAACATGAGACATCACATAACATCAACATGGGACATCACATAACATCAACATGAGACATCACATAACATCAACATGGGACATCACATAACATCAACATCAGACATCACATAACATCAACATGAGACATCACATAACATCAACATGAGACATCATATAACATCAACATCAGACATCACAAAACATTAACATGAGACATTACATAACATCAACATCAGATAACATCAACATGAGACATCACATAACATCAACATGGGACATCACATAACATCAACATGAGACATCACATAACATCAACATCAGACATCACATAACATCAACATGAGACATCACATAACATCAACATCAGACATCACATAACATCGACATCATACATTACATAACATCAACATGAGACATCACATAACATCAACATGAGACATCACATAACATCAACATCAGACATCATATAACATCAACATCAGACATCACATAACATCAACATGAGACATCACATAACATCAACATCAGACATCACAAAACATTAACATGAGACATTACATAACATCAACATCAGATAACATCAACATGAGACATCACATAACATCAACATGGGACATCACATATCATCAACATGAGTCATCACATAACATCAACATGAGACATCACATAACATCAACATGAGACATCACATACCATCAACATCAGACATCACATAACATCAACATCAGACATTACATAACATCAACATGAGACATCACATAACATCAACATGAGACATCACATAACATCAACATGAGACATCAAATAACATCAACATGAGACATCACATAACATCAACATGAGTCATCACATAACATCAACATGAGACATCACATAACATCAACATGAGACATCACATACCATCAACATCAGACATCACATAACATCAACATCAGACATTACATAACATCAACATGAGACATCACATAACATCAAAATGAGACATCACATAACATCAACATGAGACATCACATAACATCAACATGAGACATCACATACCATCAACATCAGACATCACATAACATCAACATCAGACATTACATAACATCAACATGAGACATCACATAACATCAACATGAGACATCACATAACATCAACATGAGACATCACATACCATCAACATCAGACATCACATAACATCAACATCAGACATTACATAACATCAACATGAGACATCACATAACATCAACATGAGACATCACATAACATCAACATGAGACATCACATACCATCAACATCAGACATCACATAACATCAACATCAGACATCACATAACATCAACATGAGACATCACATAACATCAACATGAGACATCACATAACATCAACATGAGACATCACATAACATCAACATCAGACATCACATAACATCAACATCAGACATTACATAACATCAACATGAGACATCAGATAACATCAACATGAGACATTAGATAACATTAACATGAGACATCACATAACATCAACATGGGACATCACATAACATCAACATGAGACATCACATAACATCAACATCAGACATCACATAACATCAACATGAGACATCACATAACATCAACATCAGACATCACATAACATCAACATCATACATTACATAACATCAACATGAGACATCACATACCATCAACATGAGACATCACATAACATCAACATCAGACATCACATAACATCAACATCATACATTACATAACATCAACATGAGACATCACATAACATCAACATCAGACATCATATAACATCAACATCAGACATCACATAACATCAACATGAGACATCACATAACATCAACATCAGACATCACAAAACATTAACATGAGACATTGCATAACATCAACATCAGATAACATCAACATGAGACATCACATAACATCAACATGGGACATCACATAACATCAACATGAGTCATCACATAACATCAACATGAGACATCACATACCATCAACATCAGACATCACATAACATCAACATCAGACATTACATAACATCAACATGAGACATCACATAACATCAACATGAGACATCCCATAACATCAACATCAGACATCACATAACATCAACATCAGACATTACATAACATCAACATGAGACATCACATAACATCAACATGAGACATCAGATAACATCAACATCAGACATCACATAACATTAACATCAGACATCAGATAACATCAACATGAGACATTAGATAACATTAACATGAGACATCAGATAACATCAACATGAGACATCAGATAACATCAACATCAGACATCAGATAACATCAACATCAGACATCAGATAACATCAACATCAGACATCAGACATCAGATAACATCAACATCAGACATCACATAACATCAACATCAGACATCACATAACATCAACATCAGACATCAGATCATATCTCTGAAGCTGGAGAAGGCACACCTGTATGGCAGGGAACACTGATAAAAAGGAAAGCAGACTTTCCCGCAAAAATAAATCAGATTCGCTATACCAGGCGTCAGTGGCGGCTCGTCATTAAGGGCCAGAGGAGCGGGACACCACCAAAAATAATATGTAACGTGTATTTATTATTAAAGTTGGCACAAACCGTGCTTGAATTACATAGATAAACAAAGAATGAAGTGGTTTGGCCACTAATAAGAATGCATCCAAACTCCACAGTATACAGAGTCTTCTACAACAGAACATCGGGAAAGAAGGCAAGAGGAAGACCACGGAAAAGATGGTTAGATGGCGTGGCAGCATCCTGTGAAAGAGCAAAGATAACAATCACACAAGCCACCAGAACAGCGCAAGACAAAACAGAAAACCACGACACTGGGCAACAACCCGGTAGCAGTGTGACGACAAAGAAGAAGAAGAATAAATTAAAATATAACATAACCCAAAGCCATGATTTTCCCGAAAATGTGTGTCTGGTCCCACCAACAAAAATGATCACGAGCCGCTACTGCCAGGTCAGGCCGCTACTGCAGACTACGCCTGACGAACGCAAGAAGAAGAAGAAGGCGAAGACATCAGGCTAAATTACACAGCCTCTTCTTTTCTTTTTTTTCTCTTTTTTTTCTCTCTTTATAACTCTTTTTACAAACCTCTAGATCTGTGGCTCTCAACCTGTGGGTTACGACCACTTTGGGGATCTAACGACAATTTCACAGGGGTCGCCTAAGACCATCGGAAAACACATATATTATCATAATTAGAAATTAATATTTCACAATATATTTAAGTACATATTGTTTTGGGGATTAATCGCTATACTTTAATTATGTTCAATTACAACAATGAAAATACATCCTGAATATCAGATATTTATATTACGATTCATAACAGTTGCAAAGTTACAGTTATGAAGTAGCAACAAAAATAATTTTATGGTTGGGAGTCACCACAACATTAAGAATGTTGAGAACCACTGTTCTAGACGAATTCCCCGTTATCTCTCTCATCTCCAAGTTTATTTCAGTCGAGAAGAGAATGGTTGAAACAGAGGACCCCTGCCTGTATCACACACGTTTTTAATTCAAATGGTTGGCTTTTCTATTTTTCGTTTGTTTGGGGTTTTAAACCTTCTTTAAGCCGAGGCACGCCCCTTTCAACCTAAGGCGAACCTTTTATTGGTTATATCAGAGCGTGTAGGCCAACAAACATGAACAATAAGAATTAACTCCTTTCGGAGAATCCAAGACTCATCTATTTTCTATGGGGTTTTTTTGGGGGTTCCGATCCAGAAGCACTTGAGCTGAAAGATCTTCGGCTCGGTGTCATGGACATCGTAACCATTCGGCTCGGTGCCCTGAATACCGTAAATCTGGGGAACCTGTAGCTTTTCTGTCAGTCCGCGGAGTTGAACCCGCACTTACAGAGGAGTAGTCACCCGTAGTCCAACGCGCTACGAACACGCTGGGCACGCGGGCTATTTCTATGTTTAAAAACTGCATTCGAATTTGACATCCGGACTTTCGATAATTATTAATATTATTAAAATATAAATATTTTCAGAACAATTATTATTGTTTGAGATTTATTCTTAATTTTTCATACGACTTCCTCTCCCAATTGCTAATAACGTTTTAATATCTGCACTGTAATCAACATATCTGGGCGATTGCTATAGACAAATATTTATATAAACATTCTACGTAAATATATTTATAAATTATCGATATGAAAGGGAAGCAATATACATTTCAGATGTTGGTCACGAGTTATCGTTTATGTTGTTTGCTGTGTAATTGTAAGCATTCTATCACGACGGAAATTAAGTGTCTGTACAGAGTGTTGGGATAATCAAGAAGTGTCTGTACAGAGTGCTGGAAGTATCAAGAAGTGTCTGTACAGAGTGCTGGAAGTATCAAGAAGTGTCTGTCAGAGTGCTGGAATAATCAAGAAGTGTCTGTCAGAGTGCTGGAAGATCAAGAGTGTCTGTACAGAGTGCTGGAAGTATCAAGAAGTGTCTGTACAGAGTGCTGGAAGTATCAAGAAGTGTCTGTACAGAGTGCTGGAAGTATCAAGAAGTGTCTGTACAGAGTGCTGGGATAATCAAGAAGTGTCTGTACAGAGGTGAAAGTATCAAGAAGATGTCTGTACAGAGTGCTGAAGTATCAAGAAGTGCTGTTCAGAGTGTTGGAAGTATCAAAAGTGTCTGTATAAGTCTGAAGTATCAGAAGCGACTGGTTTAGAAGGTAAAACATCAGGAAGACATTGTATATATAACGTCAGTACTGAAATCCATCAAGAAATAACTAGTTATATTGTTTGGACACATCAACAAATTATCAACAGATAGTAACCATTGAAAAGGAAGGCTACTCAGATGCAGTGAATAACAAGTGGATGGACGTCCACACAAAAATAGAATACAGAAATAACAGAGACAAGAAAAAATACCATGTATGAAGCGCACACAAAAATTTGTTCTAGAAATCTTTTCTTATCCTGAAGCTGTAAGACAACACAAGAGTAAAGAAAAGAAAAGAAAAGAAGAGGCTGTATAATATGGCCTAATGTCTCATGTTGATGATATTTGATGTCTACTTTTTTTTAAACAATCTAATATTTCGATATTTCTCTTTTTTTGTCGTCTTATTAAGAGATCATATAACTAGAGATTGCTGTGTTTATTGTCTACTTGTTCTTAAATCTAATATGTAGATTTTCCGGTTAGTTGGTTGTTGGTCTGTTTAGGTTTAGAGTCATAATAGTCCAATATTGCTCCTACATTATGCTATCAGTGCCAAACCTGGACACTGACATTAAATGATAGAAGAAAACTGGTCACAACAGAGATGAAGTGTCTACGAAGAATGCTGGAAGTAACAAGAAGAGACCGGTTGAGAAATGAAGACATCAGGAAAAAGGTGGGTACAACATCAGTACTGCACTTTATCAAGCAACAACAAATTAAATGGTTATGCCACATAAGCAGATTACCAACAGACAGTGCGAAACAAAGGGCAATGTTACTCCGATAAAAGTGAATACAAAGCAAAATGTTGGCCACGCAAAAGGCGGACCTCAGAGATAACAGAGGCGACGAAAAAACACTACTTATGAAGCGCACACAAAAGTCCGTTCTAGAAATCGCTTCTTACCGTGAAGATGTGAGGCAAATCAGGACGGGAGAAGAGAAAGACAAAAAAAAAAAAGGCGCATAGAGAGGCTCGCTCCAGGCATCTCCATGTTTGACCTGACGCTGAAAGGAAAAACATGATTAGAGAATAGAACGATAGATAACGTAGTAGTTAGTGATCTTGCTTAATAATAGCATGGTTTAATGGTCAAATTTCAGAATTGATGTTTGATTTTTTTTCTTAATAGCAACAGCTTCCAAGTCCACTTTGTCTTAAGTTAGTGCCAGAGAAACACCAGGAAGTAAAGGCGAGTGGTACCATGATGCCTACATCACCCATCGTGTGCTGTTAGTCACACAAAATGCATCCCTAACTCTGAATGGATAGATGACATCCTCCTCTTCATCCCCAGGGACAACGTTTCTATTAGTAAAGTAATTTTTTAAAAAGTAAAGCACCCTTTGTGTACCACGTGGTATGTAGGATAATAGTGGCGTTATGGATCGTATTTTTCATTGACCGTCGGAGTTCAACGATAAGTGATGTGGTCAACATCACACTTTCTACCTTTATTTACCAGTGCTTTTCCTGGTACCCAATTGAGGCTGCGTCGACCTGAACGCCGTTACAGTCGGAAAAATTCCCCACGTCCTCTGTGTAACTGAACCCGGACTTCCTCACCCCAGTGGTTACCGGGGCCCAAATTTAGGGTGTAAAGAATAGAACCACTGCTACCTGCCACGCATATCGTAAGAGGCGACTAGGAGTTTGGCGTGGGCCTAGCTACCCACACCGTAAAAACACTAGATGGCTACAGAATGGAGAGCGAACCGAGTAAATGCTGGCTGAAACCGGACACATCGCCGAAGGATAAGAGCTCCAAATGATGCTGAAGAGGTGACGTAAAACACACTAATGCTAAGGCTGCATGAATCAGATCTCCACATTAATGGAATTTATGTGGAGGTCTGGTACATCGGTCTGGGCGGTGATCGCGAGAGAGAGAGAGAGAACCCGGACTTCTATTTCTGTTTTTTTTCTGGCACACTTTACATCGACAAGTTGTCGTAGTCTGGCTTCATAATTTCTCGTACCTGTTTTTCAATAAACTCTACACCTGATGTATCAACTGCGGAATAGAACACTGGTCAACAGCGACAAACATACACACAAAGCTGTTTGGAAGCCTTGATGAACTAACAAAAATAATAATATACATCCAGAGAACTGGACTCATTGTGTAGACATTGAACCCCAACAACGAGAAGAAGAGGAAGAAGAAAAAGGCACTAGAATTATATCCCACAATATATCCTAAGGTAGTGTAACCGGTTTTTATTACATTTTTATATCTGACATATGCCCTCCTGCCCAGCGTGTTCGTAACGCATTGGGCGACGGGTGACAAGCCCCTTGTGAGTGCGGTCCAAGGTTTTACAACCTAATCGTATCGATTTTCAACTGCATAAGATCTTTACTTTATCAACTGCATAGAGATCTTTTACTTTATCAACTGCAATGAGATCTTTTACTTTATCAACTGCATAGAGATCTTTTACTTTATCAACTGCAATGAGATCTTTTACTTTTTCAACTGCATAGAGATCTTTACTTTATCAACTGCAATGAGATCTTTTACTTTTCAACTGCAAGAGATCTTTTACTTTATCAACTGCATAGAGATCTTTTACTTTATCAACTGCAATGAGATCTTTTACTTTTTCAACTGCATAGAGATCTTTTACTTTTTCAACTTAAACACGGAACTTATGTTTTATCACCAGCCTTTGATAGGACTAGGAACTGGAATTCATCTACATTGAGATCAGGGTCTCTTTAAAAATAGCTCGATTGCTTCATGCGAAGAGCGAACCCAGTACATTTGAAGTGAGAGGCGAGTAACTTACCTCCACGCAAAAGAGACCCGTTCAGTGACTGATTGATTGAAACATTATCATCAGTGGCGGCTCGTGATATTTTTTTGGGGGCCAGACATTTTTTCCGAATAAATCATGGTTTTTAGTTGCTATATTTTAATTTACAAAATAATAAATACACGTTATACATTATTTTTAGTAGGGCCAGGCCCCACTGGCCCTTAATGACGAGCCGCCACTGATTATCATTGTACTTATGTGCATAACTTGATTGATTGAAATAGCAGCATTGTACTTATAGGAATAACCACGTGGGCTGCAATCTCTTTCTTACACTAGAAGTGTTCAGTAGCAGTGCACGAGCTCAGTAGCACCGGCAAGTGTTCCTGACGGCATATTTAACAAAAGTTAATGTTTGCATCAATTTGAAATGATATAGTGTTATAATGCAACAATGTCACTTGATGAATGTTGACTATTATTGGTTAACACAATTGTTAACTAGTGTAACATATAGAAGTCTATTAGAGATCTCCTATCCCTTGATGAGAATTTAATGTCGTTTGACGTATCTAGCACTTAACTTATCTATCACTTGACTTATCTATCACTTGGCTTATCTATCACTTGACTTATCTATCACTTGACTTATCTGTCACTTGACTTATAAGTCGCTACACAATGTGTTAGATCATTTTTATTTATAGATACACCGCTCTCCCGCATCCCCGGCAGAAGACAAACATCAGACTTCACTGGACTTTGAGTACATCTTCTCATGACTGAGAGCCTTCTGTGTTTGTTCATACATCTACAATTTTCTTGTGGAAGCTTGCAGTCCTTCTTTAATGTGGATAGCTCAAAAATAAAACTTGCATTATAGAGCTTATTAACCTCTAATTAGAACAATCAATGAAAAGAATAAACGCCCGCCTGCCCAGCGTGTTCGTAACGCGTTATACGACGGGTGACAAACCCCTGTGAGTGCGGTTCAATTCCTCGGGCTGGCAGAAAAGCCACAGATTCTCCAGATTTACGGTGTTTGTGGCACCGAACCGAAGTGTTACGATATCCATGGCATTGAGCCGAAAAGCTGAAAGCTCAAGTGCTTCTGGATGGAAAAAAATAATAATAAACACAAATCCTTCTCTGTTTACGAGAAATTCTTTGAATTAACAAGGGAAATGAGACAATTGACAAAACAAAATAAGTCTACACATTTAAGCTATATGAAACAAAGTTTAGCAAAGGCGTAATGTCAAATAGGCTGAATCTTGCAGTACAAAATCTCTAAGTTACATATAGCTCCCCATCTGGATGATATAATATATAATATAATATAATATAATATAATATAATATAATATAATATAATATAATATAATATAATATAATATAATATAATATAATAATAAAGTCCAAAACCCCGTTTGGGTCGTAGTGGTGTCACTGTGGAGACATCAGCACAAAAAGAACACCATGAGTCTCTGTCTTCAACTCCTCGAGCGAGTGTGAAAAAACTATGTCCTGACCAGCATATAATAAATGAGGCTGACAACATAACTCTCGCTGTATGGTTTCTAAACAAATAAATACGAGCCCAACACATTATTTCCAAATATTCTACATGATATGAAAACAAGTCTCCTATAAGACTAAGAACTCGATCACCACTAAACTTTAATTGAGTTAAACTTCAATAAAATGTTAGATCGCTTTGATTGGGAAACCAACAGATTAGTTTTGCAAAGGAGTCGCTTCTAATCAATCAGGGGACGTAAAAATCAATTTAGTTTAATTAGAGTTCTTAATCCTTGCAAATTTCTGTTTGTTGTATTTTTCTCAACACTATAACGCATGAAAGATGTTAGGTTTTATCAAGAGTAGTAGAAGGCTTCATATTGAAGAAGACAGCTGGAGACTGACATGAAAAGGATAGTTCAAACATGGAAAGAATTGGAAGAGATGGCAAGAGAGAAGAAGAGCTGGAAGAAGTTTATTGAAGACATGTGCTCCATTGGGAGGTGAAAAGAAGAAGAAGTAGAAGGCTTAGAAGGAGAACAGTCATGGAATTTAACAGTTTTGTTAGCAGGGGGTTCGTCATTAGGACCAGTGGGGCCCGGCCCACCAAAACTGAAAGGGGAATAACTTCCCGGAATAGACAGATAATAGTAAATACTCAAAATACTCAAAAAACCATGATTTTTCCTAAAATTTGCGTCTGGCCCCACCAAAAAAAATGACCACGAGCCGCCACTGTTTGTTAGTATGAACAAGATATTGCATAAGACAAGCAAATAAACAAAAGAAAAGCGTGTGAGGACATGCATTCTTCACGTGGTAACATATGGATGTAAATCATGGACATAACACAAACATTCAAGAAGAAAATCGAATTCTTTGAAACTAAATGCTAAATATAAATCATTAATATTCTCTTCTGAACAGAGAAGAAGAATAAAATGCAGATATCTTGCAAAAGATCTGAAAATTAAAAAAAACATTGTCTCATAAACAATATCATATCTCTGAAACCAAAATATTTGTTTCCCATTGAACGTTACATGGTTAGGAGAGAGAAGCAATGGATGACATGGTTAGGAGAGAGAAGCAATGGAGGACATGGTTAGGAGAGAGAAGCAATGCAGGACATGGTTCCTGGAAGACGAAGCATTAGGTAACCAAAACGACGATGGTAACAGAGCAGTCAAGAAACCTTGAACATGACGTTGGAGAAGGCTGGTGAACATGCTAGAGGCCGAGAGTTTTCAAGCTGGCTTGGATGAGAGCGAATTACTCTGCACAAACATGCTACATGATTAGTCAGTTTCGGCTCGTCATTAAGGGCCAGAGGGCCGGCCGCACCAAAAATAATTTGTAACATGTCTTTATTATTTAATAAATTAAAATGTAACCTAACCAAAAGACATGATTTTCCCGAAAATTTGTGTCTGGCCCCACCAACAAAAACGATCACGAGCCGCCACTGTGATTAGTAATATGCTAATAGTGTGCTTCGTAAACTAACTCACTTCCTTGTTTTTGCTATTTCTCCCTTTCTTAAATAGTTTTACTGCAATCCTAGCTATCACTGTTTATTAATTATTCGTTACTGATCCTATTTCATATCAATCCGGACAGACATACAAGTGCTTAGTTTCTCATAGAAGATGTCAATGGTATGTGCAAGTTGGTGGTTGAACATAATCAATTCTTCAAATATTTACAACAAATTATACAACTTTTCTTCTTTCTTTCTTCTTTTGTCATTCTCTGCTTTTTTGCCGCTAGGCGTAGCAGGTTTAACTGATGATCGGTTTCCGAGATAATGCACGCTAGGTCACTTGATATGGTGTGATATTGTGGAGTTTTAAGATGTCTGTAACTCTATCAACCCATCTTTTTCTTGGTCTGCCCTTCCTCTTGATGATTCCATTTTCAGGTTGTACGCTCTTGCAACTGGTGTATTCGGGTTCATTCTCACCAAGTGGACAAACCATTTGAGTCTCTGTTTTTCAATAAATCTAATAGCAGGTGTTGTTCCGACTGTTCTTCTAATTTCCTCATTTCTTATATGGTCTCTTCTTGTTTTATTTACTGCTTTCCTCAGGCATCTCATTTCGGATGTGGTAATTTTCCTTTCTTGTTCTTTTGTCAGTGCCCATGTTTGGCTCTACTTTTCTTTACAAATTTGATTAAAATTCCAAGAAAGAGTATAATCATCATCATGTGCAGCGTCGTACCAGCTGGATCTCCACAACTATATATCTTCAGTGCTGACTATCAGTTCTGAGGTTGACACTCTAACCATGAAACCATACTATACACAACTTTCCCTCTCTGTGGTTCTCTGTCTCAACTTTCACTCAATTTACTGGTTGCTGCAATACATGCTAAAATAAAATATTTTCTCACTATCATCAGGTGCAGTGCCGGCTGACGTAGGCGATCATGGATCTCCACAAATCTCTATCTTTGGTGTTTGCTATCAACTCAGATGTTGACGCTCTACCGTGCCACGAAGTCAGGCTATCCATAATTGTCTCTCTCTGTCTTCCTCTGTCTCGTCTACCCTCGATTTTACCAGTTTCTCATTATATTCCAGAAAAATGATGATTGCCTCTTTCCTATATTTATAATAAGTTTGCATATGCGTTGATTTTATTCAGCATACCAACACAACCATTTAACAATCTAGTAATTCTTATCATTCTTCTAAAACACCATATCTCTGTGGCATTCAGAGATTGTGCTATCTCTGTTTGTTTATTGTCCATGACTACTTTCTACGTGTCAGTATGTGCGCAGTATACATGTCTCTTTAATAGCTGTACCATCTTTGATTAGGCGGTCGCTAAGCAACTGCATTATGGCCCTTGATTTATCTCTAACACTATGTACTCTCAGTACAAGCTTGTAAATTCTCTCCCATTACCGATAAGAAGGTAGTGCATGTCTAGATTGAGTGTATAAACTATCAACAATAGACAACAATCGTGTCATATAAACTATATCTTCTAATGAATGGAATATCGAATGGTTGGAGAAGACCTTCGTGGAAGGAGGAATCCCTCCCGGCAAAGAGGAGAAGAGGAAGACCACGGATACGATGAGGGAGGGGGCGGGGGTAGGTTGTTACTGATGGTTTGAACATGACAGCTATAGAGACCGGACATATGGTCTACGACAGAGAGAAAAATTCCAAAGAACTGTTGGTGTTGCAAAGTTCTGCTCAAGCTAAGCTAATTGATGATTGTGATGTATCTCTCACTCTCGATCACCGCTTAGACTGATGTACCAGATTTCCACATACATTCTGCTGTTGTTTTTATGTTGCTGTTGTTAAATTCTGCCCCGTCCCTCCGTACAGCTTCTCATTTAGCTCGGTATTTTCCGGCCGGGTTTCATTTCTCAGGTCTGCTAGCAGTGGGTAGTCTTGCGATAGGTGCTCTGCCGTTATATCCGCCTGCTCCCAGTGTCACAGGCTAGTTGTGTCTATTTTAAATCAAATTGTGATGTATGAAGTACGCTCAGTCGTACAACAAGTCATAAGTCAATAACCTTGTGTGATCCTAATTTCCTGGCAGGTGGTATTTCATTTTCTGGATCTACAACGCAATCATCAATGCTGTCTGCTGTCAAATATATAATACATCTTTCTGCAATAACTGCAAAACTGGCTGAAACTGACCAAGTTCGCGTATCAACCTACCTTGCCCAGATTACCTTAATCGTCCAGATCCGCATTATACTGTACTGAGGTTCACTTATTTCAGGTTGGAGTGACTTTTGTTTTCTGCAGTCTAAAAGTTAATTGCATATTCTTTACAGGACTTTGCGAATCAACCCCAGCTTTTTTAACGCTGTTTGTGATTTTTCTGCAGTCTAGAAACTCTAAAAATAGACATTGAACTATTGACACTAAAATCTGATCAGTTCTCTATTTCCGTTAGATATTTCACGCGCCTCACAAAAACAAATTATCAAAGTACGCCGCCGGAGAAGTATGTGAGATTCATTACCAAAGTGATATTCACCTGAGGCTACACAGTTGTTTATGCAGTCGACATTTTTATTAGATCAAAAGACTGATGTGCGAGACATGTTTTTCAACTATTAAATTAATTTGATAAATTCCAATCCAACATAGAGAAAATATTTGGAATAAATTTGTTTTGAATATTTTATCTAATGCTATGATACTTTACCAAGGATATTATAGCAACAGATGGGGGTCTATAAGGGTTATAACGTGATAGCAATAGATGGGGATTGGGACGGGGCTAGAACATGATAGCAATAGATGGGGATCTGGGTGGGGGCTAGAACATGATAGCAATAGATGGGGGTCTATAGGGGTTATAACGTGATAGCAATAGATGGGGATCTATATGGGTTATAACTGATAGCAATAGATGGTGATTGGGAGGGGCTAGAACATGATAGCAATAGATGGGGATTGGGGAGAGGGGCTAGAACATGATATCAACTGATGGGGATCAGGAAAGGGCTAGAACATGATAGCAATAGATGGGAATTGGGAGGGTGCTAGAACATGATTTCAATTGATAGGGATCGGGGGACTAGAAATTATAGCATTATATAGGAATGAGGAGGGGGCTAGAACAGGATAGCAATAGATGGGGATCGATAGAAGCTAGAACATGAGAGCATTATATGGGGATCGAGAGGGGGCTAGAACAGGATAGCAATAGATGGGGATCAGGGTGGGATAAAACATTATAACACCATACGGGATCCGGAGAGGGCTAAAGCATGATAGCAGCAGATAGGGATCAGGGGTAGGAGATGCTATAACGTTATATTAACAGATGAGTAGAGACATTTAAAACCACGAATACTTTAGCAGGACTAAGAGGTCAAGGGCTCGATAAATAAATATATTTATTTCAATTGGAATAACATCACTTTCTCTTTTGTTATTGTTCTTTTCTTCATGATCATCATACTCATCGTCATCATCATTTCTCGTCGCTGCCAAGTGCACATAAATCAGAGATATCAAATATTCACTGACTTCGATATTGTACTTTTATTTCTTTTTATTTCTACCTCAGATCTAGTCCTGTGTATGTCTTGAACTCTGCTTCAAAAATTCGCCTCCGTTAGCCTCTAGTTCTGTTCTTCTGTGTGATAATATTATGTTTACTTGGGGTGTAAAGAATAGAACCACTGTTACCTGCCACGCATGTCGTAGGAGGCGACTAAGGTAGATTGGTTGAAATCGGATGCATATGTCCTAAACGCTTAGAAGTCTATGCGTTTAGGGGCCTACCAAACCAATGTGCAACGTTATACACGTTCTTGGCAAAGATCAAACATATCACAAAGAGTGATTAAAATTGGTCGTAAAGAACGAACGCAAAGAAGAAGAAGATTATGTTTACTTGAGTGTTACTTTTCTTTTATTTCTTGTGACTTACTTGCAATATATTGCACTTCAAGTTATAATAGCACACAATCTTCTACCAACAAACAGAAAGGTAGCACATGATAGCACACTATCTTCTAACAATATATACATATATGTGACATAGGCAAGTCTCAGACACTGGAACGAGTTCGAGAATGATAGTTTGGACATGCCAGACAGTGTCGTCTTCGTGGTAGAGAGAAGATATAGTAATCAACTTCATGGGTACTGTGAGCAAATGGACTTTGGGATGGCTGCTGCAGCGAAGGACAGAGCACGAATAGGAATGCCCAATGTGCCATGACGTCGATCGCATAACATACCATAACATAACATATCAGATATATAGCGCAGTTGTAATTAATTTTACAATGATTTGAATACAAAATTAAGGGTTTTAGGGTTTTAAAGCCGGAGTGACTTCATTGCACCGGGTTTACCCCATACGGCTCGGTCCCTCTTCGCAGAAATGGCACGTCACCTACCGAGAGTATTGCACAAAGAACGAACTCCGTAGCTCCAGCAACAATTCTAGGGTCTCTGGAAAAAACTGCACTCGTGAACAGAACAGCGCGGTCCGGACTCGAACCCACGACCTTCGACTCACAAGGCAAAGCACGCATATAAGATTGGTACAATTACAGGTTGATGTTTATGACATAGTTGACACATTTTCATTTATAAAAAGCCATTCTTCTTCTTCTTCAAACGCTCCATGTCGACCACTTGTTAAACTACTCTTTGTGATTTGTATGTGATTTGAGCCTAACATGTAGAGAGCGATTGTACATTATGCCAGTTATGCGCCTACAAGTATGCCAACACATCCGATTTCTTTGACGCTTTTTATCTATTAGGGTAGCTTCCCTAGACTCTTATCTCAGTTGCCCCTACCCAGCCCCCTACATACCTTGTAGGTCACAGTGTTATAATTCTTTGCTCCCCTTGCGAGCCCTGGCAACACACGACCGCTAAGAAGACATTAATTAATGGTATGTTATCTTACATACCATGGCAGTATGACCGTTGTAAAACATTGCTCTCATAACAAATCTATTCCACAACTTCAAGCATATTGTATAACAAATATGAATGTTGACCTAAAAACATGTTGTACAATTTGCATGTAATTATATCCTGGTGCTGTACTTTCTCTCTCTCTCTCTCTCTTTCTTTCTCTCTTTGCAATCGTTCTTTCTGGCTATTTTGATCATTCTTGGTGTGATATACACACATCTTTTGCCAAGAACGTATTTTTACGTCACATCGTTCAGCGCCGTTTCCAGCTCTGTTGTTTATCTTTCGGTGAAGTGTCCGATTTCAGCCAGCATTTACTGGGTTCGCTCTCCGTTAGCCTTTGGCTGTCCCCAGCCTACCTGCAAGGCAGCAGGTTCTACCGTCCTTTAAATTTGTATTGTTGAGCTTACTTCATCTTCACATATGTTCTCTCTCTGTCTTTTCATTTTCTATTATCGTATCTATCTATTTTTGTTGCTGTGTTGCTACATTTCTCCACAATACTTCGTCACTCTTTCTAATATTTCTTTACCCTTGTGTTAGTGTTTTACATTGTTTTACAATTATTTATTTCATGTAATGATGGTCTCCTCTTCTTTGCGTTTGTTCTTTACGACCAATTTTAATCACTCTTTGTGATATGTTGGATCTTTTGCCAAGAACGTGTATACGTTGCACATTGGTTTGGTAGGCCCCTAAACGCATATTCTACACGTTTAGAACACATGCATCCGATTTCATCCAAACTCCCTTAATCGCCTCTCACGACATGCGTGGCAGGTAACAGTGGTTCTATTATTTACACCCCAAATTTGGATCACGGTAATCACTCGGATGAAATGATGGTCTAATTCCATCTGTTATTCTTCTCATTTCTGTGAACATATCTCCATTTTTCCATTGATATTGGAAATCTTTTTATTCTAGTGCAGATGTTTATTATACGTTATTGCTTATCTTTTCTAAGCTCTCTTCAGTTTTCTCCCTTGCTTAGTTTATGTATCTAACATTCATGCGATAAGTCTTACATCTTGTCTCATCCAAACCAAAGCATGCCTGGTTCAATCATCGCGGCGGGCAATTTGGAAGCAAATTTTTTCGGCGTGGATCTTTACGAACAGAAAAGACAGACCTCATCGTTCAGAAAGCAATTGCAAACTACTGAATGTAAAGTGATACCTAGAAAAGTAAGGTGTCGTACTGTGTTGATAGCAAGTTCTATAACGTGTTGTGTAAGTGTTTGATAGCCAAGTTCTGTAACGTGTTGTGTAAGTGTTTGATAGCCAAGTTCTGTAACGTGTTGTGTAAGTGTTTGATAGCCCAGTTCTGTAACGTGTTGTGTAAGTGTTTGATAGCCAAGTTCTGTAACGTGTTGTGTACTGTGTTTGATAGCCAAGTTCTGTAACGTGTTGTGTAAGTGTTTGATAGCCAAGTTCTGTAACGTGTTGTGTAAGTGTTTGATAGCCAAGTTCTGTAACGTGTCGTGTACTATGTTTGATAGCCAAGTTCTGTAACGTGTCGTGTCCTATGTTTGATAGCCAAGTTCTGTAACGTGTCGTGTACTGTGTTTGATAGTCAAGTTCTGTAACGTGTCGTGTAAGTGTTTGATAGCCAAGTTCTGTAACGTGTCGTGTACTATGTTTGATAGCCAAGTTCTGTAACGTGTCGTGTACTATGTTTGATAGCCAAGTTCTGTAACGTGTCGTGTACTATGTTTGATAGCCAAGTTCTGTAACGTGTCGTGTACTATGTTTGATAGCCAAGTTCTGTAACGTGTCGTGTAAGTGGTTGATAGCCAAGTTCTGTAACGTGTTGTGTAAGTGTTTGATAGCCAAGTTCTGTAACGTGTTGTGTAAGTGTTTGATAGCCAAGTTCTGTAACGTGTCGTGTACTGTGTTTGATAGCCAAGTTCTGTAACGTGTCGTGTAAGTGGTTGATAGCCAAGTTCTGTAACGTGTTGTGTACTGTGTTTGATAGCCAAGTTCTGTAACGTGTCGTGTACTATGTTTGATAGCCAAGTTCTGTAACGTGTCGTGTAAGTGGTTGATAGCCAAGTTCTGTAACGTGTTGTGTAAGTGTTTGATAGCCAAGTTCTGTAACGTGTTGTGTAAGTGTTTGATAGCCAAGTTCTGTAACGTGTCGTGTACTGTGTTTGATAGCCAAGTTCTGTAACGTGTCGTGTAAGTGGTTGATAGCCAAGTTCTGTAACGTGTTGTGTACTGTGTTTGATAGCCAAGTTCTGTAACGTGTTGTGTACTGTGTTTGATAGCCAAGTTCTGTAACGTGTTGTGTACTGTGTGTGATAGCCAAGTTCTGTAAAGAATATGCCATGATTTTCATTTCTCATCATATTTCAATTATAAGAAGATAGTAATAGTTGGTATATGTTCCTTCAGTCCTTGGCATGTTCTTTGTGTACATTTGCAGTGTTAAGGTGAAGTATAATCTGTGAGATAGGGCACTTTTATGCCCATATTATTTAGAAGTGTTGAGGACCTCCGCTATTCCATCAATCCAGCACTCGCATGACTGGAAATATCTTTCCAACAGTAACGACTTACAGGTCCACCCAGCCTCAATTGTCTACCAGGAAAAAACATTAGGAAGTGTGTCTAATACTAAGAAGTGTTGACCACACCACCCATCGTGAGCTGATGGTGTGTCTAACACTAAGACGTGTTGACCACATCGTGAGCTGATGGTGTGTCTAACACTAAGACGTGTTGACCACATCGTGAGCTGATGGTGTGTCTAACACTAAGACATGTTGACCACATCACCCATCGTGAGCTGATGGTGTGTCAACACTAAAACGTGTTGACCACATCGTGAGCTGATGGTGTGTCTAACACTAAGACGTGTTGACCACATCGTGAGCTGATGGTATGTCTAACACTAAGCCGTGTTGACCACATCGTGAGCTGATGGTGTGTCTAAACTAAGACGTGTTGACACTCACCCATCGTGAGCTGATGGTGTGTCTAACACTAAGACGTGTTGACCACATCACCCATCGTGAGCTGATGGTGTGTCTAACACTAAGAAGTATGACCACATCACCATCGTGAGCTGATGGTGTGTCTAACACTAGGGTAGTGACCACATCACCCATCGTGAGCTGATGGTCAATTAAAACGATAGCTCTAACATCGTATTCCTATAATTCTCGGTATGAAACAAAGGTACCAATGTGTATCATTGCCTGATATGTTATGTTATTTTAAGACAATAGTGCTTTATGTGATTTCGTTTCTAACAATACAGTGAGAGATAGAACACAACAACAACCCGTATCAAATATTATAAGGAAACCAAGGTGGAAATATTTAGGTCATGTTCTTAGATCAGACAAAAAGAGACTAAATCGACAAGTCCTTATGTGGTCACCAGTTGGGAAAAGAAGACGTGGAAGACCAAAGACCACTCTACGAGGAACAATCATTAAGGAAAGTAAACTATTGGGATGTAAACCATACAAGATCTCCAACTGTTAGCAACGAACCATATCACATGGAGCTCTAAAACCTCTGCTCTATGTGCCGCCATTGGTACGAAAGGAATAAACTAAGTGTTATATGTTCAAAACGTCTGCTCTGTCGATTCTGGATGAAATCTGTTGCTGTATTTACACCCTCTTTGAATCTGATTGTATTATATCTGATAGTTCTCTTCTTGTGATACATTGTGTATTCTCTTTAGAAGATACATTGCGTATTCTCCTTAGAAGATACATTGTGTATTCTCTTTAGAAGATACATTGCGTATTCTCCTTAGAAGTCTCGTTTCTGTCTTTGTAGTAGTTATTTTCTTACACGTTTCTGTAGTTCTCAAAGCATGTAGCATTTAGAGGCATGGAATATAGGAAATTCATGGAAGAGATTGAAATAGTTTCCCAGGACAGAGCAGTATGGAGCAATTACTGCAGATCCCATGTAACGTATAAAGATCACCAACAGGGTGCGTATCTCTTTGCAAATCATCTGAAATTCATTCTGTCTCTAGCCAGTTCACCCAATTCGTCGATCGTCATATTCATGGTTTCTTTAGTATCTTGTAGCCATCTTCTTGGTCTGCCTCTGCGTCCTGGGACCCTGCCCTCTAATATTGTTCTTTCTAGACCATCGTGGCGTTTGATGTGACCAAAGTATCTATTTTTCTGTATAGTATGTTGTTTATCAGCCAATTCTCTTTAACATTTAGTTCTTTCAGGACATCAGTGTTCTTTCTGTTTTCTGTCCATGGTATTCGTAGGACCTATCTGTAGCATTTAGTTTCGAAGGACTGGAATTTCGTTCTAACGTAGAATGATACGAGATGAATATATATATACATGTATAACATTTCTTTTGTACTTTGATGTTATCGTTCATGTCTGGAACTGGTAGTACAGGGTCAACAGAAAGATTGTATTGCATAGCAATTCTTTTCATAGTCTTTTCAGACCCTTGGATATGCATTGCCTGTTATTTCACATTTCTAAATCTAAGTGTGCAGGAGTCAACAGGATCTCAATGTCTTTCCTCACACGTGGTGAACGTGTGGGATTGAACCCACACTCCTCTTATGTCCGAGCGGATTAGCACCGTTCTTATGCTAATCCGCCCCACCTGTATATGTCTTCTTCTTCTTCTACCCTTCGCCCCAAAGGGGGCATAGGTTTCCAACCAAGGCCTTGCCAGCTGTCTTGCACTTCGTTGCGGTTTTATAGCTGAGTGTTTTTTACTGGATGGAGTAACTAATCCCGCGCCAAACCTCCACTTTCGCCATATATGGCATGTGGTAGGTATTAGTGGTTCTATTATTTGCCCCAACTTGGGCCCAGGTAACAACAGGGGCGTATGATTTGTATGATGAATCATCTTTAACTCACTATCAGACAGGAGAGATGTGTAGGCGCATGTGCTGAGCTTCTGATCGTCTATATTGCGTTCAGATCTCATATCAGACATGTATGCACATACCCTTCTACCAATTCTGTATATGTTTGCTGACACATAATTTGTATTCATTACTGTTGTCATTTTCTCAATAATTCTGTTTATTTAGTTACATTTGTGTTTTATTTATACTTCTCATTTATCAGCTGATATATCTCTGCCTCTTTATTTTTCTCCTTTCTTATATAAGCCTCAAAGTTACCTTCGTGGTGTATACCTGCTTCGTGTGTATTTTTCTCCTTTCTTATATAAGCCTCAAAGTTACCTTCGTAAAGTATGTCTGTTTCTTGTGTATTTGTCTTGTAATCATGTTTTATCATGACAGTAAGAGATATTACAATTATAGATGACATCTTTTTCCTACTTACTGACGGTGATTTGGTAAATGTGTTATTGCGACAACTTCTGAGTTTGCGATTGTTTCTCTTGCCTTCAAGCTATTTCCTTAGGTTTTCTTGAAAATATTCTGCACATTTGCTCAATGTTGTTTTCCACATAACTCTATTATCATCGAGTTTGTTTACATTTGTTGCGATCGATAGAAAAGTTGTTTATTTAGGCCTTGCAGATATTCTTCTATATGAGCAGTGGTCTGACTTAGAGTCTCTTTCCATCAGAAAGTGCACAGAAAAGCATATGTTCGGTTATGCGGTTATTTTTCAATCTTGCCATATGTCCCATCCATCTCTCTCTCTCTCTCTCTCTCTCTCTCTCTCTCTCTCTCTCTCTCGCGATCGTTCCTGTTTGGCCATTTTGATAATTCGTATTGTGATATATAAACAGCTTTTGCCAAGAACGTTTTTTACGTCACATCATTTAGCGCCATTTTGAGCTCTGGTGCTTATCCTTCGGCGACGTGTCCGGTTTCAGCCAGTGTTTACAGGGTTCGCTCTCCGTCAGCCTTTGACTGTCCCCAGCCGGCCTGCAAGGCAGCAAGTTCCAGCCATCTCTCTCGCGATCCCGGATTTCAGCCATCTTAATCTCCTACTGCTGAATATTCCCGAGGATTGGACATAAAAGTCCTGGCACAGGACATAACGATCAACCACAGTAAACGAGTCGTTAATTTTCTAGGCACCACTTATACGTTCAGTAGTTTACCCTTGCCTATGATGAATTGCACGTTGCAATACCTCAGAGTTGGTTATCTTACCATACCACCTCATATTCATAATCTTACAAAGACACCGAAAGTGAACGATGTTAAGCCTCCTCTCATGTCTTGAGGCAGCTGTCCATGTTTCTGAGCCATACAAGTAAATTACACATGTTTGATAGATCTGAAGTTTTATCTACAATGTAAATATCGTGTTATTCTACTTTCTCTTACAATTATAAACAAATAATAATGTATGAGGTGGGCGTCTGTAGCTTCAGCGGTAGTGAACTCGATCACAACCAAAGCGTACCTGGTTCAAACTCCGCGGCAGGCAGTTTGGAAGCAAATTTGTTCAGCGTGGATTTTTACGAAAGGCAAAAATAGACCTAATCTTTCAGAAAGCAATGGCAAACTACTGAAAGTATAAGTAATGCTTAGAAATTTGACGAATCGTTCACTTTGTTTTATGGCGAAGTTCTGTAAAGGATTTGCCACGATTCTCATTTGAATTTCACATGATCTTACTATTATAGGGAGGTAATGTTGCCTGGTATATTGTCCGTTAGTCCTTGGAATGAAATAATTCAACGTATAAACAAGTGAACACAATCTAACACACAAGTACTACATTGTCTACTACTAGACACAAATGGCGTTAAACAACATAGGAAATATAAATGCACAGACAGTCTAAGGTAGATGTATCCACATATGGATAACTGGCTAATATCTGTTTCTGCATTCAAAACACCGCTATTGGTACTCAATATCTTTCTATTAGATTACAGCTAGAAACAAATTAAACTATTTTAAGCTCTTGCCTTGCGAGTCGTAGGTCGTGGGTTCGAATCCGGACTGCGACGTTCTGTTCACGAGTTTATTTTTTTCCAGAGACGACTAGGATTGTTGGCGGAAGCAAGGGAGTTCGTGCTTTGTGCAATACTATCTGCAGGTGGCGTGCCTTTTCTGTGGAGAGGGACCGAGCCTATGCGGTAAAACCCGGTGCAATGAAGTCAGTCATTTGGTTTGTTTTTTGTTGTTGTTTTTTTCAGATCCAGAAGCACTTGAGCTTATTAGCTCTTCGGCTCGGTGCCATGGACATCGTAACCCTTCGGTTCGGTGCCACGAACACCGTAAATCTGGGGAATCTGTGGCTTTTTCTGCCATCCCGCGGAATTGAACCCGCACACACAGAGGGATAGTCACCCGTAGTCCAACGCGCTACGAACACGCTAGGCAGACGGGCAGTCATTTGGTTTAAAAACCCTTTAAATGTATTTTAAGAAACAAATGTGTGTCGACAACAGGCGTGATGTAGGACGATTAATGGATGCAAAAAAATAGTGAGTTAGTTAAAAACATTCATTAACAATGAAACGAACTATGTGGGGCAAAAAAATTAAGTGAAAGAATGCGTAATTTTGGCTAGTAGTACAGACGTACAGACTTGGCATGTTGAAACATTATGAACGTGCACGCAGCAGGTAACTTTGTCAGGTATCATTATCAGGTAAGAGAATGGTGATAACAATAGCTTGTGGATTTTATCTGATGAACCTTTCCTACACACATGTCTGCATTGTAATGTGGTGCTCTTAATAAATTGGTAGTGTGTTGGTGTGTAGAACTAATACGTCACATAACACGGATGATCTAGATTTTATGCTGGTACGTGTCCTGATTGATCACTTAAAGTATATGCCGCACGTACATGTTCTTTGCAACAAACAATTGATATTCTCAAGAAGTAATACCCGTCCATTGCAAGCGATGATAACAGTCTCAGACGTGTGCTGTTGCACCTCTCTGGTGTGTACGAAGGTGACTAGAGTTCAATCCTAGAACACAATCCCCCACAACAGGTGGGGCATACATGATCAAGGTTAGACATATGGGTGTTGCGTGTTCCGTCTTTTCGTGCAGCTCGTTTTCTTTGTGCCTCAATGGTACGATGATTCTCAGTTATGCGGGTTCCTCTTGTATTGTTACAGCGCCACATTTGGCGATCTTGCTCAAGGGATTCCCAGCAGGTGGTGTCTATACCGAAGCATTTCAGAGACACTTTAAGAGTGTCTTTAAAGCGTTTTTCTGTCCACCAGCAGAACGTCTGCCTCCTACAAGTTCGTCATACATCAACTGTTTTGGGATGCGTTTATCAGGCATCCAAGCACCGTGACCGGTCTATCCCACTTGGACCTTCTTTAACAGGGTGCTGACGCTTGGGATCTTTGCTGTCGTGAGGACTTCTCAAGTAGTAGCATGTCCCTTGCGGAAAGTCGCTTTAGCGACAGTGGTGGATGTAGGACAACATCACGATGGCCAACATTACTTCTCATAGTTTCTTTGACCTACAACACACGGTGGTGGATGTAGGACAACATCACGATGGCCAACATTAACTCTGTGGAGTTTCTTTTACCTACAACACACGGTGGTGGATGAAGACAACATCACGATGGTCAACTTTATTTCACAGAGTTTCTTTTACCTACAACACACGGTGGTGGATGTAGACATCACGATAGCCAACTTTACTTCTCAGCGTTTCTTTGGTTCCATTAACGTTGAATCTATCCAGCTATTTAAAGGATTTGGAATTATACGTTGTACAAGTAGAACTGGATGCTTGAGGAGCAGATAGGGGTATGTGTTTAACCAGCGAGCCACAGGAACCATCATTATGCATACATTTCGACATCTGATGGAGGAGACTAAGTACCTATGGGTCTGCCCGAAGTGCAGTGGCGTCAGTTCAATAGCCAATAACCAAGCTGTGGTCCCTAATTTAAACTGGATCGATTGAGAGGCAATGTGGTTGTAAACATAACCTCATGCAATGCTAGATCGTAAAGCTAATATATTGTATTTATTCTACAATCTACTTCTATTCAATTATCGCCTCTTGTAAAGCAACTACTTGTCCTCCAGTGCAGAGCTACTACTTATTTTATCTTATCTTATCTTAACCACATTTGCGTGAAGCGTCGTGGGGAGAGTTAGTTTCTATCTTGTGTCAGGTGTGTGGCGCTTGACGTTGTCAGTCCATGTTTTCGCAGGGACTCTGGGATGTTATCTATCCATCGTGTTCTTGGCCTGCCTCGTGCGCTGTGCCCCGAGTGTCGATTATTGTAGGCACGTGATGGTAGTAAATGTGGTTCCATTCTCATTAGATGGCCGAAGGTCGTGATATTCACCGATGGTCTATCGGTCATCACGGCACTCAAAAGTGGAGGCAAAACAGAGCAGAATGAGCTCAAAGCGACCCTCGATGAACTAACTCGTTCACTCAAACGCACCGTCATTCAGTGAATACCATCACACTGTAACGTTAGTGGAAACGAAGCAGCTGACAAACTAGCCAAAGAAGGCGGGAGACTACCTCAGACTGATCACGAGGTCAGTTATGAGGAAGACAGAACAACAATTGGTTCGCACTACAGAGACAAATGGACAAAAGACCATCCTCAGCATTCCAACAGTGACGGATACTATGGTCTGTCCCGTAGTGAACAAGTTACCATACTTCACCTCCGTACCGGCCATAACAAACTACGCGCCCACATGTACAACAAGCTCAAAATAGGCACAACTAGCCTGTGCCCATGTAAAACGGCGGACATTACAGCAGAACACGTTCTGCAGGATTGTCAACGGATAACAGATTTAAGAAACGAAACCTGGCCACAAAACACAGAGCTTCGCGAAAAGCTGTACGGGGGAACGGAGTCCCTTAAAACCACGGTAAAATTCATGATAAAAGTTGGTTCTTCAGTCTAGGCCGGGAACGCAAGAGAGAGAGATGGCCGAACCACTTGAATGTTTGCTTCTCGATGTACTGTATGCATGGTATAGTACCAACGATGCTTCTGATATTCTCGTTTCTCACTCTATCTCTCCTTGTAACGTTGACAGCTTTTCGTAGACATCTCATTTCACATGTTGTAATCTTTCTTTCTTGTGTCTTAGTCAGTGGCCATGTTTGACACTGATAGCAGAGAGTTGGAATAAATATGCAGTTTATCAGTTATCGTTTGACTGCCATGTTAATGCTTGGATGTTTTAATAGTGATGACAGTTGGTATGTCACTGCGTTTGCCTTCTGGTATCTAGTCTCGATTTCTCTGTCCATCTTTCCATCTCCTGTGAATATACTCCCGAGATATTTGAATGCTATATCTACATGACATTTAGCTAGACAGAATGAGCCCAATCACCCCTGGATTATTGAAGAAGAGCATGTGGTCTCTGTAGCGTAGTGGTTAAGTGCTCACTTCGCGTGTAAAAGGTAACCAGTTCGCTCCCTCGTAGAGCTATCTGGATATTTTCCCAGAGATCCTGATCTCAGTGTAGGTGAGATCGAGTTCCAAGTCATATCAGAGACAGACGATAAAACGTGTGTCTCGTGTTGAACTTGATCACATAAAAAAAACTTTGGCATTTCAAAATCGTGATGAGTAGAGTTTCAAGCCGCTGCACAGACAAAAGTCAGTACAAAATCGTGATGAGTAGAGTTTCAAGCCGCTGCACAGACAAAAGTCAGTAGAAAAACTTTTTGAAATTCCTGCAAAAATATCTTCCCTTCTTCAAAATGACATCGGGAACCTTGCCGGTACTACGGAGTTCGTGCACTGCAGCTGAGATCTTCCTGTGTAAGAAAGAGATCAGAGCACACATGGTTACTCACCGAAGTACAATGATGATCGTCCTATTTATAATTCATTGAAGAAGAAGTAGACGCCCTGCAAACATCCCTTATTTCTCTAGTTATAACTTACCGTTGCCATACCGAGTATTGAACTTGATCAGTGTCATGTTGCGTTATACGTTCTAACGGTTGAATTACTCAAATTGTTATCACAGCGGCTATCTTTTATTGCTGGCAGCATCTTGTTTATGTTTCAGATCGAGAACTAAGTGAGGTTTCTGATCGATCTGTCAAAAAGTAATTATGTTAGGTTTCCTCCTTGTCCAGTTTCATTTCTAGATTAGAACATTGCGATACGACATGTCATGATATTCATTCAGCCATCATATAGCTATCACCGGTGACTAAAGTGTGAGGTAAATGGACACAGTTTGTTTTTTTCGATCCAGAAGCTCTTGAGCTTTTTCAGCTCTTCGGTTCGGTGCCATGGACATCGTAACCCTTCGGTTCGGTGCCACGAACACCGTAAATCTGGGGAATATGTGGCTTTTCTGCCATCCCACGGAATTGAACCCACACACACAGAGGGATAGTCACCCGTAGTCCAACGCGCTACGAACACGCTGGGCAGACGGGCAATGGACACAGTTTCAAATAGGTTTGTATTAATCATCATATAGCTATCACGGGTGACTAAAGAGTGAGGTAAATGGACACAGTTTCAAATAAGTTTGTATTAATCATCATCATCATCAGCATTCAGCATCTAGTCCTGAACAAGAACTGTGTCATTCTCACAGCCATTCGTTTTCTCAATATGTTCTCAATGACTCAATGAGTGCGCTCAGGAAGATTGAAACAGGATGGGATCGTAGACAATGGATGGAGTTGATGGGGAGATCTAAGCTAACAAAAATCAGTTTTATTTTTGTGTCAGGGCATGCAGGTGCAACGGGACATGAACAATCCAATGGGATTGCAGGTATGGCTGCCGCGGAAAGCGGGCGAGCAGTGGACTAGGCTGATATTATAAATTCTCTAGGGAGAGTGGCCGTGTACATGATTCCAGTAATAGTGGTGAATCTACAACACTAACCAGACTGCAAGAATTCCAAGTTAAATGTAGTGTAACTAGACAAGAACACTCTGCTGGTAGCCAAAGAAGAATAGTAAACCAACAAAGAACCGCACTAAATTTCATCTTGTACAAAACGCATATAGATGCTCGCTCCAGGTGTCTCTTTTATCGACCTGACGACGAAAGACATAACATAATTAGAGAATAGAATAGAAAGAACAGAATGAAAAGAATAGAATAGAATAGAAAAGAATAGAATAGAAAAGAATAGAATAGAATAGAGAGAATGCGACAAATTGTAGGTCATTTGTTCAAGTTGAGTATGTAACCAGAACCCTCGGCAGTTGAACATCAATAGGAGCGTACTGGAAAGTCGCTACTAGTTCAAAATTAACATAAAATGTCTTACAAAATATCATTTTAAAATTGACTTTAGTAGAGACACTCACCGGTGCTACGGAGTTCGTACACTATCGCTGAGATCTTGTTGTGTAAGACATATATTAGAGCCCACGTTGTTATTCACCCAAAGCTGTAATGATGACGACCTTATCAATCAATCAATCAATCAATCAGTTCTGCGATCAACATGAAGGAATCTTTCTGTTTGAAAGACATCACTGACTGTTATAATATTCTTATTTTAATCACATATTTCATCGACATATTTGATATGTCAATTAACAAGACCACTTATTCTATCAGACACCTTTCTTATCTCTGTTCTCACACATCTAGTTAGCTACAGATTATATGATGACATTTTGTTAGTTCATACAATTTCTATCTAGACACTCAACGTAAACATTTCACATCAGACACAAAGCAACAGTTCTTGTCTATTGTTTGTTTATATTCTCACAGATTTGACAGTAAATATTTATGACATTTTTTTAAATGTCAAGTGCCAAAATTTGACATGAGATAATAAGGTTTTTTGAAAGTTTAAAACTTATCGTCATCAGGCGCCGTGCCGACTGGCGTAGACGATCAGATCTATACAAAGCTCTGGTGTTTGCTATCATCTCAGATGTTGACGGTCTTCCGTGCCATGAAGTCAAGCTATACATAATTGTGTCTCTCTGTCTTTCTCTGTCTCGTCTCCCTTTGATTTTACTGGTTGTTACAATGTGTCATAAAACCCCCTCCTCATCACATGTTTAAAACTGCATTCTTTATATTAAAGTTTGCCCGTGTGTTAAAGAGGCTCGCAAGGGGAGTAAAGAATAGTACCACTGCGACCTACAAGGTATGTCATAAGAGGCGTCTGATGTATGGAAGCTTTCTTAGTAAATAAAAAGCGTCGTAGAAATCGGATGTGCTGGTCTACTTGTAGGTATGCTTGTCTATGTGCTGGTCTACTTGCATAACTGACACAACGTATAATCGTTCCTGGGCTCAGATCACATACAAATCACATAGAGTGGTTAACAAGTGATCTATATGAAGCATTGGAAGAAGAAGAAGAAATTTAATTGAATGCAGCCAAAGTGAAAATGTGATGTCTAAATTTGCAGCTCTGTTTAACAAACATGAATAGAATAATCTGGGAGATATACTAGTTTTAATGCAGCCAAAGTGAAAATGTGAAATCTAAAATTTGCAGCTCTGTTTAACAAACATGAATAGATTAATCTGGGAGATATACTAGTTTTAATGTTTTTGGGTTTTTTTCAGATTTAGCAACGACCAATTTCATTTTGGATGTTGCTATCGTTGGCATAGAAATCTCTTCCATGGAATTAAGACAGACAATTCTTGCCTTTCTCAGTAAAGTTCGTTTCATGGTCTCCCTTAAGCGTCTTCTCTTTCTTGAGCCATTTACTTACCACTTCAATTCCTTCTATATATATGGTCTTTTTTGTCTTTACAGACAGTCAACTGGCAAGTCTTTTACTGTGACAACTTCTGAGTTTTCGCTTGCCTCTCTTGTCTTTCAGCTCATCCCTAAGTCTCTTTTCAAAAAATGATACAACTTTGCGTAATGTTGTTTTCTATATAACTCGATCATCAGATAGTTTTTCCAATTTGTTTGGACCGATAGAAAAGTTATTCATTGAAATCTTTATATCCACACAACGAAATAATTATCACTGCCAATGTTAACGAAAAATAATGAATATAAAATGGAATGAATTGAGGAGAAGTGATGAAATCAGAGATATGTCTGATCAACCACTAGTGACAACTGTTATAAGAAAGAGAAGATGGAGATATGTTGGGCACACCTTGAGGAGAAATGATCAACGAATATCAAAGCAGGCATTGAAGTGGGATGCAAAGGGTTCAAGAAAAAGAGGTCGACCTAAGGAGACCCTGAAACGAACTTTGCTGAGAGAGGCAGGAAATTTCGGTCTCGGTTCCATGGAGGAGATTGAGCGAGTTGCCCAGGATAGAGTGGTATGGAGAAATTACTTGCAGGCCCTATGTAACGTATAACGGTACGAGAGGAATTATTATTATTATTAATGTTAACTTCTACTCACAACTGCTTCCAGTATTTACAATTTGAACATTTAGCAAGACAGTAGAAAAGCATATATGTACAGTACTTCTGAATATAAGTGTTACAGAAGAATACTACATAGAAGAGAACACACAGAACTACCCAGAAGAATATTACATAGAAGAGAACACAGAGAACTACCCAGAAGAATACTACATAGAAGAGAACACACAGAACTACCCAGAAGAATATTACATAGAAGAGAACACAGAGATCTACCCAGAAGAATATTACATAGAAGAGAACACACAGAACTACCCAGAAGAATACTACATAGAAGAGAACACACAGAACTACCCAGAAGAATACTACATAGAAGAGAACACACAGATCTACCCAGAAGAATATTACATAGAAGAGAACACACAGAACTACCCAGAAGAATATTACATAGAAGAGAACACACAGATCTACCCAGAAGAATATTACATAGAAGAGAACACACATAACTACCCAGAAGAATACTACATAGAAGAGAACACACAGATCTACCCAGAAGGAACTCAACATCAAAACTAGGAGATGCTACAGCTAAAAAAATAGAGAAAATTGACCCATTTTTTTTACTTTTAAAAAATACATGAAGAGTTAGAAAAGACTATTATGAAAGGGTTCAACCAGAAAAGAAAAGAGAAAATTGGAAAGGTTTCAACCAGAAAAGAAAATAAAAAAACGAGGACCACGGATAAGATGAATTCAGGATGAGACTAATAATTTGAGCATGAGAACTACAGAGGTTGATGAGAGAGAGAAATTTCCAAGTTTGGTTTGTGTGGTAAAGCTCTGCTTATGGCCTCTTTTTTTTCCTTCTCTCTAATCCTGTTTTGTCGAACAGCGTCAGAATAAGAAAACATTTCTGAAACAGGCTGTTGTGTTCGCTTTATAAACAGTGTCGTCTCTGTTATTGATGAGGTTTATCTTTTACATGGACTACCTTTCGATTTGTATTCACTGTAACGGAGTAGCATTGCTCTTTGATGCACACTGTCTGTTGGTAATCTGCTTATGCAGTAGAGCCATTTAATTTGTTGTTTCTTGATGAAGTTCAGTACAGATGCTGTACACACTTTTTTCCTGATGCCTTCATTTCTAAACCGCTCTCTTATTGATATTCATAACATTCTGCGTAAACACTTTATCTCTGTCGCGACTAGTTTTCTTCTATCGTTTTATGTCAGCATCCAGGTTTGACACAGAACAAGGTTTTGGAGGATGATGATCTACAACATGCATGCTACAGTGTGTTTTTAACGTCTCACTAAGCTTAACATAGATAGAAGAACTTTAAAAACAAAGTACATGACATCATCAAAAATGTGCTAAAACAAAGTAGTGAAATATTTACAATAGATACTGTTATGGTCTACTGTTGTTTTTTGGTAAGCTGGAAAGAACCGATGAAAAATTCATTCTTTCGTTGAGAACACATTAGAGTGAGACGAATTTGAGTGAAAAGAATTACTCCATTAGACAACATTCGTTCTCCTGCATATTGCGTAACAATTGGCGATGGAGCACATGTTTTGATGACGTCATGTACTTCTTTTTTCACATTTGTTCTATATATAAAGTGTAGTGAGACTTTACAAGCACCCTGTATTTACAAGTTGACTGGAACATGTTGCAACATTTTCTCACTTCGTTGCTTTAATCTATGACATGACAAGAACATAGCCATGACATTTAGAACTATTAATGATGTAAACCATAGGGTATAAAAGCTAACATACAACTATATATATTGAGAGTTAAAGAACTTCTATCATACTTTTTTCCCTTGGCAACATATGGTTGTGAGACGGAACATTGACAATGCGGCAGAGAAGATCATTAATGCCTTTGAATGCAAATGCTGCAAAAGAGTACATAAAATATCATGGACAGAGAAAAGAACAAACACTTCTGTTCTGCAACAGCTTAATATTAAAAAGAGTTGGCTATTACAAAGCTTGAAAACAAGGAAAATTAAATATTTCGGATACATCAAACGACATGAGTGCCTTGAGAAATTAATTTGGGAAGGAATGGTGCCTGGAAACAGAACGAGAGGAAGACCTAGAAGGCGATGAGTGCAGGATGGCATTGACGATCTGAGAATGACTGCTGCTGACTCCGGTCAACTTGCACAGAACAGAGCGTTTTTCAGGAATGTTGTCATGGGAGTCAAGTTCCGGAAGGGACAAGCTACTTGATGCTGATGATGATCATCATACTTTAGCACAAACTCTAACAAGTGCATTGTACGTGTGACAAACCTTTATTAACGTCTGAATTGCAAGGAATAGAACACTTCTATCTGACTGACTGCTTCGCTACATTATACACTTTCACATGGTCGACAAAATTCAACTTCTTTACACTAAATGTCTCTTTCTGAAGGACAAACACTCAATATTCACTTGGCTGACTTTCAGGGAAAGTTTTCAACATGTGAAAAATATTTAAAAGCAAATCTTTTGTTTCTTAACTGTCTTTGCTGTCTCACAAGCTATGTGTTGTCGTTTGTTGTCATTATGTAACAATACACTTGAGCGCAGCAAGCGTCTATGGTTGTGCAGGGTTGCAAATGTATACTAATTATGAAACAGAACTCTACATAATTAACTATTGATGGAGTCACTTGAGTAAGTCATATTCTGGAATCGGACTTTTTACAGTAGATAAAGGGTCTCTCTCTCTCTCTCTCTCTCGATCACCGCCCAGATCGATGTACCAGACCTCTCCATAAATTCTGTTCATGTGGAAATCTGATTCATGAAGCGTTAGCATTGGTGTCTTTTACGTCACATTTTCAGCACCATTTTGAGCTCTGGTGCTTATCCTTCGGCGATGTGTCCGGTTTAATTCAGCGTTTACTCGGTTCGCTCTCCGTTCTGTAGCCATCTAGTTTTTTTACGGTGTGGGGTAGCTAGCCCCATGACCAACCTCCTTAGTTGTCTCTTACGACATGCGTTGCAGGTAACAGTGGTTCTATTCTTCACACCCCAATTTGGGCCCCGGTAACTACTCGGGCGGATACAGGATGTAAAACATAGATTCCCAAACGTTTTTGGCCCACCGCCCACTTTTGCAAAACATAAACATTGTAACGCCCCCTCCCCATCATAACAGTTTGCTAACGCCTCCCCCATATATATATGCTATATTTTCTCTTTGACATAGAAATTTGATATATATTTCTGTCATATATGGTCAATTGTCAAATGATTATATGCACGACATAGAAAATTGATGAAATAAATGGATCGTGTAAAACGAGCATAAGATGAATTAAAATGCAGCAGAATTCAAATTTTTAATGATTATTCAATCGTAAAATCACGAAAATAATTTATTTCAAAATATATATTATTAATTTCTTCTTTAAAGAGCCACCGACCCCTACTCGCCTGAACACCCCCCACCTCACGCAAGAATTTATTCTTTGACATTTGTCACTTTTGATGATGTGTATCTTCACGTGTTTGTCAGTTTGTAAGTCGGCGAATAGTGCACAGACATCAATATTGACCAGACACATACAGACAGCAATACTGACCAGACACACATAGATAACAATAGTGAACAGACAGACACAGACAGCAATACTGAGCAGAAACACAGGATAGCAATACTGACGAGACAGACTTAGGCAGCAATACTTACCAGACACACAGACAGCAATACCAGCACAGCATGATGCAGAGGTGTCGTCCACCATGGCAAACAACTGAGCCAGCGAAGAACCAGTGCAGACAAGCGCAACGCAAGCACAGCAGACAAGAGGGTGTGCGTCCCACCCAAATGAGCAGAACAACTGGAAAGCCCAGCAGAGGTATAAAGCCAGTGCGCGTTTCCACTCGCAGGGAACTACTGCTGTCTTGTAGTTGGATTGGGGACAATCAAAGGCTAGCGGAACAAACCGTAAGCAAACCTGAACGGGCAGCAAACCAAGGTGTTCATTAAAACGACCGGTTTTGCTGGGCAGATGGCGTTCATAAGCCCGGGAGGACAGGCCGTCTAAGGGTCGCTACCCTAAAAGAAAATGGCAACCTACTGCCTTGTGGGTTTCGGCTGGGGACAGCCAAAGGCTAGCGGAGAGCGAACCGCACACAATAGCTGGCTGAAATCGAACACCCCACCCAAGGATAAGCAACTGTGCTCCAATAGATGCTGAAGGCTGGTGCACGTACATTACATTCTGATGTTTGGCTGTTTATATATCACAATAGAATGATAAAAACGGTTTAAGAACGATCGCAAGAAGAAGAAGAAGTTGGCTGTTTATATATTACATAGAATGATAAAACGTTAAGAACGACCAGACAACACAGAACAGCAATACTGACCAGACACACACAGACAGCAATACTGACCAGACACACACAGACAGCAATACTGACCAGACACACACAGACAACAATACTGACCAGACATATACAGACTGCTTGACTAAGTTAAATTATTGTTGACTAAACACACCAAGTTCGTCATGTCACAATCTATCAATGTGGATCCCAAGTCGAGATTGTTAGAAGAAAATTATTGCTCACTGCAGCCTCGTGGTAAGATACTCAGTAGATGTTGTTGCATTAAGCGCAGTTGTCTGTTTGTAATGGTTTACCATTAGCACTTCCGTAGAAATTTGTGTTTTATTGAACAATATGCACCGTCTGTGATTAAACGGAGATAGAATGATATTGACTATACTTGATGACAGTGGCGGCTCGTCATTAAGAGCCAGTGGTGCCAGGCCCCACCAAAAATAATGTGTAACGTGTATTTATTAGTTAATAAATTAAAATATAACCTAACCCAAAACCATGATTTTTCCCGAAAATTTGAGTCTGGCCCCACCAACAAAAAGGATCACGAGCCTCCACTACTTGACGATATATAACCAATATGTGCAGGCATTGGACTGAATCACTTCAAGCGACAACAATTTCCAGAGTTACACTTATCTTCGTTCCGTGGCACATGGGTGGGGTTGGCAATGAAGATAGCAGACAGGCTGGCTGGCTATGACACCATATCAATGGATAAAACTGACATTTTGAACGCCCTCATAGAGTGTGACGGCAAAGAAGATTTTCATTTAAACCAATCCACGTCAACTATTAGATTGCAAGATCTGGGATTGAAGATTGGAGTAGCAAGAAGAGAACATCACAACAGGTATATGAGTAGGCTCATCAAGCAAAACCGAACTGGTACGGTCAGTCGCTGGACGCTGTTGGAGATATTGTGAAGGAGATCGGGGCACCTATGGACATACCCGAAGTACAATGAAGATATTCCAAACTGAAACCAATATATGTAGTTTTTTTTTTTTTCGATCCAGAAGCACTTGAGCTTTTCAGCTCTTCGGCTCGGTGCCATGGACATCGTAACCCTTCAGTTCGGTGTTACGAACACCGTAAATCTGGGGAATCTGTGGGCTTTTTCTGCCATCCCGCGGAATTGAACCCGCACACACAGAGGGATAGTCACCCATAGTCCGACGCGCTACGAACACGCTGGGTAGACGGGCATGTAGTTTTCTAAAGACTGACGCCATTAGTAAAAGTGTAGTGGCTTGGCGAGTGATGATTCTCTTGCTTTGAACATTTGGACAAGTGCCTAGAGCAGTTGTTCCCAAACTGTTTCGCTTTGGTGGGAACAGTGTGGGTCCATATTGTCGATGGTGGGGAGAGGAATTCAGGGAGTCGTGGATGACAACTTTGAGAGGGGCTCTTATGGAGCCTTTGGTGGGAAGAAGTGCAGATAGGGGAGTGGTCGATCAGAGCTGTTGTTGAAGTCTTTAAAGAAGTCACAGGCCCGCCTGCCCAGCGTGTTCGTAGCGCATTGAACTACGGGTGACAAGCTCCCTGTGAGCCGGGGGTTCAATTCCGTGGGTTGGTAGAAAAGCGACAGGTTCTCCAGATTTACGGTGTTCGTGGCACCGAGCCGAAGTGTTACGATGTCCATGGCGTCGAGCCGATGAGCTGAAAGCTCAAGTGCTTCTGGATCAGGACCAAAAAAAAACAAGTCACAGAGAAATTAGTGACAGAAGGTATCGATGAGTGAGTTGTTGGTTACGTTTTCATATAACCAGTTAGAATCGCTGGTCAAGACAATGAGAGAGTATTTGTGGTTATCTCAGATAGAGTCGGTGACATACGTTAATGATAAGTTAGCGATGAATAAAAATACAAACGCAGTCTAGCTTTTTCAGATCTTACGTTGTCAAATGTTTGTTACTTCTTCATATCCAAGTATAGAGAAGGTAGACGGGCAAATTCCATTGATCACTTGTGAAAAGTAGGCTGCGAGAGTTGAACTCACAACACTTTTATGCTAGATTTAAAAAGCAAACGTTCAATTATTTGCCCTATTCCGTACCACTTTGCGATCAAACACAGTGATTAGTTATCATATGACCGTCATCGTAGCCCTATGTTCATAGATTCTCCGTTCTCAACCTCAACAAATCTAAAAGTATCTCTCGGCTCAAGCTAGTGCGATACTGATTGCGCATATTTTTTTCATATTTATTATTTCGGGCCGTACCAATGTCAATACCCCTTTCCTGCAACCTGGTCAGCTCGTGTGATTCGCAACCCAGAAACTCCCCTGTTTGGATAGACTCTCTCCGTGCGCTAGTTGTATAATTTCAGTTCATTTCAGTGCTCTCTAATATCATAGTGTGCCGTCAATTTATCAACGTGTTCATTATCCCTGAATCTGGCATTCCCGTGGACGAAATTGCAGGTGATTTCTCTGATTTCAGTCTGTGCCAGTATCTCCCTCATCGTCGCTTCACCAGTCATGTTTCAACTTATCGAATCCTACTCATAGAGTCACATTGATATTAGAGAGCAGATCAGTACTATAATTATAGCAATATTTATAAACAGAAGACTAACATTATTATGGTGATGATCAGTGGCGGCTCGTCATTAAGGACCAGTGGTGCTGGGCTCCACCAAAATTAAGGTGTAACGTGTATTTATTATTTATACATTAAAATATATCCTAACCGAAACCATGATTTTTCAGAAAATTTATGTCTGGCCCCATCAACAAAAATGATCACGAGCCGCCACTGGTGATGATACTAGTCTGTCACGAGTGATGATGACCATCATTTCTCATCCAAGAGAATGTAGTTGCATTATGTTTATCTGCTGTGTACGTAGATTTGTGAGCCCGATACGGACTTGAAATGTTCTTCCACATTGTGGGTAAGGAATACTTGCACTTAATGGGAGTTTTACTGTCTTTCTATTTTGTCGTTTTCGTTCCATCCATGCAGTTCTAACTGCATCGCAGTCCAAAGAACCGTGTCGAAGAACTGTGCACCAGGTTGATCTGTCTTGAGCACAATTCTCTTAGTTGTCGACATATATACCAAAAGATTTCATTAAGTTCTTGAGTGTGTCTTTAAATCGCTTTGTTTGACCTCCGTAGTAGCGTAAACTTGTAAAACTTCTTAGAAAACACAAAGTACAATGGTTCTATAAGATATAACAATAAACTAATTCGTCATTTTACCTGACACGTTTTTATGAAGAAATTTGTTATTGGTTACTGAAGTGAGGTCATTGTACTACGGGCAGACCTATAGGTGCTCAGTCTCTCCCAAAAGATATCGAAGAGTATGGATACTGATTGATGATTGATTGATTGATTGATAGGATTATCATAATTGCACTTCAGTGAGTAACCATGTGTACTCGATCTCTTTCTTACACAGGAAAAATCATCTTATAGGCAGCGCACGAACTCTGTAGCAGCGACGAGGGTCCCAGGTGTAATAGTGAAGATTATTGAAAATATTTTTAAAGGGATTTTAGTTGTAATCTTTTCTAATGAATTGTACACGGGCAGCGGCTTTTCAGCCTGCTCTTCTCGATTTTGAACTGCCAAGTAAATTTAAAATTGGCACAACTAGCCTGTGTCACTGTGAAAAGGCGGACATGACGGCAGAGTACCTACTGCAAGACTGTCAACTGCTAGCAGGACTGAGAAACGAAACCTGGCCCGATAATACCGAATTTAACGAGAAGCTGTACGGAGGGACAGAGTCACTAAATTCAACAGCAGAATTCATGAGAAAATCGTGTACATCACTCTAAACGGGGATCGAGAGAGAGAACTGCCAAGTATTCTTTTACGTGCTCAAATTGAACACACGACCTACGTGTTATCGTTCGTCTCTGGTAGGACTAGGAACTCTATCTCACCTACACTGAGATCTGAGATGTCTGGGGAAACATCCAGATGGCTCCACGAGGGAGCGAACCTGGTAGCTTTGACACGAGAGACGAGTACCTAATATCTGCATACTGATTTTTCCCGTGCCTCGCTGGTTAAACAGACTTCTCTCTCTGCCCCTCAGGTATACAGTTCTACTTCTACAATGGGTAACTCCAAACTGCTAAAATCGCTGGATCGATTCAATATCTATTTTAGTATCTTCATCTAACTAATAGCAGGTGAAGGAGATCATGATGAATACAAATTAGTTTAGTATCTTCATCTAACTAATAGCAGATGAAGGAGATCATGATGAATACAAATTAGTTTAGTATCTTCATCTAACTAATAGCAGATGAAGGAGATCATGATGATTACAAATTAGTTTAGTATCTTCATCTAACTAATAGCAGATGAAGGAGATCATGATGAATACAAATACGATGAACTACCATAACAAAATAAGGAAATCCTCGAATATGAAAGATGGGGAGGAGATGGGGGTGGAGAAGGAAGGTAATTAAAAGATGAAAAAGAAACCTGAAAAACACTTACAAAAAACTGTGATGTATAACGGAAACAAATAAACTAAAATATAAATACCAAGAAATGGAAAATGTGAGCACTATTCTGTGATTGACATGTTGTTGTAGCGACTATAAATACCTGACAGGTATTATAAAAAATATGACATTTATTTGCTCAATTATTGGTTATGTTGAAATTTAGACTGAGTCTATTGTTTTGGGGGATGCGTAATGTCCTCTCTTTTGTTTAGTATTACAATTGACTGGGTGCTAAAAATGCCATAAAACAACAAGCACCAAGAGGAATAAGATGGACCCTTTCGAGATGCTTGAGGACCTGGACTTTGCAGACGATATAGCCCTGGTGTCACACAAATATGAACATATACAAGAGAAAAGTACAATACTTCACAGCACGGCAAAGACAGTAGGCCTCAAAACAAACACAGGAAAAACAAAATTATGACAAACAGTGAAATCCAACAACCAGTAATGTTAGAAGATGAAACACTGGAAAGGGTTGAGCAGTTTACATATCTTGGTAGCGTACTGACACTAAATGGTGGCACAGAGGAAGATATAAAATCACGTCTGAGTAAGGCCAGAACCGCTTTTGCCAGAATTAAACCAGTATGGAAGTCCAAAATCTACAATAGGACCACAAAGCTTAAACTCTATAAAAGCATTGTTTTGCCAGTTTTGCTCTACGGATCGGAGTGTTGGAGGATGACCAAAGGAGATACTAGCAGGCTGTCAGTTTTCCACCACTCTTGTCTTGGAATCTTGGAAATCTTTTGGCCAGTAAAAATATCCAATAACCAACTACTCCAAGACACAAGACAAGAGTCAATGAATGACATACTCAAAAAGAGAAGATGGAAATGGCTCGGACATGTTATGAGAATGAGACAAGAAATGCCTGCAAGGATAGCCCTCACTTGGACACCAGAGGGAAAGAGAAAGAAAGGCAGACCACGGACAACATGGAGGCGCATGATGGAAGAGGAACTGGACACCGCATCTCTGACGTGGGGCTCTGCGCTGAAGGTTGCACGGGACAGGAGAGCATGGAAAGTCCTTTCTGAAGCCCCATGTGTCACTAGGCATGACGGGATTAAGTAAGTAAGTATTGTTTTGGGAATGTTTGTAATTACATTTAGACTGAGTCTATTGTTTTGGGAATGTTTGTAATTACATTTAGACTGAGTCTATTGTTTTGGGAATGTTTGTAATTACATTTAGACTGAGTCTATTGTTTTGTGAATATTTGTATTTCAATTCTCATCTTTCATTCATTCAGCAGTATTTCTAGTACGGACTTCGTTTACAAGATAACTCTAAAATCAATCGCTCAAAAGATAACTCTAAAATCAATCACTTACAAGATAACTCTAAAATCAATCACTCACAAGATAACTCTAAACTCAATCACTCACAAGATAACTCTAAAATCAATCACTCACAAGATAACTCTAAAATCAATCGCTTACAAGATCACTCTGTAGTAGTGAGGTTATTTATGCCAGGAGATAATGATAAGTAAAGATATATTTCTAGTAAAATGCAAGCAGGAAAGGAATGACCAGACTATATAATAAAATCTTAGTAAGTCTAGGAGAAAGAAAAAAGTGTACCTAAGAAAATTGGACGCAATTTGGAAATGTATTGTGTAGTAAACATCACGTGATATCCGGGGTATTATTCAACGATGTACTGCTTGAAGGGTTGGTAACAACGCATTTTTGATAATGACGATGAATTAAAGACAGATAAGAAAATTCCATGTTTACTATTTTATAGAAACATGTTCGGGAACAGACGACACGATTGTACTTGTGCAGCCTGGTAAACAAGTGAAGAAAATTATTGGTAGGTTGAAATAAATAGACCAATGAAATTGTTAAAGTTTTAATGCGGAGCTACCGATCAATAATCGTCTGAACACACCCATTCTTCTGAACCCACTATCGCCACTCCTTCCTAGAACGCTTCAGCGCCCACTGGGGTGGGGGCGGTACAGTCCACTTTGGGAAACATGGTATAAACTATCACGACTCTCAATGCTTTAGTTTTCATTACACGCCTCCTTTCAGTCGGTGCTAGTAAGAATGTGCTCTCTCTTGTTATTGAACAAAGTACAGTATAATTGAATTATTGTGTGTCACTGTTTAACTGTTTTGTTTTAATATGATGTTTTAGTCTGTTGAAACAGATTTCTTTCAGTGTTTATTCTTCCTTTTGTTTTCCAACAGTATGCTAGCTTCAAAGAATCGAGTTATTTTTGTACTGTAGTTTTAAATGTAATTTCACTAAGTCAAAACAAGATTGGTATTAAATATCAGTTTAAACCAGCGTTTCCCAAAGTGGGCTGTACCGACCTCAGTGGGGAAGCGAGATAGTGGGTTCAGAAGAATTTGGGGGTGTTCATGCGATTAGGGTCGGTGGCTCCTTAAAGAAGAAATTAATAATAAATATTTTAAAATAAATTATTTTCGTGATTTTGCGATTGAATAGTCATTAAAAATTTAATGCTGCATTTTAATTCATCTTATGCCCGTCTTAAACGATCCATTTTTTCATCAATTTTCTATTTCATGCATATAATCATTTCAAAATTGACCATGTATGACAGAAATGTATATCAATTTTCTTTGTCAAAGAGAAAATAGAGCATGTATATATAGGGTGGGGGCGTTGACAAACTGTTATAATGTAGAGGGTTGTAACTGTTATAATGGGGAGGAGGGGCGTTACAAAGTTTATGTTGTGCAAAGTGGGCGGTGAACAGAAAAAGTTTGGGAATCTATGGTTTAAACAAATGTTGTTATTTGAATAGTGCTCACAATAATGGCATCACATTTAAAGCAGCTGCGCTTTGCAAATATTGAACAGAAATGACTAAAATTACTTGGTATTTTGATATTTTCCACACGTTTTCTACAGACATTTACTGCAGGTAGTGTTACATATTAATTTCGTTAGAGCTATTTTCGAATGTCAAATTGAAAGAAAGTGTTAGTTGTGTCTGTCATTTTTAATTAAGTTTGATGGTAACATTAATGATAGTTTAACTCATTCGTCCTGCTCAGCCGATATAATGGCTCACAGTATTTTTTAAGATGACGCAAAGTCAGTATATTGTCTAATTTAGTATATATTACAATAACAATAGCCGTCCATCGCAAGCGATGATGATAACAATCTCAGACGTGTGCTGTTGCACCTCTCTGGTGTGTGCGGAGGTGACTGTAGAGTCCAATCCTAGAACAGAATCCCTGACCACAGGAGGGCATACATGATCAAGGTTAGACATGTGCGTGTTGTGTGCTCTGTTTTTTCGTGCTGCTCGTTTTCTCTGTGACTCAACAATACGATGCTTCTCAGCTATGAAGGTTCCTCTTTTGTTGTTACAGCGCCACATTTGGCGATCTTGCGCAAAGGATTCCCATCACGTATTGTCTATATCGAAGCATTTCAGAGACAATTTAAGAGTGTCTTTAAAGCGTTTTTCTGTCCACCAGCTAAACGTCTGCCCCCATCAAGCTCGCCATACATCAACTGTTTTGGGATGCGTTTATCAGGCATCCGAGCAACGTGACCGACCCATCTCACTTGGGCCTTCTGCAACAGGGTGTTGACGCTTGGGATCGTTGCTCTTGTGAGGACTTCGCTGTCTGGAATTTTGTTCTGCCAGTTTATTTTTAGTATTCTGCGTAGACAGCTTGTGTGGAATGGTTTAATTTTCTTGCATGTCTGCTATACACTGTCCATGTCTCGCTTGCGTACAGCAGCGTGGTTAGCACTATGGCCTGGTAAACTTTCAGCTTTATGACTATGCTTATCCCCTTCCGTTCCCACACAGTGACACGTAACCTTCCGAACGCAGCAATGGCTTTGGATATCCTATTGTTGACCTCAGAATCTATATTTGCCGATCTGGATAGGAGGCTTCCAAGATAAGCAAAGTTGTCCGTTGACTGGAGACGCTGGTGTTTAATGTTGATGACTGGATCGTAATACTGTTCTCTAGGGGCGGGATGGAACATGACCTGTTTTTTGGTGTTAATGGTGAGGCCAAACCTATCACAGGCGATTGAGAACTTGTCCATGTAAGTCTGCATTTCTTCCGCAGAGTTGGTAGCGAGGGCACAGTCATCAGCAAACAACAGGTTTGAGATAGTTGATTCTTTTACCTTGGTGGAGGATTTTAACCTCCGAAGATTGAATAGATTACCGTCTGTCCTGTATCTAATCTTTACCCCATGTTCGTCGCCTTCCCAAAAGACATCCGTGAGCATGACAGCAAATATCATGCTGAAGAGATATTACAATATAAATGCGTCTGGGGGTAAAAATATATTACGGAGTGAAAGGGATAAATAATAACATTATTAAAAATATAAATGATATCATTATTAATATTAATAGATGTTGAGATGACAACACTAATGACAGTTGAGATGACGTATGTTAGTTAGTTATGTTATGTTATGTTATGTTATGTTGTGTTATGTTATGTTATGTTAGAAATGAACACTGATGTCCTGAAAGAACTAAATGTTAAAGAGAATTGGCTGATAAACAACATACTATACAGAAAAATTACATACTTTGGTCACATCAAGCGTCACGATGGCTTGGAAAGAACAATACTAGAGGCAGGGTCCCAGGACGTGAGACAGACCAAGAAGAAGATGGCTACAAGATATTAAAGAAACAATGAATATGACCATCGACGAAGTGGGTGAACTGGCTAGAGACAGAGGAATTTCAGATGTGCTGCAAAGAGAGCAACGTCCTATAAAGGATACACACCTTGATGATGATGATGCAATCGACGTCATGGCACACTGGGCATTCCCCTGTGTGTTCCGTCCTTCTCTGCAACAGGCAATCTCAAAGTCCACCTATTCACCATAACTATTAGAAGTTGATTATTATATCTTCTTTCTCTCCACCACGAAGACGATGCTCTCTGGCATGATCAGACTTCTAATTCTCACAATCTTTCAAGTGCCTGAGACAGTGTTGGGATATGTGACAACTTGGTAGAAAAAAACGAATGCAAAGAAGAAGAAGAACAGTATATTCAACCTCCAGTTATTTACATTGATTTAAGTGGTATGTAACAGTAGATATGACTGCATCTGTAGCAGCAATCATTGAAATTGTTGATTGATTTATAACGTTGAAGATGAATACTTAGGACGTGATTGATTTATAATGTTGAAGATGAATAATTTGGACGTCCTTCTGTTTGGAAACAATTTATTAACTGTTGGATGTAACTCTAAAATGTATTCTGAGTCTGTAATGTGTGGTGTCGTCTGTGGCTTAGGGATAGTGACTCGGTCTATTAACTCCGACGTTCTGAGTTCGAATCACGTTGCGGACAATTTGTTGCAAATTGTTTCGCGAGTATTTTTACAAAGAATAATGGCACCACCTGTTCAGAAAGCAATGGCAAACGACTGAACGTAATAATGCCTAGAAAAATCACAAACAGCGATACAAAGCTGGGGTTGGTTCGCAAAGTCCTGTAAAGGATATGCAATTATCTTTAAACTGTGTCTTAAGGAGTTTAGAATGTTACATGGTAAGAACTGAACTGGATGGGAATCTTCCTTTCAGGTAGATTGATGAGTGAGTGTTTATTTTTCGTTTGCCTGCTATGAATTAAGATGTAGTCATGGCGCATAATGTGGCGCCTCTGAAAGCTTTTGCGCGAATGCTTCCTTTCCTTATCATCAGCGTTCTTTTCCGCTTAGGCAGGTGTACTCCGACTTTAGATGTACATGTAATTTAGATCCCAAATAGAAGTGAATGTTTCTCTAGTCCAACGGCGTGCACATCAACAATTGCTGGCCCAAGCTGATCCTCGAACCCCATAATTTCTACCATACTAGCGCAGCATGCTATCAACTTCGCTATCGGTGATCCCGATGAGTGTGTTTAACCAGAGAGACATGGAAACCATCAGTATACATACTCCTTGTCTCCTACTAGGACAGGGATAAGAAGTATGTACATATTTTTAGAATGGCTCGATGGTTGTGTTCGTAAGGACGCCTGCATTGGTAATGGGTGTCGTAGTAAATAAGGGTAAGTGGTTCGAGTCCTGTGTTTGTGCAATTGGTTTTTTTTCAGAAGCTCTTAATACTTATACACTGTTATATTTATTGATTATATTCTTTGCTTCCTATTCTTCCTCTGGTGTTTTTCAAAATTGTCATGTTCTCATCTCCCATACTGGGGAAGAAGGAGGACATATCAAGTAAAGAAGTAAAGGAACCCTTTCATACCTCGTATGGTATATAGGACAATACAGTGTCAGGCCTGTATTTTTCATTGACCGTCGGCACACGTTGGGTGATGTGGTCAGCATCACGCCGGCCGCCTTTACTTTCCCAAAGCATGTCTGGTACCCATTTGAGGTCGACCTGAGAGCCGTCGCGGTCGGGAAAATTCCACGCGCACTGCGGGAGTTGAACCCAGACCACCAGCCTTGAGAAGCGAGTTCACTAACAACTACGCTACGGCGGCTCTCAAGGAGGACCTATGGGACTGCAATACGCGCTGTAGCGTTAGCGTTAGTATCCATTAACACAAACAGTTTAAACATATGTCGCTCAATGTTGAAGAGATCAAATACTATGTAACTAATAACGTGTTACATCAAGATGAAGGGGTAGACCAAGAATAATATGTATTTTTGAAGTTACAGACATCTTCAAACTCAACAATATCACATCATATCAAGCGACTGAGTGTGCACTATTTCAGAAATCGATCATCAATTTAACCTGCGACGCGTATATTCAAAACAGCAGAGAAGAACAAAAGACAAAGAATAATGGGTTTGATTAGGCAAAGCTTTGACTCAGGTGATTAAGTAAGTCACTTCTCTTTCTGTGAGAGCTGCGATAGTGTAGTGGTTAGTGCTATTGTTCCCTAGACTTATGGTTCCACGATCAAATTATTCCTCTCCGATCGTAACGACTCTCTTCTTCTTCAATGATCCAGCGACACTTGAGCTTTTGTCCTTCGGCTCCAATGCTATGTAGTGGTATCTGCATGTGTCTGTTAGTTGTTCTTTTGTTCCGTATAATGTGTTCCATTTATCTGGCCTTGGAGGAAGGAGGGTCTTTCTGATGTCATCTAGTGCTTGACACTTGAAGAGGTGGTGGTGAACGGTTTCATGATGATGTGCACACAGTTGGCACTCTGGAGTGTGTTGTGGATGAATCCTGTTCAATTGATTATTAAGTGTTATGTGTTGGGTTCAAAGTCTAAAAATGGTGCTCTGATCTCTTCTTGTAAGGTGGTTGATGTTGTCATTAAGGTTAGGGCTGGCCATATGGCTGTACACCTCTCTTCCTGTGTTTCCCATGGCCCATCTGTTCAGCCCAATTTTTTTATTTGTTGTCATTAGGATTTGCTTTGCTGTATGGAAAGTTGTTACTGTGATTGGTTGTTTCTGTGTTGACCCTTTCTTGGCTAACCTATCTGATTTATCATTTCCAGGTGTGTTTGAATGTCCAGGGATCCACTGTATAGTTATTTTGATGTAACGATTCTCTTGTCGACCTATTCTCAAATAGGTAACATAGTAAAACTGAAAAATGATAGCATACGGCTTGTTGTGGGCCACATCTGCCATTATGTGCCGTTTGTCCAAGTGTCATTCGAAGCCTCCATCTGCAAATCTGCCTTCCATTATGAGTATGCTCAGCTGTAGACGACTAAGATGGTTGAGGCATGTGAGAAGAATAGAAACTTGTCGCATACCAAAACAAATGTTGTTCTGTGAACTTTCGGAAGGGAAGAGGTACCAGGGCAGACCACTGCTCAGATATGAAGATGTCTGCAAAGACTCAATGAAAAACTTTTCTATAGGTCCCAGCACATTGGAAAAACTAGCTGATGACAGAGTTGTGTGGAAAGCCAAATTGCGAAAGGGCGCAGTTTGTTTGTTTGTTTAGTAGGGATTAAAGCCTCTTTAAGCCGAGGCACGCTCTTTCAACCTAAGGCGAACCTTTCATTGGTTATATCAGAGCGTGTAGGCCAACAAACATGAAAAATAAGAATTAACTCCTTTCGGAGAATCCAAGATTTTGTAAGGGCGCAGTCTTTTGAGAAGAGACTTATATATGAGCTGAACGACAAGAGAGAAAACTCAGAAGTTGTCACAATAAAACACTTGCCAATTGACCGTCTGTAAAGACGAAAAAGGTCATATATAATTCGGAGCTAGCACTGTATTTCCCTATATATCTCATGGTACGTTAGTTTCTTGCTTATGCTGTTAGTCTCTGTGGCTTACTGGTAAAGCCCTTGCCTTGCCAGTCGAAGGTCGTGGGTTCGAATCCGGACTGCTTCACGAGTGCTTTGTTCAGAGACCCCTAGGATTGTTGCCGGAGCTACGGAATTCGTGCTTTGTGAAAAAAATTACTGCAGGCGGCGTGCCATTTTTGCAGAAATGGACCGAACCATATTAGATCAAACGCGGTGAAATGGAGTCAATCCTTCAGCTTTAAAACCCCTTTTAAATATATTTTTGACTATTGCTATTTTCTTCTTAATTTCCTCCTTCCATTTCTCACTTCTTCCGTCATCCATTTTTATATATCCTTAATATAAAAATGCTGAAACTTGTCCCAATGTCTCGCCGTTGATATAAACTCAATTATCGCTAATACACCAGAATTATATCATTGATGTTTCTATTCATATTCTGTTTATTGCAATTGTTCCGCTGCATGGGCTCATACATTCTCTCGAGTAGTCACATGCACAATGAGGAAGCTTATTTCTTGAATTAATTAGTTATTACATATTGAATCGACTGTGTAGCCCTCAATAGGTACTCACATTTGTAATATTCATTTGATTTGATTGATAGGACCAGCATCGTTTCACTTCGCTGAATAACCATATGTTGCTCCGATCTCTTTATTACATGGGACTATCTTAGTTTGTGATATTCAAATGTTTTATTGTTTTATTATCTTCACTAACACGATCCCTTTTGGACATTAACTTCTTCTGTATTCCCAAACGTGTCGCGTGTCAACAGCATTCTTGAATCTTAGAAATTTCTCAAAGTTAGAATTTGCTCGGTCTCAAGACTCTCCACCTGAAAGTGTTTCTTTTCTTCTAACGCTCCATATCGACCACTTGTTAAACCACTCTTTGTGATCTCTATGTGATCCTAGCCTAAGAGCGATTGCACGTTGTGAAAGTTATGCGCCTACAAGTAGGTCATCACATCCGATTTCTGCGACGCTTTTATTTACTAGGTATCTTCCTAGGTCCCTACCTCAATCGCCTCTTACGACATGTCTTGTAGGTCGCAGTGTCACTACTCTTTGCTCCCCTTGTGAGTCCCGGAAACACACGGGCGGTGAAGGTGTTTAAAGTGTTTAGTCTGTGGTCTAACCCTGGGATGCCCACAATAGCAACGTGGTATACTTGTCTTCACTTTGCAGCCTAGTAGAACAGATAAATATTTTTATAATCAGAGGCGTAAATCTTGACAAGAGATGCTTGCTCAGATTAAGAACACCATTCCCCTATCTACACTAGATATCTACGCCCAGTTCTCCAAATAACATCTCAAACATGAGGATAATATTAATATTCTGGATAATAAAATAGTCAATGTGTATGTAGATCTAAGTTTTATTATCCGTCTTCGATAGAACTAGGAACTCGATATCACCTACACTGAGATCAGAAATCTCTGAAAAAATATCTCAATTGCTGCATTCGGTAAACGAGTTGATTACATGTGGACGGATAGGCGAGCATCATACCTACATGACTCACAAATTCCTAAACTGGGTTAGACTTGGTCATGATGACAAGTGTGATAATCTTGCATAGACTGTAGACTTGGTCATGATGACAAGTGTGATAATCTTGCATAGACTGTAGACTTGGTCATGATGACAAGTGTGATAATCTTGCATAGACTGTAGACTTGGTCATGATGACAAGTGTGATAATCTTGCATAGACTGTAGACTTGGTCATGATGACAAGTGTGATAATCTTGCATAGACTGTAGACTTGGTCATGATGACAAGTGTGATAATCTTGCATAGACTGTAGACTTGGTCATGATGACAAGTGTGATAATCTTGCATAGACTGTAGACTTGGTCATGATGACAAGTGTGATAATCTTGCATAGACTGTAGACTTGGTCATGATGACAAGTGTGATAATCTTGCATAGACTGTAGACTTGGTCATGATGACAAGTGTGATAATCTTGCATAGACTGTAGACTTGGTCATGATGACAAGTGTGATAATCTTGCATAGACTGTAGACTTGGTCATGATGACAAGTGTGATAATCTTGCATAGACTGTAGACTTGGTCATGATGACAAGTGTGATAATCTTGCATAGACTGTAGACTTGGTCATGATGACAAGTGTGATAATCTTGCATAGACTGTAGACTTGGTCATGATGACAAGTGTGATAATCTTGCATAGACTGTAGACTTGGTCATGATGACAGGTGTGATAATCTTGCATAGACTGTAGACTTGGTCATGATGACAAGTGTGATAATCTTGCATAGACTGTAGACTTGGTTATGATGACAAGTGTGATAATCTTGCATAGACTGTAGACTTGGTCATTATGCCAAGTGTGATAATCTTACATAGACTGTAGACTTGGTCATGATGACAAGTGTGATAATCTTGCATAGACTGTAGACTTGGTCATGATGACAAGTGTGATAATCTTGCATAGACTGGAGAAGATTGATTGATTGATTGATTGATTGATTGATTGATTGATTGTGAGATTAATAAAACGTAGGTCACATGTTCAAGTGAGAAATAAAAGAACCCCTAGAAGTTGAACATTGATAAAAGTAGGCTGCAAAGCCGCTGCCCGTGCAACATTCACAAAAATGTGAGTGTTTTAAAATTCTACACAAAGTATCACTATCTTCAAAATTACAACGTGGACACTCGCCCGTCATACGGATTGTGTGTACTGTCGCCGAGACCTCCTTGTGTAAGAAAGATATCGAAGCACACATGGATATTCCCCAAAGTGCAATGATGATTCTATCAACTAATCAATCATGTGTGTGTGTGTGGATTTATTTTCTGTTTAAATAGCAGTTAGAATATGTATGCTATTATCTCGAGATCTACATCACATGACATAACGTGTCATGTGATCCATATTCTTCTTATATGTAATACATACAGGCACCAACGAGAATAGTTTGAGAAACACTGTTACCTTCTTCTACTTATTTTCTCGAATCTTGTTTTGCCTCACATCGTCAGAATAAGAAGAGATTTCTAGAACAGGTTTTTGTGTGCGTTTCATAAATATTGTTTTTCATTGTCTCTATTATTTCTGAAGTCCACCTTTTGCGTTGTCGATCTTTCGCTTTGTATCCGCTGTATCTGAGTAACATTGTTGTGTCTGTTGGTAATCTGCTTATTTTACCGAATAATTTAATTTGTTATTTCTTGATGAAGTTCAGTACCGATATTGCCTCATTATTTTTTCCTGGTGTCTTCATTTATATCTTATCTTATCTTATCTTATCTTAACCACATTTGTCGTGAGCTTCATGGGGAGAGTTAGTTTTCTATCTTGTGCCAGGTGTGTTGCGTTTGACATTGTCAGTCCATGCTTTCGCAGGGACTCGGAGATGTTATCTATCCATCGTGTTCTTGGTCTGCCTCGTGCTCTGCGCCCTGTCGATTATTGTAGGCACGTGATGATAGTAAATGTGGTTCCATTCTCATTAGATGGCCGAACCACTTGATTTTTTGCTTCTCGGTGTACTGTCTTCATTTATAAACCGGACTCTTCTTGATTCTTCCAGCATTCTGTGTAGACACATCATTCTTCCAGCATTATATGTAGACACATCATTCTTCCAGCATTCTGTGTAGACACATCATTCTTCCAGCATTCTGTGTAGACACATCATTTTTCCAGCATTCTGTGTAGACACATCATTCTTCCAGCATTCTGTGTAGACACATCATTCTTCCAGCATTCTGTGTAGACACATCATTCTTCCAGCATTCTGTGTAGACACATCATTCTTCCAGCATTCTGTGTAGACACATCATTCTTCCAGCATTCTGTGTAGACACATCATTCTTCCAGCATTCTGTGTAGACACATCATTCTTCCAGCATTCTGTGTAGACACATCATTCTTCCAGCATTCTGTGTAGACACATCATTCTTCCAGCATTCTGTGTAGACACATTATCTCTGTCGTGACTAGTTTTTCTTCTATATACACCACGGTTTCTTCCTATCTTTCTAATTAGTTAGTCTTAGTTAGTCTTTCCTCTTGGGCCTGTGGGCGGCGCATAGGGCAGAGGTCATAGCTCCCATGTCTCGCGGTTCGTTGCTATTTGTTTTAAGTCTTTGATGTTTACTAGGCCCATCGTTGAGCCTTCTCTGGTGATGGTTCTACGCAGAGTCTCTCTTGGTCTTCCTCGTTTTCTTTTTCCCTCTGGTGTCCATATGAGGGATTGGTAAGGAGTCTTCTCTCATCCATTCTAAGTGTGTGGCCGATGTAGTTCTAGCGGCGCTTTCTTATAAAATTTGATACATTTTCTTGCTTGGTCTCTTGTCTTATTTGTGTATTGGGTCTGAAATCTGACCATTTGAGGTTCAGTATTCTTCTAAGACATTTATTCTCAAAGTTATCTAATTTTCTTTCTAGAGCTTTTGTTGCTTTCCAACTCTCGCATCCATAATGTTGTGCAACATATGTGTGTCTACTGATGTTCTTTTTGCAACTTCTATTACACTTCATCCATTCTACAATTTCCCAGATATAAAAATACTGAAACTTCCAACACTGTTGTATAATAAAAAAAAAAAAATTTTAATCGTGGTATATCCTAAAGGGAGAGTCACGGTAGCGTAGTTGTTAGTGAACTCGCTTCTCAAGGCTGGTAGTCCGGGTTCAACTCCACAGTGCACGTGGAATTTTTCCCGACCGCGACGGTTTCAGGTCGACCCAGCCTCAACTGGGTACCAGACATGCTCTGGGAAAGTAAAGGCGGCCGGCGTGATGCTGACCACATCACCCATCGTGTGCCGACGGTCAATGAAAAATACAGTCCTAACACTGTATTGCCCTATATACCATAAAGTATGAAATGGTTCCTTTACTTTTTTTTTTACTTATATCCTAAAGGATGTAGCCATCAACAACAGTAAATGAGTAGTTGATTTTTCTAGGCACCACTTATACGTTCAGTAGTTTGCCATTGCTTTCTGAACGGTGAGGTCTATTTTTACGTTTCGTAAAATCTCACGGAAACGAATTTGCTTCCAAACTTGCCCACCGTGGAGTTTGCATCAGGTACGCTTGGGTCTGTGATCGAGCGCACTACCGCTTGAGCTACAGACGCTCACTGACCAAGCGAAACATGTAAGAACAAAGTACTTTAATTTTACAAAACACAAAAACAGTGACAATACAAAGCAATGTTTCGACCAAATGGCTTTTATCAAGCAAACGATACAACAGGAGTGACGAATTTCAAAGAACTCTACATATGGACTACTACATACGGAGACATTCAAACTCTTCTATGGAGCTACTTTACAAAATTTTACTGCAGTCTCTCCCTTTATATATAATAAACAAACGCTGAGCCTAGTCTACAAGCTAAGCCACGCTACTTTCTCATACTTATTAGACTCTGTTCTTTTCCACTTACAAAATTATGATGCACTGTTCAAATCATTTTCTTTATAACTTAATTATTCCTTGAGATCTGGAGCTGGTAATGCGGATAGCAGCTGACTAGGTGCATCGTTTCTCGTTGAAAATTATCAATTTTTTAAAAACTGAAGAACGTTTTCTATAAATATAATTATCCATATATATTTTTTTTATAAAACTTGGCTACTTTCATTAAATCTGGAGGAGGAAATCTGATCATTAGATAGTCATTCCCAAGTTACACAAGTGTTATTGCCCTTAAATTCTAATTACAGAAGGACAAAACAACCGTATATCGTATTAAAGTAAATTTATTTTTAAGTTCCCTTACTTTTACACCTTAGGGTATGAATTACTGCTGTAACTACACATTTGGGAGAACTGTTAATTTTCATCACGTGCGGATCATAGATCGTGGAACTGAACCTTCAATCCTCTTGTGTCACATTCAATAATCGATGCTCTATGCATTACGCTAATCTGTCCAACATTATAGTATTACATTGTATAATTAAGCCCTTTATATACTTGGACTTGGTCATGATGACATGGGGATACCTATACCATTACTAACGATAATTAATTTAGTTTAGTCTATTCTAAAGGTTAATTTACTATTCGTTTAGCTATTATTTTATCATCATCGTCAGGTGCCGTCTCCACATCGAAGGTTGGCTGCAATGAATCTCCAGCATCCTGTCTTTGCCGTGCTGTTGCACACTGCCAGACTGTAACCTGTCCATTTCTTTAAATTTTCCTCCCATTTATCTCTCGGTCTTCCTCTTGCTCTTTCCCTCAACTTTCCCTCTAGTAAAGATTTTATCAAGGTATCATGTCTTTTATGTGCCCAAAATACTTTACTTGTCTGAATTTTATTTCTCTTAATAATTGTTTCTTCATGCCTAGTTTTCCTAAAACTTGTTTATTTGTCTGTTTTTCTGTCCATGAAACCTTTCCTATTCTTCTATATATCCACATCTCAAATGCATCAATTATATTTTCTAACTTATTGTCCATGTTTCCGAGCCATACATCAATATAGTGTATTTATAGCATTTGATCATCCTCATTTTCAACCTGTTTGTAATTTGTTATTCAATAATTTGGATATCAATAATTATTTTTATACTTCTAGCTAATGAAATCTTTACAACTACAGATAGATCAAATTGAAGTGTTTATTAAAAAAAAACTTATTGCATTTCAAGTTTCTGCTGAACTTTATTTATATTTATATCGTCTTCAAAGAAGTCGCAAATAAGTTTATTTTAAAATAACTGAGCTGATTACTTTATATACGATCTCAACGAAGTAAGGTATGGGGTGTGTGTGTGTTAATATTGTGCATTTGCAGAGTTTCGTATAAGGTCATCATCGTGTTTTGCCCTTAATGTATTTTATATAATTTTCCTGATTAATACGTTTTGGTCGAAACGTCGATTTAGTTTATTTTTTGTGTTATGTATAACTATCTTGTGTCATGCTTATTTATTTCTTCCTTGCTGTATAATTTTATTCAGTGGCGGCTCGTGATAAGTTTTGTTGGTGGGGCCAGACATATTTTTGTGGTGGGGGAATCATGGTATTGGGTTAGGTTATATTTTAATTTATACATGTTACACGTTATTTATGGTGGGACTCGACCCCACTAGCCCTTAATGACGAGCCGCCACTGATTTTATTGTATACTTTTATAAATTGATTGTACAATGGAAAGATAAATTTATAATAATAATAATTCCTCTCGCACCGTTATACGTTACATAGAGCCTGCTAGCAAATTTCTTGATATCGCTCTATCCTGGGCAACTCGCTCAATCTCTTCCATGAAACTGAGACCGATATTTATTACCTCTCTCAGCAAAGTTCGTTTCAGGATCTCCTTAGGTCGTCCTCTCTTTCTTGAATCCTTTGTATCCCACTTCAATGACTGCTTTGATATTTATTGATCATTTCTTCTCAACGTTTGTCCAAGATATCTGTAAAGGAGTTTCTGTGAGGGGATTTTCATTAGGAACGTTTGAATGTCTCCGTATCTAGTCGTCCATATGTAGTGTTTTTTTTTAAATCCGTTACTCCTGTTGTATCGTTTGCTTGCTAAAGGCCTTCTGGTTGAAACTTTGCTGTATATCGTCACTGTTTTTGTATTTTGTAAAACTAAAGTACTTTGTTCTTATGTGTTTCCTCACTCCAACATATCTCCATCTTCTCCTTCTTATGACAGTTGTTACTAGTGGTTGACCAGACATTTTTCTTATTTCTTCTCCTGAATTCGTTCCATTTTATATTCATTATTTTTTCGCAGACATCTATTTTCAAATGCATTCAACTTGCTTTCTATATCTTTAGTCATTTTCCAACTCTCGCTAGCATATGTTAGGATTGATACAACATTTGAATTGAAAAATTCGTAATTTAGTTTTAATACTATATAACTATATTAAAGAAACCATGAACATGACCATCGACGAAGTGGGTGAACTAGCAAGAGACAGAGTGAATTTCAGATGTGCTGCAAAGAGAGCAACGTCCTATAAGGGATACGCACCTTGATGATGACTATTGTGCATTTGCAGTTCCATATTTTATATAGACTTTTAAAAGCTGATGTTGCTTTGCTAACTTGTATCATAATTTCTTTTTGAACATTTCCTGTACAATCAAAATTGCTACCTAAATAGGTGAACTGCTCTGTTATTTTTAACATTTGAGATTTCAGGATAATATCTGCATTACTTGCCATATGTGTCTTCATTATATGTGTTTTTTCATAACTTATCTGCAGTCCAACTTTTGATGCTACAGATGCCAATCAAATCAATCAATCGAGAAATTGTTCAGGTTATTATTTTTCTTTATGCCCCCGATATAAAAAATATTTTTGGTCTTACCGTGGATTGGCCTTACCTTTCCCGAATGGGAGCTCCAGCTCTAATTCATTCCGCCTGACTCTCCACTAAGTTTACTTACTCAAAACTGTTTAGCTTTATCCTAATGTATAAACTTATATATATATATATATATATATATATATTCTTACTGCAGATTCAGCTAATGTATAAACTTATATATATATATATATATATATATATATATATATATATATATATTCTTACTGCAGATTCAGCTAATGTATAAACTTATATATATATATATATATTCTTACTGCAGATTCAGGAATATTGTTGCATCTTGCTGGAGAGAATTAGATGGATTCTAGAACGTAACCTGACAGCTCGAATCTGACTTCAATAAACGTACTCCATGAACTTGACAAAAATGTTGCTGTCTAAACTGGGAGTTTTCAACGGAAGCCATATGATCTCTTAATTTTGCCAAAACTGAATAAGGATGGTGGTAACGAGTTTTTTTTTTTCTAAACTGGGCTGCTACGGGTTTAACCTGATTAGGACATTGAAAGGTCAGTGTTCGAAGTTAATCATCACTAGTTGCTGTCCCCGCATCGAAGGTTTGCTTCACTGGACATCCAAAATTCCTTGTCTCTTGTTTTGGTTTTGCTCTCTCTTCTTCTGTCTTCTTCTTCTCTCTGCGCCCCTAGGGAGGCATAAGTCTGCAACCAAGACCTTTCATAAGTCTGCAACCAAGACCTTTCATAAGTCTGCAACCAAGACCTTTCATAAGTCTGCAACCAAGACCTTTCATAAGTCTGCAACCAAGACCTTTCATAAGTCTGCAACCAAGACCTTTCATAAGTCTGCAACCAAGACCTTTCATAAGTCTGCAACCAAGACCTTTCATAAGTCTGCAACCAAGACCTTTCATAAGTCTGCAACCAAGACCTTTCATAAGTCTGCAACCAAGACCTTTCATAAGTCTGCAACCAAAACCTTTCATAAGTCTGCAACCAAGACCTTTCATAAGTCTGCAACCAAGACCTTTCATAAGTCTGCAACCAAGACCTTTCATAAGTCTGCAACCAAGACCTTTCAAGCCCGCCTATCAAAGACCATCTTTTCCAGATCTCTCCACTCTCTGCACATTTTCTTGCATTCCGTCTCCAGGTGCTCCTGGGTCTTCCTTACCTCTATTGCTCTGGGGGTTCTATCGGAGAGCCTGTCTCGTGATGCTGTTAAAGGGTTTCCTCAGTGTGTTTTTCCCGGGTCGCTTAGTGAGTCCCTCCTTGCGCGGTCCTTTCTTGGATGGCGAGCTATGAATTTTCCTTGTTGTGGTTTCTGTAGCTGTCTATTGTTTTTTACGGGATGGAGTAGCTAGCCCATTACGACATGCGTGGCAGGTAACAGTTGTTCTACTCTTTACACCTCAATTTGGGTCCCAGTAACCACTCGGGTGGGTGTTGCTCTCTGTCATTGTGTAATTTGTCCACCTCTTGATGATTCATTCCCTGTCTTGGTCTCGGTCTTACTCTTTCTCTTCACTCTTCAACTTTCCATTCTGATAAAGTTTTATTAAATGTATAACGTTTCTTTATGTGTTCGAAATGTCTATTCTCTTTTTCCTGTCGTAAATCTTTCTTTATTACAAGTTTTCTAGAACTTCTTTATTTGTCTGTTTTTCTTGTGATCAATTACGACCTTTTCTTCTGTATATCCATATCGAAAAGGTACGATTATATCCTCCAAATTCTTGTTCGCATTGTCCATGTTTCTGAACAATATAAAAAAATACCTAATAAATATAGCGCTTAATAGTTCTCATCTTTAGCTTATTTAGCTTATCACCCAAGCCACTAGAGCAGCGCAAGACAAAAAAAAGAACAGAAAACCAGGACACTGGGCAACAATGCAGTAACAGTGTGACGAATAAGTAGAAGCGTATTTGTTATCATTTTTTTATATGTTAGTATCTTGCTCATGTCATTAAATGTAGTTTTGGCTGAATTTATGTATATATGAAAAATATATCATAAAAATATATTCTACATGAATTCTTTTCTTATCATCATCATCATCAAATAGTTTGTTCTGATTAGAACTTTGCCACCCCAACAGTCCTCCGGAATTTCTCTCTCTCGTTTGCCAGATGTCCTGCCTCTGCATCCGTCATTTTCAAACCATCAGTTACGAATCAATCTTTTCTGTGGTCTTCTCTCTTCTCTTTGCCGGTATGCCTCCTTCTATGATGGTATTCCTCTTCTTCTCTTTGCCGGTATGTCTCCTTCTATGATGATATTCCTCTTCTTCTCTTTGCCGATATGTCTCCTTCTATGATGGTCTTCCTCTTCTTCTCTTTGCCGGTATGCCCCCTTCTATGATGGTATTCCTCTTCTTCTCTTTGCCGGTATGCCCCCTTCTATGATGGTATTCCTCTTCTTCTCTTTGCCGGTATGCCCCCTTCTATGATGGTATTCCTCTTCTTCTCTTTGCCGGTATGCCTCCTTCTATGATGGTATTCTCCAGCCCTTCATGTCTTTTTATGTGTCCAAAAATTCTCAATTTTCTCTTTCTTATTTGTAGCATCAGCCAGTTTTTTTTATTTTGAGTTCTTGCAGGATATATCTATTTGTTCTCTTCTCTGTCCATAATATACGGAGGACTCTTCTGTAACACTTATATTCAAAAGCACATATATGTTTTTCCACTGCCTTATTAAATGTCCATGCTTTACACCCATACGAATTGCCACTGTGACAAATTATATGATCATTTTTTTCTCACGTGACAAATTGTATGATCATTTTTTTTCTCACTGTGACAAATTATATGATCATTTTTTTTCTCACTGTGACAAATTATATGATCATTTTTTTTCTCACTGTGACAAATTATATGATAAATCGTTTAGTATAACCAAATTTATGTTTACATCAATTATGCTAATGTTCAGAAGGTCGTGGATTCGAATCCGGACCGCCACGTTCTGTTCACTGGTGCATTTTTATCAGAGACCCCCGCCCGTCTGCCCAGCGTATTCGTAGCGCGTTGGACTACGTGTGACAAGCTCCCTGTGAGTGCGGGTTCAATTTCGCGGGCTGGCAGAAAAGCCACAGGTTCACCAGATTCATGGTGTTTGTGGCACCGAACCGAAGGGTTACAATGTCCACGGCATCGAGCCGAAGAGCTGAAAGATCAAGTGCTTCTGGATAGAGTTAAAAATAAAAATAAATCAGAGACTCATAGGATTGTTGCTGGAGCTACGGTGTTCGTGCTTTGTGCAATACTCTCTGCAGATGGCATGCAATTTCTTCTGATAAGGACCAAGTTAGTTAGTTAGTCTTTCCTCTTGGGCCTGTGGGCGGCATAGGGCAGAGGTCATAGCTCTCCATGTCTCGCGGTTCGTTGCTATCTGTTTTAGGTCTTTAATGTTTACTAGGCCCATCGTTGAGCCTTCTCTGGTGATGGTTTTACGCAGAGTCTCTCTTGGTCTTCCTCGTTTTCTTTTTCCTCTGGTGTCCATATGAGGGATTGGTAAGGAGTCTTCTCTCATCCATTCTAAGTGTGTGGCCGATGTAGTTCCAGCGGCGCTTTCTTATAAAATTTGATACATTTTCTTGCTTGATCTCTTGTCTTATTTGTGTATTGGGTCTGAAATCTGACCATTTGAGGTTCAGTATTATTCTAAGACATTTATTCTCAAAGTTATCTAATTTTATTTCTAGAGCTTTTGTTGCTTTCCAACTCTCGCATCCATAAGTTAATACTGGAATCACACAAGAGTTAAAGATCTTTAATTTTAAGTGCTTGCTGAGTGAATTGGACTTCCATATATTTGACAATTTGTTAAAAGCACTTGATGTCAATGCGATTCTGTGTGGAATTTCTGGCGTGTATCCCCTGTAGATGACATCATACTTCCTAGGTATGTAAAACTTTTGACTTTTTCAAGAGTGTAGTTTTTAGTTGAATATTTTCTGGACTGCTGGTAAGGTCAACAATTTTTGTTTTTGTGGTGTTTATTTGGAGACCAATTTGTCCTGAGATATTTTGGAGAAGGTTTGTTTTCATTTGAATATCTTGATGTGATGAACTCAAAAGGGCTATATCGTCGGCAAAATCAAGGTCTTCTAAAATTTTATCAACCCACTTGATGCCCATATTTGCGTTATTGGTGCATTTTCGCATGACCCAGTCAATTGCTATTCCAAAGAGCATTGGCGATAAGACGCAGCCTTGTTTCACTCCTGTTTCCACTGGGAACCAGTCAGAGTTACCGAAATCTGTTCTTACACTGCAGCGCGATTCACTGTAGAAGGATTTTATGATGTTGATGAATTTAGCAGGAAACCATAGTTTTTGAGTAGTTTCCAAAGCGTAGGACGGTGAATACTGTCAAACGCTTTCTGAAAATCAACAAAGTTGATGATTAAATTCGATTGCAATTCTACAACTCTTCAATGATTACTCTTAGTGTGAAGATGTGATCTATGCATGCTCGTTTTGGTCTAAACCCTGCTTGTTCTTCTCTTAGCCTTTCATCTATAGACTTTTTCAGTCTCTCGAGTAACATGCTAAGGACCAAGCCATGTGGTTAAAAACACGGTGCAAGGAAGTCAATCCTTCGGCTTCAGACCCTATTTTACACTGATAGAGTGACTACGTCTGAAATCCTATCGGGACTACACCTGAAATCATAGTGGGACTACGCCTGAAATCATAGAGGGACTACGCCTGAAATCATATTGGGACTACGCCTGAATTCATAGAGGGACTACACCTGAAATCACTGTGGGACTACGCCTGAAATCATATCGGGACTACACCTGAAATCATAGTGGGACTACGCCTGAAATCTTAGTGGGACTACGCCTGAAATCATAGAGGGACTATATCTGAAATCATATAGGGACTATGCCTGAATTCATATCGGGACTACACCTGAAATCATAGTGGGACTACGCCTGAAATCATATCGGACTACACCTGAAATCATAGTGGGACTACACCTGAAATCATAGAGGGACAACACCTGAAGTCATAGTGGGACTACGCCTGAAATCATATCGGGACTACACCTGAAATCATATCGAGACTACACTTGAAATCATAGAGGGGCTACGCCTGAAATTATAGTGGGACTACGCGTGAAATCATATCGGGACTACGCCTGAAATCATATCGGAAATACGCCTGAAATCATAGTGGGACTATGCCTGAATTCATATCGGGACTACACCTGAAATCATAGTGGGACTACGCCTGAAATCATATCGGACTACACCTGAAATCATAGTGGGACTACACCTGAAATCATATCGGGTCTACGCCTGAAATCATAGATGGACTACGCCTGAAATCATAATGGGACTACGCCTGAAATCATATCGGGACTACACCTGAAATCATAGAGGGACTACACCTGAAATCATAGAGGGACTACGCCTGAAATCATAGTGGGACTACGCCTGAAATCATAAAGGGACTGCACCTGAAATCATAGAGGGGCTACACCTGAAATCATAAAGGGACTACACCTGAAATCATAGAGGGACTAGATCTGAAATCATAGAGGGACTACATCTGAAATCTTAGTGGGACTACGGCTGAAATCATAGAGGGACTACATCTGAAATCATATAGGGACTATGCCTGAATTCATATAGGGACTACACCTGAAATCACCGTGGGACTACGCCTGAAATCATATCGGGACTACACCTGAAATCATAGTGGGACTACCCTGAAATCATAGGGACTACACCTGAAATCATAGTGGACTACGCCTGAAATCATATCGGACACCCTGAAATCATAGTGGGACTACGCCTGAAATCACATCGGACTACACCTGAAATCATAGTGGGACTACGCCTGAAATCATATCGGACTACACCTGAAATCATATCGAGACTACACCTGAAATCATAGAGGGACTACGCCTGAAATTATAGTGGGACTACTCCTGAAATCATATCGGAACTACGCCTGAAATCATAGTGGGACTACGCCTGAAATCATATCGGGTCTACGCCTGAAATCATAGAGGACTACCCTGAAATCATAATGGGACTACGCCTGAAATCATATCGGGACTACACCTGAAATCATAGAGGGACTACGCCTGAAACCATAACGGGACTACACCTGAAATCATAGAGGGACTACACCTGAAATCATAGAGGGACTACGCCTGAAATCATAGTGGGACTACGCCTGAAATCATAAAGGTACTGCACCTGAAATCATAGAGGGCTACACCTGAAATCATAGAGGGACTAGCCTGAAATCATAGAGGGACTAGATCTGAAATCATAGAGGGACTACATCTGAAATCATAGTGGGACTACGTCTGAAATCATAGTGAGACTACGCCTGATTAAACGAATGGGTGAAAGAATCAACAATACATGTGGTGTATCAGGAAACCCTTGTCATGCAAATTTTATTCTAGAAGTAAATGCACACAATGGACGATGTTGTCAACATTCACGTCAAGAATAACCAATGGTAATATGATTCTGTGCACATTCTTCCTAAAAGGGAAAAGAAACTTTCCTGTCTACTTTCTGCATACTTCAATTTCAAAATGTAAATTTCACAGACATTGTATATCCTACAGTCTGCTAAGGTTACAGAAGATTTTAATTTTCTATACAACCCAAGACATGTGCAGAATACAATCATGAGGATGTACAACACAGTCAGTCATCGTGTACCATGTCGACTGACATAGGAGGAGACCATAGACTCAACAAACGTTTGTCTTTAGTACAGACAATCAGTTCGGATGTTAACACTTCATACTGGCACTATTTTCCTCTTCCTCTGTCGCATTGTCCATTGATTAATGCGGTTCTCAAAATGTGTTCTAAACCTCACTTTCTCACCACATGCCTGAAAAATGGTGATAGCCTTTTTACTTATATTGAAAACCAGCTTCCTTTGTGCCAGCTTTTCAGTCAACATAAGTCATTTTAGTAGTCGTTTGGGAATTCTTAGCATTCTTCTCTAAAACTACATCCTTGTGGCTTCCAGAGATCTTCCTGTCTTTTTATCATATCCATTGACCTTATATAACAGAAAAAGTTAGAAAAATCTCTCTCATTCTTTGTGTCACGACTTAATTCTCATGTGTGTGTGCCTTGACTTAATTCTCATGTGTGTGTGTCTTGACTTAATTCTCATGTGTGTGTGCCTTGACTTAATTCTCATGTGTGTGTGTCTCGACTTAATTCTCATGTGTGTGTGCCTTGACTTAATTCTCATGTGTGTGTGTCTCGACTTAATTCTCATGTGTGTGTGCCTTGACTTAATTCTCATGTGTGTGTGTCTCGACTTAATTCTCATGTGTGTGTGTCTTGACTTAATTCTCATGTGTGTGTGCCTTGACTTATTCTCATGTGTGTGTGTCTTGACTTAATTCTCATGTGTGTGTGTCTTGACTTAATTCTCATGTGTGTGTGTCTTGACTTAATTCTCATGTGTGTGTGTCTTGACTTAATTCTCATGTGTGTGTGTCTTGACTTAATTCTCATGTGTGTGTGTCTTGACTTAATTCTCATGTGTGTGTGTCTTGACTTAATTCTCATGTGTGTGTGTCTCGACTTAATTCTCATGTGTGTGTGTCTTGACTTAATTCTCATGTGTGTGTGCCCTTTACTTAATTCTCATGTGTGTGTGTCTTGACTTAATTCTCATGTGTGTGTGTCTTGACTTAATTCTCATGTGTGTGTGTGTCTTGACTTAATTCTCATGTGTGTGTGTCTTGACTTAATTCTCATGTGTGTGTGTCTTGACTTAATTCTCATGTGTGTGTGCCTTGACTTATTCTCATGTGTGTGTGTCTTGCCTTAATTCTCATGTGTGTGTGTCTTGACTTAATTCTCATGTGTGTGTGTCTCGACTTAATTCTCATGTGTGTGTGTCTCGACTTAATTCTCATGTGTGTGTGTCTCGACTTAATTCTCATGTGTGTGTGCCTTGACTTAATTCTCATGTGTGTGTGTCTCGACTTAATTCTCATGTGTGTGTGCCTTGACTTAATTCTCATGTGTGTGTGTCTTGACTTAATTCTCATGTGTGTGTGTCTTGACTTAATTCTCATGTGTGTGTGTCTTGCTTAATTCTCATGTGTGTGTGCTTGACTTAATTCTCATGTGTGTGTGCTTGACTTAATTCTCATGTGTGTGTGTGTCTTGACTTAATTCTCATGTGTGTGTGTCTTGACTTAATTCTCATGTGTGTGTGTCTGACTTAACTCTCATGTGTGTGTGTCTTGACTTAATTCTCATGTGTGTGTGCTTTGTCTTAATTCTCATGCTTAAAACAAACCACAACTCTGTAGGCTCCAGAAAACCAGAGTTCACTATATGTTTCTCAGTCCACACAAATCCATCACTAAGTCACAAGTGATCGTCTTTAAAGTAAAAAAGACCTTAATATCCGTTCCACTGTTCTTTCCACCCATTAAGTTTCAATTACAGGACTTAACAAGAGGAGTGGTGGGAGTGTAGAAGACCCCAAAAAGTAGATTCGTCTAGTAGTATTTCTATACTAAACTTCTAGCTCCATTACAGCGAGACAGTTTGTCAATGTTTGCGCATCATGGACAAGAGAAATCAATTGCACGTATTGGCATTTACCGAATGTTAATCAAACACAAACAATCCGGGATTTTGTTGGCATTTATCCCTCCTTGGTACTCTATCTTTTATCTGGTTCAGTTCACTCACAAACATCATTTATGAAGAATTGTCTTTGAAATGAACTTACATATTGACACGCTAGGAAGTACTTACATATTGACACACTAGGAAGTACTTACATATTGACACGCTAGGAAGTACTTACATATTGACACGCTAGGAAGTACTTACATATTGACACGCTAGGAAGTACTTACATATTGATGAGACACATATTGACCTAGGAAGTACTTACATATTACATGAGTACTTACATATTACACGCTAGAAGTACTTACATATTGACACGCTAGGAAGTACTTACATATTGACACACTAGGAAGTACTTACATATTGACACGCTAGGAAGTACTTACATATTGCACACTAGTCTTCTTTCTTCAAATGTTCTTTATCGAACACTTCTTGACGACTTTTTGTGATTTATATGTGATCCAGTGACGGCTCGTCATTAGGGCCAGAGGTGCCGGTTCCCACCAAATATAATATGTAACCTGTATTTATTATTTAATGGATTCAAATATAACCTAACCTAAAACCATGATTTTTCCGAAAATGTGTGTTTGACTCCACCAACAAAAACGTCACGGCCGCCACTGATGTGATCAGAGCCGAAGAAGGAATGTACGTTGTGCCAGTTATACGCCTACAAGTAGGACAGCACGTCCGATTTCTGCTACGCTTTTTATTTACTAGGTAGTTTCCTAGGTCTCTACATCAATCGCCTCTTACTACATGCCTTGTAGGTTGTAGTGGTACTATTCTTTGCTTACCTTGCGGGCCCCGTCACCACATAGACGACATTGTTATACTATTTGATACATACGAACGAATACGAGTCATGGACGGTAAACAAACAGATACAGGGTGTTCTAACTAAAAGTAGCCCAAGTGATAAATAAAAATTTGCCAGGTACGCATTCCATCTCGTCTATTTACTATTTAACCCGGTTCTGACTAGCTTGTCCTACGTCACATTTGCTCATCGCCCCTTCCCGCACTACAATTACACACCAGCACACAACCTTGACCTATACAACGTCATAACTGAACCTTCTAATTTCCATACATATATGCCAGATTAGCTCCATTCACAGGCTGCGTTTAAGTTGAACACGGTAGAAACATCTCTGGAGGCTACAGAGATGTGGTTTTACAGAAGAATGATGAGAATCCATGGATTGCTAAAATGACTAATGTAGAGGTGCTGAATGAGGCCTAGACATAAAGACAACTTATTATCAAAATCAAAATCAGGGGTCAAGTAGAAAGAAGAGTTCAGACATGTAATGAGAAGGTGAGGTTTAGAACACATTGAATTTGACAATCTGTAAATCTGAAGGGAGACGAGACAGAGAAAACAGAGAGAGAAGATTTTGGACAGCCTGACTTCATAGCACGGAAGAGCGTCAACATCTGAGAAGATAGCAAACATCAGGGACAGAGATTTGTGGAGATCCATGATCGCCTACATCAGCCGAGACGGCCCCTGATGATGATGACTATTTGCTATTAGTGAATCTACTATATATATAAAAATTAATGTTTGTCTGTTTGTTTGTGACTTATAGACTCGGAAACTACTGAACAGATTTAGCTGAAATTTACATGATATGTTTGTTTTGATGTCGGGATGCTATCTGTCATAGTTTGAAATAGGTAGCGCTGAAACTTTTCGTAAAAAGATCGAAAACACGCTAATTTCATCGAGAGTTTCTAAGTTTGTTTACAATTTGCTATCAACGTTTCCGGAAGTCTACGGTATACACATTAATATATACACAAGATTCGATGATGTATGTTTTAAAACTATGGAAACCTCGATCTTTTTCATAGCATACAATAATCGTTTCAAGTCAATTTTACCAACAAGCTGATGTTAAAATACGCAATCCAGGTTTGTTTCTTCATAGGATTTCTAATCATTTCGAATCATGATAAGAGAAATATCAACTGGGACGCTACATTAGTAGCAATGAAGCAGTATGTCAACTGGGACGCGACATTAGTAGCAATGAAGCAGTATGTCAACTGGGACGCGACATTAGTAGCAATGAAGCAGTATGTCAACTGGGACGCGACATTAGAAGCAATGAAGCAGTATGTCAACTGGGACGCGACATTAGTAGCAATGAAGCAGTATGTCAACTGGGACGCGACATTAGTAGCAATGAAGTAGTATGTCAACTGGGACGCGACATTAGTAGCAATGAAACAGTATGTCAACTGGGACGCGACATTAGTAGCAATGAAGCAGTATATCAACCTGGACCTCGACATTAGTAGCAATGAAGCAGTATATCAACCTGGACCGACATTAGTAGCAATGAAGCAGTATATCAACTGGGACGCGACATTAGTAGCAATGAAGCAGTATGTCAACTGGGACGCGACATTAGAAGCAATGAAACAGTATGTCAACTGGGACGCGACATTAGTAGCAATGAAGCAGTATATCAACCTGGACCGACATTAGTAGCAATGAAGCAGTATGTCAACTGGGACGCGACATTAGTAGCAATGAAACAGTATGTCAACTGGGACGCGACATTAGTAGCAATGAAGCAGTATTCAACCTGGACTCGACATTAGTAGCAATGAAGCAGTATATCAACCTGGACCTCGACATTAGTAGCAATGAAGCAGTATATCAACTGGGACGCGACATTAGTAGCAATGAAGCAGTATGTCAACCTGGACCGACATTAGTAGCAATGAAGCAGTATGTCAACTGGGACGCGACATTAGTAGCAATGAAGCAGTATATCGACTGGGACGTAATTCAATGTTTTGTTGGAGGCGTAGCAACGCGCGCAGGGTACAACTAGTTTCTTATAAAACTTTAAAAAAATTGTAACATCTGAGCACTTAATTGTGGTCTTCTTCCAGCTTTGTCATAGACTAAATCATTAATACAGCTTACACGTCTAGATACGACAGCTGGTTTAAGAACAGCACACGTTACAGTACCAAATTAACGACTTTCAAAGAGAACAAAACATTGAAAAGACGTCATTAACTTGTCAATGAAAATTGTTTCAGACTGAAACTTTGACCATTTTCTTGTCTACTGCACATTTTTTTTTTTATACCCGCTCTGAGTGGGGACTGAACCTTACTTGAATTGCATTAACAAACAAAGAATGAAGTGGTTCGATCACTTAAAAAGAATGCAACTAAACTCCACTGTATACAAAGTATTCTATAATATAACATGAGGAGAGATAACGAGAGGAAGACTACGAAAATGATGATTAGATTACATGCTAGAATCTTGTCAAAAAGCTAAAGTAGCTATCACAGAAGCCACCAAAGCAAGGCAAGACAAAATCAGAAAACAACGACTCTGCGTAACAACCCGGTAACAGTGTGACAACCCGGTAACAGTGTGACAACAAAAGAAGAAAAGAAGAACTGTGTTCAGCTGGTTTGCTACAAACTATGTTACTTGCTGCTTCCCAACAGCAGCCTTCAACTTTCACAAAAGACAACATTTATCTACTGTACTTTTTTATCTTAAACTAGACTCATTTAGACCCTTTCCCTCCGTAGTTTGTTTTTAAATCCAGAGTCATTTCTATAGAAAAGTTCTTAGAACATCCTGGACAGAGAAGAGAAGAAACAAAGACATCCTACAAGACATGAATATCAAGGAGCATTGGCTCATAAATAATATCATGTCCCGGAAGATGAAATATTTTGGCCACATTAAATGCCACAGTGGTCTGGAGAGAAAGATAATGGAAGGCATGGTTCCTGGAAAACGAGGCAGGGGACGAAGATGGCAGCAGGACATCAAAGAAACCTTCAACATGACGCTGGAAGAAGCAGGAGAACTTGCAAGAGACAGAGAGCTTTTCAGGCGGGCTGTGGTGAATGCGACGTTCCGCAAGGGACATGCTACTACTTGAGACTCATTTTAAAGAGTTTTAAAGCCGAAGGATTGACTTCATTGCACCGGGTTTTACCCCATATGTCTCGGTCCTCTCCGCAGAAATAGCACGCCACCTGCCGAGAGTATTGCACAAAGCACGAACTCCGTAGCTCCAACAACAATCTTAGGGGTCTCTGGAAAAAACTGCACTCGTTAACAGAACGACGCTGTCCGGATTCGAACCCACGACCATCGACTCACAAGGCAAAAGGCGTAACCACTTTTTAGCCACAAAGACCCTCATGAGACTCATTTATTTTGTCAAGTATACTGAATAAGCCTGTATGCTGGATTTGCGTCATCTTAAACATTACTGTGAGCCAGTATATTGGTTTATAAGGATGAAAGGGTTAAGTTAATTTAATTGTTTTCAGAAAACCCTTCTTGATTAACTACAACATCTCACAGTGAATACTAAAATAACATTGCACAACATGATTGTACTTCATATATTATGCTATCAGTGCCAAACTTGAACGTTGACATTTCATGCTTCAGAAGACAATTAGTTGCGACAGAGATGAAGTGTCTATGTCGAGTGTTGAGAGTACAAAGAAAATACCAGTTTAGGGATGAAGACATTAAGAAGAAAAGAAAGAGTGGACAACACCATTACTGAACTTCATCAAGAAACAACAATTTAAATATTTCTTCAACATAAATAGAATACCAACAGACAGTGCAGTGCGCCTCAGCGGAAAATACTACTCAGATACAGTATATACAGTGGCGGCCCGTTGTTATTTTTTTTTGTGGGGCCAGACAAACATTTTGAAAAAATCATTGTTTTTATTTTTGAACTATTTACTATTATTTGTCTATTCCAGGAAGTTATTTCCACATTCGAGAAAATAACAAACTGTTCTGTTCTGCAACAGTTTGATATTAAAGCGGGTTGGCTATTAAAGAACATAAAATCAAGAACAATTAAATATTACGGACACATCAAACGACATGAGTGCATTAAGAAGATTTTTTTTTAAAACTTGGCGTTATTGTGAATTGAACAGGCCTCGTCCGCATATCAAACCACGTTCTTATCAATTATTTTTGGTGAGGCCGGGCTGCACTGGCCCTTAATGACGAGCCGCCCTGAGTATATACAAGACAAATTGTCACCCATGCAAAAGGTGCACCGTGGAAATAATAGAGGCAGTTAAAGACACCATATACAAAACGCACCGATGAGCAGGTTAACGACATCTCTTCTTATCATGACTCTGTAAACAAAACAAAATTAGATACACAAAGAAAAGACTACTTAAAACTAAAGCTATTCCTGAATATTCTTAAGACAATTGATGTTTACCACACTTTGCTACCAGCTATTTCTGAATATTCTTAAGACAATTGATGTTTACCACACTTTGCTACCAGCTATTCTGAATATTCTTAAGACAATTGATGTTTACACACTTTGCTACAGCTATTTCTGAATATTCTTAAGACAATTGATGTTTACCACACTTTGCTACCAGCTATTTCTGAATATTCTTAAGACAATTAATGTTTACCACACTTTGCTACCAGCTATTTCTGAATATTCTTAAGACGATTGATGTTTACCACACTTTTCTACCAGCTATTTCTGAATATTCTTAAGACAATTAATGTTTACCACACTTTGCTACCAGCTATTTCTGAATATTCTTAAGACAATTAATGTTTACCACACTTTGCTACCAGCTATTTCTGAATATTCTTAAGACAATTGATGTTTACCACATTTCGCAACCAGCTATTTCTGAATATTCTTAAGACAATTAATGTTTACCACACTTTGCTACAAGTTATTTCTGAATATTCTTAAGACAATTGATGTTTACCACATTTCGCTACCAGCTATTTCTGAATATTCTTAAGACGATTAATGTTTACCACACTTTGCTACCATCAGCTAATTTCATTTCTAATTAGTAAACAACAGCGCAAAGATTTATCTAAGCTAAAATAATTATTCACTAATTATCAATCAATTGTGCACTAAACAAGATGAATATCTTACCTGTCAGGTGTCTCTTCTCCGGTACAATCCATGGATAATTAAAACACCCGTACCCGACAAGACTAGCACTAGCAGTAGATATCAGAATCCAATCTGCAATCAATTGAGCTGTTTGTAGTAGTGGTGTTTGTATAGTGGTATTTGAATGTAGAGATAATTGTTCAAGTTAATAACTTTATAAACAATAGTTATAGTTTCTATTGAATGTTGTCGACGAATTTTAACATGACAAAATAACGAAGCAACACAGTAACGTTCTTTTAAACAGAAAATAATCTTGCTATGAATGCTGTCATTTGTGGTTTCTGAATGGTAGGGTTTATGTGGGACTCTAAATTGTTGTAATTATTTGAATAAAAACATTATTATTTCGTTTTGTAAAGTGTGTAGTCATCCGTGTCTTTCATTTCTCTTCTCAAATAGTGTTTAGTTTTCATCTCTAGTGAGTAAACATATATAGTATATTGTTGATACGTATATAAAAATGAATGTATACTAAATTATTATGTAGACAGGTGTGCTATTGTATTCAAGAACTGAAGGATATATGGCTGCACAGTTTCACAGAGATTGTCCATTATGTGGGTCTGAACAGATTCACGCGACGTCAACAATTTGCAGCGCATGTTTTGTGATCGCCATAGTTCTCATCTGAGCGACGAGGATTGAGCAAGCAAGTGAGTGAGTGAGTGAATGAGTGAGGGAGTGGGAGGACATATTCGATGCACGTGAGTTCACTGTTTCTGAGACGACGAGGGCTTACAAGATATGTTATGTGGTTGAGATTGTTTGATGTGGATTTTCTTCCCAGGTTTCTACTCCCACATATTTAGTCTGGTATCTTACAGTCTGTAGCTTAAACGTTAGTGAGCTCGATCACAATCCAAGCGTACCTTGTTGAATCTTCGCGACGGGCAACTTCGATGCAAATTCGTTCCCGTGAATTTTTACGAATGGTAACAATAAACTTCACGGTTCATAAAGCAATGGCAAACTACTGAACGTATAAGTGGTGCCTACAAAAATCAACGACTCGTTTACTGTGGTTGATGGCTAAGTCCTGTAAAGAATATATCACTATTTTCATCTTACAGTCTCTGTTGCGTGGAGGTAACGTACTCGTCTCTCACTCCAAAGGTTAAAAAAGTGAATTGCATATCCTTTACAGAACTTTACGAATCAACCCCAGCTTTTAACGCTGTTTTGTGATTTTTCTAGGTATTATTACGTTCAGTAGTTTGCCATTGCTTTCTATACGGGTGGTGACATAGTCCTTTTGTAAACATCCACGCGAAACAATTTGCAACCAAACTGTCCTTGTATTTCTTGTATAGTTAGTAGTAAGAAAGACCATCTTCGTGGCAGGTGCAAGAAGCTTATTCATGTGGTGTGCTGCCATTAGGAGTGCCTTAAGTTCTGCTTTGTAGTTGGAACACATTCGCTAGAGACACAGTAGTGACATATGTGTGCATAATGTAAATTCCTGGTCCACTATTCATGGTTGTCTCCATTGCCCATAGTCTGTGTAAATTCTTGTCTCAGCTGTTTTCTAGAAATATGAAGTGAAGATGCTTCATTGTTGATTCTCTCTTCACTAGATTATGCTCGGCGTCTTTGCTTGACAATTTAAAGATGAAGGTTGAAAAATGTAGTGTTACTGATTCTGGTTCCTAGCGGCCAATAAGTGATTCTTCTAGCATGGTTTTTGTTGGGTTTTTTCCGATTCAGAAGCACTTGAGCTTTCAGCTCTTCGGCTCGGCGCCATGGACATCGTAACCCTTCGGTTCGGTGCCACGAACACCGTAAATCTAGGGAATCTGTGGCTTTTTCTGCCATCCCGCGGAAGTGAACCCGCACACACAGGGATAGTCACCCGTAGTGCAACGCGCTACGAACACGCTGGGCAGACGGGCTCTGGTATGGTTAGACGTATTCAAGATTATATAAAAATAAAATGAGTGTTACAACAAAATAACTGAAACTAAAAACATTAGAAAAGTTGAAGAATAAAAATATGGGATCTGTTTCCAGCACAGTATGGTAGACGATCTTCAAGATATTTCTCAATGAATTTAATTGAGTTAAAAACCCGAAAAAAAATCAGCAACGGTTTTAATGGTTCATATTAAGCAGCCACTCCATCGCCGATGTCAAAAGAAAAAAAAAAACTAGTTAAGTCTAAGTAGGGCCCTTTTGTCTTTCTTGAACCAAGGAGGTACATATAGCGGATTTATCTTGAAGGCCAGTGGACTAGATAATTACGACATCCATACACGAGAGCAAATACAATCATGTATAGATCGGCGTGAGCCTGTAACCAGTCGTGTTTATCTCTTACCATTCCTGTGCGAAGTGAGATTGATAAAAACGCTGCTATTGTAAAATGTCAACCAACGTTCAAGAAGACTCGCATTTAATTTGAATTTGTGTTGCGTACTTCACCTGCATGGAAGTGACGTCACAAACGTAAAGATATAGGTGTTCAACATAAAAGTAGCACAATTGACTAATAAAAGCCTGTAAATTTGGCTACTTTTATGTTGAACACCCTGTATAACAACCAGAACTCTCGGCAAAGATTTAATTCTATATTTTCGTAAGTTTGAATGGTCAATACGGAGAACTACTGAAACAAGTTAACTTTTCTACTTCTTCTTCTTTACGATCGGTTTCATATGCTCAAATTAGACAATCAGATGCGTTTCCTCTATAAAGTTACACAGAGTTCCTGGAGGAAACAAGTAAACAATATCTGATATCTTGGACACACGGTTACAAAGGATGGCAGACAGGGTCGTGCGGTATATTTTATCAGTATATTTTTCTTTTTCCTTTTCTCCGATTCTGTTTTGCCTCACAGAGTCAGGATAAGATGAGATTTCTAGAACGGGTTTTTGTGTTGATGCAAGTCTTCGAAATGCCGCCCCTTAAATGTTTCTCTTTAAAATAACCTTCAATTGTGATTTTGTTTTCTCTGCTTATGCCGCCCCTTTCACGGTACCACTTGATGCAACCGCATCTCTGTATCATAGCACGTCACTGACCTGTACTCGTATTAATGTATGTATGTAACCGGAGTAAAGCAAGGCTGTATTCTATCTCCGCTATTGTTTGGAGTGGCCATTGACTGGGTGATGCGAAAATGTTGCAGGGCGAAACTGGCATCGATTGGGTAGAAAATAGTCAACTAGAAGATTTGGATTTTGCAGATGATATTGCCTTGTTAAGTAGAAACAACCAAGATATGCAAAGAAAAACAGACAACTTGTCATCTATAGCATCAAAAGTTGGACTGCAGATAAGCTATGAAAAACAAATATAATGAAGACACCTATGGCAAGTAATGCAGATATCACACTGGAATCTAAAATGATAAAAATAACAGAGCAGTTCACCTATTTGGGTAGCAATTTTGATTGCACAGGAAATGTTTAAAAGAAATTATGATACGAATTGGCAAAGCAACATCAGCTTTTAAAAGTCTAAATAAAATATGGAACTGCAAGTTATATAGTATTAAACTAAATTACGAATTTTCAATTCAAATGTTGTATCAATCCTAACATATGCCAGCGAGGGTTGGAAAATGACTAAAGATATAGAAAGCAAGTTGAATGCATTTGAAAATAGATGTCTGCGAAAAATAATGAATATAAATGGAACGAATTCAGGAGAAGTGATGAAATCAGAGACATGTCTGGTCAACCACTAGTGACAACTGTTATAAGAAAGAGAAGATGGAGATATGTTGGGCACACCTTGAGGAGAAATGATCAAAGAATATCAAAGCAGGCATTGAAGTGGGATGCAAAGGGTTCAAGAAAGAGAGGTCGACCTAGGGAGACCCTGAAGCGAACTTTGCTGAGAGAGGCACGAAATATCGGTCTCAGTTCCATGGAGGAGATTGAGCGAGTTGCCCAGGATAGAGCGGTATGGAGAAATTACTTGCAGGCCCTATGTAACGTATAACGGTACGAGAGAAATTATTATTATTATGTATGTATGTATGTATGTATGTATGTAAGAATGCAAGAAAAGTGGACGTGTGATAAATATGCCCTTATGTAGGGTCATAAACTGTGAAAAATTCATATGTAGAAACTAGTTAGAGAAGATACAGAAAAGAGAGAGATTTTTTTCCGATCCAGAAGCACTTGAGCTTTCAGCTCTTCGGCTCGGTGCCATGGACATCGTAACCCTTCGGTTCAGTGCCACGAACACCGTGAATCTGGGGAACCTGTGGCTTTTCTACCAGCCCGCGGAAATGAACCAGCACACACAGAGGGCTAGTCACCCGCAGTCCAACGCGCTACAAACACGCTGGGCAGGCGGGCAAAGTAGAGAGATAGAGACAAAGAGAGAGAAAGTGAGAGAAAGTGAACAAACACTATACTAACGTTGGCAGAATGTTTCTTACTACAGAAACTCCACAAGACCTGGGAATGGAGATTGATTAGTTTCAAACAGGTTAATATTGACAATAGAAACCTTCCTAGTGGTCAATTGTTTCCAGTGTCCACTACAGCATTCCACAGTACTTGTGTGACTTACCTTGACTTATTCATCCCCGCTCCTAGAGGAGCGTAGGACCTTAATAGTTGTTCGAAACTTGCCCCGGTCTCTTGGTGTTTTTTATGACTTTCCATGATCTTCTTCTTTGCGTTCGTTCTTTACGACCAATTTTAATCACTCTTTGTGATATGTTTGATCTTTGCCAAGAACGTGTATAAGTTGTACATTGGTTTGGTAGACCCCTAAATGCATATTCTACACGTTTAGGACACATGAATCCGATTTCAATCAAACCTCCTTAGTCGCCTCTTACGACATGCGTGGCAGGTAACAGTGGTTCTATTCTTTACACCCCACATTTGGGCCCCGGTAACCACCCGGGCGTCTTTTCATGATAGGTCAGCATCCTTCAGTTCCTCAAGAGGACTCCGTCTCCAGTTATGTTTATAACGCTCTTTTCCGTTTTCCTTGCGGGTTTCACTAAAGTGTTTATCTAGTGACGACTGTGTCGTCCGCAAGGTATGCCCGACCCAACGCCAACTCTCCTTTCAACCTGGGTCATTATGGGCTCATGTTCTGTTCTTATCCAACGTATAGAGCGGACAGGCTTGCATCAACAGCATCGATTGTTGGGGAGTTGAAGATGGATACGGGGATGTTCTTCGGTCTCTTCGCGACTGTCTGTTGGATGAGAACACTAAAATCGATGTTGAATCGATCAAGTGATGTAATCAGTTTGGAGTCACCCATGGTACAAGTTGAACCTTATGCCTGAGAGACAGAGTGAGAGGTGTGTTTAATCAGCGAGCCACGGGATCTATCATGTGCATACTCTTCGATATCTGTTGGGGAGACTGAGCACCTATGGGTCTGCCCGGAGTGCAATGACGTCAGTTTAGTAACCAATAACCAATCGTATCCAACATCAGTGTTTGCCACTCTGTCATACCATTTCAGTCTGAGAATACGCCCAAGGTATCCGTTGACAAATGTCTAAATCTTTTTTGTATTTAACATGGTGACTTTGTGATAATATGAAAGACTGTAACGATAATAATAATAATAATATAAAGCCCATAACCCGTTAGGGTCGTAGGGGTGTCACTATGGAGACATCAGCACAAAAAGCACGTCATGAGTCTCTGTCTTCAACTCCTCGAGCAAGTGTGGAGAAACTCTGTCCTGACCAGCTCTTGATATTGTCAAACCAGGATTTTCTCTGCCCTCCTTTCCTTCTGCCACCCTCAACTGTTCACTGTAGGATAATTTTGGAGAGTGAGTCATGTCTCATCACATGCCTGAACCACGCAAGTTTACGTCTTTTCAGGATTGTCAAGAGTGGCACTTGTCGACCTACAAGGTGGGTTATTTGGTCTCTTACATAGATGTTCGTTACATAAATAGACTAATAAAATTATTTTACAAGGGAATTATCAAAACAAAAGTAATGTTGTTTTTAAAGTACAATAACAAACAATAGGGTCTCTGTGTTAGTGATTAAGCCTGCCTTGAGTCGAAGCTCGTGGTGATTAGCCCTTGCCTTGCGAGTCGAAGGTCGTAGGTTCAAATTCGGACCGCGCCGTTCTGTTCATTAGTACAGTTTTTTTCAAGAGACCCCTAGGATTGTAGCCGGATCCACGAGTTCGTGCTTTATGCAATACTCTCGGCAGGTGACGTGTAATTTCTACAGAAAGGGACCGAGCCATATCTGGTAAAATCCGGTGCATTGAAACAATCCTTCAACTTTAAAACCCCTTTAAAAACAATAACAAACTAAATCGACGTTTCTACCAACAAATCTTTGTCTAGCAAAGTATACAAGACACGCTAAGAGCGAAGAATGACGGCACTCACGGAGAAAATGACACAAACATTATGTTTAAGGCGTCTACTTTGTAAATAGGCGTAACTCAAAGCAGAGAAAAATAAAACATACAAAATGAAAATAGATAAAACATGGGAACATGAGAAAGAAACAAAGAAAAATACAAGTTGTGCTGACAAACAATGGAATGTGTTGTGTTAAGTTTGAACATCAAAAAGTTAACATGTAAAGAGATATATGCAAACGATAACAGTTTGAGTTATATAATATATCTAAATTATGTTCAAAGATTATTGTACAATCCTATTCTAATATGTAAGTATGTGTGGTATGTGGACCACCCACAATGTTGGAACTGACATCATGTGGACCACCCACAATGTTGGAACTGACATCAGGGATGTTAATTCCTCTGCCATTTTTGTCAGCATGATTCTTTTCCGCCCCAGCAAGTCTTCAACGTTCCGGTGTGTGAACAACGTGAATGATGTTGCTCTGCCAAAAAGAACCGTTCTCACCGAGTTTCTCCCTGGATGTAATGTTAATATTGTAATGCAGGCGTAAGGGGAAATGAACGCGTCGATAGGCTTAAGCGGCGAGTAATGGATCAGGCTGATATTATAAATTTAATAAGGGGGAACGAAACCCAACTCCCCCGGAGCAAATGGCCGCAATCTTCAAAATTTCTCTCTCTCATAGGCCAAAAGTCCCGACTCTGCAGCCGTCATGTTCAAACCATCAGCCCCCATCCTGAATCCATCTTCACTGTGGTCTTTCTCTTTTCCCCCTGCCCGTACGCCTCCCTTTACGACGGTCGTCTCCAGTCCCTGTGTCTCTACACATGTCCAAAATATATCAATCTCCTCCTTCTCATTTGTAGCATCAACCAGTTTTCTTTGATTCTTGGGTTCCCTCTGGATAGATCCATTTGATTTCCCTTCTGTCCATGACATACGAAGAACTCTTCTGTAACACCTATATTCAAATGTACATATATGCTTCTACACTGCCCTGCCAAAGTCCATGTTTCACACCAATGTTACTGTCAATGTTACTGTATCTAAGTCTATATGTTTCATATATGCTTCTACACTGCCCTGTCAAAGTCCATGTTTCACACCAATGTTACTGTCAATGTTACTGTATCTAAGTCTCTATGTTTCATATATGCTTCTACACTGCCCTGTCGAAGTCCATGTTTCGCAACAATGTTACTGTCAATGTTACTGTATCTAAGTCTCTATGTTTCATATATGCTTCTACACTGCCCTGTCGAAGTCCATGTTTCACACCAATGTTACTGTCAATGTTACTGTATCTAAGTCTCTATGTTTCATATATGCTTCTACACTGCCCTGCCAAAGTCCATGTTTCGCAACAATGTTACTGTCAATGTTACTGTATCTAAGTCTTCCTATGTCTAAGACGTTTGTAGACCAAAGATTGACTTCATTGCACCAAGTTTTCCCATATGATTCTGTCCCTCTCTGCAAATATAGCGAGCCGTCTACAGAGATTATTTACAAAGCACAAACTATGTAGCATAGGCAACAATCATTTCCCAGCAATAATATTAAGCGTGATTGTTGATACATGTAGTGGTAATTAACACACACACACACAATGTATTTTGGTCTTAATTCTTTTTATACGAAATAAAAGCAGAGATTGTGAGTGTTTCATTCATTTTTTTTTATCTAGGATACATGCTGGGTACCAGGTGAAAACTTAATCACAGTCAAACCTTCAGCTACGTTCTGCTGGAGGGGGTCTGGTTAGATTTAATGGAGTCGTTCTGTTTGCATTTCCCAAATGACGATATCTAATTACATGGCAAACATTGACACAATATCATTGTTTGTGACATGAAAGTAAATGTGGATTTGGCAATCAACTAGGGTACTCGTGTCAATATTATGCTATCTAGACAGCAATTGCATGCTTGATATAGCGAGACTTGTTCATCTTTTATGTAGACATGAGTATCTCAGCATCATCAAGTGCCGTGCCTGCTGGCGTAGGCGATCATGGATCTCCACAAATCTGTCGTTGGTGTTTGCTATCAACTCAGATGTTGACGCTCTACTGTGCCATGAAGTCAGGTTATCCGAAATTTTCTCTCTCTGTTATGAGTATCTACAGATAAAATATGACATTAGTTTTCTTATAGATATATAACTAATATATTAAAATATATATATATATATATATATATATATATATATATATATATATATATATATATATATCTTATGTCTTTTTGACATCGATAGAGAGGCATAGCCCCTCAATCAACTCCCATCATGTCTTCCTATCTTTAGCTATCTTTTACATCTCCTTCTTGCTCTTCCGTATATCGCTAATCTCTGCCTGCAAATCTCTTCCCCGTGTATTTCTAAACTTTCCACTATTTTTTCTTCCCTACGGGTTCCAGAAAATGGCATATCTTGTTATATTCCCCTTGGGTTTTCTTAAATTTTTAACCTATCCAGCTTCAGAATCTTTACTTCATCTCTTGGTTTGCTGGGATCTGTGTTGTTCTCTCCATACATGAATATTGATGCACGATACGCGGGTGATTATTGTTTGGTGCATGTATAATAATCAGATAATATCAATGTTTACTTTCTTTCTCTCTTCTCTTTTCAAGTTCACATTTGCCGTTAAACATCGGGGAGAAATGATGTCTTCTCCAATGGGCTAGATGCCTTGGTGTAATTCTTATGACCCTATGCTTTTTGCACATATAGTATCTCGATGATGTTACCTATCCACCTCTCTCTCTCTCTCTCTATCCTTAATATCATATGTTATTCTAGTCAAAGTATTGCAATACTGAGACTAGTTATAATATAACATGTTATCCTATCCAAAGTATTGTACTACTGAGACTAGTCATAATATCACATGTTATTCTAGTCAAAGTATTGTAATACTGAGACTAGTCATAATATCACATGTTATTCTAGCCAACGTATTGTAAGATTGAGTCTAGCCAACGCAACAAACCTATCTTTCTAAAACTGACGTTAACAAAATATCAAATATGTTGTTATTTTGAAATTGATCATTTGTCCTTTAAACCAAATCTATTTTATTATTTAGGTAGAATTTCAGTTAGATTTTCTTTAAATGTGGAGGTGTGGGGGATGTGTAATTTGTATCAAATACATAATCATCATCATGTGAGAAAACATGAGTTGAACTTTTAAATTAAATATATCATTTTACCAGTTTTATATTTCAAACACTTACAGTGTCAGTGGCTGGCATGTTCAATTATTATTTTTTCCTATGTTTTTCGTTTAATTTGCACAACACATTTGAAACTAGCGTAGTATATATTAATTACTTGAGCCTTATGACAAACACCGCTAAATAAAATAGGTAAACACGTAAAAACAAAGTACTATAGTTTTACAAAATACAGAAACAGTGACGATAAACAGCAATGTTTCGACCAAAAGGCCTTTATCAAGCAAACAATACAACAAGAATGACGAATTTCGAGGAACACTACAAATGGACGATTACATGTGGAAACATAAACCTATCTAATGAAAATCTGGGAATAAAAACGAATAACGAAATGAGTGCAACACAAAACCGGAAGTGGAAAAGAAGAGAAACAATAAACAATATAATGGATAAATAACACATATATGGAGCAAACACACATATAGATAACAAGGCACGAGATGAGACAGTACTAAGAAGCATAGGAATGTAATGCGTTGAGTCCAAGAGGTCGCAAAGTGCCATAGAATGAAATAAAACGGTTCTCCAGGGCAAATTGACTGCGATCATCGGAGGAACATGATCGGATGGCTGTGACCTGGACATCGTCAACTCCTGAATGGCCAGTATCATTGAAATGAAAAACACTCATTTGTTGCACTCAATTCGTTGTTCGTTTTTATTCCCAGATTTTCATTAGATAGGTTTATGTTTCCACATGTAATCGTCCATTTGTAGTGTTCCTCGAAATTTGCCATTCGTGTTGTATTGTTTGCTTGATAAAGGCCTTTTGGTCGAAACGTTGCTGTTTATCGTCACTGTTTCTGTATTTTGTAAAACTATAGTACTTTGTTTTTACGTGTTTAGCTATTTTTCCAAGTTTTACTGCAGTCTCCACCCTTTTTAAATAAAATAGATCAGCTTGGGAATAATATAGAACATTTTTGCACGTCCGGATTCTAGGTGTAGGAGGCAGGACCGTGCGGTATATTTTCTCAGTATGATGCAAGTCTTCGAAATGCCGCCCATTTAAATGTTTTTCTTTAAAATAACCTTTGGTTGTTTTATTTTTTTAAACTGCACAAAATGTACGAATAATATTTTTGTTGTCGGTAAATTCGTTAATTAGAGATGTGTATTCTGAAGTTGCAGATAAGTGTAGTTTTACTGTAATAAAAATATTAAATAAAAATTCAGTTCTTCGCAAAGATGGAACTGCCGGAAGGGGGCGGGGCAGGGGGAGAGGGATAATTGAAAATGGTTAAATATGATGATGCTTATTATGCTATTAAAATAGAGTAGATAAAATAACGATAGAATTGAGCTTCAAATCTAGTAAGATTTATAGGTAACAGAACATAATAAATAGATAATGAATATCTGTCACAACTAGCAGTCATTTTGACATATGAATTTCTTTAACTTGTTATTATATTGTCTCCACTTCAACGTATATGAATTTGGTAAAAACAAAAAATAGAACAATAAAATAATTAACGCAAAAGTAGGCAAATGCAAATATTTCCTAAGCAACTCTCTCTAAACAATAATTCTACTTTTTAAACACAAAAACTTTAATTAGTATAAATGCAAAAATAGTATGCTGATACAGATATATTATATATCTGATTTACTGATTTAAACACAACACAGCCACTTCTGTAGACAAACTAACAGTAAAATTAAATATTGCCAATACTTGTAAACTCAAAGCAGAACTATCAACACGTAACGCTTTCAAAGCAGAACTATCAACACGTAACGCTTTCAAAGCAGAACTATCAACACGTAACGCTTTCAAAGCAGAACTATCAACACGTAACGCTTTCAAAGCAGAACTATCAACACGTAACACTTGCAATTTTCTTTTGTGATAATTGCCGTCTCAGCTTTTAAGTGCTGCCGCGCGGTATATTACAAACAAAAATAATAGCTTCGCGCTGTCAGATTAATAGTCTTTCGGCGAGCGATTGCCAACGAGGCAATTGCACCAGAAACCGAAATCAAAGGATACTCAAAGCGCTAAGGCAGAGGCGTGCGATAAATCATAAATCATATACATCAATATTGGAACAACATAGGCCAATATATAAAAGCGTTGCTAAAGATTTTTAATTGTTGAATGATTAAATTTTATTTTGATTTTTCTGCTTATGCCGCCTCCTTACATTGACGTCTGATGCGGCCGCCTCTCTGTATCATAGCATGGCACGACCGTGGTGGCAGCTTGATTTTGTTGTAATTTATTCTCGATGAAATAAGAAGATGAGAGTTTTGTCAACATTTCATTTCTCGTTTATCAGTCATTTGGTACAACGCAACCGAAATTTGGTACAACGCAACTGAAATGTATCTAACAGTTATGCTACATTGCGTGCCATACGTCACTTTTAATTCTATTGTGATTCCCACATGAAACATATTTATTGAGCAAATATGTGACATAAGCTACATAAATAATTGACAAGTATAAACTTTAGGTCACAATCATTCTAGCTACTGTTAGAGTTTCTAGAATTCGAGATGACAAAAAAAATCGCATGACAAAAACTTTCATATAAAATAGGAGAGCTTGACAACCGTGTAGTGCAGAATTGGACTGGTTCATATTCTGGGCACAGTTAATTATGAGACATATTCATTTAGAACTTTCAAAGAAATAGACTCGTTACATAAACACACTTCAGATCAAGTTTTGGTAAGCCAATGTTACGCGTTCTGGGAAAAACCCAGTCAAATAATTTCTATGACGATGATGATTGGTTGAACATTATAATACACACCGACACATCAGTTCAACAAAATATTTTTTTTTAAAACACCCCCACGAACAAAAAAACAGGACACCATCCAAAATGTCAAATATCAAAATGAAATAATAAAAATAACGAGTTTTTAATCAGTGTTGAAAAAATTAGATTATTTCATCCAATTTCTGATATGAAAGTTACAAAATATTTGTAACCAATAAACAGTCTCGCTTTGTGTTGTAAATTAGAAACTGACGTCACGACAAATTGTTATTCTATGGACAAGTTTCCAAGAGGAAAATTATGGTGTTCCTTTGTCTATTTCAGTGGTTCTCAAAGAGTGTGCCAGGTGATATTTCTAGGTCCGCTCTAGGAAATCCCAGATCATGTATCGGAGACGCGGTTCCCACGGGCACCAGGGTAAAAAATCACCAAGAAACATCAGGCCCATGCTTCTCATAGGCAGAAATTAAATGATATATAAGGTTTATAGCATTTTTCAATTATTTCTATATTTCTTTGCTTTTTGTATCTTATTTATTAAGTTTTTGTGTATAATACGTCTACAATTTTTTGTAGGACTTCAAGTGTGTCTTGACTTCAAATAAGTTTGAGAACCACTGGTCTATTGTAATGGTCTGTGCACGGGGAAATAAAACTTGATAGTGGGGAAGCAGGATAAAGAAAACGGTTGATAGGGACGACGTATGATTGATAATTAGTTGTTAAAGTTCCTTACACAAAGGCATTGTGGAAGACAAAAGTCAATCGCGAATATAAAATTTAGTACTTTGTGAGGACCTATACAAAATGAAGAGTTCTTTTACTGTAAAATTTCGATTAACCGTCACCGTACAGAATAGGCTGTACGGATAATCGAATAGTTGGATAACAGAAATATCCTAATATATATGTACAGTAACGTGATTTCACTGCGGGCTTGGGACGAAAATTGAAAATAAAATAATTTAAAAGTGAATAATTCATACATATTGTATTTAATTTTACAAAATGATCAATATAAACTTCAATATAAAAGTAGTAATGTACAGAAATGTATAGTAATACTCAGTGGCGGCTCGTGTTCATTTCTGTTGGTGGGCCAGACAAACGTTTTTGGGAAAAAATCATGGTTCTGGGTTAGGTTATATTTTAATTTATAATAAATAGACGTTCACGTTAATTTTGGTGGGGCCCGGCCCTACATGCCCTTAATGACGAGCCTCCACTTGTAATAATATAAACCTAGGTTACTTTAAAATAATCTGTCATCTCCTTCTGTGTCTTTGATGCTGGAGATTTCTGCGCGGCGATATACCGTATCTTACCCAGAAGTAGGATCTGTGTTGCATCTGTCTCCTCTTGCATTTCAAACCAGTCGATGCACTTTGATACCATTGTCTCTGCAATCTGAGTGGTTAGTTGTAGGTGTTTGTTAAAAACTAATCCTTCATCGTCATCAATTTCTTCTTCTTCACTGGTAGTCACATTAGAAACAATTTTGTAGACGAGGTTGGTTAACATAAAACTGAAGGTTAAGCGAGTGAACGGTTAATCGAAGTTTGACTTTTAATGGCAATAACACCGTATGTTTAATCCGAAACGAACAGGGGAAACTGTAGGCCTACTTTCAAAATACAAATTAAAGAGACCATTTCCCCATCCAAGCATGGAAACTACAAATCCCTAGATAAACAATGAAGATAAAATAAAATATATTATATATATATATATATAAATCTTTCAAAGTACAGAAAGATTTTTTCAATTAAAAAATACTCGTCCAGAGAGTGTTGGTTGTGTGTGATATCTCATTACTTGAACAAAAAATGTCAAGAATACGATAACGTTATCCGATGAAGAATTTGGAATCGAGTGTTTATATGAAGTTTTTAAACAACTTTCTCTTGATAAAAACAAGCTGGTTCAGAAAGCAGTATTTGTATCAAGCTAAGGAAAGATAACTTAGTGGAAGATGTAAAAAATAAAAAGTTGGTTAAAGAATTGTTTTATATTTCAAAGCATTCTCCGCCACTTTAGATAAGTCAATGAGAAAAGAAACAGTGAAGTTAGTTGTGTCTTTTAGCTTTTAATGAGAACCGCAGTAGTGTAGTTGTTAGTTAACTAGCTTCTTAGGCCATTGGTCTGGGTTCAATTCTACAATGGAAGTTGGTGGGGGTCTTTGTGCGTAGAGTTTAGTGGTCTCTGTGGCGTAGAGTTTAGTGGTCTCTGTGGTGTAGAGTTTAGTGGTCTCTGTGGCGTAGAGTTTAGTGGTCTTTGTGGCGTAGAGTTTGGTGGTCTTTGTGGCGTAGAGTTTAGTGGTCTCTGTGGCGTAGAGTTTGGTGGTCTTTGTGGCGTAGAGTTTGGTGGTCTTTGTGGCGTAGAGTTTGGTGGTCTCTGTGGCGTAGAGTTTGGTGGTCTTTGTGGCGTAGAGTTTGGTGGTCTTTGTGGCGTAGAGTTTGGTGGTCTCTGTGGCGTAGAGTTTGGTGGTCTTTGTGCAGAGTTTGTGGCTTTGTGCGAGTTTGTGGTCTGTGGCGTAGAGTTTGGTGGTCTCTGTGGCGTAGAGTTTGGTGGTCTTTGTGGCGTAGAGTTTGGTGGTCTTTGTGGCGTAGAGTTTGGTGGTCTCTGTGGTGTAGAGTTTGGTGGTCTCTGTGGTGTAGAGTTTGGTGGTCTTTGTGGCGTAGAGTTTGGTGGTCTCTGTGGCGTAGAGGTGTCGTAGAGTGGTGGTCTCTGTGGCGTAGAGTTTGGTGGTCTCTGTGGCGTAGAGTTTCGTGGTCTTTGTGGCGTAGAGTTTGGTGGTCTCTGTGGTGTAGAGTTTGGTGGTCTTTGTGGCGTAGAGTTTGGTGGTCTTTGTGGTAGAGTTTGGTGGTCTCTGTGGCGTAGAGTTTGGTGGTCTTTGTATGCTAGAGTTTGGTGGTCTTTGTGGCGTAGAGTTTGGTGGTCTCTGTGGCGTAGAGTTTGGTGGTCTCTGTGGTGTAGAGTTTGGTGGTCTCTGTGGTGTAGAGTTTGGTGGTCTCTGTGGTGTAGAGTTTGGTGGATCTCTGCATGTAGAGTTTGGTGGTCTCTGTGGGGTAGAGTTTGGTGGTCTCTGTGGCGTAGAGTTTGGTGGTCTCTGTGGTGTAGAGTTTGGTGGTCTCTGTGGCGTAGAGTTCGTGGTCTCTGTGGCGTAGAGTTCGTGGTCCTGTGGGTAGAGTTTAGTGGTCTCTGTGGCGTAGAGTTTCGTGGTCTCTGTGGCGTAGAGTTTAGTGGTCTCTGTGGCGTAGAGTTTCGTGGTCTCTGTGGCGTAGAGTTTGGTGGTCCTGTGCATGCAGAGTTTGGTGGTCTCTGTGGCGAGAGTTTAGTGGTCTCTGTGCAGAGTTTGGTGGTCTCTGTGGCGTAGAGTTTCGTGGTCTCTGTGGCGTAGAGTTTAGTGGTCTCTGTGGCGAGAGTTCGTGGTCTCTGTGGCGTAGAGTTTGGTGGTCTCTGTGGCGTAGAGTTTAGTGGTCTCTGTGGTGAGTTGGGTCTCTGCGTAGAGTTTGGTGGTCTCTGTGGCGTAGAGTTTGGTGGTCTCTGTGGCGTAGAGTTTGGTGGTCTCTGTGGCGTAGAGTTTGAGTGGTCTCTGTGGCGTAGAGTTTGGTGGTCTCTGTGGCGTAGAGTTTAGTGGTCTCTGTGGCGTAGAGTTTAGTGGTCTCTGTGGCGTAGAGTTTAGTGGTCTCTGTGCTGAGTTAGGTCTCTGTGCGTAGAGTTTAGTGGTCTCTGTGGCGTAGAGTTAGGTCTTGATAGTGGTCTCTGTGGCGTAGAGTTTAGTGGTCTCTGTGGCGTAGAGTTTAGTGGTCTCTTAGAGTTTAGTGGCCTGTGTAGAGTTTAGTGGTCTCTGGTATGGCGTAGAGTTTGTGGTCTCTGTCAGAGTTGGTGGTCTCTGTGGGAGAGTCGGTGCTCGCCTTCCAAAGGTAATCGTTGGCCCTCGGAGCCATGAGATATTTTTTCAGAGATCGTTGATCTCAGTGTAGGTGAGATCGAGTTCCTAGTCCTATCGAAGACAGACAATAGAACGTAGGTCCCTTGTTAAATTTCAGTTTGTAAAAGAACCCTTGGCAGTTCAAAATCAAGAGGAGCAGGCAGGAAAGTCGCTGCCCAGGCAAAACTCACTAGAAAAGATTAAAAATAAAATGTCTACAAAATATCATCATCATCTTCAAATTACATCGAGAACCCTCACTGGTGCTACGGGGTTCGTGCTCTACAGCTGAGATCTTTCTGTGTAAGAAATATGTCGAGCACACCGAAATACACTGATGATTGTTCTATCAATCGATCACTTATAGCTCATAGTCCATAGTTCATATGTACGGTTCCAACTTCACTGTAACGGGTCACCCCAGAATTGCTCCGTTCCTGTGCCAACGAAAATCACACGAAATGCTAACAACTGTCTCCTGTGTGAACTAATTCCAGAATGAAACAGCCGTACCGCCACAAAAAGCAACCTGCAATGCATAAATGCATATGGCCGTCGCTAAAGTGTCAACACAAAACTGTTCATCACTTGAATTGCAATTCATGTCGAAGGGAACATCAATCACGACAAAATCCAGCTTTCTGTACATGCAATATCACTGCATATGGCAGATTGAGTCGATTCGTCATAACCGCTGTCCGCCATTTTTTGTATACCCACAACAAACGCACGGTTGACACAACAAAAAGCATTCCATGTCAAATTCATATCTCACAGCGGTGCTCAAGCACTAACTCAGTAGCTCGGCAAACGAAACTAGAAAATACCCGACCAAACATGGTGGAAATGCGCTAGCAAAGTCGTGTCCAGAATCAAATAGCTCTGATTCTGATTGGCCCTCCCGCATTCCGCCATTGCTGGCCAGATTTTCTAATCAATCAATACCAAACAGTTTACATATAACTTAGCGGACAATGCAAAAATATTCTTTAAAATGATTATGTTATATTTGAAGCAGTTGTGGCTCGCCATTAAGGGCCAGTGGGATCCGGCCCCACCAAAAAAATCTGTAACGTGTATTTATTATTTTATACATTAAAATATAACCTAACTGAAACCATGATTTTTCCGAAAATATCTGTCTGGCCCCACCAACAAAAATGATAACGAGCCACCACTGATTTGAAGGCATTCTCCGTCGCTTTAGATAAGTTTATAGATACAACAAAACAATGCAGTTAGTTATTTCTATTAGCCTGTGATGAGAACCGGAGATTAGTCGTTATACGCTGGCGATGTACGGAGGCCTACAAATCTGAGTTGGTCAGAGCGGATCAGTTCAGATCTGGAGAAAATCGTTTGGGTGGCTGCTGTGATACTTAATTAATTGGCGTTTTAGGACAATGCTACTTATGTATGGTATCACATAAGCAAGCATAATGAATAATCAAATTATAAAACTATATACTGGTAAAGATATTAAGGAAGAGGTCGGAGCAGACCTGTCCGACATGTTGTAATGATCCTCACTAACGTCTTAAAGTTTACTGCCTTAATAGTTAAAAATCCCCCAACCCTTCCTTGTGCTGCTATGATGTTCTAGTTAATTCATCTTAGTAATCATTGCAGCAATGCTGGGGCTCCGATACAACGGGCACAAAGCAAAACGTCGACCACGCAAAAGATGGACCTCAGAGATAATATATTCAACGAAAGAGACTATCTACGAAGCGCATACAAGGGCCCGTTTTAGAAATCTCTTCTTGACCTGACGCTGTGTGGCAAACAGTTTTAGAAATCTCTTCTTGACGTGACGCTGTGAGGCAAACAGTTTTAGAAATCTCTTCTTGGCCTGACGCTGGGAGGCAAACAGGATTCGAGAGAGAAAGAAGAAGAAAGAAAGTAATGATTAAATCAGTATATCAAATACAAACATGTGCTACATATATTTGGTGAACTTGTTCGGAATTAACTCTTTCTATATCCTGAATCTTTTCATACATCGTTCTAACTGCAGTTGTTTTTATGATATCAGAATGTGTACTACACAAAGACTTTATGTTGACGCTGTTTCAGTAGATGTCACATTAGTATATGAAATGAAAATCATGGCATATCCTTTACAGGACTTAGCCATCAACAACAGTAAATGAGTCGTCAATTTTCCAGGCACCACTTAAACGTTCAGTAGTTTGGCATTGCTTTCTGAACGGTGAGGTATATTTTTATCTTTCATAAAAATTCAAGGGGATTAATTTGCTTCCAATCTTGCCCGCCGCGAAGTTTGAACCAGGCAAGATTTTGTTGTGATTGAGCTCACAATCTACAGAAGCAAATAGTATATATTATTCAATATTATTATTATACTATATTCCTCTCTTGCTGTTAAACGATGTCAGGCCTGCAAGCATTTTTTTCATACCGTTTTATACTGGGCAACTTGTTCAATCCTTTCTATGAAATTGGAGGAGTGGATGGAGTGATTGAATGCGAATGGATGGACGGAAGGATGCATGTGAAAACTAAAATCTCCCACGGCATGATTCGCAGACAGGAGATACCAGTCACTTCACATTTCTAAATGTAAGTAAGTGATGAAGCTATAAGAGATCCGGTACTAGAGCCAAGGGAAGACCAACACAAAGATATATAGACAATATCAAGACCACACTACATAAACACGGATATAACATAAGGGCGACTCATCTGGCCCCAGAACACAAATTAAAGCTCCCACCCCTACGCTTAACGGCAAGAGTGGACAACCAATTCCATCATCCACCTGGGGACAGACAACAGACAATATAATAAGCGATGTCTAAGTAGACAGACATTTCCATGTTAAGTTTCTGAGGTTGCGAGAAAACGAACCATTTTTTTCTCTCACATGTCTTAAATGTCGACAAAGTGGGATCACTGTGGGGACAGCAAACCTACACTGTAAACAAAAAAATCATTGTTGCAGGAACAGAAAAACCAAAACTGTTCATGAAGATTTGGATGATATAGTTAAAAGGTAAAACGTCGCATTGAGTGAATAGTTGTTGCTTCTACCGTAATTGCTCTTAGACGCGATGAAGACTGGCATTTTCTGTCCTCACGTGCCGAACGAGATGTTGCAAATTGAGAGCAGACAATAACAGCGATAACAATTCTGATAGATTATTTATCTAAAAATTAACGGAACTTACCATTAGGGTTTGAGCACAGCCAACTCAAGATAACTAGACTAGACAACTGACTGGGGAATCCCTGAACTAGATCAGAGAAGGGGGCTGGAAATAATAGATGTTTGATTGAACACTGCTAGCTTTTTTGTAATTTTACTCAATGCTGCGAATCTATGGTTATTTATTGGTTAAAAATATTCATAATATTGATATTCTTTATTGTTAAACTTAACTTGTTGCATAATATTGATATTCTTATTGTGAATTAATTTTCATAATATTGATATTCTTATTGTTAAACTTAACTTGTGCATAATATAACTGATTTTCATTTTGTGTTGATTTTAAAATAATTCGTCTATATACACCAATACTGGAATGCGAGTTCACATGGTGTAGTTGGGGTCTGATTTCCCATAATTATTACCTAAGTCCGAAGGCCCATAAGTTTATAGTTGGCTCTGGTTTGAGAGAAAACAATCGACGTTGCCTTGCAGATATCATAATATGGCACTGAACAGATGTCAATTTGTTTTGCTTTTGTGTCACTAATATGTCAAAATGTGAATATTTGTTATAATCAATATAATATATACAGATAATCAATAAAATGCATCAGTGGCGGCTCGTGGTCCTTTTTCTTGGTAGGGCTAGACACAAATTTTCGGAAAAATCATGGTTTTTGAGTATTTACTATTATTTGTCTCTTCTGAGAAGTTATTCCCCTATCGGTTTTTTGGGGCCGGGCCCCACTGGCCCTTAATGACGAGCCGCTCCTGAAATGGGTGTATGTATGGGCAATGTATAAAGATATCAAAGTGGAACTTGCAAATCTAATTAGGGCATGTGTGGCAACTTTGTGAAAATGGAACATAATTTTGGTAAGCATATCCCAAATGGCCGTTCAGATTTGTGCGGGATGGATATTGCAATATATGTATACTAATATATATTTATGTCAAAACCGTGTCTCGTTTTATATGCAAATCAGATACAGAGGTAGACAACGAGACATGCTTCCAGACAGAATTATGTTGCACAGACATATTTCAATTGTATCTCTCTTACATGGGTGTGCTGCTTCGCTCTAAAATTTCTTCCTCTCATATATCGTGTGTCCGTGGGTATATGTGCGTGAGCATGTACATATATATATATATTGTCTATTGTCTATTGCCACATTTCCATATGCTTAAATATTTCCATAAGATAATTAAAAGTCGAAATGTTGCTAGGTGACATTCTTTACGATTACTAACTGACCACATCTGGTTCAGGCCCATCCCATTTTCCTGTGGCTATATTTGACCACTGAAACGTGCCCTATCTCCAGAAGTTACTTTCTGGTGGTGTCTGCCTCTAGCTATTCTGGAACAATGATATCGTCAGCACGAACGACAGAACCTTCTCTAATTAGTCGCCTCACATTGTTAGAGTGTTTCCTATAAGTAGATAAGGGAAAATTTCTTATTCAATTCTCGCTTTAGCTTGTCACATAGCAGTTTGTTTGGCGCTCCCATTTATCCTGAATCGATAGTTGCAATATACTGCAACTCTTCTCTTCTGTGTTTGTTCGGCCAAGTTACAGCTGTATTTCTTATTTTTATATAATTTCACATAATGAAAAGCAGAATAAAATTGTTGTCTTAATAACAACTAGTAACAACAGAGAAACGTCACGATGGCCTGGAAAGAACAATACTAGAGGGCAGGGTCCCAGGACGCAGAGGCAGACCAAGAAGATGGCTACAAGATATTAAAGAAAACAAGAATATGACCATCGGCGAAGTGGGTGAACTGACTAGAGAAAGTGAATTTCAGATGTGCTGCAAAGAGAGCAACGTCCTATAAAGGAAACGCACCTTGATGATGAGGAACAACAGAGATTAAGCATCTTCGGAAAGTGCTAGAGAGTATACAGGAAAGACTAATTTAGGAATGAAGACATCCGGGAAATATTGGGTACAGCAACAATACTGAACTTCATCAGGAAACACCAAATTAAATGGTTCGGCCATAAGCAGTTTACAAATAGAAAGTCCGCATCAAATGGTAAAGCTACTTAAATAAAGTGGATACAAGGCAAGAGGTCGCCACCAATAAAGCTATGCACCAGTAATAACAGTAATGGCAGTGAAAGCAAGAGCCTGTTTTAGAAATATCTTCCTATCCTGACACTGTGAAGTGAAACAAGATTGAACAAGACAAGAACAACAACACAATTTGACATTCAAGATACTAGAAGTATTCAACAAATTGGTCAAAAAGTACAACATAGAAGATCGACATCTCTAGCTAAATGTCTTTATTATTCATATGATTCAAAAATAATTGTAATGAAATAAAAGTTTTGAAAATTCGTCCCTAAAAAAAACCAATGAAGGTGTATCAAAGAGGAACAAAACTCACAGAAAATGCAAGAATTACAAAAAGAAGCAAATAAATGTGGGACTATGAGAGAGAAAATACAAGCAGAAATTTCTAAGAGTAAAATCTAAGAGGAAATACTAAATATATCTGGTATAGGAATATATTGTGTAACGTTGTCAATGTAAATATTTAGTTCTAGGCTCTAAGACAAATGTGTAGTTTATAAACTTAATGCAGTTTATCGTGTTAAAATTCATTCAGTATTAGGTCGGGGTCGCAAGAGGGTTTTACTGTATGTCTGACAAACACGAGAATACTCAGACTCATTCAATAAATGTATATTAATATGAAGAATTATGAGAATCACATGAACTGCTAAAATGACTAACGTTGAGATGTTGAATGCGGTCAAAACAGAGAAAGCTTATCATCAATAAAAGATATAGGCGGTCACCATTTTTCGGACATGTGATGAGGAAGGGGGGTTTAGAACACATTGTGACAACCGGTAAAATCTAGGGTAGATGAGAAAGAGGAAGAAATAGAGAGAAAATTTTGACAGCCTGACTTCATGGCACGGAAGAGCGTCAACATCTGATATTATAGCAAACACCAGAGACAGAGATTTGTGAAGATCCATGATCGCCTATACCAGCCGGCACGACATAGATGATGATATTAATATAATTATAATTCCTATTGTTTGCTAATTATTCACTTTTCACATCTATACTCATCGTTTTTATCAAGTAGTGAACAAGCGTCTCTAGCTTAAGAGGTAGTGAGCTTGATCACAACGCAATGGTACCTGGTTCAAACTCCGCGGCAGGCAATTTGGAAGCAAATTCGTTTCCGTGAGATTTTTACAAAAGGTAAAATATACCTCACCGTTCAGAAAGCAATGGCAAACTACTGAACGTATAAGTGATGCCTAGAAAATCAACGACTCGTTTACTGTGGTCGATGGTTACGTCCTGTAAAGGATATGCCAAGGCTTTCATTTCATTGAACAAACATGTATTGTTGTTTATCGCTGTAGTCTACTAACATTTATTGGTGTTCAATCTGCATACTTTAACATAGTACTTTAACGTTTCTAGTCCTAATTCCTTTGATAACGATCTTTTTTCGTGACTTTGTCAATGTGTGATTCTCAGTAATACTGTTGTCAGCTTCCCGTCTCGTCACTGTAAGTGTTCAAATCTAGTTATCTATAGCCAATTGGACACTGACACGGCATAGCTATCACTGATGCCGTGGATATAGCGGTTCAGATGGATAAATTCACTTCAGAGTCCAAACATCACGTAGACCTGTCTGTTACCGCATTATGGCTTAACCCAACGAGACTGCAGAGCCGATATACCGGTTTAGAGTAATGTTCATGATGCTGCAAAACCGATATATCGGCTTTCGGATGTATATTGACAAAAACTAATGTATCTTCACAACCCCTTTACTAAAGTTTTAAAAATCTTCAGAAACGGAAAGTACTTATATGTGGGTGCATTTCGAACTCCTTTTAACAAACATTTGAAAGCAGGAAAGCAGTGTATTATTATGCTAAAGTCGAGTCACATTTTTTTTAACGATAATGTTTCCAACATTTGCCAACCTTGTCATAAAGAGTAAACTGAGTTTGTACAGTGCAATCTTGAGTATTGCTAGATCAAATTATAACTTGTGATAGTAATGAAGAAGACTTAATTGACGGTAATGACGGCGTTTGATTGTTTATGGAATTTAGTATCGATAGTTGTAATTCTAATGTTATAATTGCATCTAAAGAATGGGCGTTGCACATACCATTTGTTGACATGGCAGTACTAAAAAGTGCATATTATAAAAACTACTGCATCTAGTTAGATGGAACTTATAGGATATGTTCGCACATGGATTATCTTCATTTAACTTCTACTTCTGAAACATCTATGAATATTAAGATGTAATACAAATCCGAGAGTATAAATATTTTTTACGATTTCTTTTCTTCAAAATAGTCATGCTACAATAATCTAATTTACTCAAACGTATAACATCTGATGTAAAATGTTATTATATTACAGTATTCCACATCCGATTAGCAACAATTTAATATATAATATGTCATACTTTAGAGAAACAGTACTAGAGTTATAAAGATGTAAACTACTTGACATTAAATGTTAAATTGGAATTGCAAAATAAATACGTCCAGAGGTGAAAATAATACAGCGAAAGGGTTGAGGAAATGGAATATAACAATACAATATCAAAATATAGGTATAGTATAATTTAATATAACACAGCAAATATAATATAATATCATATAATTATAATAATAAATATAATATAATGTAATATACGTATTTTCTCATCCTGTTATACACTACACAAGACCTGCAACAATTTCTCTATACCGCTCTATCTTGAACAGCTCGTTCAATCGTTTCTCTGCCTTGTTGGCAAAGATCAAAGTGTAGTTGATCGCGGCCAAATGGTGTGAGCCTTCATAAAACGCCAAATGGTACAATAAAAACTCATTAAACAAACTCCGAGCAGCTCTCATTCGTAAGAATGACGACTCTCTGAGTTAACACTTCAACCGTACTGGGTCCACTCGTTGTGGCACTTCCGGGGAGGGCCCAATAAAGAAAACAAAATGAACCTGTTATTTCTTGCCTCTCTAAGCTAAATTTGTTTCAGGATTTTCCTACAGTATTCCCTTTTTTTAATGAATCCACTTAAATATCTGCTTTGTGATTCTTTCATCATTTATTTTCAGAGTATGCCCAACATATCTAAATCATCATCATCATCAGGTGCCGTCTCCACATCGAAGGTTGGTTGCAATGAATCTCCAGCATCCTCTGTCTTTCACCTCGATGTTGCACACTGCCAGACTGTAGCCTGTCTATTTCTTAAAGTTTCCCTCCCATTTATCTCTCGGTCTTCCTCTTGCTCTTCTCCCCTCAACTTTCCCTCTAGTAAATGTTTTATCATGGTGTCATGTCTTTTATGTGCCCAAAATACTTTATTTGTCTGAATTTTATTTCTCTTAATAATTGTTTCTTCATGCCTAGGTTTCCTAAAACTTGTTTATTTGTTTGTTTTTCTGTCCATGAAACTCTGCCTATTCTTCTATATATCCACATCTCAAATGCATCAATTCTGTCTTCTAACTGCTTGTTCATGAAACTCTGCCTATTCTTCATATTCCACATCTCAAATGTATCAATTCTGTCTTCTAACTGCTTGTTCATGAAACTCTGCCTATTCTTCTATATATCCACATCTCAAATGCATCAATTCTGTCTTCTAACTGTTTGTTCATTGTCCATGTTTTCAAGCCATACATTAATATAGGATATATATAGCATTTGATCATTCTCATTTTTAGCTAAATATAATATAATTTAATATATTATTATATCAAATCATATAGCAAATAATAACTAGCACAAATGTAATGTAATATATTACTAAAGAAAAACAAAGTATATGACAGTGGCGGCTCGTGATCATTTTGTTGGTGGGGCCAGACATTTTTTCCGGATAAATCATAGTTTTTGGTTGCTATATTTTAATTTATAAAATAAAATACACGTTATACATTATTTTTGGTGGGGCCAGGCCCTACTAGCCCTTAATGACGAGCCGCCACTGGTATATGCCAACATAGATGTAGTAACACTAAAATACAGACTATCAAGCTCTAATAGCCATGCTTGTCGGGACTATAAACACCACACAATAGACTAAGATGTGAGGTAGGCATACACTTAAAATTGGTTACACAGGTTTGTAAAATGAACACAGAATTTGCAGATCTCCTTCTTGCCTGTTTTTAATTCACTACCAGCTATCTCAGTTTTACCACAGCCATCTATCCCAAATCAAATGGCGTCATTGAATTAATGAATATAACGTTATGTAATGGATCATTATAATGTAACATTGTATGACATAATAATATAACAATACAATGGTGGCGTATGTGGCTTAGGGGAAAGTGACTCGGTCTATTAACCCCGACGTTCAAATCACGCTGCGGAAATTTGGTTTCAAATTGTTTCGAGTGGATTTTTACAAAAGGACGATGGCACCTCCCGTTCAAAAAGCAATGACAAACTACTGAACGTAATAATGCCTAGAAAAATCACAAACAGCGTTAAAAGCTGCGGTTGATTTACAAAGTCCTGTAAAGGATATGCAATTAACTTTTTTTAACTTTCATATCTTGGCATTCTGTACATAAAAAATAACGTCAGCCGGCACGGCACCTGATGATGATGATGATGTATGTTTATCAAATCGTACTTTCGTTTGTTTACTTGTTTGTATCTAGTCTTCTGTTGTTAAATTACTACATGATATTAACAGTTTAGCTTCTAACTACAATAGATATATTTAAATGTCTGGTAACTCTCAACGAAAATATCCGATAGAACATAGATTCCAAAACTTTTTCGGCCCACCGCCCATTACCACAAACTTTATAACGCCCTCCACATTATAAAAGTTTGCCAACGCTCCTCCCCCTACTATATAGCATGCTCTATTTTCTCTTTGACATAGAAAATTGATATATATTTATGTTATACATGGTCAATTATCAAATGATTATATGCATGAAATAGAAAATGGATGAAAAAATGGATCGTGTAAGACGGGCAAGAAGATGAATTAAAATGCAGAATGCAAATTTAAATATATTAATTAAAATTTAAAATAATTTATTATTAATTTCTTCTTTAATGAGTCATCGGCCCATAATAGCTGAACACAATCCAAATTCTTCTGAACCCACCACGCCCCCCCCAGAACGCTTCAGCACCCACTGGGGCGGTACCGCCCACTTCCCACGGAAAGCAATACAAAAAAAATGTAGAGGAAAGATGAATTTCTGAAATAAAAGAATTGATCTGGTTATTTAAAAAGATCTAACTGAACCATTTTTGTATTTGGGAAACATGATCTCAGCTCACATTAAAGTTAAGTGCACATGAGTATGAACTCATCGCACCGGCTTTCTTTACTTTCAATGTTTCTCTGGTTCCATTTCAAGCAAGATCGACCTGAGAGCTATTGTGGTTAGTAAAATCCCACTCTTACTGTGAAATTATATCCTGCAACCTCACATCTAAGAGGAATGTGCACTAAGTACTAAACTATCGCGTTCCTCACTTTTCTGAAACAAACGATAGATTTTAAAAACACTAAAAATTATTATTCTTTTCAGAAAATGAAGTGTAGAATATGCAACAATTCGTTGTTAATAGCAACAAGATAAGAGGATACAATTATGGTAATGTAAAACGCAATCGCGGATAATAAATTAATATATAAAAAGATGTTAATGAGATCAAGAATAGATATATAGAAATGTGCAGCTGGACAGACATACAGTTATAAACAGGCTGGTGTTTAGACTAGACATAAAGACGGATAGATAGGTAGATAGCTAGACCATAGATTCCCAAACTTTTCGACCCACCGCCCACTTTGCACGACATAAACTTTCTAACGCCCCTCTCCCCTTATAACAGTTTGCGAACGCCTCCCTATATATATATCTTCTTCTTCTTCTTTGCGTTTGTTCTTTACGACCAATTTTAATAAATCTTTGTGATTTGTTTGATCTTTGCCAAGAACGTATATACGTTGCACATTGGTTTGGTAGGCCCTAAACGCATAGACTTTACACGCTTAGGACACATGCATCCGATTTCAGCCAAACCTCCTTAGTCACCTCTTACGACATGCATGGCAGGTAACAGTGGTTCTATTCTTTACACCCCAAATTTGGGCCCCGGTAACCACTCGGGCGATATATATATATATATATGCTCTATTTCTCTTTGACATAGAAAATTGATATATATTTATGTCATGCATGGTCAATTTTCCGTGATGGACAAGCATCATTACTCTTGGAAGAGAATGTAGAGGTTGGGGCAACATGAAGGCTGATCTCGCAGTTAAGCAGCTGATAGAAGATAATGCAAGGGATGATGATGTTGTTGTATATACCGATGGGTCGGTTCAACGTGGTGAGAAATCCGGCTGGGGTTTCTTGGCTAATGCTCATGGTAGGGTTATTGCAGAGGTGGGGCATACAGGACAACTACTTCTAGTATGAGGATGGAGGTTGAGGCCGTTACTGCTGCCCTCTATTGGATCTCTGGGACTTGATTTACTGGGACAGTTGTTGTATCTGACTCTCAGTCGATGCTTCACAAGATTCAGAAGTGCAGGTTTCGGTATGAGTGGATGTCGTCTATAGAAGTTTCTAACCTCCAGCGGCTTACGTGGATATACTGTCCTGGGCATGCGGGTGTTTACGGTAATGAGAGAGCGGACAGGCTTGCATCAACAGCATCGATTGTTGGGGAATTGAAGATGGATAAGGGGGATATTCTTCGTTCTCTTCGCGACTGCCTGTTGGATGAGGACACCAAAATTGATGTTGAATCGATCAAGCGATTTAGGCAGTTTGGTGTTACCCGTTGTTCAAGTCGAACTGGATGCCTGAGGCAGAGTGAGAGGTGTGTTTAATCAGCGAGCCACAGGAACCATTAGTATGCATACTCTTTGATATCTGTTGGGGAGACTGAGCACCTTATCGGTCTGCCCGGAGTGCAATGAGGTCAGTTTAGTAACCAATAACCAATTTTCAAATTATTATATGCAAAAAATAGAAAATTGATGAAAAAATGGATGGAGTAAGACGGGCATAAGATAAATTAAAATGCAGAATTCAAATTTTAAATGGTTATACAATAGCAAAAATAATTTATTTTAAAATACATATTATTAAATTCTTCTTTAAGGAGCCACCGACCCTAATCGTCTAAACGTTACCACCCCCCCCCAAGCTTCTGGACCCACTATCGCCCCTAGAAGGCTTTAGCGCCCACTGGATGGGGAGAGAAACGGTACCGCCCACTTTGGGAATCTATGAGCTACACAAACAGACAGACATAAATTCTAAAAATAGGATAGGTCGTAAACACCCATGTAAATACGTCACAAATAAATAACTTTAACGAATTGTTAGTCTGAGCTCTCTGTTCATACAAACAATACAGAAAGGATTTCGTTGAAAACATGTTCCAAACTAGTTAAGCGAAGATATATGATATAGCTTTGTTTAAAGTATCATGATTTAACGCCTAGCTTGCTTCAGGCAATGGGTGTCGTAATAAATAAGGGTAAGTGGTTCGAGTCCTGTGTTTGTCTATTTGTTTTTTCGGAAGCTCTTAATACTTGCACAATGTCTATTTGCTGATCATATTCTTTGCTTCCGTTGCTTCCTCTGGGGTTCTTGCAAAAAAACTCCTTGTTCTCTTCTCTTCGACTTGATCAACGGTTCCCAAACTGTGTTTACTGCTGACTCCTTTTAAATACATTTTCTGCTGCAGACCCCCAATAGTTTCTATTTGTGAAAATGGACATAAATGAATTATCTGTGTTACAACAGTAAACTATGTTCTCAGACTACGGGAAACTTCATATGATCTTTCAGTTTGTCCTGTCAGACTAATCCGAGACTCTGGTCTAATTCCAGTCCTTTGATTTCGCAATGGAGCTAGTTTACGATACACGTTTTTAAAAAATGTTTCCATTTGAAATGTTAACGATCATAATATTTCTTCACGCGCTTGATGATCCCTTGTGAGTACTTCGCGAAACCCCCGGGGGTCCACGGATCCCAGTTTTGGAAAGGCTGGACTAGATCATGACAGCAACAGAGACAAGACATTTATAACTAATGAACCTAAAAATCGCGAAATTAGTTTCAGTTCTCCGTTTCGACATCGTCACATAATGGACAAATCCGTACGTACTCAGTCCTCTAATGCAGCATACATCTTAATGTTCTCGTGCTTACTGTAGACAAATGATACGACAGCGACCACCAACCCCCGGACAATGGCTGTGACAGGCCGGCTAAACCAAACGCGGGTAACCGATTCGGTACTAAACCAATCGGTGAATCAGGGTATGCCAATCCCGCATGCGAAGACTGGACTTGGCAGATTGTGCGGAAGAAACAATATTCTTGTTCAACAGAAAAGACGGCGTCTGCCAGCAACGCGTTGCGTAGTGAGCACGACCAGGCACGTAGAACGCCCTGGTCATCCGCTACACCCGGATCATTCTCCGGCCGTCTTGACTTTGTCCTGCCACTGGACATAGAAGGAATTGGGCGAGAGAGTGAGATCGACGAACTGCGCAACTCTTTCTCAAATTAAACCAAATCATCGTACAAGTCACCATTTCATCCACCAAACACCGGGCTCACTAGTCATCTACGCACATACAGACAAACATAACGCAACTACATTCCCTTGGATGAAAATTGTGTGGTCATCATCACCCGTGATAGACAAGCATCATCAGCCACTTGATATTAGTTGATATAGTATCTCCCTCTGTCTATCTGTCTCTCTCTCTCTTTCTCTCGCTAAACGGTAACTTTTTTCTTTCCGTCTTGTCCCTAATCCTAAGTTGTTTCACAGTGTCAGGATAAGAAGAGGTTTATATCAAACGTTTTTGTGTGCATGACCTCGGGAAGCTATTGTGAGTTTCGTACATGGTGAAATACGGAACTAAATGTACTAAATAACACCAACATTTTACACCATGAAACAGCTTCTAAAGCTTTATATAATAGAAAGAATTAACTAAATTGCCTTCACTCTCAGAACTAAACAACATTTCTCAAGAAATCTTGCAAGTATGTCTGGTCTCTCTAGCTAATTCTGCAGACATTCTAAGTCTGCAGCATTAGCTAATTAGAAAGGAAACAGTATAAAAATAAAAGAAAATGTTTTACAAGTGCAAACAACAGTTAGACACCACAAGAAATGACACCAGATGTAAAAATAACAATTGAAAATGGTTTCATTTTTTGTTCCTGACTAGTAGGATCGTATTACTGATAATACTTGAATGGAATACGAGCAATTAACACTGAACTGAGAACCGTACAAGTGGATAGACGTGATTTTAGTTCGCACGTAGGCAGACAACCTTTCACCATTATCACTAGAATCACAATTTCGCCCGAGTGGTTACCGGGACCCAAATTGGGGTGTAAATAATAGAACCACTGTTACCTGCCACGCATCTCGTAAGAGGCGATTAAGGAGGTTGGACGTGGGGCTAGCTATCCCACACCGTAAAAAAAAACAAAGAACGCAGAGCAAACCGAGTAAATGCTGGCTGAAACCGGACACATCGCCGAAGGATAAGCACCAGGGCTCCAAATGGTGCTGAAGATGTGACGTAAAATACACCAATGGTAGGGCTACATGAATCAGACTACCACATGAATAGAATTTATGGGGAGGTCTGGTACATCGTTCTGAACGGTGATCGAGAGAGAGAGAATCACAATTTCAATTTTTGGGTAAATCCTTGACTTTTATAAAGTTGGTTTTTTTTCAACTGTTAGCAAAATGTTTCAGAAAACTGAGATATTAGTCATTCATTGATTTATTCGCCCGTGTGGTGCCGGGGCCCGCATGGGAAGCAAAAAATAGTATCACTGCAAACTACAAGGCATGTCGTAAGAGGTGATTGATGTATGCCCTAGGGAAGCTACCATAGTAAATAAAAAACATCGCAGAAATTGCATGTGCTGGTACTTGTGTGTGCATAACAGTCACAACGTACAATCGCTCTTAGGATAAAATCACATACAAAATACACAGCGTTTTCGATATAAAGCATTCGAAGAAGATTGGTTTGCTATCCGAGTAATGACACGCATTTTCTAGAACAATATGGATAAACCGAAACCATATTTTACTGTCACAATGAATATGTTGTACTGCTACTATTTAAAATAGATTTGCTACTACCATAGATAAATTGTCTAATTAGCATTGACTGGATTAAAGTATTAGTAATAATTCATTCAAAATTAATGTATTCATCAATAACATGCCATTGGATTATCTAGAACATAGATTCCCAAACGTTTTCGGCCCACCGCCCATTTTGCATGAAATAAACTTTGTAACGCCCCCTCTAAATTATAACAGTTTGCCAACGCCCCCTCCCACATACCTACATGCTCTTTTTTCTCTTTGACATAAGACAATTGAAATATATTTCTGTCATACACGGTCAATTTTCAAATCATTATATACATGAAATAGACAATTGATGGAAAAAATGGATCGTGTAAGATGGACATAAGATGAATTAAAATGCAGAATTTTTAATTATTATTCAATAGCAAAATCACGGGAAAAACTCCCCCAAATGCTTCTGGACCCACTATTGTGCCCCTGGAAGGCTTCGGCGTTCACTGGGGTTCGGTATCGCCCACTTTGGGAAACGCTGATCTAGAGTAAACAAGAAAACGACCTTACTGGATACGTTCAAGATAAAAGTATCCAGGTCAAATGAACCAATCTGGCATATGTTTATGAAAATGAGATGGATCAATTATGACCAAAGCCAACTATAAACTTATGGGCCTTTGGACTCAGGTAAGAATTTTGGGAAATCAGACCAAAACTACACCACGTGACCTCACAATCCAGTATTAGTGTATATAGATGAATTCATTTTAAAATCAACACAAAGTGTTAAATCGAAATTATATTATGCAACAAGTTAAGTTTAACAATAAGGAATATCAATATAATGAATATTTTTTCACCAATAAATAACCATAGACTCACAGAATTGATTAAAATTGCAAAAAAGCTTGTAGTGTTCTATCAAATATATATATATTTTCCGGCCCCCTTTTCTGATCTTGGTCAGGGAACTCACAGTCAATTGTCTGGCCTAATTATCTAGAGTTGGCTGTGATTATGACGTAGTGAGCAAGTCTTTTGTGATGTGTGTAATAATGATGCGGGAAAGGACGATGAACAATGGTGACGAAGGACGAGCTAGTCAGAACTGGTTTAAATAGTAAATAGACAGAACGCAATGCGTACCTGACAACTTTTAATTTGTCAATGGGGATGCTTTTATCTTGAACACCCTATAGAACAGCAAGAATGCAAGTCAACGAGGTTATCAAGAAGGCACAAACACAATCATGGGAAGAGTTAGTTAGTTAGTTAGTCTTTCCTCTTGGGCCTGTGGGCGGCGCATAGGGCAGAGGTCATAGCTCTCCATGTCTCGCGGTTCGTTGCTATCTGTTTTAGGTCTTTAATGTTTGCTAGGCCCATCGTTGAGCCTTCTCTGATGATGGTTCTACGCAGAGTCTCTCTTGGTCTTCCTCGTTTTCTTTTTCCTCTGGTGTCCATATGAGGGATTGGTAAGGGAGTCTCTCTCATCCATTCTAAGTGTGTGGCCGATGTAGTTCCAGCGACGCTTTCTTATAAAATTTGATACATTTTCTTGCTTGGTCTCTTGTCTTATTTGTGTATTAGGTCTGAAATCTGATCATTTGAAGTTCAGTATTCTTCTAAGACATTTATTCTCAAAGTTATCTAATTTTCTTTCTAGAGCTTTTGTTGCTTTCCAACTCTTGCATCCATAAGTTAATACTGGAATCACACAAGAGTTAAAGATCTTTAATTTTAAGTGCTTGCTGATATGGGAAGAGTACGGAGAAATATTCAATTAAGACTACCAAAGTGCTGCGAGAAAATTCTATTTAAAAAAAAAACCATAGGTATAGACCAAACCACTTAAATTATTAACGATGAAAATGAGAATGCCATCAACCAGTGGTAGCCAACCTACAGCCCGCATCCAACCCGCCAGATACGTTTGACTGGTTACCGATGTTTATCAAATATTTTTATACACTCCGGCCTCTGAGCTAAAACACAAAATTAATTTAGAACAAGTACACACACATACATGCAAATCTACGGTTTTTTTTTTTAAAGTGTAAAAAATTACTCGTTAAACAATGTCCTTTGTCCATTAAAATGTATGTCTTCAAATTGTTAACACAAAACACGTGTTAGGGAAAACCAACTCAGTTTCTGCGAAGACAGTGTCGGTCGGGTTTTATCTATAACGATAAACTGAGTAGACAGCGGTATTTTCTACTGTCAGAGTCTGAGATCAAAAGAGCGATGTACTTTGTCTGAAATCGGTAAATGTTAAGGGGAAGTAGTTGCAGTGTTGGATGGGGGGAACATAAAGAAGACGTTTAAAATTGGTTAACATTTGTCACAAATTAAACATTGACAATGTCAGACAAGAAATGAAAAGTGGACACATAATGAAAAGTGGACACATTATGTTGTACTTTTCAGGAAAGATTGACAGCTGATTATTGTTTTGTTTTTTTATTCTGAGTCACGATAACACTGTGTTAATCTTATAGTTCGATCCAAAATTTTTGAACACACTAAGGTTTAATTTGTGCGAAATCTAACTGGATGCATAACAGTAAATTTTTGAAGACAGTCTTATATACCTCACGACCTTACGAATTCATGTTTAAATAATTGGTAGGTAACTTGGTTGATGCAAAAGCGGTTTTTTTTTATATAATTTTTGCATAAGCACAACAAAATGACAAAGTTTAGAATTTACAGTAATACACAAAATGGTGGCGAATGTTTGCAAAGGCGTATCCCTATTACATACTATAAAAAGCAATGTGACATAGTGAACAAATTATACCTTCCACTTCTTTCAATGAAAATAGAATGTCTGCATACGCCAACGACAATTGTTTTAATGTGAAATGATTAATTCCATGGGATTCCCAATTTTCACTTGCGTTGAATTGCATGTGGAGCAAACAAATGAGTAATTAATTGAATACTTGACTATCGTACTGTTAAACATCTACATGTATACCAAATAAACATCGCTGTTATTTTATTAATAACAAATAAGTAAAATCTTATAGCACTAAACGTTTGGGTGGGCAAAAAAATACTTTAGGAAAGTCGCCACTTTTATCTACGAGGGAGCATTGAAAAGTAATGCCTCCAAGTCCATAACTTTGTTAATAGTGTTCGGAGGCAATTGACACCGATATCAGAATAAAGTATATGTAAGTGTGTTTTCAGGACAGTAAGTGTCAAGTGTCTGGAATGTTGTGCATGCGCACAACATTATCCAAGATGGCGTCATCCATGGAAATTCGGTTGAAGCAAAAGAGCTGTGATTGAATTCTTGACGGCCGAAGGTTGTGTTCCCATCGACATGCATCGGAGAATGAGAGCGGTATATGGTGACGCCTGTGTGGATGTGAGTACTGTTAGGAGGTGGGCAAGGACTGTTAAAGGCGGCAATCCAGCGACGATGACCTTGCATGATCAGACTCGCAGCGGACGACCAATTACAACAGTGGATGAACAACACCAAGCTCGCGTGGACGAACTGATTCATGTCAATCGCCGCATCAAGCAAAGAGATGTCGCTACAATGCTTGAAATTTCGACTGAACATCACATTATTCATGTATTGCTAGGTTATAGGAAAGTTTGTGCAAGATGGGTCCCTCGCATGCAGACACCGGAAATGAAACATCGCCGACATCAGGCGTGTCAGGAACACCTGATGCGATATGAACGAGAAGGCGATGACTTTATCTGCCGAATTGTCACTGGCGATGAGTCATGGGTGCATCATTACGACCCTGAAAACAAGCGCCAGTCTATGGAATACAGGCACAAAAACTCACCCACCCCAAAAAAATTCAAAACTGTCGCGTCAGCGGGAAAAGTTTTGATGACCATTTTTTGGAACTGCCAGGGCGTAATCCACACATAATTTTTGGAACGCGGCAATACTGTCAGTTCTGATCGGTATGTGGAAACGATGAAGAAACTACGGGCAAGACTGCTACGTGTTCGTCCTGGAAAACACGCAGTCCTTCAACATGACAATGCTCGTCCACACACCAGTAGACAAACAGCGGCAGCATTAGAGCGTCTCAATTTTGACGACATTTTAGCGCACCCACCATATAGCCCCGATTTGGCACCTTGTGACGTTTTCCTGTTCCCAAAGCTCAAGGAACATCTCAAGGGAAACAGATATGCTTCTGACGAGGATGTGGCAGCATATGTGCGTACCTGGCTTCGTGAAAAATCATCAGATTTTTCTTCGACGGGATGCAACAACTAGTTCGACGTTGGCGTGTGTGTGTGGAACGTGGAGGTGACTATGTCGAAAAATAATGACTCTATTGTGTAGTGGACATCTCAAGCTTTCTGAAAATGTATGTTTCATTTGTAAATTATGTATATTAACAAAGTTATGGACTTGGAGGCATTACTTTTCAATGCGCCCTCGTATATAAAAATGTAAAAATCAATAATTTCTGTCAAAGTGGATGATTTTATATCGGTCTGTAAAGATGTTCACGAATTTCAGAGCGAACTATAGTAAGACATTTCGCGTTGCAGCTAGCCAAACACCATACACTTAGACATGATTGAGCGGAAATGTAAATATAATCTACGCATAAAATATGCAAGTCACTCAGTTATAATTTATTGTTCACTTTTCTTTCGACCTCTCATTCCGACCTCTACTTTCCCTCGGTAATATGATTTCTACCTTATATTCCCTTGAGATCATATACTGACTTGTTGCTTTCTACATCTCATTCCAAACCTCTACTTTCCCTCAGTAATATGATTTCTACCTTATATTCCCTTGAGATAATATACTGATTTGCTAATTTTTGAAGATGTCGCAATATCAAAATATTGGCTAGCTCAGAATTCAGTGCAATACAACTGCATCCAGATGTTTAAAAAAATGTACTGAGGATAAAGGTTAAGCCTATAACTGTGTTTTGTCGTTGAGACAGTGCTTATCGTAAAAAAAAACTTAGATAAGTTTGTTATAATTGGCCTGCTTATCTAAATGACTGCTAGATATCACAATAAATAAGGTTAACAAGAAACTCATATTCGCAAGAACTTGAGCTAAGAAAAGTACATCAATTTAAATACATCGGAATCCCAGTAACATCAGATGGCAGATTCCGATCAGAAATAAATAGCAGAATAGGGTAAAAGAAAACATCGTTCCTGAAAATGAGAAGCATTATCTGCAACAAGTTTTTGTCAATTGCGATCACAATGCGAGTTATTCAGTGCTACATAGTACGGATGCGAGTCATGGCCAATGAACACACATATCGAAAAATCTATGAGATCCACAGAGATGCGGTTTTACAGAAGAATGATGAAAATCCCATGGACTGTTAAAATTACTAATATTGATGTGTTGAATGAGATCAAGAAACAGAAAAAGCTTATCATCAATATAAGAAAGAGGTAGTCATTATTTTTTGGACATGTGATGAGGAGCGGATGTTTAGAACACATTGTGGCAACTGGTAAAATCGAGGGTAGACGAGACAGAGAAAGACAGAGTGAAGCAATTTTGGATAGCCTGACTTCATGGCACGTATGAAAATAATCATGCAGAGGAAGCAAAGGATCGGGAACGCAAAGGAAGGAATTGCAGACATTGAAGTGGAAGGCAATGGTTCAATAAAGAAAGGAGGTATAGAGAAACCCTGAAACAAACTTTACATAAAGAGTCAAGAAAAATCGGACTCAATTCCATAGAAGAGGTTGAAGCGAGTTGCTAGGATAGAGTGGTATGGATAAATTTCTTGCTGGCCCTATGTAAAATGTAACGGTACAAGAGAAATATAGTCAGATAATTCTGCTCATGTCATATATGGTTTTGTTTTTCTTCCATTAGCCCTTACCCGGCAGTGTCACAACCAGTACGTGAGAACGAGTACGCTCTGTTTCCTCCTTTACGCGGGAGCTGCTCGAAGCTAGTTTTGTGTGCAAGAGTTTGGCTGAAATCTGATGCACATGTACTAAACGTGTAGAAGTCTATGCGTTTAGGGACCTACAAACCAATGTGCAACGTATACACGTTCTTGGCAAAGATCAAACATATCACAAAGTGTGATTAAAATTGGTCGTAAAGAACGAACGCAAAGAAAAAGGGTGTGTAAGAGTATGCATATTTGCGTTTATGAATGCCCCCAACTTGTGGTGGCGATCATGCGTTGGGCTCTATCTACATTTTGATTGTAGTCAAGAGGCGAGAAGCCAAATTTATAATGTTTCTGTAGCTTAATTTTCTTGTCAGAAAGGCAAGGCTTCACACTGAAAATAATAGGTATTTTGGTTTAGTGTTGTTTTTTTCTGACTGTATTTGCATAACTGTTGCAAAAAAAATTATTTCATCTAAACTAATATTTTTTTTGGTGGTGATTTCAATGTTATGTTCAGTTTAAAGGAGTTTTCAGGCATTATATTATACATGTTAAGCTTTGATGTCAATTATGAGAATAGATTCTCAAAATTTGAGAAGTTAAACATCTCTCAGCAAATGTTGCGTTGGATGATGTGTAAGCAAACATGAGAAGAGAACAAATAGATATATCCAGAAAAAACTTAAAATCAAAGAAAACTGGCTGATGCTGCAAATAGGAAAGAGAAAATTGAGATATTATGGACATATAAAAAGACACGAAGGGCTGGAGAAGACCATCATGGAAGGAGGTATGCCGGCAAAGAGAAGAAGAGAAGACCACGGAGAAGATGGATTCAGGATGTAACTGGTGGTTTGAGCATGACAGCTGCAGAGGCGAGACATCTGGTCTATGAGAAATAGAAATTTCGATGGACTGTTGGGGTGGCAAAGTTCTGCTCAGGACAAGCTATTTGATGATGACTCGTAATAACGCTAAATTTGTTTTATGTAGAGAGATATAGTAATGAAGACAAAGACTGTTAATGATTAAATAACTATTTGAGTCTGTAGTGTGATAGAGGTGGTGTCTGTGGCCTAGAGGATAGTGACTCGGTCTATTAATCCCGACGTTCTGAGTTTGAATCACGCTGCGGACAGTTTGGTTGCAAATTGTTTCGCGTGGATTTTTACAAAGGACGATGACACCACCCGTTCAGAAAGCAATGGCAAACGTAATAATGCCTAGAAAAATCACAAACAACGTTAACAAGCTGGGGTTGATTCGCAAAGTCTTGTAAAGGATATGCAATTAACTTTTTTAGTGTAATAGATGTAGTTTTCAAAATTTAATGTAATTTAAAATGTATCCCATTTTATCATTGTATATCAGTTGCTAGTCAAGGAGTCCACAATTACATGTATGTACTCACTTTCTTAATTTGTTTTCGTTTGATTACATCAAAAGAGTGTACTCTGTATATGGGTTGCTTTCGACATGTCACACAGTATTGATCAAGGGTCCTTATGACTGTATTCCTGATCTTTCGCAATGTAACAACAAGCAATTGGAGAGAACTGCGGAATAATCTTCACTTATTATCATGAACATACACAGTTGTCTGCTGTTCATTTCTAAAACGTGTCGGGACCTTATTTTGTGCTATGTGACAGATGCTAGTGATCGGGTTCGTCATGGGGCTGGCTACTCCATCTGATAAAAACGAGCAAAAAATGCCAACTAACCATTAACTAACATTTGTTGGTCGAGGGCCTATGCCACAACAGGGGTTAAAAAGACGAGAGAGAGAGAGAGGAGAGAGACGAGAGAGAGAGGATAGAGAGAGATACACTTACAATATCTTGATTCGAGTAGCAGCATGTTCCTTGCAGAACGTCGCTTTCCTCACAGCCTTCCTCAATAGCTCTCTGTCTCTTGCAGTTCTCCGCATCTTCCATTATCATGTTCAATGTTTCTTTGATGTCTTGCTTCGACCTTCGTCTTAGTCGTCCTCTGTCTCGTATTCCAGAAACAAGCCTTCCCTTACCACTCTCTCCAAACCACTGTGACGGTTAATGTGGTCAAAATATTTCATCTTCCTTGGATATAATGTTGTTTATTAATGCTCCTTGATATGCAGGACTTGTAGGATGTTTTTATTTTTCTCTTCTCTGTCCAGGATGTTCTAAGAACTTTTCTGTAACACCTTGTTTCAAAAGCTTCAATTTTGTTCTTTAATGTTTGTGTTATATTTTGATAAGTTTGGGGTTTCATTTTAACTTTACTTTGTCGCTTCTCGTTAATACTAATGATGAATTCTAAAGGTTAACAAGACAGGATACTACATGCCCACCTCTGTTTTTAACAAGACAGGATACTACATGCTCACCTCTGTTTTTAGCAAGACAGGATACTACATGCTCAACTCTGTTTTTAGCAAGACAGGATACTACATGTGCACCTCTGTTTTTCTGTTTGATTGATTCCAGTCTAATTATATGTAAGTCGTACACCTTTCTGCTTTATCTTTTCTATAAAACTGTTTTGCCTCATAGCGTCAAGATAAGAAGAGATTTCTAGAATGGATTTTTGTGTGCCCTTCATAAATAGCGTCTTTCGCTGCCTCTGTTACTTCTGATGTACATCTTTTGCGCGTACGGTCTGTTTGCTTTGTATCTATTGTATTGGTGTAACATTGTTCTTTAATGCACATAGTCTGTTGATATGCTTATGTCATCGAACCATTTAATTTGTTGTTTCTTGATGAAGTACAAGTGCTGATGTTGTACCCACTTTTTCCTGATGTCTTCATTTCTCAACCGGTCTCTTCTTGTTACTCCCAGCATTCTGCGTAGACACTTCATCTCTGTCGTGACTAGTTTTCTTCTTGATACTCCCAGCATTCTGCGTAGACACTTCATCTCTGTCGTGACTAGTTCTCTTCTTGATACTCCCAGCATTCTGCGTAGACACTTCATCTCTGTCGTGACTAGTTCTCTTCTTGATACTCCCAGCATTCTGGGTAGACACTTTATCTCTGTCGTGACTAGTTCTCTTCTTGATACTCCCAGCATTCTGGGTAGACACTTCATCTCTGTTGTGATTAGTTCTCTTCTTGATACTCCCAGCATTCTGCGTAGACACTTCATCTCTGTCGTGACTAGTTTTCTTCTATCATTTGTGGTCAGCATCCAGGTTTGCCACTGATAGTATAATGTTGGAAGAAATATTGTGTTGAACAATGCTATTTTTGTGCTCATGACGACATGTTTGCATTTCAAAAGTAGTGCCATTTATCCTTCCTATGATTTAATTTGCTTTATTGTATCTATGAGTTCATCAGTGGACGACTAAGATAGTTTGATGCATGTGAGAAGAATGGAAACTTGTCGCATACTAAAACAAATGTTTTTCTGTGAACTTTCGGAGTGGAAAAGGCATCAGGGAAGCCCACTGCTCAGATATAAAGATGTCTGCAAAGCCTCAATGAAAAACTTTTCTATAATCCCAGCACATGGGAAAAACTTTTCTATAATCCCAACACATGGGAAAAACTTTTATATAATCCCAACACATGGGAAAAACTAGCTGATGACAGAGTTGTGTGGAAAGCGATATTGTACAAGGGCACAGAGTCTTTTGAGAAGAGACTTATGTATGAGCTGAAACGACAAGAGAGAAAAGCGAAAACTTAGAAGTTGTCAGAGTAAAACACTTGCCAATTGACCGTCTGTAAAGACGAAAAATACCATATAGTGTATCTATGTTGGATTTCGTTAATTATTCTTTCATTTTCTGGAAAAAAGTCCCTAGGTATATAAAGTCTTTGAATCGCTTTAATTGATGTTTGTTGATGAAGATGTTGGTAGTGTTTTCCTCTCTGGTGAATGTCATTACTTCGGTTTTGTCGATGTTTATTCATCAGTATAAACTCAATGCATGTTAACTGGAATCTGTTAATGTGCTGCTGTAGTTGTTGCTCTGTTGTTGATATGATTGCTTGATAGTTTCAACAAGAAATTCGTTGAAGAATTTCCTAAGGTTGTTTTCTTCACTGGTGTTAGATATGTTGCAGATTTGATCGATATATGGGATAAACAACAACTCGTGCATTATTGTCCATAATCCGTGCTAGTTAAACGTCTTTGTAACTAGTTATATTTTCTCTATAATATTTCTAGCACTCAAAATATTGATATAAGGGCAAGTCTGCAGTAAAACAATGTCGCAAATGTGAAACACATAATCTCGAAGTACTATAGTTTTACAAAGTACATATACAAAACTTGTGTTTTTATAATTTCGAAAACGATATATGTGGCGTCTGTGGCTTAGGGGATAGTGACTCGGTCTATTAACCCCGACGTTCTTAGTTCGAATCACGCAGCGGACAATTTGGTGACAAATTGTTTCGCGGGGATTTTTACATAAGGACAATGACAGAAAGCAATGACAAACTACTAAAAGTAATAATGCCTAGAAAAATCACAAACAGCGTTTAAAAGCTGGGATAGATTTTCAAAGTCCTGTAAAGGTTATGCAATTAACTTTTTTTTAAAACTATGTAACTTCGTATTTTGTACGTTTTACCTTTGTATTAAAATTGAAGATTAAAAAGCTGATTGGTCTGAATTACTTCACAAACTGAAATTATAAGGTTGATCTTTGTGCAAGATGACACTGACAAGCTTATGACGGGGGTGATAACATTATAATTGTTTTAAATATCTTTATTAGAACGTAATGTTCACGAGATGTTGAATGAGGTCAAGACAAAATGAAAGCTTATCATCGATATAAGAAAGAGGTAGTCATCATTTTCAGACATATGATGAGTAAGGGAGGTTTAGAACACATTGTAACAACCGGTAAAATCGAGAGGGAGACGAGACCGGGGAAAACAGAGAGAGAAAATTTTGGATAGCCTGACTTCATGACACGAAAGAGCGTCAACATCTGAGATATAGCAAACACCAGAGACAGAAATGTTATTGTAGATCCATGATCGCCTACACCAACCGACACGGCACCTGGTGATGATGATGATGAATGCTTACACCGTTTGACAAATTTTAACTTTTTAGCTGTTTCATTTGAGAGTGTGTGTTTCCAACAGAGATGTTACATTAGATGTTACATTCCGAACATAGTTTTAGTTTATATTTTAGAGGTTTTTTTTCATCATTTAGAGATTTGATAAATACGTAAGTATATACATATAATAAGCAAGCGAATGCAGAATAACAGCTTTTTCCGAAATAGTTTATCTGACTTTTTTTTTTCTGATCCAGAAGCACTTGAGCTTTTCAGCTCTTCGGCTCGGTGCCATGGACATCGTAACCTTCGGTTCGGTGCCATGAACACCGTAAATCTGGGGAATCTGTGGCTTTTTCTGCCATCCCGCGGAATTGAACCCGCACACACAGAGGGATAGTTACCCGTAGTCCAACGCGCTACGAACACGCTGGGCAGACGGGTTTATCTGTCTTAAAAGGATAACCTTGATGATGTATGTTAGTAGGAAAACATTTTTCACCAGTGAACTATGGTTTATTCCGTCATCTGTCTATCCTTAAGTTAGATCCTGAGACCCGTTCTGTCTTCCCCAACGATCCTTTGGTGGCTTACAGACGGGACAGAAGTCTTAAGGATATGCTGGTACACAGTCGCCTTAAGTCCAATATCCAGACTCAATTGGCACTGTTCAGTGTGGCCGTCGACGTTGCAACATGTGTGCTTATGTGATACAGACGTGTACTGTATCTTTTCCTTTAGCCAAGTTTCTTATTGACGATGGTTTCACATGCGAGTCCCGTAATCTTATCTATGCCATTATCTGTAAGCGGTGTAACAAGGCTTATATCGGCGAGACAGGCAAGAGGCTCAGTGACCGATTCGCCCAACACTTGCGCGACATACGCCAATGCTCTGTGACCCTTGTAGCCACCCATTTCAATGATACTGGCCATTTAGGAGCTCACGATGTCCAGGTCACAGCCATCCGATCGTGTTCCTCGGATGATCGCAGTCGATTTGCTATGGAGAATCGGTTGATTTCTTTGTATGGTACCTTGCGACCACGTGGGCTCAACGTATTACATTCCTGTGCTTCTTAGTACTTTCTCTTCCCATGCCTTGTAATCTATATGAGTATATATTGCATGTATTCAAGTTATATATTTATTAGATTTTTCATTGTTTCTCTTCCGTTCTATTTCTAGTTTTTATGTGTGTTTTTGGGTTACATTTATTTCGTTATTCGTTTTTATTCCCAGATTTTCGTTTTTATTTCCAGATTTTCATTAGAAACGTTTGTTTTTGGTCGTCCATTTGTTTTTTTAAATGTGTCACTCCTGTTGTTCGTTTGCTTGATAAAGGCCTTGTTGGTCGAAACGTTGCTGTATTTTGTCATTGTTTTTGTAATTTGTAAAACTACAGTACTTTGTGATTACGTGTTATGCCTTGTATCCATTGTATTTGAAGTGAATAACATTGCCTGTTGAGGTGCACTGTCTGTTGGTAATTTGCTTATGTGACCGAACAATGGTATTTGTTCTTTCTTGATGAAATTCAGTACTGATGGTATACCTACTTTTTGCCTGATGGTTTCATTTATATATCGGTATTTTCTTTGGATAATCCCAACACACTGTATAGATTTGTTATCTATGTCGGGACTAGTTTTCTTTTTTTGTTTGATGTCGACGTTCAGGTCTGGCACTGAAAGCATAATGCCGGAAGAAAGATCATGTTGTTCTATGCTGTTTAGTGTTCATTGTGACATTATTGCATTTTAAAATTGATACTATTTATCCTATGATTAGATTTGCTTTATTGCGTCTGTGTTGATTTCGTTAGTTATTCTTTCATTTGCTGAAAAAGTGCTCCTCGGATATCTAAAATTGTTAACTTGTTTTAGTTGGTGCTTGGAGATATTGATAATCCTTTCCTCTCTAGCGAATGTCATTACTTATGTTCTGTCTAGTTGATTTTTATGTTGTAGTCATCGCATGTTAACTGGGGTCAGTTTAATAATAATATTCCTATCTTACCGTCATACGTTACATAGGGCCTTCAAGCAGTTTATCCATACCACTCTATCCTGGGCGACTCACTCAATCTCCTCCAAGAACTGAGACCGATATTTCTTGTCTCTCTCCGCAAAGTTCGTTTCAGAGTCTCCTTAGGTCGTCCACTTTTTCTTGAACCCTTTGCATCCCACTTCAATGACTGCTTTGAAATTCTTTGATCATTTCTTCTCAATGTGTGTCCAACATATCTCCATCTTCTCCTTCTTATAACAGTTGTTACTAATGTTGAGCAGACATTTCTCTCATTTCATCACTTCTCCTGAATTCGTTCCATTTTATGTTCATTATTTTTCGCAGACATCTATTTAGTCTGTTTAGTTTCTCATTAATTGTTGAATGGCTTGTCATATAAAAATGTCCTCCTTCAGTTTAGTATCACTTATTTTAGAAATGTTATGTTGCAAATATTGACATCCAGATTGTTCACTATCCTTAGTATTGACAAAACCTTGATTAGACCAATTTTAATGAGCATTGGTGGCAAGAAGATTCTGTACGGATTTACTCATGATTTTTCCTTCCCATTTTTCTAGCCGGGTTTTAAATCTGAGCCACTGTTTCCCCACATAGTAACTGTTCCTCATTATGCTGCTTCATTCACAACACGAATCAACAATACTTGGCTTATCCAGTTTTTAGGCCAAGCAAAACTGCTATCACCTTCAGGTCACCACAGATGTTACAGTTGTAAGCAGCGCAATTATTCCTTTGCAACGTAAGTTCCATATTTTCGTATGTTTCTTTCGTAGAAACTGAATGTGTTAATTGGATGGACAGATATAAGTATCTATTGTGAAGAAGAAAGACAGCTTTCAGTCTGGCCTTCGATAAATCGATAAAAAGTCTCCATTAGCCTGGGCTATGTCACTGAAATATGCCATGTCACTATATTAGTGAAAAATACAGTTACTCACTCTCACAGACTCTGAAATATATAACTTTAACTTCATTTGAGCTACGAATACATGGGCTCAAAAGTTAGCAATAACGGTGACTGCTCCAAAGAAATCTCAAGAAGATTGGCAATAGCAATCAAGAAGTTAAACACTATGAAGAACATGTGGCAAAGCGCCAGCAAAATATTAAAATTAAAAATATTGAGAACATGCATTTTCCCAGTCTACTTATGGTTGTAAATCATGGATCATTACACAAGCAAGAAGACCAAAAATCCAGTCCTTCGAAACTAAATGCTACAGAAAGATTCTACGAATATCATGGACAGAAAAAGAAAGAACACTGATGTCCTGAAAGAACTGAATGTTAAAGAGAATTGGCTGATAAACAACATACTATACAGAAAAATTAGATACTTTGACCTCATCAAGCGTCACGATGGTCTGGAGAGAAAAATATTAGAGGGCAGGGTCCCAGGACGCAGAGGCAGACCAAAAATAAGATGGCTACAAGATATTAAAGAAACCATGAATATGATCATCGACGAAATGTCGAATGGCTAGAGACAGAGTGAATTTCAGATGCGTTGCAAAGAGAGCAACGTCCTATAAAGGATACGCACCTTGATGATGAACTTCCTTAGCTAAGAAGATTCCATCCTTGAAGTCGCAACGCTAAAAATGCATCCTGACACTTCTAAAGATGAAGATTTCTTACAAGACAATTCATTTTTTATTGAATGATGCGGCATGGATTCTTCTTCTTCTGCGTTCTCACTAGATTGGGATTTCGAATTCTCTAATAAAGGCAGCCGTCTGCCTCAGATTATCAACCACGCCATAGTTTGTCTTGGACGCTAGTGTAAGTGGGTCACCTCTTTCTTCTCAAGTCTGCACACTGGGGGCAGTTTTGTAGGAAATAATTCCTATGATTTCTGCTTCCCCATTTGTGCCGACCTCTTCCAGCATTAAGTTTTGGCCACCCTCGTGATGGTAGGTCTGACATTTTGGCTAAATCTCCTAGGCAGATTGGCGACAGTAGAATCCGTGATCCAATTCCTCATTGTGAGGGGAATTGCACCATGTTATGCACCTTACGGCCTGGTGCATCCGTTTTCTGCAAGCATTTGTTTCGGGTTAGCATTCCCTAAGGCATGGAACCAATGAGTGTTTAACTACAAATCAGCCGAATGAGACATTGGTCTCAGAGCCGATGTAACTTTTGCATTCACAATGCAGTCCTTATTTTTCGCTGAATGTCTAGAAACATTTGTAGGATAAAAGTATGATCAACAAATAAACAGGGTACAAGTATTAAGAGCTTCCGAAAAATCAAATAAACAAACACAGGATTCGAACCACTTACCCTCATTTCTTACGACACCCATCGCTTAGCCTAGCAATACGAGCGTCCTTACGAACACAACCAGAGAGCCATTCTCATCCTAGGATAAAAGTAGCAATCTGTAATGTGGTTCCTTGGCGCCCTTCAAATCATTGGTACTACAAATGACATACACCATTCAATTTTTTCAAAGTTATGCATGAAGATTGATCACAAAGTTTATCCAACAATAATGCCGTGTCCAGCTTTTATCTTGGTCCCCTAATTTGAAACCAAAGTAAAAATGGTATGATCCTGACAGATTTATTGAACATCATCTGCTTCGTCCGGGCAGCGATTTTCCAGACTACTCTTCTTGATTTTGAGCTGCCAGTGGTCCTTCTACGTGCTGAACTTGAACACGAGACCTACGTTTTATTGTCTGTCTCTGACAGGACTAGGAACTCGATCTCACCTACACTGAGATCAAGGTGATTGATTGATAGGACCATCATCATTGCACGTCGAGAAGTAACCATGTGTGCTTCAATCTCTTTTTTATACAGAAAGATCTCAGCTGCAGTACACGAACTCCATAGCGCCGGCGAGGATCCCCGATGTAATTTTGAAGATGGTGAAGATATTTTAGATCAGGGTGATTATGTGTAATAAAACTATATTTCATAAAGGAGAGAGCTGCTAGTAGCTTGATATCGCCCAAATGTCGCTTAATTAAGTATGTATCAGACACACAAAAAGGGTTACAGAATACAATTAATTTTATTTGCGCACAGACAGTTGTCTCCGAGTAATGATGAGTTTCGTGATTTGACTATAAAGTAAGATTGTATTATTCGGTTTACGGGATGGAGAAGTGGGTTGATGAGGCGTGGGTGGTTTTTTTTTTTTTTAAGTTTCTTTTTGGCCACATAATTTCTCAACTGTTTCAGAATGTTGCGAAATTTCCCTCTCATTCCGGATATATGTGTCTACATTGACAAATTTTATATCTCGTCTGTAATTGATTGAATGCCACACACATCTACTCATATTTGGTGATAAATCACGCGTTCGTCTATCTCTTGAAGACGGGCTCACCAGATATTGATTACTTTATTTGCTAAGATGCGTCTTCCTAATAAACAGGCGAGCTTTCATGGGTACCGGGGCAGTTCATGTTGCTTGAACATACCCTTTGTTACGCCAATGTATGATGTGATTATTGATTTGTGAGTGCTCAAGTTAATCTTGCAGACGACATTTACTTGCGCAACTTACTGCCAGTTTGGACACAAGATGCTATATTAACTGCATACCAGTTTCATTACATCTGGCATTTTTACCGCACAAAACATGTCGTATAAGTGGACAAATAAACTATGTATTTCATTAATGTTTAATATTCGAAACTGAATGGTAATATTTATTATGTAGAGTTTGGAAAAAGTTAACGAATATCTGTGTTCCATTTCACATGACCAATTGATCGTCCTCGGCATTGTGTACCGGGCATACTTGAAAACGCTGTCTCTATTATAATGATCAGCGCGATGTTAATGTATGATGGTATGAAGAAAAGGATGATGTCGTTGTAGACGAACAGGTAAATTATAAGGTAATTTTGTTCATCTAACAGGTAAAGACAAATTTCGACGTAGTGTACACAGTAATGATAAAGCAAACAACGCCACTTACTCTTACCGACATACCGATTACTTGTTTTTGCAAGATTATTATGTTATTAATGTTACTGCTGACCCTTCTTTCCCATTTAATAAATAATTATTAATGGTTATTGGTAAATATAAAGAAAAAAATATGATTGTAAACGAAAGTTTTAGTAATATTTAGCATGTCGAGCGACTGAAGCTGTCTCAGTTGAAAAATCGTATCTAACTTGTATGCTAGAGAAAACTGGCTTATATGTCATTATGCTTTTTGATGTCATTAACATTTGCCTAATTGGGTAACACTTTAAAAAAATGCTGACACAGACATTTTATTCACATCCAAATATGAGCCTTCATAAGTAGACCTTGATGATGTGATTAGAACAAGAAGAAAAAATGATAGTTTTTAAGAGATAGAAAATTGACATTCAGCAGTAGTATATTTTGAAATTGAAGATTTGTTCAACCTGTGTCATGTATGTGTGTGCCTGTACATACAAACATACTGGTGAAATTGGTACCAGGAAACTAAAGATGAAAATCACTGAGAGAAATTCAAAAAGCACCAGCAATAAGCTCAGTCTTTAAATTTCTAATTAGATAACAATATTTTTACATATGAAACATCAATATACACATATAACTCAAAATTAAAGAAATAAATCTATGGTAGACTGAGCAATAAAAAAAAAGAGATAGTAAGACAGATTAGTATAATTAATTATGTATGCAGTTGTGGATTTAAAATTGGTGAGCACAGCACAGTGATGGCATACACTACAGAGAAAGGAATAGTGCCTAGAGTCAATGACTGAAGCAACAAATATAGGAACAACATATAAGGTCTTGGAAGGAAAGATGTGAAGAATCTTTGGAAGAAGAAACAATGTTTATGGCATAGAATAATAGCAATAGTATGTTATGGTTAGAAGGACAGAATGGAGTGCAGAGAATATGACAGAAGAAACACCTTGGTACAGATAAATGAAGGGTTATAAATAATAATTATGTGTACTGTTGAGGACTAATAGTGTCTGCAATCAATTTTCCATACAACTCTATCCTGGTCAACTAGCTTAATCCTCCATGGAACTGAGACCGATATTTTTGGCTCTCAGCAAAGTTTGTTTCAGGGTCTCCTTAGGTCATCCTCTCTTTGTTGAACCCTTTGCATCCCACTTCAATGCCTGCTTTGATATTCGTTGATCATTTCTCCTCAAGGTGTGTCCAACATATCTCCATCTTCTCTTTCTTATAACAGTTGTTACTATTGTTTGAAACCAGACATTTCTCTGATTCATTACTTCTGAATTTGTTCCATTTTATGTTCATTATTTTTCGCAGACATTTATTTTCAAATGCATTCAACTTGCTTTCTATATCTTTAGTCCTTTTTCAACTCTCGCTGGCATATTAGAATTGATACAACATTTGAATTAAAAATTTGTTATTTAGTTTTAATACTATACAACTTGCAGTTCCATATTTTATTTAAACTTTTAAAATCTGATGTTGCTTTGCCAATTCATATCATAATTTCTTTTTGAACATTTCCTGTGCAATCAAAATTGCTACCTAAATAGGTGGACTACTCTGTTATTTTTATCATTTTAGATTCCATGGTGATATCTGCATTACCTGCCGTAGGTGTCTTCATTATATGTGTTTTTTCAGAGCTTATCTGCACTCCAAATTTTGATGCTATAAATGACAAGTTGTCTGTTTTTCTTTGCATATCTTGGTTGTTTTTACTTAACAAAGCAATATTATCTTCAAAATCCAAATCTTTTAGTTGACTATTTTCTACCCAATCGACACCAGTTTTACCCCTGCAACTTTTTTGCATCACCCAGTCAATGGCTACTCCAAACAATAACAGAGATAGATCACAGCCTTGCTTTACTCCGGTTTCAACCATAAACAAGTCGCTCTGTCCACCATCAGTGCGGACTGCACACTGTGAACCATCATAGAGACTCTTGATAATGTTTATTATTTTGTCTGATATTCCATAGCATCTCAGAATAATCGACAGGAGATTCTGTTTAGACTATCAATGACTTTTTTTTAAATCGATGAAATTTAGTATGAGTGGTTGTTACTTCTCAATATTTTCCTCCAAAATTAGTTGTAGGGTAATTATTTGGTCTAAGCAGCTTCTCCAGGTCTAAAACCAGCTTGTTCTTCTCTCAGGGTTGTGTTCACTGCTCCTTTGATTCTACTAACTCCTTGTGGACCAGGAGCCACACTAAGTGGCTTTTTACTCTATAATGGCTTTTGCCCTGGTCCACTTAAGAGTTAAGAATGATTTTGCAGAAAGTCTTAGTCATTACTGATAATAGGATGATCCCTCTCCAGTTGTTGCAATCTTTGAGATCACCTTTTTGGGGATCTTAACCATTATTTCCTTTTTCCATTGATCTGGGACATGAAGGTTATGCCATTGTCATATTTCCAATGGCACATTCTTCTGGTCAGTGATAACCAAAGAGGACCGTGGCTACAAAAATGGTGTCTAACACTTCTGTGCTGACTTGAGAAACCTTCTATTTTTTTGTCATTTCAGTGATTGACTGAATAAAAGCTGGAATAAAAGAAATATGTCTCAGTCTCCAACAGGAGATGACTTATGTGGAACTGAATCTGTTGCAGTCAACCCTGAGGATGGTGAAGCTTTGTTCAGTGGTATTGTTTTTGTATCTGAGAAAGAGAAACACCTGCTACTGACATCCAATGGTGTCTGCCTTTGTGCTTCGTCAAAGAATAAAAGCAAAGGCAAAGAAGAAGGTAAAGTTGATATGTGGCTGTTTAATTTGTGGGTATGTGGCTGTTTGTTTTGTTGATATATGGCTTTTTAATTTTTGTATCTGTCCATTTGGTTTGTTGAACAAGACTATTTAGTTTTTCGATATCTGGTGGTTTGCTTTGTTGAGATGTGTGGCTGTATGTTTTGTTTATATGTGGCCGTTTGGTTTCTTGATAGAGGCTGTTTAGTTTTCTATATATGGCTGTTTATTTTATTGATATGTGGCTGTTTAGTTTGTTGACATATGTCCATTTGGTTTCTTGATACAAGGCTGTTTGGTATTGTTAATATATGGCTGTTTAGTTTGTTGATATGTGGGTGTTTAGTATGTTCATCTATATCTATTTGGTTTATTGATGCAATGCTGTTTGTTTGTTAATATATGGCTCTTTTGTTTGTTAATATGTGCTCTCGTTTGTTGATATGTGACTGTTTAATTTTATATATTGTTGTTTAATCTGTTTTTGTATATGTATGTTTGGTTTGTTTCTTTGTGGTTGTTTAGTTTGTTGATATATGTTTATTTAGTTTGTTGATGCAAGACTGTTTGGGTTTTTAAAAAATATTTCTTAAGTACTATGAAGTCTTTTCAGCAACCAATAGCCAAAGTACATATGTCCATAGCAACCAAGATGGCATCTACACAACAAAATGAATATCAAACAGACACTGGAATTAAATAGACCGACCATATCTTCAGAAATACTGAAGTACCATCATCAGAATCATCAAACTATGGATCAAAAGGGAGGATAAAACAGCTACAAGAACTGTGTAAAATCAAATGAGACTCACAAATAGTTATATACTACAAAAAGGGACTACAGACCGAGCTGGTTTGAGAGAATTTGTTGTTGCTCTACAAAGCACCACAAGATCATTGATGTCTTTGTTTGTCTCTGGCTAGAGATTTCAGATGACAATATATGTTTGTAGATGGAGACCTTGTTGCTAAGCAACTCAAGGTGATGTGTGTTTGTACACAATCAGAATGAATGCTTATAAGAGAAATACAGAGATGAATGTGGTTTGATAACAAAGTAATAATAATAATAATAGTCTTCCATTGCAAGTAATGATGACAACAGTCTCAGACAAGCATTGTTGCACCTCTCTGATATATGTGTGTGTGAAGATGGCTTTTCATGAGTCAAGTTCTTGAACATAGTTCTCTACCACAGGTTACACATACATGGCCACAATTGAACATGTGGGTGTTTTGGTTAGTCTGTTCAGACATAGCTTTTTCTATTCCTGTGCAGTGCTGTGAATCTCAGCTATACAGATTTCTCTATAGTTTACTTTTTTAAATACTTATAACTTTTATTCTATGTAGTAGGAGAAGATCCCAGATGTTAAAAGAAAATTCAGAAGAAAATAGGACTGGCCAAGAACATATTTAACAGCATGAATTAGTTAACATCCAAACAAATAACACATATACAAACGAAACAACTTGTCAAAGGCTAGATATATTCATCATTGTTGTATGGAGTAGACATGGGAACAATGAGTAAACAGATGGATAGAATATTTAAAGCTTGTGAATTGGGGATATACAGTAAAAATATAGTGAGTATCGTGATGAGAGGAAGAAAAAGAACAAACAGGTTCTTCAAAAGCCAGAAGTTAAAAAGAGAACTTCTCAAGGAGATAGAAATTAGACAACTGAGATATTTTGGTTCCATTAAAAGACACAACATTCTATTTAAAAACCACCATGGAAGAGAAGGTAGTAGAGCAGGAGGAAGACAATTGGGAGGAGAATATCTAGAAGTGGACAGGCAATAGTCTGACAGAGTATACTATCAGAGCAAAGAACAGAACTTGTCGAAGAAACATTACAGACAACATTTGATGTGAAGACTACATCATTGATTGATTGATTTTTTTATTTATCTGATAGTTACACTTTCATCTTTATGAGAAATGTACCAACCTAGCCTTCATCAATTTAGATGTTTTATTGTTAGTTATAACTAGTTATACAATAAGAGACAAAATTAGAAATGAAGAAATCAGAAGAAGACTGGATGTGAAACCAGTCATGCAATTTATGAAAGAACAACAGATTAAATGGTTTGGACACCTGACAAGAATGCCCTGGTATCGCCTACCACAGAGAGCCACACAAAAAAAAGCATAATGAGTACAAAGCGAGAGGAAGACCATGCAAAAGATGGAGCGAAGACATCAAGAACAGCCTTATGAAAAGGAATCAGCTTACAAAGTGCCTTAAAACAAGCACACACAAGATCACTACGTCCCCCACCTACAACACTTCTATAAAGAAGTAAATGGTGGAAGAGAAGAAGAAGATTGTTTAGTTTCTAGATTAAGCTCACTTAGTCTATATAAATAAATATTCTATATAAATAAATAAATAAAGTGATTTATTTATTTATTCATATAGAATATTAATTTATATAGACCAATTGGTCGAAACGTTGCTGTGTATTGTTATTCTTTTTGTACTTTGTAAAACTACAGCACTTTGTTTTTACGTTTTTCACCATTGCTACATACTTTTACTGCAGTCTTCCCTTATATTGATGACTTATTTAATCAGGTTAGTGATTTATATAATTCATATGTTTCTTAGTCAACTATGTTTCTTATGTCAATTTTGTTTCTTATGTCAATTTGTTTCTTATGTCAAATATGTTTCTTATGTCAACTATGTTTCTTATGTCAACTTTGTTTCTTATGTCAACTTTGTTTATGTCAACTATGTTTCTTACGTCAACTATGTTTCTTTCAACTATGTTTAGTCAACTATGTTTATGTCTATGTTTCTTATGTCAACTATGTTTCTTATGTCAACCCTGTTTCTTATGTCAACTATGTTTCTGTACAGATATTTTATTACCCTGGAGGGATGTAATCTGGGCGGACTCAGAGCTATCAGAATCTGAAGAATCAGAGCAACCAGAGTCAGCATTCAGTGTACATTACATCCAGTGTCAATCTGATAAACGTTTACGTAAGAAGAGCCTGACCATTGTTGTTCAAGATGGTGATGTTACAAGATGGGTTAGCATCTTTCAGGAAGAGTGTTTGAAAGGTACTGACAACTAAACACTAAATATGTAACAAATATCTTATACAAAAATAATTGTTGTTTTTATATTATACCTTGTGTAAGAGGATGTCAGCAAATAGGTTACTTACTGAAATGGCATCAGTGGATTTGGGAAATGTGACATGTGAACAATAATGTATGGCGTTTTTAGTCTTTACAGAGCCTTTAGACAAGCGAGTTACTATGACGATTTCTGAGTTGCACTTGTTTCTCTTGTTTTTCCTATTTGTTAGGATCGCTAGAAAATTTCTTCATTGAGGCCTTGCATTCTTACCTGTGCAGTGGTTAGCCTTGGAGCCTCTTCCCATCCAAAATATCACAGAACAATACCTGTTGCGGTTAATAATAATAGAACATTAGCAACTGTAATAGAGTATTGTTGTAGTTTATCTTAAAAGGGTGGAGACTGCAGTAAAACTTGGAAAAATAGGTAAACACGTAAAAACAAAGTACTACAGTTTTACAAAATACAGAAACAGTGACGATAAACAGCAAAGTTTCGACCAAAAGGCCTTTATCAAGCAAACAATACAACAAGAATGACGAATTTGAGGAACACTACAAATGGACGATTACATGTGGAAACATAAACCTATCTGATGAAAATCTGGGAATAAAAACGAACAACGAAATGAGTGCAACACAAAAACCGAAAGTGGAAAAGGAGAGGAACAATAAACAATATAGTGGATAAATGACACATATATGGAGCAAACACACATATAGATAACAAGGCACAAGATAAGACAGTACTAAGAAGCATAGGAATGTAATGTGTTGAGTCAAGAGGTCGCAAAGTGCCATAGAATGAAATAAAACGGTTCTCCAGGGCGAATCGACGCGATCATCGGAGGAACATGATCGGATGACTGTGTCCTGGACATCGTCAACTCCTGAATGGCCAGTATCATTGAAATGAGTGGTCACAGGAGTCACAGAGCATTGGCGAATATCGCGTAAGTGTTGGGCGAATCGGTCACTGAGCCTCTTGCGTTTCACCAATATAGGCCTTATGGCATCGTTTGCAGGTGATAGCATAGATGATATTGCGGACTCACACGTGAAACTGTCTTGAATGGTATAGGTAGCTTTTGGAAAAGAGACAGTACGGGTCTGTATTACATAGGCACATGTATTACAGCGCCGACGGTCACATTGGATGGTGCCAAAGTGACTCTGGATGTTAGGCTTGAGGCGACTGTGTACCAACAAATCCTTGAGGCTTCTGTCCCGTCTGTACGCCACCAAAGGATAGTGTTGGAAGACTGAACGTGTCTCAGGATCAGACTGAAGAATAGGGAGATGAGGGAGATAGTTTATCTTACAGTATAAGGCATAATCATTTGAATTTCTTAAAAGTGTTTTCCCTGCATCTTCTCAGATAACTGACAGAGGAATACAAAATGAACCATATGGTCTTATTCTTATGCAAGATCTCTCTTAGTGCAAGATGATGAGGCAGACATGCTTAACAGGATTATTATTTGTGACAAATCAAGGGTGCATTATCAACCCAAATCAAAGCATACTTCACAGCAATAGAAACATACTTCTTTATTTATCTTCTACAAAATTTAGACTGAGTTGTTTATAAATAATCATCTCTCTCTTCTAAACATGAGCAAATCAACAAATTGTATTGTCATTTTCATAATCAGCATTTTGAATTTAGTGAATATTTGATGTTTTCATGTCAAAGTTGTAGTGTGTGTTGTCCAGTGCTGTATGACCAGAATTATATATCATATTTTCATATAATACTATTTGGCTTTTTCACTCTTACAGTCGGTCAATTGGCAAGTGTTTTACTGTGACAACTTCTGAGTTCTCGATTTTCTCTCTTGTCTTTCAGCTCATCCCTAAGTCTTTTTTTAAATTTTCATATGTCTTTGCACAGAAAATAAAACACAATTTATTTCTTTATATAACAGTCAAGTAACAATCACATTCCCAGTTAAATCACTAAGCACTTAACCAGATTACATTAATGAAACACATTACCAGAGCTACTATGTATGTACATTTGGAGCAGGGTTTGGTCAGCTCTTTTTTCCCTGACTTCTGTCACATCTTAAGGACTTCATCTACGGTTTTATAAACCATCTTTTTATGTGTTTTCTCTTATTTGTTATCATTTATTTATCAGTAGTTTTAACTGTGCTTTTTATCTTTATATAACACTACAGTTGTGAGTCGACCAAAGAAATTGTATATCATCGTCAACCCAATCAGTGGAAGTGGAAGAGCTAGACAAATCTATGATAGGTTCCTAGATCCATTATATAAGATAGCTCAGATTGAAACAACAGTAATAGGTAAGAAGTCTTCACTTGTTAGTTTTAGTTATTTTCTTTCGTCTTCTTTTGCAGACATTTTATTTTGTTGATATCAGGTGTATTGCATCGTATAATTTATTTATATGAGTAGCACAGTAAAGCTGAATACAAATCATGAATGGAAAACAAGTAAAGTTTTGGGACAATTGTATAGACCTATAGGGAAGTCATCATAAGAGCAAAGATCCCAAGCATCAACACCCTGCTACAGAAGGCCCAGTGAGTTGAACATTGCTTGGATGCTTGATAAACGCATCCCAAAACAGTTGATATATAGCGAGCTTGAAGGGTGCATATGTTCAGCTGGTGGACAGAAAAAACGCTTTAAAGACACTCTTAAAGTGGCTTTGAAATGCTTGATATAGACATCATATGCTAGAAATCCCTGACGCAAGAAAATTTGAGGGCAACAGTAACTGCTTCAACCTCTATCCTCATACTGGAACCAGACTACAGTGAGATGATGCATCATCTTACCAGAACAACCACATGCAAGTGGAGCAGAGTCTTGATTAGCTGTGGTTTGATTAGTTGTAACATTTCATGTGCTATATCTTAGAACCTACATTTGTGCTTTCAAAACCTAAATATCAGCTCTTTCTTAGCCCTAAATAGTTACTCCACAGACTGTAGGACCATCTGCAATTTTATTGTTTTATTCTGTCTTTTCAGTTACTGAAAGATCAAAGCATGGTTTTGAAATAGGAGAAAAAACAGACTTTACAGGATATGATGGGTAAACACTTTTCTTATGAGTACAGTACATTTGAAGAGGCATGATATAGTAGTGGTTAGTGCACTTTTTTCATATGTTCTTGAGCCGTCGATCAAATTTCTCAGTGGGAAATGGTTTTATATAGCCGTAGTGGCTCTCAGGCTGACCCCGCCTCAATTTTATCCCAGAGAACCAGTGAAAAGTGAAGGCAGTTGGTTTGATGTGATCACCCATCATGTACAGTTGGTCCAAGAGAAACATATGTCTAGCATAGTATTCTCAACTATACCTCATGGTATGAAAACTGGTTATTTATTTTTCTTTTATAGACATATTTTGACTAAGTTCTAATAAGTGTACAAAAACTATAATTTTATAGCTAGATTTTAACAATGTACCAATAAGTGTACAAAAACTATGTTATAGCTAGATTTTGACAATGTACCAATAAGTGTACAAAAACTATAATGTTATAGTTAGATTTTGACAACGTACCAATAAGTGTACAAGAATTATAATTTTTTATCTAGATTTTGACATTTTAATAAGTGTACAAAAATTATGATTAAATACTGCTACTGAAAATTAACATACAGATTATGTTTTTTGTCTTAATATTTAACATGCTGCAGCCATTTGTTCCATTTGGCCATGTGCAGCAGAGTGCAGCATGATTTCTTACATTATCAGATAAGCTGTAAATTTGTGTTGTCCCTTTCTGATCATTCATCATCCCAAGGGAACATAAGGTAGAGACAAAAATTTTCCACACAATTTGATCTGGTACCTTTTTTTCAATTTCAAACTTGGTCTAAGGATGTCAAAACACGTAATCACAAAGTACTCTAGTTTTACAAATTACAAAAACAATGACAAAATACAGCAACGTTTCGACCAACAAGGCCTTTATCAAGCAACGAACAACAGGAGTGACAAATTTAAAAAAACAAATGGACGACCAAATACAAACGTTTCTAATGAAAATCTGGGAATAAAATCTGGAAATCAGACATCTAAGGATGTCTGAGCTCTGCTTCAAAAGTGTATCCCCATGTGCACCTAAATCTCCTACATTACCCTGCAGAGTACCTTCATAGGAACAGATAAAAGCATAATGCCTCTCCAACTGTTGCGTTGTGAAAGATCACTTTTCTTCTGGATTGAAATAATTATTAAATTTTTTCAGTCATTATAATTTTTCTTTCTTTTGTCTCTCTATATTGAGATCATGTCTCTCCACAACTCTCTCCCCTTGGTGCAGTTAATCAGTTCTGATATTGATCTTTTGTTGAACCAAGATGCCAGACCATCCAACATCTTCTCCCTCTGTCTTCCACGATCTCTTGTTCCCTGCATTTTACCTGTTGTCACCAAATTTTCTAACCCTTCTCTTTGCATTATAGTCCAGAAGAACCTTGATTGTCTGATTTTTATTCTATTTGATAAGGTTTCTTTGTGTGCAGACCTGATTTAAAACCTCATCATTTATTTTCTTAGCTGTCCATGGAACTTTATTTTGTTACCATTCAGTTAGCTTGTGATAGAAGTACAATCATCTGCAAAATTACATGCCATTTATCCAATAAATATTGCTACAAAATAAGAAAAACTACTGCTTAATGTGTACATACATCTGTGGAGTGAACAAGTTTAAAATGAATTTTGCCACATTGTGTTTTTCAATGCAGTAGTTAATGTAATACCAAGAATGCCCTTTGCATCAACTTCCACAGATAGCCACACCTGAAGAAAAAGTGTAACGAGTATAGAGTAAGAGGAAGACCATGTAAAAAAATGGAGCGGTGGCATCAAGAACAATCTTAACTCTTTCCACGCTTTTCGCCGCACACTGTGCCACATCGGAAATCCATTGAACGCATTTGCTGTACACTGTGCCATTATAGTTTCTTCCTTATAAGAAGTCTTTCTAGTTTTACTTCTACTATTTTGCTTTCACTACTTTTTAATCTTGTTATTCTAATAGGTTGTCCAGTTTTCTTAAAATTAGTATGTAATAAGAGATATATATATGTTTATTTATTGACGAGTAGTTATGAATTAATTATTTTTTAAATTGTTTTTAACCTCCCTTGAATGAACTGTTGAATTGAGCGTAGTTGTTAGTGAACTCGTTCCAAGGCTGGTGGTCTGGGTTCAGCTCCTTGCAATGCGCGTGGAATTTTTCCCACCACGACGGCTTCTCAGGTCGACTCCAGCCTCAACTGGGTACCAGACATGCTCTGGGAAAGTAAAGGCGGCGTGATGCTGACCACATCACCCATCGTGTGCCGACGGTCAATGAAAAATACAGGCTAACACTGTATTGACCTATATACCACGAGGTATGAAAGGGTTCCTTTACTTCCTTTACTTTACTTGAATGAACTGTTTGAAAATTGAGGAAATAACTGTGTGTGGAAAGCGTTAAGAAAATAATGTTTACAAAGTGCCTTAGAATAAACGCACACAATATCACTACATTTCCCCTACCCACCAAACACTTCTATAAAGACAGAAACGGTGAAACAGAAGAAGTTGATGTACTTATTTCTGCTACTACACTATATACTACTACAAAGAAAACTTGCTAATACTACAAATAGGAAAGAGAAATTTGAGGTATTTTGGACATATAAAAAGACACAAAGGGCTGGAGAAGACCATCATGGAAGCAGGCATACCAGCAAAGAGGAGAACAGGAAGACCAGGTAGAAGTTGGGTTCAGGATGTAACTTATGGTTTGAACATGATAGTTGCGGAGGCGGGACATCTGACCTACGAGAAAGAGAAATTTCGATGGACTGTTGGGGTGGCAAAGTTCTGCTCAGGACAAGCTATTTGATGATGATGACTACATTGTATGCTTTTTTTTTGAGTTATATTCATCAAGTAGCCCCCTGTATTCGCTAAATGTTATTATTACTGTTCCTATTCAGCATCATCACAGTAGGAGGAGATGGCTTATATCAGGAGATTCTACAAGGGCTCATTATACGGCATCAAAAGGAAGCTGGTGTTAACTACAGTGATACAGCAGCAAAGTTTGTTAAGCCAGTCGTTCCAATAGGAATAATACCTGCTGGTAAGATTTTAATGGTCAATTAGTTGGATAGTATCAATTATTGCAAATTACAGTTCTCTGTGGCATGGAGGTAAGGTTCTAACCTTTCGCTCCAAAGGTTTGTTTCCTATGTGGGATATCATTCCAATGATACCTGATCTCAATTTGGGTGAGATCAAATTCCTAGTCTTATCAAAGACATCCGTCTTTAAATAAATAAAATTTAGGTCCTGTGTTCAAAAGTTGAGCATGTTAAAATAAAATATGGGAAACATCAAGAGATGGACAAATTACAGTATGACTGAGTGCGACATAAAGGCAGGAAACAGGAGAGGTTGTAGGTTCATTGCTGCTATCCTTTGATGTGAAGATGGCACTTGATGATCATGAGGAAAAAAGTGGGTACAACATCAGTACTAGACTTCATCAAATTAAATGGTTCGGCAACGTAAGCAGATTACCAACAGACAGTGCACCTCAAAGAGCAATGCTGCTCCAATACAATGGGTATAAAACAAAAGGCCGGCCATGCAAAAGATGGACCTCAGAGATAACAGAGGTGACGAAAGACACTATCTACGAAACGCACACAAGGGCCTGTTTTAGAAATCTCTTCTTGACCTGACGCTGTGAAGCAAACAGGATTGGAGAAAAGAATAGGTATCTATATATATATACACACACACTTGTTTTTTGTGGGTTTTTTTGGTCAATATATACATGCTGCTTTTGAATATTAACTGAGAATGAATACTATTGTAACTCCAATCAAGGGCCTTATGGTATAGCTAAGATACCAATGGTTATTGGTACTAACGACTGTCACACAAAGAACAAATTTGGCTGATTACTATATTAGTACTTAAACAATGTTTTCATCTTCTTCTTCTTCTTTTGTCGTCACACTGCTACCGGGTTGTTGCCCAGTGTCGTGGTTTTCTGTTTTGTCTTGCGCTGTTCTGGTGGCTTGTGTGATTGTTATCTTTGCTCTTTCACATGATTCTGCTACGCCATCTAACCATCTTTTCCGTGGTTTTCCTCTTGCCTTCTTTCCGATGTTCTGTTGTAGAAGACTCTGTATACTGTGGAGTTTGGATGCATTCTTATTAAGTGGCCAAACCACTTCATTCTTTGTTTATCTATGTAATTCAAGCACGGTTTTGTGCCAACTTTCTTTCTTATGCTGATGTTGGTGATTCTGTCTTTTCTTGTGTTATTGGTAACTTTTCGCAGGCAACGCATTTCACATGTAGTTATTTTTGTGACTGCGCTTTGCTCAATGTCCATGTTTGGCTCTGGTAACACAAAGTAGGTATAAAAATGCTGTTGATCATCTGTTGCTTAGCTGCCTGTGAAATTTTTGGGTGCCTTAACAATGGGCTAGCTGGTAGGTTACAGCATTTGTTTTTTGTACTCTAGCCTCTATCTCTCTATCTAGTCGTCCGTGAATATGCTTCCTAAGTATTTGAATTCTTTCACTTGGTTTATTTTAGTGCCATTGACATGGATATCTAGATTATTATGTTTTCTTCCCATATTCATTATTTCTGTTTTAGTGTTGTTGATTTTCATGTCATGTTTCACACAATTATTGTTCAAAGTGTCAATATGATGTTGTAAATCTTGTTCATTTTGATGTATCAGACACTGATCATCTGCAAACAGCAGTTCATTTATTTCATCATTATCTGAATTTGACTCTTGAGTTATTTTATCCATATATGCAATAAAGAGTAGTGGTGAGAGGACACAACCTTGTCTAACACCTGATGTAATGGAGAACCAGTCGGTCATTCCTTCTGTTGTTCTTACTGTACTCTGGCTATCTTGATATAAGGCCATGATATTACCTAATAGTTGTCCCTGGACGCCATATTCTTCAAGGATCTTCCATAGTTTGCACCTGTTTACTCTATCAAATGCCTTTTCTTGGTCTATAAATATAAGCTGTTTACTTTGATTGTATTCAATTGTTTGTTCGCAGATCTGTCTTAGTGTAAATATTGCGTCTGTGCAGCTCTTACCCACCCTAAACCCAAACTGGCTATTGCTTAACTGGGGCTCTAATATATGTCATGCTCTTCGCTCCAATATTTTTGCAAACATTTTTCCTATATGGCTCAAAAGAGAATACCCTGTATGTTTCACACTCTCTTTTGTCTCATGTTTTCATGACTAGACTAAACTGAGAGTTTTAATTAGGAAACCATGTGAGAATCGGTACTATAAGTGTGTACAGTTGTGTCTCAAATTTTGACATCTGTTCCTTCAAAAGTTTCAGTCTATAGCCATTCAAACGCTCATTTCCTTTTTTTTAAATTTCTTTAGACTGCACCTACTTTTTGTGACTGCTTGTTTGTAAATTTCCTGTTCAGCTTTTCAATAGAAGCTTTTAACAACTTGATTGTACTTTTTGATAGAAGCTGTTTAACAACTTGATTGTACTTTTCAATAGAAGCTTTTAACAACTTGATTGTACTTTTCGATAGAAGCTGTTTAACAACTTGATTGTACTTTTCAATAGAAGCTTTTAACAACTTGATTGTACTTTTCGATAGAAACTGTTTAACAATTTTATTGTACTTTTCAATAGAAGCTTTTAACAACTTGATTGTACTTTTCGATAGAAGTGTTATTGTACTTTTTGTGTTTTATATACTGTAGTTATACACATTTTTCAGTGGTCTAAATGAATTTCTTGGAAATCCGCTGTAGCCACCCTTCAATATAAAGACAGCACAAGCTGTTGATGATGTTTGTATTCTGTATCCGACAAACACCTTATGGTTGAAATATCTAATGATTGATATATCCTAGTATCTTCTTTTTCTTTGCGTTCGTTCTTTACAACCAATTTAATCACTCTTTATGATATGTTTGATCTTTGCCAAGAAAGTGAATACGTTGCACATTGGTTTGGTAGGACCCTAAACGCATAGACTTCTACATGCTTAGGACACATGTATCCGATTTCAGCCAAACCTCCTTAGTTGCCTCTTACAACATACGTGGCAGGTAACAGTGGTTCTATTCTTTACACCCCAAATTTGGGCCCGGTAACCACTCGGGCAGTATCCTAGAATTAATTTTACCTGTGTAAAATCTTTGTTACTATTCTTTGTTTATTTGTTTCTCTATCATTTGGTTTTGAATATTCAAGTAAGTTTCTTCTTGTTCAACTTTATACAACATATGTTTTCAGGTTCCTGTAACAGAATAAGTGGTTGGCTGAATAATGGGATTATTGACATTGAGGCGGCAGCTTTGTATGTAATCAGAGGTATTAGTCTACATTTTTCATTGTATATTTTTACTGTCAATAAAATATCAATTTCCTTGTTTCTAAGTTGAAAATTCAAGAGATAGAATAGAGATAAATAGTACACAATCTCAAGAAATAATGTAACAACATTGCACTTCAATGGCACCTACAAAGAAAAAGAAGAATGTGAATACTTAAAAAATATCTGGTTAAGAACATTAGAAAATGACAGGAGAGTAATAAGAACTTTATCTGCAAGCTGTAAAATGTAAATTTATATTCTTAAGGTTATATACCAATCTCTAATTCATTTAATGAGAATGGAATACAATCAACTACCAATTAGTTCATTGCATATCTTTTACAGGATTTTGAATCAACCCCAGATTTTTAACGCTGTTTGTGATTTTTCTAGGCATTATTATGTTCAGTAGTTTGCCATTGCTTTCTGAATGGGTGGTGCCATCGTCCTTTTGTAAAAATCCATGTAACCAAACTGTCCGCAGCGTGATTCGAACTCAGAACATCAAGGTTAATAGACCGAGTCACTATCCCCTAAGCCACAGACACCACCCAACTACCAATTACAGCATACAATAAAAAGAGATCAGGTACTAGAGCCAAGGAAGACCAAGAAAAAGATGGAAAGACAATATCAAGAACACATTAAATAAACACGGATATAACACAACACGGGCGACTCATCTGGCCCTCTAACACAAATTAAAGTTCCCACCCCTACGCTCAATGTCAAGAGTGGACAACCAATTGCATCATCCACCTGCGGAAAGTCAATAGATGATCTCTATTTTGGTAATAGACTCTCCAGTTCTGTTCCATTTTTCTCTGAACTGTCTCTTTCATCCAACACAAAGGCTAATTTGTTGATGAAACCATTGTTTATATACAGACATGTGTCTGTTATTATTTATGTTACTGCCTTCAACATCAGTGCCTGTTGTTTGTTTCAGGAGAGTACCACTATGGTCAGGCTTTCACAGTTGACAGTGGCAACTCATTTCTGCGTATTGGTGGACAGAACTGTGCATACGGCTTGTTTGGTGATATCATATTAAAGAGGGATGAATACACATGGATGGGAAAGGCACGTTTAATGTGTGAGTTGTCTTGTTCTACACTGTTGTTTTGCTTTGAGGGTGAATATTAATATTTGAAGTGCTAATAAATTCACAGTACTTCTGTAGATAATTATTAAGTTTGTAAAGTTTGCAGTATTCACTTACTTTATCAGTCATAGTTTTTTTTTACCATGAGGTGCAGAGATCATCTTGAGAGAATGTGACATGATCCTATCAGTTGTATTTCTTATACCATGAGATGTGAGATCATCTAATGAAATCCATGATCCTATCAGTTGTATTTCTTCTACCTTAGTGTAAGAGGTCCTTAAGAAATCCCTTGATCCTATCAGTTGTATTTCTTCTACACCTTAGTGTAAGAGGTCCTACTTAATGAAATCCACTTGATCCTATCAGTTGTATTTCTTCTACCCCTTAGTGTAAGAGGTCCTACTTAATGAAATCCGCTTGATTCTATCAGTTGTATTTCTTCTACCCCTTAGTGTAAGAGGTCCTACTTAATGAAATCCGCTTGATTCTATCAGTTGTATTTCTTCTACCCCTTAGTGTAAGAGGTCTTACTTAATGAAATCCGCTTGATTCTATCAGTTGTATTTCTTCTACCCTTAGTGTAAGAGGTCCTACTTAAGAAATCCCTTGATCCTATCAGTTGTATTTCTTCTACCCTTAGTGAAAGAGGTCTTTAATGAATCATGATCTTCAGTTGATTTCTTCTACACCTTAGTGTAAGAGGTCACTTAAGAAATCCGCTTGATCCTATCAGTTGTATTTCTTCTACACCTTAGTGTAAGAGGTCCTACTTAATGAAATCGCTGATCCTATCAGTTGTATTTCTTCTACCCCTTAGTGTAAGAGGTCTTACTTAATGAAATCCGCTTGATTCTATCAGTTGTATTTCTTCTACCCCTTAGTGTAAGAGGTCTTACTTAATGAAATCCGCTTGATTCTATCAGTTGTATTTCTTCTACCCCTTAGTGTAAGAGGTCCTACTTAAGGAAATCCGCTTGATCCTATCAGTTGTATTTCTTCTACCCCTTAGTGTAAGAGGTCTTACTTAATGAAATCCACTTGATTCTATCAGTTGTATTTCTTCTACCCCTTAGTGTAAGAGGTCCTACTTAAGGAAATCCGCTTGATCCTATCAGTTGTATTTCTTCTACCCCTTAGTGTAAGAGGTCTTACTTAAGGAAATCCGCTTGATTCTATCAGTTGTATTTCTTCTACCCCTTAGTGTAAGAGGTCTTACTTAAGAAATCCGCTTGATCCTATCAGTTTTATTTCTTCTACACCTTAGTGTAAGAGGTCTTACTTAAGGAAATCTGCTTGATTCTATCAGTTGTATTTCTTCTACCCCTTAGTGTAAGAGGTCCTACTTAAGGAAATCCGCTTGATCCTATCAGTTGTATTTCTTCTACACCTTAGTGTAAGAGGTCCTACTTAATGAAATCCACTTGATCCTATCAGTTGTATTTCTTCTACCCCTTAGTGTAAGAGGTCCTACTTAAGGAAATCCGCTTGATCCTATCAGTTGTATTTCTTCTACACCTTAGTGTAAAAGGTCCTACTTAACCCCTTGTTTACCTGAGGTTATAGGTCGAACCGCACAGAGCATCCCAAGCATTTTTTCTGCATTTCTACCAACTTATTTGAAAATGTAATAACTCTGTTATTTTTGGAATATTTGTTTGAAATATCGTATTTTGAAATAAAATATGTATGTGTATGTTTTGATAATAAAAATTTGTGTTTGTACTGCTCTATGTACTAGTAGTACTTGATATTTGCTCAGTACTAGTACTTGCGACAGATACAGATAGCTTAGATACGTTTGTATTTGGTCGTCCATTTGTGTTTCATTTTAATTTGTCACTCCTGTTTGTTCGTTTGCTTGATAAAGGCTTTGTTGGTCGAAATGTTGCTGTTTATCGTCACTGTTTCTGTATTTTGTAAAACTATAGTACTTTGTTTGTACGTGTTTCACTATTTACCAAGTTTTACTGCAGTTTCCCCCTATTTCGATACTTGCGACAGGGTCAGTTCTAGAACGCTTGCTTGGACGTAAATCACATTCTCGTCAGTATCACTATTTTCATCATCAGTGTCTCTCACCTGTACAGAATTTTCAGAATCTGAGTGAACAGATTCACTTAATGAGAATATATCATCATCTCCACTATCTTCATCGTTAAATATGTAGTCAGCACCATATGACAACAACGCCAAAGCTTTTTCTGTTGGTGTAATCGTTCTGGAAGATTTTCTACACGCCATTTTGCTTGAACAATTTTTGACAAAAAGAAACACTCTTTCAAAGATATAAATAACCTTCATACGGCGCGAAAAATTGACCAATGACAATGTTTTATATAAAGGAAGATGTCCCCAATGCTATAGATAGTCTATTGTAGAGGTGGTTCCCGTTTACTACACATATTTTGCTGATGAGTTTACTACGTGAATGTCTCGTAGTTGGGATACAGCAGACGCCCACCTACTACGTCACCCTCACGTAGTTAGTAAACAAGAGGTTAAGGAAATCCACTTGATGCTATCAGTTGTATTTCTTCTACACCTGGGTGTAAAAGGTCCTCCTTAACTCTTTCCACGCTTTTCGCTGCACACTGCGCCACAAAGGAAGTCAGTTGAACGCCATTAGCCGTACACTGCACCATAGAGCTGCTTTCCTTATAAGAAGTTTTACTTCTTCTATTTTACTTCTACTACTTTTTAACCTTGTTATTCTTTTTGGTTGTTCAGTTTTCTTCAATTTATTATTGAATAATATATATACGTTTATTTATTGACGAGTAGGTGGGGGTTTTTTGTAATTTTTTTTTTTAACCTGCATTGAATTAACTATTTAAAAATTGTGGAAATAACTCGGCGGGGAAAGAGTTAAGTAAATCCACTTGATCCTAGCTGTTGTATTTCTTCTACCACTGGGTGTAAGGGGTCCTCCTTAAGGAAATCCACCTGAGATTGTTCAAGTCACAATACTAGTTATATTCACTATCCTATGAGAATACCACATGGTTCTATCACTTGTCTCTTTTTTGGCACTGTTCCAGTTGTGACACTCTTTATAATCAGCATCCCTGCACTCAAGATGCTCACATAGATGTTTAATACTTTTCAGCTTGTGGATTATTTATACAATATTGTACATTAGCTCCAGTGACCATGTATTCTACTCCATCCACTCAGAAAATCTCTGGGTTTTTTTTATGAACTATGAATAGTCTGTACAAGAAATTGAACTTCTACATGTTCGCAATTCTCAGCAAATCTAGCAGTGTCCAGCAGCCCAACAGGCCAGTACGATGTTGATTAATGTGATAACATCAATGCTATGTCAACTACCGGAAGTTTTCAAAAACAAGTAGTGTTAGTACGCACATTGTTATTCTATTCTTTGCTTGTTCATCCTCATTTCTATCTATTATATGTTTTCATAAGCATTATTTTTTACATAGTTAACTAGTTAACATATGTTCATTTTTTGACATATCTTTCACTTTGGTTGCTGAATTGTGTAATAGGTAGCAGTGCTGCTATTAATATTGTTTGTTTTATTGATAAATTGTGCACATTTTTTTAATTACCTGTCCATATTCTGCCTTTAACCACCTGGCTTGTAAACACTGACCTAGTCTGCAATGCTGTTATTCTTGTTTTCAGTTGCAACATTGTCTGTACTTCTCAAGAAGAAGAGGATGTTCAAGGTGGAAATAAAATATCAAAAGTACAGGCAGATGATAAGTAAGATACTTGTTTCAAGTATATTTATATTGTTCTACTTTGTTCTAAAGTATAATTTATATTGTCTCTATTTTTTTTGTTTCTAAAGTATAATTTATATTGCTACTTTGTTCTAAAGTATAATTTATATTGTCTACTTTGTTCTAAAGTATAATTTATATTGTTCTACTTTATGTTACTAAAGATATTTTATATTGTTCTACTTTGTTACTAAATATAATTTATATTGTTCTTTTATATCATCCTTCTTCTACCTACAAAAAGTGGGTGCAACATCAGTAGTAATTGTAATCAGAATTCCAACTTGAAGAGTTTGTTCATATCTAAAAATTAATGCGAACAGGAACATCTCCTCTATGAAGAACTCATTACAGAAATGGTGTAGACTCAAGAGAGGCAGATCATGGCTGAGTCAGGCTGAGAATATTCCTTGGAAAATATGTAAACCTTCTGGGATTGAATGAGGAGAGGAATGGATTGCTGTGCCACCTCAATTTTAGACAGCTTTCGCATTTATTACATCCATTAAGAAAAACTGAACAAAATAATCCACTATTAATTAACATGGAGGTTGAGGCCTTCTTGAATGTCGTCAATGAAACAGATGAGTGAGTTACACTGATCATTCAGTCATTTGTATGTGGGATTTTTCAACATGCTCAGGAGGAAAAATAATAAGAGATACCAGTGGGGTCTACACAACAACACAAATAGTTTGACAATGGAGGTATGGGTGGTTACAGAGGTGGGGACATGGTTGGCATCTCATAACTACTCTCATGTTTTCATATGCAGTGACTTCATGCATCTGATTCCTAAAAATGAAACTGGGTGGAGGCACTGGTACAGATAGGAATCAGAGAAATCACTTTCACTTTTGTCCCTGGGCATGCAGGAGTCAGGGTTTGGCTGGCATGACTACTTTATCAGAGGGAGCTGCAATGGTCCGAAATGGCATTCTTAATGCTTTGAGATAGTCCTTCCAAACAGAGGAGTTTCAGGTTGTAAATCCATCCACTGACCAGATTGAAAGAGATTGGTGTTGATATTAGTACAGCCTGAAAAAAACGACAAACCAAATATACAAAAAGATTGATTTATCAATCATGATACTGGTGTTTTGTGCCTCTGAACAATGATGGACTTGTTGAGTGTAGGATTGGATCACTTATGAACATGTTTGGAGTACTATGAAGGTAGTCTTCATATAAGTGATAACTGAAGAAATAACAGACTAAATAGTTTGACCACATAAGCTGACTACCAACAGATAGGGTGCCTTAAAGGGCAATGCTTCTCAGTGGATACAAAACAAAAGGTCGCTCCAAGCAAAGATGGACCACAGAAATAATATAGGCTGTGAAAGACACCATGCACAAAGCACACACAAGAGTCGGTTCTATAAATATTTTTTTTTCCTGAAGCAGTAAGGCAAAACAGGATTTGAGAATAGAAGAAGACTAATGGAAAAGGACAAACTGTTTAGTCTTAAAACACAACTGCCAGCCATCATCTTGTAAACAGAGAATCTGTTTATTGCATTATATTATATTTATACTTGATTGCATCACACCTTACAGGTGTAAAATAAATTTTATCATTATTTTCAGGAAATTAGGAGATAAATCTGTGACAGACAGGTCAAGTGCAGGTAAAAGTTGTCTACCTTGCTATTTTTAGTTGAGAACATCTTATTCTGCATACATTCTCATGTCATATTAAAAATGGAAGGTAAAAAAGCAACTGTTAGCATTTTTAAAGAACTTGTCTTGGAATGGTATTGTTACGTCTACATTAGTTATCTTTGTTCTTCTTATCTATGGTACTTTTACAACTATATCATTTTCATTTGTGCCACAGTCCTGAGCAGAAAGTGCCTCAGTTTGCTGTAATTTGTTCAAAGTTTGAAGATCTAGATGTGTTACTTTTTATTGAGTTGGTAAAATGTATCATCATTCTGGTGTGTTGTATGCTATATTTCACACTAGTTCAAGTATACTATTATGAAAGGCTCCTTTGGTTATTGGTTACTCAACCAATGTAATTACACTCTGGGTAGATTCATAAGTGCTCAGTCTCCCCCAATAGATGTCAAAGGGTATGCATACTAATGGTACCTGTGGCTCACTGATTAAACATACTCCTAACTATGCCCCTCTGGATATAGTTCTGCTATTACAACGGATAACTCCATACTCTTAAATTGCTGTATCTGTTCAGCTTCTATTTTAGTGTTCTCATCCAACATGCAGTTGTGAAAAGACCAAAGAACATCTTCTTTATCCACCTTCATCTCCTTGACTGTTGATGCAAGTCTGTCCGCTCTCTCTTGCTGCAAACACCCGCATGCCCAGGACAGTATATCCACGTAAACTTCTGGAGAATATAAACTTCAATAGACACACCCACTCATACCACAACCTGCCATTTTGTTACCTTTCGAATCATCGACTGAGAGTCAGATACAACAATGGTTCCAGTAAACCAAGTCCCTAAGAGCTAATGGAGGACATCCATTAAAGACTCCTTTGCTTCAACAATGGACATACTTGTATTTGCCTGAGTTGGTTTCTCCCTTGCTCATCATCACCCTTACAATATATCACCTCTTCATGCAGCAACTATCAGCCTCTTCATTGCCAGCAAATCTATCAGCCTCATTGCATAAGCGAGATATAATCAAATTTATAATAGATTTTATATATCGCTGAGAGATCATGTGAAGTGTTTAGATTAACCCTTAGAACCTGGGCTACTGATATTTCAGGATTGAGTATAAGCGTTGCATATCCCGAGCTCCCGATATATCGGTCTGATAATATTATTTGTTCACAATTTGTCGATTTTTAAAAATAAATTGTGTACAAATGTGAGGTTAAACACAACCCATGTGTTCTACATGGGTTTGTGAGATGATGAGCGTTGTTGTGTCATTTTTTAAAAATACTGATAATGTAATTAGTTAAGTATTTTCATGTTTGCAAAGATCTTCTAAATTGTTCAGAAATGGTCATTTTAAAAGTAGAACAACAGAGCAAGCTGCTGAATTTGTTTTGAATTAATCTGAAGATGAATTAATTTTAGAATGTGGTTATTCTGATAAGGATGTAGAAAGTGAGATAGATGATCATTTAGACCATAGATTCCCAAACTTTTTTGGCCCACCGCCCACTTTGCACGACATGAACTTTGTAACCCCACTCCCCATATTATAAAAGTCCCCCATATCATATATATATATATATATATATATATATATATATATATATATATATATATATATATATATATATATATATATATATATATATATATATATATATATATATATATATATATATATATATATATATATATATATATATATATATACATGCTCTATTTTTATTTTGACATAGAAAATTGATATATATTTCGTCATACATAGTCAATTTTCAAATGATTATATACATGAAATAGAAAATTGATGAAAAAATGGATCGTGTAAGATGGGCATAATATGAATTAAAGTGCAGAATTCAAATTTTTAATGAATATTCAATCCAAAATTACGAAAAGAAAATCCCTCAAATGCTTCTGAACCCACTATCGCCCCCTGGAAGGCTTCAGCGCCCACTGAGGGGCGATACTGCCCACTTTGGGAAACGCTGATTTAGACAATGAAGAATTGTTTTTATCGATTGATATTCAAGCTATATGTTCAATCTGGAGAAAAATCTACATATACTGGAGTATTTACGGTCGTACCCACATATTAAATCAAATACATTTTAAAGTTAGTATTCTGCAAATAGATAATAAGCAGGAATAATGGAGTTGATGGGATAAGTCAATAACATAGCGCACTTAAGTGTGCTAAATTGTGTGTTTTAATATAACTTTGATATGGGCTACTTTTGCTCAGGAGCTCCAGGGAAGGGATTTTTAAGGTACAGGTGGCCAGGGTTCATAGGGTTAAAGATGTCTTGACTGTTTTAACCTCCACAGTGATACAGATATTAATAAGACATGAAACTGATTAGAAATATCAAACCTTTTTTTTAAATTTATAATTGAAGAAAGTATATATACTGTGGGCGTCTGTCAAGTGCACCTAGTTCAAAGTCCACTGCGGGAAGTTTGAAAGCAAATTTGTTCTCGTGGATTTTTAAGAACAGTAAAAATAGAACTCACTGTTCAGAAAACAATGGCATACTACTGAACATATAAGTGGTGCCTAGAACATCAATGAGTCTTTTCCTGTGGTTGATGATGACATCCTGCAAAGAATATGCCATGATTTTCATTCATGTATCCTGAATAAAATGTCAGTCCCGTAATTACTACTATTCCAAGAAATATGTATACTGTGTATAGTGAAACTATAGTACTATGAACACAGTACTACAGGGTGTTCAACTTAAAAGCAGCCCCATTGATAAATAGAAATTTGCCAGGTACGCATTGCATCTCCGTCTATTTACTATTTAAACCAGTTCTGACTAGCTTGTCCTACGTCACATTTGTTCATCGCCCCTTCCGCACTACAATTACACACCATCGCACAACCTTGACCTATTCTACGTCATAACTGAACCTTCTCATTTCCATACATATATGCCAGATTAGCTCCATTCATGGGCTGCTTTTAAGTTGAACACCCTGTAGAATCTATCTTGTCTGTAGAGGGACTAGAACTTATCTTGTCAGCCATATTTTGTTTCATTTTTAGATAAAATTAACTCAGGATTATTAACTCTTTCCACGCTTTTTCTGCGCCATGACGGAAGTCCGTTGAATGCCATTAGCCGCACACTGCACCATAGAGTTGCTTCCTTTATAAAACGTCTTTCTAGTTTTATTTCTACTGTTTTACTTCTACTAATTTTAAACCTTGTTATTCTATTAGGTTGTCCAGTTGTATTAAATTTAGTATATATTAATATATATATGTTGAATTATTGACGAGTAGTTAGTATTTTTGTTTTGTTTTTTTAATTATTTTTACCTCCTTGAATTAACTGTTTAAAAATTGAGGAAAGAGCTCCGCGTGGAAAGAGTTAAATTTGGAACAATCATAATCTCTTCACATTGGTTACTGAACCGACTTCATAGTACTTTGGGCAGACCCATAAGTGTTTAATCTCTCCCAGCAGATATCAATGGATATGCATACTTATGTCAGATGTGGTTTTCTGGTGAAACACACTCCTAATGGCTGATATTCTAAATTCCCAAAAGGAGAGATGTGTACATGATTCAAGTGATAGTAGTGAATCTACAACACTAACCAGACTGCAAGAATTCCAAGTCAAATGTAGTGTAGCTAGACAAGAATACTCTGCTGGTAGCCAAAGAAGAATAGTAAACCAACAAAGAAACGGTGTCATTAGGTCGTCCCATGCTGAGAGACATACTGAGGAAGAGATCGGAGCACTAATTGGTCAATGTGCAGTGATGATGATCGATGATGATGATCATCAATGCATGATGTACACTTCTAATTCTGCTCTTAGATGCTCAGTTCTTTCTGAAACCAGGCTGGAAATAATCTTCTTTGCATTCGTTCTTTCGACCAATTTTAATCACTCTTTGTGATATGTTTGATCTTTGCCAAGAACGTGTATACGTTGCACATTGGTTTGGTAGGCCCCTAAACGCATAGACTTCTACACGTTTAGGACATGTGCATCCAATTTCAGCCAAACCTCCTTAGTCGCCTTTACGACATGCATGGCAGGTAACAGTGGTTCTATTCTTTACACCCCAAATTTGGACCCCAGTAACCACTCGGGTGGCTGCTGGAAATAATAATAATTATTTAATACATGTGAGAGTTATGTGAGTAGTTATTAGTGTAAGCACAGCTGTGAGAGTTACGAGATTTGTTTGCATAACAGACAAGCAGAATCTCAGTGTGGCTGCACTTTCACAAATCTCATAGTTGCTGTCTAAGGATTAGTAAATCACATATAAGCAACTGAGATACTGTTTACAGCAATTGCAATTTTTTAAAACATCTGTAAGTTCTAAAGTCATGCCACCCAGAGTGAAACTTGTTGGTCGTACCAGAATTGCCAGTCATTCCAAAGTCTGTTAATGGCTGATCTCCCATACTACTACCTTTAAAGAAAAACAGAAATATGTGATAATACAGCCTAACTGTACCCGAGTGGTTACCGGGGTCCAAATTGGGGTATAAAGAATAAAATCACTTCTACCTGCCATGCATGTGGTAAGAGGCAACTAAGGGGATTGGGTGTGGGGCTAGCTACCCCACCCCGTAGGAAAATTTATAGCTTGCCACACAAGGAAGAAGAAGGACCCTGCAAGGAGGAGATCTGGAAAAGATGGCCTTGGATAGGTGGGCTTGGAAGACCTTGGTTGCAGACCTATGCCTCCCTGAGGGCGAAGGGTGATGAAGAAAAATAAAACAGCCTGACTGATTGGTCCTGTCAATATATTTCATATACACATAGCTGTACCGTGTCTAACATTTACTTTTCTCAGAAAGAAAATCCGAATTTCTTGGGTCAACAAAAACAATACATGTGTCAAAACAGTTTCAAATGTTCCTTATTTGGAATGACCTCACAGCTTCAGAAAAGTTGACACTGCATGCTCATCCTCTTTGGCTCTGATCATATAAAAGCTGAAATGAGGGGCTGGGAAGTGATCAATAAATAGGGAACAACTTACAGTGCCAGAAGGAACAAAAGATGTTGGGAAAACCCAAGCAACACTTTTAGCCAAAATTCTGATGTCCAACATATGTTGGGCATATCAGAAGTACAATATACTCACGTTCACTGTGCAAATCAGACAGATCACAAAGAGTGGTCAACTTGGTTGATAAGAATGAACACAAACAACAGTTCAAAATCTCCAGCTGGAGTATGATTTTTTTGTTGCATCTTTAGAGGACTTTCAGATCAAACCAGCCTCAATTTGGAGTCAGAGAAACAATAGGAGTTAAAAATGACTGACATGATATTCACTATATCACTCACTGAGTGCCGCTAGTCAAATAGAAATATGAACCCAACACCATATTCCTTAATGTATGACATACAAGATTGTTACTTGACTTTTTAGTAAGTTGTAGTAGTATTACGAGCAATAGTTTTGTATCAGACTACATAGTTGTTTTGGTAAATGAGAATTGTTCACACATGAAATGTACGAGACTTACAGCTTTACTTTTATTTCTTTTCTACAAAGACTGGACTGTCTATGACAGCAAAGACAAAGACTACTGTGGAATCTATGCATTTGCCATAGAGATGAAGGATGTAGGCGACCACTATGTTCTAAATCCTTTTGGAAAGAGTTTTTGCATATTTCTGGACAGAGGTTGCAGCACCATGGCATTTTTCAAACTTGTTTCTATGATTACCAATGGAAAAAAACCATCTGTATGTATTTCAATGTCTTTTATCTCATCTACAGTAATTTGTAATCTGGGTTGTTGAACATTTATTTACTTTTATCCATGCATGTTTTCTCAGTGACTCAATGAGTATGCTCAGGAAGATTGAAACAGGATGAGCTAGGAGACATTGGATGGAGTCGCTGGGAGGTCTAAGCTGACAAAGATCACTTTTATTTTTGTGCCAGGGCATGCAGGTGTAAGAGGAAATGAATGTGCAGATAGGCTTGCAGGTATGGCTGCTGTACAAAGCGGACGAGCAATGCACCAGGCTGATATTATGAATCCCTTAAGGGAGAGAGGACGTGTACATGATTCACGTAATAGCGGTGAATCTACAACACTAACCAGACTGCAGGAACTCAAAGTTAAGTGTTGTGTAGCTCGACAAGAACACTATGCTGGCAGACAAAGAAGAATTGTAAACTAACAAAGAACCGGTGTCGTTAGTCGCCACACGTTGAGGGACATACTGAGGGAGAGATCGGAGCACTTATATACTAATTTGTTCAACGTGCAGTGATGGTGATCCGATGACTAAACTAAACTAAACATTTATTTACTCTAGTTAAAATAAGAAATGATAAATGTTTGATAATTGAATTGTACAAGAAAATTGTACTTGTACAAAATTGTACACACTAGCGTACTCTTGTTACTGGTTATTGGTTACTGAACCGTGGCATCATAGCCCTCCAGACAAACCCATTGGTGCTCAGTCTCCCACGAAAGATATTGAAGGGTATGCATACTGATAGTTCCGGTGACTCACTGTTTAAACACACTTCTCTGCCTCTCAGGGATCCAGATCTACTTGTCTATTGTCTAACCCCAGGTGGAAGATGGAATTAGTTGTCCACTCTTCCCGTTAGCGTAGGGGTGGGAGCTTTAAGTTGTGTTCTAGGGCCAGATGAGTCGTCGTTGTTGTGTTATATCCGTGTTTATGTAGTGTGGTCTTGATATTGTCTATCCATCTTTTTCTTGGTCTTCCCTTAGCTCTAGTACCCGATCTCTTTTATTGTATGCTGTTATTGGTGGTTGGTTGTATTCCATTCTCATTGAATTTGTTGAACCACTGCATTTGTTGTCTTCCAATGTATTGTGATGTCCTCTGCTTGTGATGTCCTCATTTCGTAGTCTATCTTTCCTGGTGACTCCCTCTGCCTTCCTCAAGCATTTCATTTCACACGTGGTGAGCTTTCTGTGATGTGTTGCTGTAAGAGACCACGTTTGGCACTGGTAACAAAGTGTTGGTAGGAAGATACTTTTTATTATCTGTCTTTTCACTTCCATCTTGATCTTTGGGTGTTGTAGTAATGGTGTCAGCTGGTAGGTCACTGTATTTGCATTTTGGCATCTTGTCTCTATTTCTCTATCGAGTTTTCCGTCCTCTGTTTAAATGTGATCTACTTGTCATCATCATCATCAGGTGCCGTGCCGGCGTAGGCGATCATGGATCTCCACAAATCTCTATCTTTGGTGTTTGCTATTAATTCAGATGTTGACGCTCTACTGTGCTATGATATCATGTATGACCTAATACTAAAAATCCTGCACAAATGACAGGTCATCTGTACTAGCTGGCATGTATTGATGTGTCTGCACAGTAATCCAGCAATATTGTTCTATGATTATCTGTTAGATGGTCTTGTATTCTCTTTAAACTTCTGTGTCATCTAATATTGTTTATCCCATACATTATGAATGATTTCATTGTGTTCAATTGTTCCTGTCCTTGGTATAGTCTATTGAAATGTGTCTGCTTTTATTTATTTCAGTAGTTTTACTTTACACATTTACTTATGTCAGAGCACGACTATGGAGATCACCGCTGCCTCCAGGGCTCTGTCATGGGTGGATGAGCAACAGGTAACCCATACGATTATCATATCAGACTCGATGAATATGCTTCAAATGATTGAATCTGGAAGTCTGCATGTGGAATGGGTGGACAGCATCCGGAGATCACATCTCAAGAAAATGACTGTCTGTACACACATGGACTGCAGGATAATGAGCGTGCTTTCTTGCAAACAATGCCCTGACTCAAGCGGGCAGAAGTATGGACAGAGCCGATATCATCAATGCAGTACGCTCTCAAATATGTGACATGGGCAAGTCTCCGACACTGAAATGAGTTTGAGAATTAGGCGTTAAGTTTAGAAATGCCAGACAGTGTCGTCTTTGTGGTAGAGAGAGAAGATATAGTAATCAACTTCTCATGGGTATGGTGAGCATGGGTATGGACTTTGGAATAGCTGCAGCAGCGGAGAATAGAGCATGAATGGAAATGCCCAATGTGCCATGACACTGATTGCAAAACATAACATAACTTATGTCAGAACATTTGTACATTTTGTAGATCGCTATAAGATTTTGATTTTTCTTGATATTTACTTTTGTGTCTGCCTGTGATTTACTTTTGTGCTTTCTTGGTTAGACACTGTGGTGACATTAAATTTACAGGCAGTGTTGAAACTTCTGAGCTCAAGTTTGAAGTCAAAACAAACGTGCAACAAGGATGTGTAATGCCAGCCCTACTATTCAACATTGTCATAGTTTGGGTGATATGTAAAACAAGATATGACAAGAGGCATCAGATGGACTCTCCCATCCCTCCTTGAAGACCTAGATTTTGCTGATGACACCGCACTTCTATCTCACACACATAAAGATATCCAGGAAAGACTTGTCTCCTTAACTAGTACAGACAGATGGTTGAGCTGAAAATTAATCAGAAGAAAACAGAAATAATGACTGTGTACATGGCCACCCCAGCACCAGTCATACTATAAAATAAAATCTTTTCATATACAACTGCTTACACATATCTTGGAAGCATTATCAGCAACAAAGGAGGAGCTGGATCTGACATTAAAAACAGACTGAGTAAGACACGAAGTGCATTGATGACACTTCACATTGTATGGAAGTCAGTCGAATATATCATCAGAACCAAGATTAATATATACTGCAGCCGTGTGCTAGCAACTTTACTATATGGATCAGAATGCTGGAGAATGACAGAACAAGAAATGTTCAAGCGCTCCCATCTTATAGGCTCTATACACAGCAGTTATGGTTTTGATGATCACACATACATATCTATTTAAACCAAAATGAATGTCCATTGTTTATGAGAGCCAGGAGTAAATCTGAGTTATATAAATATATTATTTTTTCCCTCTATTGAAAACAAGTCTCCTGTGGCTAATGTAGACATCATAGAAAACATAACTGGATTCCACATGAAGGTTTTGAGGGATGAACATGAGACAGATGAGAATGTCTCTGGAATGAGGGCTAAAGCAAGACATTTGGAGCACTTTGTAGACATTGATGGAGAGGCTGTTCATCTGGATACTCCTCAAATGGAAGTCAGGTGAGTCTCATACACAGTAATATGTGCTTTAGAAGCAGTCATGCAGCCTGATAATTAAACAATGTTTTGTTTATATTAGCTCAAAGTCACTACATTATCTTATATAGTAACCATTGACATTTCCAAACACTGGTTTTTTCCCCAGCAATGTTTTTACAGTTAGTGCAGAATAGGACCTCACACATGGTTCCTTGTTTAGTCATTGCATTACATAAATGTTGTTTCAAAAAATAGTGGTGTAGTTGTTGTTTGCGTTTGTTCTTATTAACATAGTTAACTCTTTCCACGCTCATCGCTGCACACTGTGCCGCAGCTGAATTCCATTGAACTCCATTCACCATACACTGCGCCATTCGAGTTGTTTCCCTTGCAAGGAATCTTTCTAGTTTTGCTTCTACTATTTTACTGCTACTAATTGTTAACCTTGTTATTCTAATAGGTTGTCCAGTTTTCTTCAAATGAGTATGTAATAAGATATACTCGTATATATGTTTATTTATTGACAAGTAATGATTTTTTTTAAATTGCTTTTTTGCCTTCCTTGAATTAACTATTGTGGAAAGAGCGTATGGAAAGAGTTAATCACCCTTTGGGATCTGTTGTGGTCTGTGCCTAGAACATGAGTATGTTGCACAACCATTAGGCCACTGTGACATGTAGAATAGGCACATCCAAATTTCAGCCTAAGTGTTTGCATATTATTCAATAGGCACACAAATTTGCACAGATGGGTAACTAAGATTTTGCAAACAGAAAAACCCCACTTTGAAGTAGTACATCTGAAGTTATACTGTAACATGGTGGTAAATCAGATTGCTCATAGGTAGGCTGATAGAACTGACTCATGCCATAAAGTGCATGTGTCCTTTCATCAAAATTGTATTTCTGGCTGTCAGATAAATATATTTAGTATATTGCTAGAATCTTTGATAAATGATACAGTAAACACAAACTGTTCACTCTGACTATATTCCTACTGAAACCAGGCTTTAGGGGACATTGTTTAGAATAAACTTTCAAAGCTAATGTGCCTTAATAAAATTTAACATAAATTTCTTATATTTAGCCTCAGACCAATATGTCGTATATCAGAATGTGCAAAAATGAAACACCTATTTTAATAAATAGTTAACTCTTAGTGGACATTTCTGAAAAACATATTTTTACAAGTTACTTTTAGTGCATAAAATGTTACTATTAACAGATATTGATATGGTGGCAGAACTAGCCAGCTTGTCCGCTTTCTCATTGCCATTGACACTTATGTGGCCAGGAATAAAGGTGAAATATATTGAACACTTAAAGAAACAACAGATTGATCAAAACATTATTTAACCCTTTCGCTGCTACATACTTTCTGAAGGCTGAGCTAAAAATAGCTACTCTTTGTTTCTAGGTCACAAACGTGAATTTACGCCTATACCCTTGACAGTAGAAATGTATAACGTGTTAAACACGTCTTTAGCCCACAGAGGAGAGATAATAACAGACGGGTTAATGCGTCTTTAGAAGTGAATGGGAAAAACGTATATATACGTCCTTAGCAGCTAAAATGTTAAGGGAAATGTTGAAGGGAGGTGAACAAGAAGAAGACTGAGCCACAAGTGGCAAAGAAATGTGAAGATATGAAATAATAACATTCTGGTAGAGTTTAAAGCCGAAGGATTGACTTCATTGCACGGATTTTACCTATATAGCTCTGTCCCTCTCTGTAGAAATGGCACACCTCCTGCCGAGAGTATTATACAAAGCACAAACATCGTAGCTCCAGCAACATTCCTAGGGTTTCTGGAAAAAACTGCACTCGTGAACAGAATGGTGTGGTCTGGATTCAAATCCATGACCTTCAACTCACAAGGCAAACGGCTTAACCACTTAGCCACAGAAACCCCCATACAGTCTGGTAGAGTGCAGCATTAAGGTAAGAGTCGGGGTATGTTGAAGGTTTATTGCTGCCAACCTTCAATGCAGAGACAGCAACTGATGAGATGAGCTTGTGTAGATTCATTTTTTGGTGTAAAGAAATATTTCTATCCAGAGAAAATGTTCACCATCTTCAAAATTATAAAGGGATCCTTCACTCATTGCACTGTCGTTGACATCCTGCTGTGAAAGAAAGAGATCAGAGCACAAATGGTTATTAACCTTACTACAATGATGATGGTACTGTCAATCAATCCATCCCTCCAAAGACAGAAGAAAAATCTGGCTAACAATGGCGGAATGCTGGAGGGCCATTCAGAGTCCGGACTGTTTGATTCTGAACACGACTTTGCTAGCGCATTTCTGCCATGTTTGGTCAGATATTTTCCAGTTTTATTTGCTGAGCTACTGAGTTAGTGCTTGAGCAACGCTGTGAGCTATGAATGATACATGGAATACTTTTTGCTGTGTCAACCGTGCATTTATTGAGTGTATTCAGAAAATGGCAGACAGCGGTTATGACGAACAAACTCAATTTGCTGTATGCAGTTATATTGCTGGTGCAGAAAGCTGGATTTTGTCGTGATTGATTTTCCCCTTTGACAAGAATTACAATTCAAGTGATGAACAGTTTTGTGTTGCTACATTAGCGACTGCCATATGCATTTTATGCGGAGCAGGTTGCTTTTTGTGGCGGTACGCGGCTGTTTCATTCTGGAATTAGTTCACACAGGAAACATTTCACAGTTGTTAGCATTTCATGTGATTTTCATTGGCACAGGAATGGAGAAATTATGGGGTGACCCGTTGCAGTGAAGTTGGAACCGTACTTATGAACTAAGAACTAAGAAGAAAAAGGTTTCTATGTAAAGAATCAGTTAATCTGTAAGAAAACTATGTGGGATGATCAATAATTATTTCTTTATTTTATTTCTAATATCATAATTCACTTTGCTGAAGATGATCCAGACTTGATAAGGAACTTAAAGCATGTTCTAATTGAATTACTTCAGTGTCTAAGATTTGTCTTTCATTTCTACTGCTTGACATGTTTGTTCCAAGTGCTTATAAAATAGTTATCTATCTATAGCAGTCACTTCACTGCATTATCTATGATTGACTGACTTGTATTAAGGACACATATTTGTTTGTTGTGTGTATTCAGACAATGGTGGATAGAGGTTATGATGAACCGACTCAATCTGCCATATGCAGCGATATTGCGGGTACAGAAAACTGGATTTAGTCGTTATTGATGTGCCCTTCGACATGAATTGTAATTCTAGTGATGAACAGTTTTGTGTTGCAACTTTAGCGATGGCCATATGCATTTATGAGGTGCGGGTTGCTTTTTGTAGCGGTACATGGCTGTTTTGTTCTGGAATTAGTTCACAGGAGACATTTCACAGTTGTTAGCATTTCGTGTGCTTTTCGTTGGCACAGGAATGGAGAAATTATGGGGTGACCCGTTGCAGTGAAGTTGGAACCGTACTTATGAACTATGAACTATTTGTTTGAAAAATAATCAAGGACATTGAACCACCTGATTTGAATGGAAGTTAGGAATAGGCAAGAACATGGATGCTTTCTCAAGGCAGAGAAAAATTATGTGCCCGCCACTTGGATGCAGTGAATGCAGAAACATTGAAATGGCTACTGCATTGGAAGACATAGCAGGTATAAACTTGTCCAATGTGTGATGATGTCAACTATTAGAACTGCTGTTTTATGTTGAAAATTTATACTACATCGTCCAGGACCACATGTAATTGTCATTTTTTTGTATATATGACCAATTGTTTCTTTTATCTTTGAATAGGTTGTTGACGTCATTTGTACCCCTGTACGGATGTTTGCCAACATAAATAAAGAAGATCAGTCAACAATATCAGAGATCCCATGTTTCATGAATATGGTATCTTTGTCAGAACTAGTGGACTTTATATATCAGCAGCAATACACTTGCAATTTATCCATTTGCTTCCTTCATTTTACATTATATTTTAGAAACAACCAATTTTAATTCTAGATGTATGCATTTGTGGCAACTTCCTCAGTTTTGTAATGTAACTAAAATGACTAATTAAATTAGAACTGTTATATGAAATGTGAGAATAAGTCCCATTTAATATGCTTTTTTTATGGTGTTCAATTTTTTTTTGTGTTTACCATTTTTAAAAAAAAAAACCGTTGATGTATGATTTATACATTAGTGTAATGAACGGCACCATCTGATTTGTATTGACCATTTTATTGTTTTATCTAGATGGCTTCTTCTTCTCTTAACTCCTCTTGAAGTGTAAGGCATCAAGAAATTTCCTTCAACTAGATCTGTCTTGAGCAATCCAGATTAGTCCATTCCAGATTGTTCCAGCCTATTTTCTTTTACTGTCTACAGTTTGCCACGTCTCTTTAGATCTTTCCCTACCCCTCTTGGATTCTATTTCAGAGCCACATGTGGATGTCTAGTCTTCTGCATTCTTAATGCACGTCCAAACCATTTCCATCTCCTTTTTATTTCCTCGTTGATATTATTAATGTTGTTGAGTTTATCGCAATATTAGGTATCCTTTGATCCCAACAAATTCGGAGAATTCTTCCAACATATTTTTCCTCAAAACCTGTTATGCGATTGCCTATCTTTTTACTTGTTTTCCATGTCTCTGATTCATACAGCAAGACTGAGCAAGCATTTAATTTGAAGAATTCTTCCAATATATTTTTCCTCAAAACCTGTTATGCGATTGCCTATCTTTTTACTTGTTTTCCATGTCTCTGATTCATACAGCAAGACTGAGCAAGCATTTAATTTGAAGAATTCTTCCAATATATTTTTCCTCAAAGCCTGTTATGCGATTGCCTATCTTTTTACTTGTTTTCCATGTCTCTGATTCATACAGCAAGACTGAGCAAGCATTTAATTTGAAGAATTCTTCCAATATATTTTTCCTCAAAGCCTGTTATGCGATTGCCTATCTTTTTACTTGTTTTCCATGTCTCTGATTCATACAGCAAGACTGAGCAAGCATTTAATTTGAAGAATTCTTCAATATATTTTCCTCAAACCTGTTATGCGATTGCCTATCTTTTTACTTGTTTTCCATGTCTCTGATTCATACAGCAAGACTGAGCAAGCATTTAATTTGTATATATTGAGTTTAGTTCATGTCCTATAGGCTGATGATCTCCACATCTCAATGACTGCTGGTGACAAATTTTGACATTACTACTTAATAATATGTATTCATATTTTAATTAACCATGTACCAAGTTAGTTCAACTTGTTTTTTATTGTGATCTTTGTTGTTCATACTGTGATTTTGTAATCAATCATATTTTGACAAGCTCAATTATTTACACATGAATTATACTGGTGAAAGCTCAATGACAAATACACTTTATTGAACAGATATGTTTTATTGTTACATCAAATATTGCTTCCTTTGTGCTTGAATGTTATATTTCTGAAATATGTGAAAACTGCATCTTTACATACTGATTTTATTGACTGATTGATAGATCATCATCATTGCACTTCGCTGAGTAACCATATATGCTCTGATCGCTTTCTTACACAGGAAAATCTCAGTTGCAGTCTCTACATACTGACTTTATGTTAAGAAAAAATAATTTGTAACATAATTTGAGTTTTGTTATAGATGGGAAAGCATCCAGAGGTTTTGTCCTGTGTTAAATTTTTTAACATCTATCTGTTTGTGTGGGGCTAATGTTTTATCAGGTTTAGGTTAACTTATCAAGTTTGATTAATCTGTATATTGTGGGTTACAATCTGCAGAACTATTTTACGTCCATCTTTTAACTCTTTCCACGCTTTAAGCCGCACTGCACCATGGCGGAAGTCTGTTGCACGCTATAAGCTGCGCCATAGAGTTGCTTCCCTATAAAAGTCTTTCTTGTTTTACTTCTACTGTTTTACTTATACTACTTTTCAACCTTGTTATTTTATTTGGTTGTCAGTTTTCTTCAATTTAGTATATAATAATAATATATATATGTTTATTTATTGAGAGTAGTTCGGATGGTTTTAATTTTTTTACTTCCTTCTTCTTCTTCTTTCGTTGTTCTTTACAACCAATTTTAATCACTCTTTATGATATGTTTGATCTTTGCCAAGAATGTGTGTACGTTGCACATTGGTTTGGTAGGCCCCTAAACGCATAGACTTCTACATGTTTAGGACATTTCATCCGATTTCAGCCAAACCTCCTTAGTCGCCTCTTACGACATGCATGGCAGGTAACAGTGGTTCTATTCTTTACACCCTGTAACCACTCGGCGTTTACTTCCTTGAATTAACTGCTTAAAAATTGAGGATATAACTGCATGTGGAAAGAGTTAATGGTTTTTCTCCCACATATATCGCTCCTTTTTCATGTCTGCTTTCCATCATCAATTCCTTAAATTAATTTTTGTTCATCAGAGTGTCATGTCTTGTTTAATTTCCTTCAACAATTCTCTCTTCATTCTGAACTTCTTTCAGGACTTCTTCATTTATTTGTTGGAATGTCCATCAATTTGTCTATAAATCAGCATTTCAAAATGCTGCACCTTTTGTCTGCTATAGTTCATTCCAAAATTCGTGAACACACTATGGTTTAATTTGTACGAAATCTACTTGATGCCTACCAGTGATTTTTTTCAAGCAGTCTTATATACCACAAGACTGTTACGAATTCATGTTTAACTAATTGGTAAGTAGCTTGGTCAATGTAGAAAATGATTTTCGTTATATAATTTTGCATAAGCACAGTAAAATGATAATCAAAGTTTAGAATTTACAGTAATACACAAAATGGTGGCGAATGTTTGCAAAGGCATATTCCTATTACATATTATAAAAAGCAATGTGACATAGTAAACAAATGATACCTTCCACTTCTATCAATGAAAATAAATGTGTACATACGCCAAGGATAGTTGTTAGGATACATTGTGAACTGATTAATTCCACGGGATTCCCGATTTTGACTTGCACTGAATTGCATGTGGAGCACGGAAATGCTTAATTATAGACAAATTTGACAATCATACTGCTAAACTTCTAAAGGTATGAAATGAAAATCATGGCATATCCCAAAGGATGTAGCCATCAACCACAGTAAACGAGTCGTTGATTTTCTAGGCACCACTTATACGTTCAGTAGTTTGCCATTGCTTTCTGAACGGTGAGGTCTATTTTACCTTTTGTAAAAATCCAGCGGAAAGCAATTTGCTTCCAAACTTGCCCACCGTGGGGTTTGAACCAGGTACGCTTGGGTCTGTGATCGAGCTCACTACTGCTTGAGCTACAGACGCTCACGTTAAGCTAAAGGTATACCAAATCAAAATCGCTGTTATTTTGGTAATAACATATAATGAAAATCTTACAGAACTAATGGTTTGGGTGGGCAAAAAATACTTTAGGCAGGTCGTGGCGACTACCTATGAAAGTGATTACCTATAGAAAAATGAAAAAATCACTAATTTCTGTTCAGTGGATGATTTTATGTCGGTAAAGATGTTCATGAATTTTGGAACGGGCTATAGCTTTCAATGTTCATGTTTCTATGTCATAAAGCAATAATGAATATATATATATATATATATATATAGCAACAGATAAATCTCATTTGTATTTCTTATGTTATGTTATGCGATCGACGTCATGGCACATTGGGCATTACCATTCTTGCTCTGTCCTCCGTTGCAGCAGCCATCCCAAAGTCCATTTGCTCACAGTACCCATGAGAAGTTGATTACTATATCTTCTCTCTCTACCACGAAGAGGACACTGTCTGGCATGTCCAAACTTAACGCCTAATTCTCGAACTCGTTACAGTGTCTGAGACCCGCCCATGTCACACATTTGAGAGCGTACCGCATTGATGATATCGGCTCTGTCCATACTTCTGCCCACTTGAGTCGGGACATTGTTTGCAAGAGAGTCAGCTCGCTCATTACCCCGCACTTCAGCATGTCCAAGCGTGTACAGCCAAGTCATTTTCTTGAGATATCATTTGTATTTCTTATATTTGTTTAGATGTTAATATATGACTGCTTTTGTCAAATGTAGTTTTGGTTGTCCCTATTCTTTTCCTGATCTCAGTTTCACATCTTCTATTCTGTTCTTCGATGTCTCAGATATAGGATATTTGTTACTTGCTGCATGCAGTTTATCTCCATGTATTCTTATGTTTAACATGGACTTCTCATTTCTCTTTCTTATTATCATATTATGTGTTTTCTCAATACTAATGTCCAATCCATATTCAACACTTCTGCTGTTGTATTCTTCCATCAACAGTTCTGCTGTTGTATTCTTCCATCAACACTTCTGCTGTTGTATTCTTCCATTGGTTCTGCTGTTGTATTCTTCCATCAACAGTTCTGCTGTTGTATTCTTCCATTGGTTCTGCTGTTGTATTCTTCCATTGGTTCTGCTGTTGTATTCCTCCATTGGTTCTGCTGTTGTATTCTTCCATTGGTTCTGCTGTTGTATTCCTCCATTGGTTCTGCTGTTGTATTCTTCCATTGGTTTTGCTGTTGTATTCTTCCATTAGTTCTGCTGTTGTATTCCTCCATTAGTTCTGCTGTTGTATTCTTCCATTGGTTCTACTGTTGTATTCCTCCATTAGTTCTGCTGTTGCATTCTTCCATTAGTTCTGCTGTTGTATTCTTCCATTGGTTCTACTGTTGTATTCCTCCATTAGTTCTGCTGTTGTATTCTTCCATTGGTTCTGCTGTTGTATTCCTCCATTAGTTCTGCTGTTGTATTCTTCCATTGGTTCTGCTGTTGTATTCTTCCATTGGTTCTGCTGTTGTATTCTTCCATTAGTTCTGCTGTTGTATTCCTCCATTAGTTCTGCTGTTGTATTCCTCCATTGGTTCTGCTGTTGTATTCCTCCATTGGTTCTGCTGTTGTATTCTTCCATTGGTTCTGCTGTTGTATTCTTCCATTGGTTCTGCTGTTGTATTCTTCCATTGGTTCTGCTGTTGTATTCTTCCATTGGTTCTGCTGTTGTATTCTTCCATTGGTTCTGCTGTTGTATTCTTCCATTGGTTCTGCTGTTGTATTCCTCCATTAGTTCTACTGTTGTATTCCTCCATTAGTTCTGCTGTTGTATTCTTCCATTGGTTCTACTGTTGTATTCCTCCATTAGTTCTACTGTTGTATTCCTCCATTAGTTCTACTGTTGTATTCTTCCATTAGTTCTGCTGTTGTATTCCTCCATTAGTTCTACTGTTGTATTCCTCCATTAGTTCTGCTGTTGTATTCTTCCATTGGTTCTACTGTTGTATTCCTCCATTAGTTCTACTGTTGTATTCCTCCATTAGTTCTGCTGTTGTATTCCTCCATTAGTTCTGCTGTTGTATTCCTCCATTAGTTCTACTGTTGTATTCCTCCATTAGTTCTGCTGTTGTATTCCTCCATTAGTTCTGCTGTTGTATTCTTCCATTAGTTCTACTGTTGTATTCTTCCATTAGTTCTGCTGTTGTATTCCTCCATTAGTTCTGCTGTTGTATTCTTCCATTAGTTCTACTGTTGTATTCTTCCATTGGTTCTACTGTTGTATTCTTCCATTGGTTCTACTGTTGTATTCTTCCATCAATTGTTCTGCTGTTGCATTCTTCCATCAATTGTTCTGCTGTTGTATTCTTCCATTGGTTCTGCTGTTATGTTCTTCCATCAATTGTTCTGCTGTTGTATTCTTCCATCAATTGTTCTGCTGTTGCATTCTTCCATCAATTGTTCTGCCGTTGTATTCTTCCATCAACAGTTCTGCTGTTGTATTCTTCCATTGGTTCTGCTGTTATGTTCTTCCATCAATTGTTCTGCTGTTGTATTCTTCCATCAATTGTTCTGCTGTTATGTTCTTCCATCAACAGTTCTGCTGTTGTATTCTTCCATTACATATTCTGCTTTTTGTATTCTTCCATTAGTACTGCTTTTGTATTCTTCCATTAGTTCTGCTGTTGTATTCTTCCATTAGTTCTACTTTTGTATTCTTCCATTAGTTCTGCTGTTGCATTCTTCCATTAGTTCTGCTGTTGCATTCTTCCATTAGTTCTGCTGTTGTATTCTTCCATCAATTGGCGAAGCTGCTGTTCATTTTCAGCCCATAAAACAATAATGATATCCAAAGATAATAGAAAATTTTGTATGTCATGACCTGATCTTTGTGAAACAGCCTTTTTTTGTTATTGTAGGTTTCATCACCTTTGGTATATAGTGTGATTAATCAAACAAGAATTCTGGTTGATTGGTGTTTTGTTTCCCTATTGGAATTACCTGGGAGCTGATATTCGAATCCTGAGTCAGGTGTACACTGGTGCAGTTAGACCGACCCTGGAATATGCATCATCGACATGGATATCAGCAGCCCATTCAAACAAATCGATACTGGAAAAACACAAAACAGGTGTCTGCGTACTATTTTGGGAGCCATGAAATCTACACCAATTGTAGAAATGGAAAAGGCAGCCAACATCCAGCCCTTGGAAGACAGAAGAAGGAGAAAAGTGATTCTACAGACTGAAAGGATCAAAAGAATGCCTCACCATCCACTGCATGAAAAATGGCGCTAGAACAAAGAACAGACTAAAGCGCACAAGTCTAAACCACAAAGCAAAAGAAATAGGAAAGTCATACTTGGAACTACTAAATCATAATTCCATACCTGAAGAATTGCTTTTTGATCACTGGGAACCAGACTCAGTAGCACTAAACTTCTCAACCTCCATCCCTAAATTATTAAGCAAAGATGCAGAGCCTAATCTAGTGAAAAAGCAATTACAATGGAACATCTCCATTACATGTTTCCAGAAGACAGCTGGATAAGAATTTACACAGATGGATCGGCAATGGAGGCAACCATGAATGGTGGAGCAGGAGTGTACATTAGGCACCCAGATGCTACCACTGTGTCTCTAGCGGCTCCTACTGGAAGAATATGTTCCAACTACAAAGCAGAACTCTTATCCCTTCTGATGGCAGCACAGCACATGAATAAGCTGCAAGCACCTGCAGGCAAGATGGTATTTCTTACAGACTCACTGTCAGCTATACAAGCCCTGGAGGCTAAATCCACTGACAGCACAGTACAAAAACTACAAAGAGAACTTGCTCAGCTTTCAGAAAAGGCAGAAATTCACTTGCAGTGGATTCCATCTCACTGTGGCATTGCAGGCAATGAGAGTGCTGATGTCTTAGCTAAGGAGGGCAGTGCCAAAGAGCAAATTTACCAACCCTTGTCTTTTCAAGAGGTCAAAACCCTCATACAGAGAAAATCTGCAGTAGACTGGAAGACAAACACTGGATATGATTATGGAAAAGACTCCTCAAAGACCTAAGCAGAACAGACCAGGTCATTATATTTCGACTACGCACCGGACACTGCAGACTCAACAAACACTTATACAGACTAGGAATAAGTCAAACAGCTCTCTGCCAGTGTCAGCAGGCAGAACAGACACCAGAGCATATCCTGCAAGACTGTCCTCTTCTGTGTGAGCTGAGAAGCAACATGTGGCCACACCCAGTAGACCTGAAAACTAAGCTTTGGGAAACCTGACAGACCTGAAGCTGTCTGCCCAGTTTGTGGTCCACAGTAAATTAGCGCATGACCAGAGATCGCTGAAGAAGAAGAAGTAGTTTCCCTATGAGGTTTACAAGATTGTATTGTAGGCTCAATTTTAAAGCTTAATATATATATATATATATAAGAATGAATGTTTGTATATATTAATATATAGTTGCAGTGCTGTTTCATGAAAAACATTCACTAAAAAATGTCATGCTAAGGTTTGTTGACTTCATTAGACTGGGTTTCCCCATATGGCTTAGTCCCTCAATGCAAAAATAGCGGGTTACCTAAAGAGAGAGCTGCACAATGCTTATAGCTGATATTTTGTACATCCTCATAGTGTTGCCGCAAAGAAGATTTTCATTTAAACCAATCCAGGTCAACTACTAGATTGCAGGAGCTGGGTTTGAAGATTGGAGTAGCAAGAAAAGAACAGCATAACAGGTATATGAGTAGGCTCATCAATCAAAATCGAACTGGTACGGTCAGTCGCTGGATGCTGTTGGAGATATTGCGAAGGAGATTGGAGCACCTATGGATATGTCCGGAGTGCAATGAAGATATTCCAAACTGAAACAGAGTTGCACAAAGGACGAACTCTATAGCTCCACAATAAAAACATGTTTGTTTCAGTATTGAGAGATAGGACCATCATCATTGCACTTCAGGGAGGTAACCATTGTGTGCTCCGATCTCTTTATTACACAGGAAGATCTCATCGGCAGTACACAAACTCTGTAGCACTGGCCTAGGTTCCCCGATGTTATTTAGAAAATGGTGAAAATAGTTTGTAGGCATTTTTATTATTTTTTCATCTTTCTAATGAATTTTGCTCGGGCTGTGGCTTTCCAGTCTGCTAATCTCAATTTTGAGCTGCCAATGGTTCTTTTACATACTCAATTTGAACACGGAACCTACGTTTTATTGTCAGTCTCCGATAGGACTAGGAACTAGATCTCACCTACAGTATTATACTTGTTAGTGTTATCAATCTACATTTATTGTATACCTCAGCAGTATTGATCAAGCATTTAGCTCTTGCTTCCACTATTACTGTTTATTACTGATGTGTTGTGAGCTTAAAATAATGTATAATAAGATTATTATGTAGCACTCTTGTATATCTGTGATCAAAATAATAGAATCTGCATTACTAAAATGTCTACATAGAAACATTGATTGTTGTGTGCAATAATGATTGATATTATTATTTATCCAATTCTTACTGCGATCAAATTATTGATATATGATTATTATATAGAAATTTGAACACAAGGATGCTTCTGCTAAATGGTGCTTCTAATGATGATTCTATATAGAAGCTGTGTCTCTTTTGTATAAGCTTACATTTTCATGTTTATGTTTATGAGTGGGGTTACCCTGATATCCAAGAACCAGACTCAGCTATGGGCAAATAGCCCCACTGCCTTGTGGGAGCCTCAGGAGAAGCAAAGGCTATGGGAGTAAACCCAAACATAAAATTTGGAGTGGAGCCTCTAAGGTAATGTCTACCGGCAGCTCCTGCAACCAAACTGATACAAGACATTGTGCTTGCACTCTTCTGGATTCTATCAGCGAAGTCGAGAGGGGGTAGCTGACGCTTCGGCAACTTAATGACTGAGTACAAATTTCCCAGGCATGCGCCACTGAGAGGTCATTCAGCACAGAACAAACTATGTGACGCAAAACCTAATGTCTCCTGAGACAAAGAGGTCAATGATGATGACATTGTCATGTCATTTTTAATTTAATATACTTGGTCTCTTGGCGAGCTACTGTTGGAAGAGGACACTAAAATAGATGTTGAATCAATCCAGTGATTTATGGAGTTTGGAATTATATGTTATACAAGTAGTGATGGATGCTTGAGGGGCAGAGAGAGGAATGTATTTAACCAGCGAGCCAAAGGAATCATCAGTATGCATACCCTTCGACATCTGTTGGGACAGAGCACCTATGAGTCTGCCCGAAATGCTGTGACATTGGTTCAGTAACCAATAACCAAACAGTATACCCAACATATCTCTATATCCTCTTTCTTATAACAGTTGTTACTAGTGGTTGACCCCACATTTCTCTATCATAACCTCTCCAGAATTCGTGCCATTCTTTGTTATGTACAACATAAACAACACATGGCAGTGGTGGAAAAAACCCAAGCGTTACTTTTTCTTTTCTCCAATTCTGTTTTGCCTCACAGCGTCAGGATAAGAAGAGATTTTAGAACGTGTTTTTGTGTGCATTCATAAACAGTGTCTTTTGCCGCCTCTGTTTTATCTGATGTCCATCTTTTGCGTGGCCAGCCTTTTGCTTTGCATCCATTGTATCGGAATACCGTTGTTCTATGAGGTGCACTGTCTGTTGGTAATTTGCTTATGTGGCTGAACCATTTAATGTGTTGTTTTCTGATAACCTCATTTCCACACCGGTCTCATCTTGTTACTTCCAGCATTCTGCGTTGGCATTTCATCTCTGTTGTAACTAATTTTCTTCTATTATTTGATGTCAATGTCCAGCATTACTAGATCAGTAAAGATTACTTTGTACCGTTTTGTTTTTGTTCTACAGGTTTCATTTCCAGACATTGGCGCTAAGGTGAATGTGCAGAGATGTGACCATTCAATCTATGTTAAATGATTACTGTAATTACTGGCATCATTTGCTACCTGAAACTAGTCAGAATTTCATTAAAGGGTTGATTTATTATATATCTGCATGCGTGTTGCTGAGGCTCCAAGGGAGCAAAGAATAGTAACACTGTGACCTACAAGGCATGTCATAAGAGGTGACTTAGGTAGCGGCTATGGAAGCTACTCCATTAAATAAAAAGCGTTGCAGAAATCAGATGTGCTGGCCTACTTGTAGGTGCATAACTGGCACAACATACAATCACTCTTATGCTCGGATCACACACAGATCACAAACAAGTGGTTGATATAGAACATTCGATGATTATATAAGTGATGTAAGCATCATTACTAAAATGTTGCACATGAGTTTCAAATAAATAATCACTTCAACTTAACAGATGAAATATTTCAGTTTACAAATTCTGTCCCAAGACAGTCAAATAAAACTAGTTTAATAATACTAATGATGAAATACTAATTACAAGAATCTATGATATGGTTTCAAGGACAGGACACAAGATGGAGGTTGTGATCAATGTTACTTCTTTAAGTAAAATATGTTTTACATTTTTCTGCAAAATTAATGGAACTATTGTTAAAATTACTCATTTTTGTGTAAAGTTAATGCGCTATTAATTTTAAAATGACTATTTTTGTAAAGCTATATAGTTGTTCATGGAGGATCATCTTCATCGCACAAGTGTCTATACTTGCTCCAATCTTCTCCTTAGCAAGTCTTTTGGTGTGTTTATTTAGATTAACAACTCCCATTCAGTGTTAATGTATGTATCTACTAGGGTTTCTCACATGGTATTCCCTTTTGCCGCACCTATTGGTATGCATGGCTTATGCAAACAAGATAGGGAATACCCTATATCTTCATTGCAATCTGTTTTTTCTTAAAGCACTGATGATGTCGCTTTTTTCCATAGAAGACCCATTCTCGACCTCAGCATTGCTTGCCAGTGCTTCAGCTCTCTCATTGCCCGTCACCCCAGAATAACCTGGGGCAAAAATTAAGGTCGGTGTCTGGATTGTCGCGTTTTGTATTAGTTGCATCCACTGCCTTCATACATAACCAGTCTTGAACTTGCATGCTCATAAAGTCATTGCGTACGCATGCAAATTGAGTGAAATGCAAAATCCTATCATATAATTGTAAACCTCAGTATTGGTTTCAGTCACAAAATTGTGTTCTTAAACTAGCATTACCTTGTGAATTTCTTCCTGCAGCTGAAAATATTTGACTTCACAAATTCATTATACTTTTAGAACAATTTTTTAAAAAACAATTTCAATAAGACTGAATCATTCTTGGTCATATGCTTTCTGCAAGAATTGACATGTATTATTTGTGCTTATAGTAAATTTTATGACATGCAGACTGTTGGGTGTTCTGGTTTTCTTGATTGATTGCATACAAGATAAAGCGTATGCAGTTTGTATGAAGAACATCAGGAAAGGCGAAAGAAGACCACAAAACATGGTTAGATGGCTTAGCAGAATCCTGTCAAAGAGCAAAAATAACAATCACCCAAGCCACAAAATCAGCGCAAGACAAAAACAGAAAACCATGACACTTGGCAACCACCCGGTAGCAGTGGGACGACAAAAGAAGCAAGAAAGAAGTTTATATGATACATGGACTGTACATAAAAATGAAAGTGTTGATCGGCAACTTTCAGGTATCAAGTCTTGATGATGTCAAAGATCAGATAAATGGAGTCATTATAAGGATTGGTTATTGATTACTGAACAGACGTCACAGCACTCCAGGCAGACCTATAGGTGCTCAGTCTCCCCCAACAGATTTAGAAGGGTATACTTACTGATGGTTCCTTTGGCTCGCTGGTTAAACACACCTCTTTATAAGGAAGAAAGTAACAACTTACAAACACATGCAGACAGTACTACATGATGTTGGACCAAATGATTAGAGTCTAAGTACTGTTGCATTCATTGATACATGGGAACATTAACATGACAAGCTACTGGTTTTAAGGAGGGACACTTTAACCCTTTCGCCCTGTATTATTTTGACCTCTGGACGCATTTATTTTGCGAATCAAATTTAACATTCAATGTCAATTAGTTTAATCCTTTATAACTCTTGTACTGTTTCTCTAAAGTATGACATATTATATATTTAATTGTTGCTAATTGGATGTGGAATACATTAATATAATAATATTTTACATCAGGTGATATACGTTTGAGAGAATTAGATTATTGTAGCATGACTATTTTGAAAAAACGAAAAATCATAAAAATATTTTTACTCTCCAGTTTGTATTACATCTTAATATTCATATATGTTTCCAGAAGTAGCAGCTAAATGAAGATAATCCATGTGGGAACATATTCTATAAGTTTCATCTAACTAGGTGCAGTAGTTTTATAATATTCACTTTTTAGTGCGGACACGTCAATAAATGGAATGTGGAACGCCCATTCTTTAGATGCAATTATTACATTAGACTTACAACTATCGATACTGCTTTTCATAAATAATCAATTGTCATTATTACCGTCAATTAAATATTCTTCATTACTATCACAAGTTATAATTTGATCTAACAGTACTCAAGATTACACTGTAAACATCGTCGGAAACATTAACGTTTAAAAAAAAGTCTCGACTTGAACACAATAATACACTGCTTTCCCTCTTTCAAATCTTTGTTAAATGGAGAAAGTAATGTACCTACATATATGTACTTTCCGTTTTTGAAGATTTTTTAACTTCAGTAAAGGGGTTCTGACGATACATTCATTTCCGTGAACAGACATCCAAAAGCCGATATATCGGTTCTGCGACATCATGAACATTACTCTGAACCGATATATGGCTCTGCAGTCCGTTGGGTTAAACAAGAAAAGTGGAAGTTCTACCTGGAGACTGAGTTTTCTTGAGGAACTAAGGAGTGATGGATTGTCCTGGCAGGCCATAAAGAAAACATTCAGAGACTGGAAAAGTGGCAAACAACTGTTGAGGTCCTATGCTCCACAAGGAGCGGAAAGGAATAAGTAAATACTATGAACAAGAAGAGCGAACAATAAAGAAATGTCTGAAAGAGCTTTGTAATAATTGTAATGATAACACAGTTGATTAAAAACAATAATAGGTCACAACTCTGAGCTTCTTTCTTTCCTCTAAACCTGGGTTGTAGCACAGCGTCAGGATAAGAAAAAAGGACTCTCCAGAATGGGCTCTTGTGTACATGGTGTCTTCTTCCTCCTCAAACACTCCATATCGACGACTTGTCAACCACTCTTTGTGATTTGTATGTGATCTGAGCCTAAGAGCGATTGTACATTGTGCCAATTATGCGCCTACAAGGTCAGCACATCCGATTTCTGCAATGCTTTTTATTTACTAGGTAGCTTCCCTAGGTCACTACTTAGTCTCCTAACTCTCCTACCGTAGTCGCCTCTTATGACACGCTTTGTAGATCACGGTGTTACTATTCTTTGCTCCCCCGCTGGCCCTGGCAACACACAGGCGGTACATGGTGTCTAAAACTCTCAGTAAAGTTATAAAACGGGTTTTGTATCAACTTCTCCTAATAATATTTTGACATCTTGTTTCTTCTTCTTCTCGATTGTTCTTTTCGGCCATTTTGATCATTCTTATTGTGATAAATAAACAGCCTACACCAAGAACATGTGTGATTGTCACATCTTCAGTGCCATTTGGAGCTCTGGTGCTTATCCTCCGGCGATGTGTCTGATTTCAGCCAGCGTTTACTGGTTTCGCTCTCAATCAGCGTTTGGCTGTCCCCAGCCGACCTGCAAGGCAGCAGGTTGACATCTTGTTTGTAGTAAGAAACAAGTCAAAGCATTTGTTAACATGACTTGTGTTGCAAAGTTACTGACTTTTTGCTACTGCAGTCAGTTTCAGGGCCCAGAACCACACTGCCAAAATCTGGGTCTCTGTGGCACATGAGGGTAAGATATTTGCTTTTCACTCCAAAGATATTTGGTAAGTTTCCCACTTAGAGCAATTGGGATATTTTTCCAGAAAACCTGGTTTCAATGTAGGTGACATCGGGTTCCTAGTCCTATTAAAGTTGGACGATAAACATAAGTCCTGTGTTCAAGTTTAGCATGTACACAAACCATTGGCAGTTGAAAATCAATAAGAATATGCTGCAAAGTCGCTGCCCGTGCAAAATTTATTTAAAAGATTAAACTAAAATTCTTACAAAAGTGTTACCATTATCAAAATCTCACCGGTGCTACGGAATCTGTGCACTGCCACTGAGATCTTCTTTTATAAGACATTCACCAAAGTACAATGACGATCTATCTATTCTTTAATCCTGTTTTGCCTTTCAGCGTCAGGTCGAAAAAGGAGACACACCTGGAGCGAGTCTCTCTATGCACCTTGTCTTTCTTTCTCTTTTCCAATCCTGATATGCCTCACCCCTTCAGGGTAAGAAGAGATTTCTAGCATGGGCTTTTGTGTGTGCTTCATAAATAGTGTCTTTCGTCAGTTCTGTTATCATTGCTGCTATCAATCAATTAAAATGACAATACTAAGTCCAATCCTAGTAATCAGTTACAAAATAAAAACAAATAATAGTTATAAACTTGTTTATTGGTCCATTTGTTTTAAACAACAATGAAATGAATATGGTTAGCAAAAAATGTGTTACATCAAAAACAGTACACATTTGTATTCCAAAAATAATATCTTGAACCCAGAATCACACATTTGCAGTAATCTTGAGAATGATGGTCTGTCTATACAACACAGCAAAAAATAACAAAAGCATGATAAGCAAAAAAGACATACCAATCAATGTCTTTGCACTCATTACGCAACTCCAATTTTAAAATGCAAACATGTCACCATAAATAATAAGTCTCAGCAACTAGGTTTGAAAATACACAGGGAAAAGACTACGGTCATGAGAATAAATGAAGTAAATGTAAACCAGATTATGCTGGAGGAAACAGCTCTACAGGATGTAGAATCATACATATACCTTGGTAGCAACATAGACACAGAAGGAGGAACAAACAAAGATGTCAAGATAAGAATACAAAAAGCAAGTGGAAACTTTATTGCATTGAGTAAGATATGGAAGTCAAAGGAGATCAAAGCAAACACAAAGCTGAGAATCTTTCAATCAAATGTGAAGTCAGTGCTGTTCTATGGCTCGGAAACATGGAAGACAACAAAAGAAACCTTCACAAATGGATGTTTACGTAGAATAGAGGGACTGAGATGGTATGATAAGATTATGAACAATGAACTCAAGAGAAAGAACTACGAAAGAGACATGGCGATGGATAGGACATACATTGAGAAGACCGAATGGAAGCATTGCAAAACAGGCACTGTTTTGGAACCCGGTGAGAAAGAGGAGTAGGGGAAGGCCTAGACAGACCTGGAAAAGAGAGAGCTGGAGACTGATATTAAAAGGATAGATAAAACATGGTAGGAATTGAAAGGAATGGCAAGAGAGGAAGCGCTGGAAGAAGTTTGTTGAAGACCTGTGCTCCATTGGGAGTTGAAAGGTGAAAAGAAACATGTCACCATGAACATCTTCAACACAATTTTTCTCACTACATTATGCTATCAGTGCCAAACCTGGATGCTGATGTTAAATAACAGACAAAACTAGTCACGACAGAGATGAAGTGTCTACACAGAATGCTGGGAGTAAAAGAAGAGACCGGTTTAGAAATGAAGACATCAGGAAAAAAGTGGGTACAATATCAGTACTGAACTTCAGAGACAACCACATTAAATGGTTCAGCCCCATCGTCCGACACAACAAGCTCCGAGCCAATGTTCCATAATTTAAAATTGCACAACTAGCCTGTGCCCCTGTAAAATGGCAGACATGACGGCAGAACATATCCTGCAAGACTGTCACGGTTGAGGTATAAGGAAAGAGTCATGGCCACAACATACAGAGCTTCACAGCTGTACCTGAGGCGCAGAGTCCTTAAACCACAGTAAAATTCATGATAAAAATTGGTTCATCAGTCTAGGCCGGGAACACAAAGGAAGGTTCAGCCCCATAAGTAGATTACCAACAGACAGTGTGCCTTAAAGAGCAATGTTACTTTGATACAATGGATACAAAGCAAAAAGTCAGCCATGCAAAAGGTGGACCTCAGAGATAACAGAGGCGACAAAAGACCCTGTTTACAAAGCGCACACAAAAGCCTGTTCTAGAAATCTCTTCTTACCCTGAAGCTGTGAGGCAAATCAGGACTGGAGAAAAGAAGAATGACATATGCTATCAGTAAGGCAATAGTATCACATATACTATCAGCATGTTACCACTAGCACAGCATGTTATTGTCTTCCCTATAGGTGACCCTTGATGATGTGCTGAATTCAGGATGGTCTCTGCTGTTAAGTGGTTAAACAGTTTGCCCTGCATTGTCTTCTTCTTCTTCTTTATGTTCTTTACGACCAATTTTAATCACTCTTTGTGATATGTTTGATCTTTGCCAAGAACGTGTATACGTTGCACATTGGTTTGGTAGGCCCTATCGCATAGACTTCTACACGTTTAGGACATGTGCATCCGATTTCAGCCAAACCCCCTGCATTGTGAAGCTCATAGGCTCAAATCTGGTTCACAAGTGTATTTTTTCAGAGATCCCTTAGGTGTTGTTGTTGAAGCTATGCAGTTTGTGCAATACTTTCAGGAGCTAGTGTTCTATTGCTGCTAAGAGTGTCCGAGTTATATCAGGGAAAATCAGCGCAATGAAGTAAATCCTTCACCTACAGACCCCTTAATCTTCTTCAACGCTCCATCCCGACCATTGTCAACCACTCTGTGTGATTTGTATGTGATCTGAGCCTAGAGCGATTGTACGTTGTGCCAGTTATGTGCCTACAAGTAGGCCAACACATCCGATTTCTGCACTGCTTTTTATTTACTAAGGTAGCATCCCTAGGGCCTACATCAGTCACCTCATATGACATGCATTGTAGGTTGCAGTGGTACTATTTTTGCTTCCCTTACGGGCCGACACCACACAGGCATATCTAAGTAATCAAGTTTTTAATAACGTATTACTTAATAGTAATAGGTAATACCACTCTGGCTTCAATATTGCAGATGAATATATAATGTCAACTTCTATGCTTGAGCAATTTCAAAATTCAGACCATCTTGATATTTTTGATGTAGTTACATTTGCATAGGAGTGAAAGTCTGGGTTTGCTCTACTCCGTAGTCCATCCATCTGAAAATAGGTATGTGGTTTTCATAGGTGGGAAAAATTTCAGCAAGCTGAAAGACACAGCAGTTATTGGGTACAATCTAAGTTCAGTGATGTTGATTCTAAAGCAGCGTTCCACTTCTAGCCAGAGATGGACTCAAATACATGTATTCATATAAAGTATGTTATTTCCTTGAATGAAAATCGTAGCATACCTTTTACAGGACTTAGCCATCAACCACAGTAAAGGAGCCGTTGATTGTCTAGGCACCCTTATATATTCAGTAGTTTGTCATTGCTTTCTAACGGTGCGTTATTTTTACCGTTCATATCCACTGGAACAAATTTGCTTCCAAACTGCTGCCGCGGAGTTTGAACCAAGTGCGCTTAGGTTGTGATCAAGCTCACTACCGCTGAAGCTACAGACACCTGTCATTTCATTAGCAGTTGTACTAATCATTGTAGTGTGCCATTTCAGCTGACATAAGTGATCATGAATCTCCACAAATGTCTGTCCTTGGTGCTGACTATCAGTTCGGATGTTGACAGTCTTCTGTGCCATAAAGGCACAGTTATTTATTTTACTAGTTTAGTTTAGTCGTCGGATCACCATCACTGCACGTCGAACAAATTAGTCCATAAGTGCTCCGATCTCTCCTCAGTATGTCCATCAGCGTGTGGCGACTAACGACACCGGTTCTTTGTTGGTTTACAATTCTTCTTTGTCTGCCAGCATTAGCGTTCTTGTCGAGCTACACCACACTTAACTTGAGTTCTTGCAGTCTGGTTAGTGTTGTGGATTCACCGCTATTACGTGAATCATGTACACGCCCTCTCTCCCTTAAGAATTTATAATATCAGCCTGGTCCATTGCTCGTCCGCTTTGGACAGCAGCCATACCTGCAAGCCTATCCATACGTTCATTTCCCCTTACACCTGCATGCCCTGGCACAAAATAAAACTGATCTTTGTCAGCTTAGACCTCCCCAGCGATTCTATCCAATGTCTCCTAGCCCATCCTGTTTCAATCTTCCTGAGCATACTCATTGAGTCACTGAGAAACATGCATGGATAAAAGTCTGTGATTCTAGCCAAATCATCGCTTTGGAAACACCATGATTTCCACAGTGAGACTGCTCGTAGTCACGGCAAAACCACTACTGTCTTCCTTCACAACATCACCTCCGACCTGAGCAGTGAAAGCCCATGAGCTCCGCACATGTGAATCACCGAACCATCAGTATAAATGAGTTACATCACGCTCAGATGCGTTCTCAAAAATTAATGCCTGAACCTCTGCCTCCACGACAAGTGGGTTGTGTTACCTGCATTCTTTATCAAGTTTGATGCATACAGAAAGGTGTACGATTCCTGTTGACTGGTACCATTCTTCACGGGATCTATCCTTAATGTCACCGTTTCAATACTCCTGCATTGCTGACCATCCAAGATTTTCCAAGTGTATTTTAGATCCTATTTTGTTGTTGAAGCTACAGTTTGCAATACTTCCAGGAGCTAGTGTTCTTTGCTGCTAAGGTGTCAAGTTATATCAGGAAAATCAGTAGAAGAGAAATTCTTCGCCTAGCCCTTAATCTTCTCAACGCTCCATATCGACCATTGTCAAGCCGTGATTGATGTGATCAGCCTAGAGCGATTGCGTGTCGTTATGTGCACAAGTAGGCAGCACATCCAATTCTGCTGCTTTTAAATTTACTGGTAGATCCTAGGCCTACATCGTGCTCTGCGACCGAGTAGGTTGCAGGGACTATTTTGCTCTAAGCACAGACCACAGGCGATCCGTAATCAAGTTTTAATAAGTATTGCTTAACTATTTAATCCACTCTGGCTCAATATTACAGATGAATATATATGTCAACTTCATGCTTGAGCATTTCAAAATTCAGCCATCTGATTTTATGTAGTTACATTGATAGGGTTGAAGTCTGAGTTTCTTACTCTTAGTCCATCCATCTGAAAATAGGTATGTGGTTTCATAGGTGGAAAATCTCTCAGCAAGCTGAAAACACAGCAGTTGTGGGTGTGACAATTAAGTTCAGTGATTTGTTCTAAAAGCGACCATTCACGCGAGGGACTCAAATACATGTATTCATATAAAGTATGTTATTCATTGACTGAAATTGTTGCATACCTTTCAGGACTTAGCCATCAACCAAGTAAGGGCATTGATTTCTAGGCACCTTATATTGTAGTTTGTCTTCTTCAAACGTGAGCTATTTTACGTCATATCCACTGGAACAAATTGCTTCAAACTGCTGCCATGAATTTGAACCATTACCTGAGTTGTGATCATTCACTAGCTGAAGCTACAGACACTGGTCATTTCATTAGCAGTTGTACTAATCATTGAGTGTGCCTTCCAGCTGGCATAAGTGATCATGAATTCCACAATGTCTGTCCTTGGTGCTGACTATCAGTTCGGATGTTGTTGACACTCTTCTGTGCCATAAAGGAAGTTATTTATTTCGCTAGTTGTCACAATGTGTTCTAAACGTCCCTTTCTGGTCACATTCCCAAAAAATTATGACTGCCTCTTACTTATATTAATAATATGGGCTCTCTGTGGCGTAGAAGTTAGGTGCTCACCTCTCGTGCCAAAGGTACAAGGTTCACTCCCTTCTGAAGCCATTGTGATATTTTCCCAGAGATCCCTGATCTCAGTGTAGGTAAGATTGAGTTCCTAGTCCTATCGGAGACTGGATGATAAAACATATGTCCCGTGTTCAATTTGAGATGTAAAAGCCCTTGGCAATTCAAAATCAAGAAGGCTGGAAGGCTCTGCCCATAAAATTCATTAAAAAGATTAAAAATAAAATTCTTACAAAATATCCTCACCATCTTCAAAATTACATCAGGACCCTCGTCGGTGCTACGAAGTTTGTGCACTACAGCTGAGATCTTCCTGTGTAAGAAAGAGACGGAGCACACATGGTCCTCACGAAGTGCAATGATGATGGTCTTATGAATAAATCAATCTATATTAATAATAAGTTTTCTATGCGCTGTGACCTATTTCAAAACATTAACATTAGTCATTTTAGTAGCCAGGGGATTCTAAGCATACACCAGTAAAACCATATTTCTGTAGCCTCCAGAGATATTGCTATATATTCATTATCCAAGCTTAGTTGTATTAACAGCAATGCCATAGAGTGAATATTTTTAATTGCAACTTTACATGAATATCTTCTTGAACGCCATCTTGTCTATGTCATGTTTAAAGGTTAGCGAAGGATTGACTTCATTGCACCGGGTTTTACCCCATATGGCTCGGTCCCTCTCAGTAGAAATGGCACACCACCTGCCGAGAGTATTGCACAAAGCACAGACTCTGTAGCTCCAGCAACAATCCTAGGGGTCTCTGGAAAAAACTGCACTCGTGAACAGACGGAGGACTCGAACCCACGACCTTCGACTCACAAGGCAAAGGGCTTAACCACTCAGCCACAGAGACCCCCTATCTATGTCATGTGAGATAAATAACTCTAAGGCACTAAATTCGTAATTCACACTGATCTCATTCAGATGTTTGTATAAGATAATTATTATAGAACTCTGAGCAGACCCATAACATGCTCAGTCTACTCTAGCAGATGTTCAATTAGTTTGCATGCTGATAATTTATATGCTTCACTGATTAAACAATCTTTAGCCACCTATCTATATATATATTCTTGTGTCCCGATTGAACATAAGGCTTCCACAAGAGACCTCCACTGTTCGCCTTCCTTCTACCAACCGTCTCCCATGTCAGGCAACACTCCTTTTAACTCTCTCTACCGTTCTTCTCCATGTTTCCTTTGGACGTCCAGGCCTTCTCTTCCCATCCACTGTCCATCTGAGAGCTGTCCTAGCCAATGCCCCTCCTGGCATATGACATACATGTCCAAACCACCTCCATCTTCATCTCTTAATGATGGTCTTTCAGCCACCATAGGTGCTAAATTGTACTCATGCAACATTACAATGGATTCCAAAATTTGTTTAGTCACATTTGCATCATAATTAACTAAACAAAAAAACAGTATGTAACCATTATCCATCTCCAACACCCTAACTATAGATGCTTTATGTAGAAACCAGTCTGCCATATATAGTACTGAATTAGTGTTTCAAATTTCTAATTTTAAACACTTCACAAAACATTGTTCACTGCTGAAATTAACAACAATACTGTCTTGCTGTATGGCTAGGAATCAGGGTTTGAGTCACCAATTTAATACAAATAAAATTCAGATCTTTGTCAACAGATGTCTTCAGCTGAGATGGTATGACAGAGTTGCAAACACAGACCTGTAGATACGAACATGACAGGAACTCCTGATGACCCAGGTCAAGAGGAGAAAATTATGGGTCAGGTATATCCTGCGAAAGCCGCAGTCGAATGTCACTAGACAAGCACTTGAGTGGAACCTGCAAGAAAAAAAGGGGATGTCCTAAACAAACCTGGAGACTGAGTCTTCTTGAGGAACTGAAGGATGCTGGACTATCCTGGGAAGCCATAAAGAAAACAGCCAGAGAGCGGGAAAAGTGACAAACAACTGGTGACGCCCTATACTTCACAAGAAGCGGAGAGAAATCGGTCAAGTAATCAACAAACTTCTAGAAAGATGAACTGTCTTCCAAAATAAAGACAGTATAACATAGTTTACAAACATCTAGACATCAGTTTACATACTAGTTAAACACATGTTTCTACAGTCATTTCGGCAAATCCAGCCCATAGATGAAAGGTGTCTCCATTTAATGCAAACAAAATGTTCAATTCATCACTCACATCCTAAATCCATCTTTGCAGTGGTCTTTCTCTTCTCTTTTCCACTGCATCCGAAAGGATGTTTCCCTAATCTTCACCAAGTGCTAACAGCTTAGATACTTCTCGTAAGTAAACTTGAAATACAAACTCTACAGCATTTAGAGATAATAATGACAAGAAAATTTTACATACATAACCATCATCAATATAAGGAAGACTGCAGTAAAACTATGTAGCAATGGTGAAACATGTAAAAACAAAGTACTGTCATTTTACAAAGTACAAAAATTATAATAATACACAATTTGGTCAAACGTTGTTACTGTTATTGTTTTTGTACTTTGTAAACTACGTACTTTGTTTTATATGTGTTTCGCCATACATAACCACCTATTTTGTGTTTCAACTAAGTAAATTCAGCAAAAACTTTAAGTAGTGACATTTTAGTGCAAATAGTTTTCTGATGACTTCATGAATCTCAAATAGTTGTATAAATATTATGTCTATAAATAATATATCAATATTAGAAACATATTTGCTTGTAGATACATGTAGATGTGTTTTATATTAGTGGATTGTCCTAAATTTGTGGTCTTGCAATACTCAAGTATATACAATTTTTGTTCAAGTTTTGACAAATAACATGTTTATGTAAAAATAAAAACTAATTTCATTCTTGTTTCCCATTCACATCTTTAACGCTAAATTTATTTATAGAGGCAATATAGTAAAGATGTGACTGGTCCAATACAAGTGCTATAAGTTACATATAATATTCTGAAAATGGTTGTGGCAGAATTTAAAAAAAGACTTTCTGGAGATCAGGAGTTAATTAGTAGTGACCAAGTTAGGTAGATAAATGTTTAATAAGAATAATGAGCAGGTGGGTGTTCATGGTAATGAGAGAGCGAACAAGCTTGTATTGACAGTTATTTTAGGATAGATAAGGAGGATTGAGGCAACCTCCTGTTGGATTAGGACACTAAAATTGATGTTGAATCTATCCAGCGATTTGAGGAGTTTGGAATTACACGTTGTACAAGTAGAGCTGGATGCCTGAGGGGCAGAGAGAGGAGAGTGTTTAAACAGCAAGCCTCAGGAACCATCAGTAGGCATATCCTTCAACATCTGTTTGGGTAGAATGATTACATATAGGTCTGAACGCAGTGCTAGGACGCCGGTTTGGTAACCAATACTGAAGAATAATGCAAATTTTCAGGACAAATACGATAGCAAATGAAAAGCATTGAAAATGAATAAAGTATTCATCAATGAAGACCATCATTAAAAGATAAAGATGGATTTAGCATGTATGTTGTATGCTAGTATTGGCATTGGCTTGGATAGGAGATAGAAAAAAGGCCTGAACGTCCAACGGAAACATGGACGTTAACTGTGGAAAGAGAGTTGAAATATTGTGGTCTGACTTGGAAAACAGTAGAAAGGCAGCAGAATGGCAGCAACGAAATCTCTTGTGGAAGCCTTATGTGTCAAACAGGACACAAAGAGGATAGATAGCTAATAGCTAGGTAGAAGTTGTTTCTTTTGCCGTTTACTACTCTAGAGAGATTTTACAGTGGATACTATAGGTTGTTCAGCCAAAATAAGATCTGGCTTGTATTTTGTCATGTTCATGCTTTACCTATACAAAACACACACATAATCCATACAACTACAACTTATTTACAGAATCACAGACTGGCCATTATTCTAAACATATTGAAATCCACTTCCTGTCTCATGACCCCAGTTAGAATGAACTCTGCGTTGTAGACTGGTATTTTTTTATTACGAAGGTCCTGTGACAAATGTAGATCATTAAGGCAAGTGATAACAATGATTTTAGGGTGTCCCTTTTCATCCATGGAAGAAGCAATTTGCTTAACAGATGGACGTTTCTGAATCACCGTACCTGCAGCACTCTGTATGATGCTAGTCAGTTCACATACTGGTGGCACCACACTGCGAGTTATATAGAAAACAAGGTCTTGAAACAGACGTCGTATCTGAGCTCGTCTCAAAGTTTCAATTATATTACAACCTAAAGCTGCTTCACCTTTGTCATCTTTAAGGGCATATGGTGATTCTTCCAAAAACCTACCGTGTGCAGCACTATCCTCCAACCATTTTTTGGTGAGGATGTAACGGCAGCAGTTTATGGCTACAAAGAATTTGATGGTTCTGGCTAGACTGGGACAAATCAAATGTGTACAATAACAGGGATTGGTAACTGTCACACCCCCAAGTTTCTTTACAAGTCCTTCAAGTCTAGAAGTCAGTGACTTTGGATATAATGTAAACATTATTCTTGGTGCACCTGGTTCTGCTTCAGAACATGAATTTGTAGTATCAACTTTTAATCTTTTTGGTGGTAAAGGTCCATGTGTGCGTCTGTTTTCTTGACCTAAAGTAGAAATACTAGAACCAAATTTCTTCCAAGTTTCCTTATTTATCTTAAGAGGAGATTTCCAGCCACCCATCAAGTGGGATACACGAGTCAAATCCATATGAAATTCTCGTCCCTGTCCAACCTGCAGATAACGGACATGAACTGGAAGTCGCAGCGCATCCATGTTGCCTAGTACTAGATCAGACAGCCACTGGACGTTGACAACTGCTATTCTCCACTCCTTCGCCTTCTCAAATTTCATACCTCCAGGTTTTTTGCAAATGAGAGCAGAGTTATGATGTGTCATGTAGCCTGTATACTTTGCACCGATGGCATTAATCATTTGTTTAAGCCTCACTCTTTCCTCTCCATCAAAATTAGTCACACTAATCATCTGGTTAAATCCTGGTTTTTCAGTGTTGAAAGATAATGGCAGATGCAAGGCCTGCCATGGTGGAACCATTTTCTTTTGCATTAGACAGTCATTTAACCAGAATGCAGACACCAAGCGTTTTCCTTCTTTTTGAGCCACTTTGAAAACATCTGATTTCTGATTTGCACAAAGGACATGAGTAACTCTACTGTTGTAGGATGACTCTATCTGACCACCATATTGCTCTATTACCTTCTGCCATACAACGATTTCATCATTTCCAAGTATGGCCTGGTAGTCTACAATACAGAATATACATCCAAGGAGGCAAAGGTCAGGAGGTATACTTTCTTTGGGGTCATGGCCATAGTATATGGTACCAGACTGTGACCTTGTAGGTGTTGTAACAGATGATGGAGACTGAGTTGCAGAAGGTGGTTGCTGGGGTGGGGTAGGTGCAACTGTTTTTGGAGGAAAAGGATAGTCAGGGGGTGGAGGTTGAACTGACACTGCCACAGGAACATGACTTATTTTTGGAGTATTTGGCATAGATGGTCTCATAGGCATGCTGAGTGGAACAGCAGCCCTGTTTGTTATGTTACGCAAAGTGTTTCTAATATTTGTTGCCTCATGTCTTGGCTGTAGTCCCACTCCCAATAAAGGTACAGGTGATGGTAACTGGACTCCAGTTGCTGCACCTGGTGAACCAACAGTGTGAACTGGAGGCATAACCATTTTTTCTGGCGCCGTTGGTTCTGATAAAGCCATGGTGTGAACTCTGCTGCTAATTTTCCTTGCCAATGCTTCCTTTGCATTTGGTGTGTCTGGTCGTGGAGTCTCTAATTGTTCATCTATAGTATAGGATCTATGACCACCAACTGGTGAAGGATGTAGGTGGGCATTATGGCCTGGGGAAATATCCATTGGTTCATAAATGGGTGGTTCGATATCTGTTGGTTCATTCAATTTATCTGATTCAAGTTCCGGCAAAGGAGTGGGTGGTTTTGGTTTAGCATATTCCACCAGCAGAGGATGATAAACATCTTCATTTTGTCTTTCATTGTTACCAATTGTGTCAGTAACCCAATCAGGTGTAACAATATTTACTTTACTTTCATGTTGTAAGGCTCCATTATATTTCTGCCCACTAGTACATGATGTAATAAGATGTGTAACTGTTTCATCCAAATCTAACTGACAACGACCACCATGATAAACAATCATTCCCCATAAGGGTAATACATCTTCAGTTTCAAGCTCTGAAGGACATGCCACAACACCAGAAAATAAACGTCCTTCCAGTGAAAACACTTCCTTTGGAAGCTGTTTTCCACACTTCACTGAAAGAACAACCCAATCACTAGTCACTATAGGCAGTTCAAACAATTCCTTTGCTTCTGAATAGTCATCTGATGTTGTACTGTCAGCAATTACATGGCTAACCATTTCGCTAAGATAAGAGTCTCGTTTCGCGCCATGTTTCTCTAACAGAGATGTCACATTTTCATTAATATTTCCCACAACATAATAAGTTACGTCTTTAAAGATTTCGTCAGATTTCACTGCACCATTTTCAGTTTCTGCAGTCATTGTTCTTGTGTTTTTTGGTGGGTGCAAACTAAGAAATGTTTGAAAAATTGAAACCAGCACACTTACTTCTGCTGTACAGTATTATGGCTGCCTAGCACGACCTGTTCTCGGTTGTCGTAAAACCATTATCCATACCATAAATAAGGCGGGTGAGAGACAGTGATTCTCAAATTGTGTGTGCTGATGACCCAAACCGGGAAGTGTCCGCTGCCTTCGGTATGTACCCGTTGTCACAGTATAGGTTTTTTTTTAAATATGAAATGAAAGTCGCTTTAACACTTTAATTTTCTCTTCTTATCGTTACAATCATTGGGATATTTAAGTTTAGTTATAGTTGACTTTACCTTTTACATCTAGATTGGATTCTCCGAGAGAAATTAATTTTAATTTGTTACGTTTGTTGACATAGACGCACTGATGTAGGCAAAAAGACTCGTTCCTAGTATGAAAGTGGCGTGACTCGGCTTAAAATCCCTGCATAACAAACAAATAACTTTACCTTTCATAATTCGGGGAGTCACATTTCTCTCATGAAAGTAAAGTGTTACATACCAATGTCTGGAACCGACAGCAAGGTTGCTATTCATGGTTACGAGTTAGTAAGATGACTCAGCTCTGACAGTCTATGACCAATCAGATCTGAAACAATTTTTACATTATAACTTGGTAGGTGGGGTAATATAATGTTGGATATTCCATTTGTTGTATTCCATATTACTGTTAGGGTTTTCTAGGCATTGTCTTGGAATGCAGTCTGCCATTGCTCTCCTTCCTATCAATTTCCTTCCTAAGGAATGTAGTTGTGTTATGTTTGTCTGTGTGTGCGTAGATGACTAGTGAGTCCGATGCGGGCTTGAAATGTTCTTGTACAGTGTGGGCAAGGTATACTTGGACTTGTGGGGAGTTTTACTGTTTTTCTATTTTGACGTTTTTGTTCCATCCGTGCTGTTCTACCTGTCTCGCAGGCTGAAGAACTGTGTCAAAGAAGTGTGCGCCAAGCTGATCTGTCGTGAGCAACATTCTCCCAGTTGTCGACAACTATGCCAAAGGATTTCATCGAGTTCTTGAGTGTTGGACATATAAAAAGACACGAAGCGCTGGAGAAGACCATCATGAAATGAGGCATATCGACAAAGAGAAGAAGAGGAAGACTGCGGAGACGGTGGATTCATGATGTAACTGATGGTTTGAACATGACGGCTGCAGAGGCGGACATCTGGCCTATGAGAGAAATTCCGGAGGACTGTTGGGTTGGCAACGTTCTGCCCAGGACAAGCTACTTGATGATTCCGTTTGTAAATCCTTACCAGTAGTCATCTATCTGAAGGTGTGTTTCATTTGACATATCCTTGTACTATGTAGTCCGATAGAAGCCAGGACTTTATGCCTACTGACTAGATCTGAGTATAGAGAACCACTATGTTAACCTATCTGATGATTTACACTTATAGTATGACCCAAGACGTGATTTCACACAGTGGCGGCTCGTGATCGTTTTTGCTGGTGGGGCCAAACACAAATTTTCGGGGAAATCGTGGCTTTGGGTTAGGTTATATTTCAATTTATTAAATAATAAATACGTTACACAATATTTTTGGTGGGGCCCGGCCCCTCTGGCCCTTAATGACGAGCCGTCACTGAGTTCACGTGAAGATTCTCTTATCTTGAACATGCTTATAGTATAGTTAAGCTCAGCATTGCCATTAGGCAATCTGATAGCGGAGAATAAGCACATTGAATCCTTTCTTAACTGTTGTATCATTGAGCAGTAGTATAGCCCACCTCGTCTATTAGTGCTAGGGTGGTTCGTCTAGTTTCTATCTTCTGTGGTTGGAAGAACATTTTCGGTACATATGCTCTTCAATACTTTGTACACCATGACTACAATGCATTGAGTTGAATTACAAAAGCCCAAATGTCGCTTGATCACTGAAGAAGAACCTATACCACGTGTATTACACTCTAATATTGTGTAGATCATTTTCTTTGAACTACTTTATTAATTGTTTTCTGGACGTTAAATTAAAGTTTAAGAAGCTGCTCTTGTCACTTTCTCAGTTCTGGACATCGACAAATGGTTATCTATCAGAATTGTCATGGTCAGTGTCCACTAACAACGGGCATTGCATATTTCCAGGATGGTACATTGCCGGTGTTAGGACACAAATCTGCAATTCATTTTTGAAGAAATATCAACTTCAAATTTATTCGCATTGAGAAGCTTATGTTTCGTATGTAAATTGTTGATCTAGTTTTTAGATTGAGTTTGTGACTGCAAAGCATGGATTCCAGCAACGGAAGAGAACCAAATATTATATCAACATTTTCGGACGAAAACAGTTGGAAGATATCAAGAACCAAAGTTGAATTGCAGAGGCAAGCACTGAAAGAACATCATACACCGGTTGTTATCTTAATAAATATTAGAAGTACAGATAAAACTTCGCCTCAGAACGAGCATAATTACTTGAAACACTTTCGCAAAATTTATGAGGAAAAAGGGTTAGCACTTGCCACACTTGCGCCGTTAAATTACTCATGTCTAGTTTGTTATTTCAGTTATTTAAATTAATGATTACTCCGACTAGTTTCATGCAATTTTTAATATTGAGCGTTCAAATATGTCGATGCCACTCGTTTACTATTATTGCTATTGTGTCTGACTCAATGCTACGAAAGGTACAAAACGGTCGTTTTGATATGTGAATCGTGACGTGTATGAATTGGATTGAAAGACAACAAATGCAGTTCGTTGAACATTTAATGAGAATGAAATACAACCAACCACCAATAACAGCATACAATAAAAGAGATCGGGTACTTGAGCTAAGGGAAGACCAAGAAAAAGATGGATAGACAATCAAGACCACACTAGGCCTACATAAACACGGATATAACACAACAAAGGGCGACTCATCTGCCCTAGAACGCAAATTTAAAGCTCCCACCCCTACGCTTAACGGCAAGAGTGGACAGCCAACTCCATCTTCCACCTGGGAATAGACAATGAATTGGATATTGATTTGATCAGTTGATGCTTACAACCTTCATTGCTGTACATGGGTTATCTGTTACTGATTTCTCCATTTCATGCCTTGGTGATACATGAGACTTCAGAAAGGGCTTTCCATGCTTTTTTTGTCCCTGCAACCCCCAGGTGCAATATTCCATGACATAAATACTGCAGACAGTTCTTCCATCATTTTTCTCTGTGCTATTCTTGGTTTTCTCATCTTTCTTTTCCCCTTTGGTGTTCATGTGACGGTCGTTTTCACTAGATTCATTCACATAACATGTCCAATCCATTTCCATCTTCTTTTATAATGGTAGTCATTGTTTTTTGCTTAGTTGTTTAGATAGGCATGTTGCTAAATATTCTTTCTGGCTGGATTATTCTAATTATTTTGCACTACCTGAGTGGTTGAGGGTAGTCATTCTCCTTGCATCTCTTATTGTCATTATTCAACACTCTAATCTTTAAAGTAAGAGAGATAATATGATACTTTTATAGAGTTAATATATGATGTCTTGGCTATATACCTTCAATTTCCAAATTGGTTTAATCTTGGCAAAGGTAGCTCTATCTTTATTCAAACAAGATTATTTTTTTTTGGATCCAGACGCACTTGAGCTTTCATCTTTTCTGCTCGGTGCCATGACACCATAACCCTTCGGTTTGGTGCCACAAATACTGTTAATCTGGAGAACCTGTGGCTTTTCTGCCAGCATGGAATTGAACTGCACTCACAGGGGGCTTGTCACCCATCGTCCAACGCTCTACGTACATGTTGGGCAGGCAGGCTAAACAAGATTTAATATCTGTTTCAGTTTGGAATATCTTCATTGCACTCCGGACATATCCAGAGGTGCTCCGATCTCCTTCGCAATATCTCCAACAGCGTCCAGCGACTGACCGTACCAGTTCGATTTTGATTGATGAGCCTACTCACGTCCTCCTTCTTCTTTGCATTCGTTCTTTACGACCAATTTTAATCACTCTTTGTGATATGTTTGATCTTTGCCAAGAACGTGTATACGTTACACATTGGTTTGGTAGGCCCCTAAACTTCTACATGCTTAGGACATGTGCAACCGATTTCAGCCAAACCTCCTTAGTCGCCTCTTACGACATGCATGGCAGGTAACTGCTTCTATTCTTTACATCCCAAATTTGGACCCCGGTAACCACTCGGGCGACCCACGTACCTGTTATGTTGTTCTTTTTTTGCTACTCCAATCTTTAAACCCAGCTCCTGCAATCTGTCTCTGTTCTACCTTATTGACTTACTACATAAGCAAGTTATATGAACTGTTCTGTAGGTTTCTAATGTTATGTTTTCAGAACTTAAAAGTATTTACAGTAATGAGAGAACAGTCAGACTTGCATTACAAAAATATAGTCTTGATGTTGAAGATAGGTAATGTGCAGATATACTGCAATTGCTTATTGATGAGAGTACACTTGTTTGAATAAGAATATACCTGTTGGATGAGAATATACCTGTTGGAGGAGAACATACCTGTTGGAGGAGAACATACCTGTTGGAGAAGAACATACCTGTTGGATTAGAGCATACCTGTTGGATGAGAGCATACCTGTTGGAGAACATACCTGTTGGAGGAGAACATACCTGTTGGAGGAGAGCATACCTGTTGGATGAGAGCATACCTGTTGGAGGAGAACATACCTGTTGGAGGAGAACATACCTGTTGGAGGAGAACATACCTGTTGGATGAGAGCATACCTGTTGGAGGAGAATATACCTGTTGGAGGAGAACATACCTGTTGGATGAGAGCATACCTATTGGATGAAAACATACCTGTTGAATAAGAATATACCTGCTAGATGAGAACATACCTGTTGAATGAGAACATACCTGTTGAATAAGAATATATCTGTTGGATGAGAACATACCTGTTGAATAAGAATATATCTGATTGATGAAAATATACCTGTTGGAGGAGAACATACCTGTTGGATGAGAACATACCTGTTGGATGAGAATATATCTGATGGATGAAAATATACCTGCTAGATGAGAACATACCTGTTGAATAAGAATATACCTGTTGGATGAGAACATACCTGTTGGATAAGAATATATCTGATTGATGAAAACATACCTGTTGGATGAGAACATACCTGTTGGATGAGAATATATCTGATGGATGAAAATATACCTGCTAGATGAGAACATACCTGTTGAATAAGAATATACCTGTTGGATGAGAACGCACAGCTTAATGACACTTCTATACTACATTTGAAGGAATTTGGAGTAAAACATTGAAGAGTAAGACAGCTAAACACGTAAACACAAAGTACTACAGTTTTACAAAATACATAAACAGTGACGATAAACAGCAACGTTTTGACCAAAAGACCTTTATCAACAAACAATACAACAAGAATGACGAATTTCGAGGAACACTACAAATGGACGATTACATGTGGAAACATAAACCTATCTAATGAAAATCTGGGAATAAAAACGAACAACGAAATGAGTGCAACACAAAAACCGAAAGTGGAAAAGAAGAGAAACAATAAACAATATAGTGGATAAATGACACATATATGGAGCAAACACACATATAGATAACAAGGCACGAGATAAGACAGTACTAAGAAGCATAGGAATGTAATGCGTTGAGTCCAAGAGGTCGCAAAGTGCCATAGAATGAAATAAAACGGTTCTCCAGGGCGAATCGACTGCTATCATCGGAGGAACATGATCGGATGGCTGTGACCTGGACATCGTCAACTCCTGAATGGCCAGTATCGTTGAAATGAGTGGCCACAGGAGTCACAGAGCATTGGCGAATATCGCGTAAGTGTTGGGCGAATCGGTCACTGAGTCTCTTACCGGTTTCGCCAATATAGGACTTGTTGCATCGTTTGCAGGTGATGGCATAGATGATATTGCGGGACTCACACGTGAAACTGTCTTGAATGGCATACATAGCTTTTGGAAAAGAGTAGTAAAACTGTAGTACTTTGTGTTTACGTGTTTAGCTATTTTTCAAAGTCTTACTGCAGCCTCCACCTTTTTTAAGAGTAAGACAGGAAACATCAGGGCTGAAAGAAGAGTGTTTTCCCCAGAGAGCCACAAGAATCATCAGAATGCATACTCTTTGACACATACTTAGGTAGACTGAACATCTATGGGTATGCCTGTAGTGCTACGTTGTTGGCTCAGTAACCAGCAGCTGAAATTTTTTTGAATCGATCCAGCAATTAAAGTAGTTTGGAATTACAAGTTGTACAAGCAGAATTAGTTGACAGAGCACCCATGAGTTGACAGAACTCTCAAGGGGAGCAAAGAATAGTAACACTGTGACCTACATGGTATGTCGTAAGAGGCGACTGAGGTAGTGGCCTATGAAAGCTACCCTAGTAAATAAAAAGCGTTACAGAAATCGGATGTGCTGGCCTACTTGTAAGCATATAACGGGCACTATCGCTCTTAGGCTCAGATCACATACAAATCACAAAGAGTGGTTAACAAGTGGTAAATATGGAGCATTCAAAGAAGAAAAATTCACCAAAGTTTAATTATGATGCCCAAGCAATCACACATCAAGCTAGCCTTAGTTTGCATTCTCTGTTAGTTTATTTTGGGGGAGACGGGCCCATATTCTTATTCAGAGTTTTAATAATTCAGTTTGTTAATAAAAATAAATAAACTATAAAGCATAATAACAGTTTGAGTCACATGCATATGTTTGTTGAGTTGATCAATTTTTCAATTTAATTTCTTCAACAGGTGGATCACAGTTCAGTGCACTCCTACAGAAGACAGGATTAATGGAGGAGAAGCAGCTGATATTGTCAACACCTTATTTGCATGTATACGCAACAGAGGTGTACATACAAACCCAATAATAATGCATGTATTGGGACATGAAGCACTTCCTATCCACAATGCAATATGTCAGTTTGCAAAGGATGAACAAGACCTGGGAAACCACATTTCTGTATGTTGTTATTGAGTCACTAGTTTTTATAGTGTTTTGATACTATTATTCGTTTTTAGTCTCAGATTTTCATTTTAGGGCCGTTAGGATTTTATTGTTATGTTATGCGATCGACGTCATGGCACATTGGGCATTCCCATGCATGCTCTGTCCTCCGCTGCAGCAGCCATCCTAAAGTCCATTTGCTCACCGTATCCATTAGAAGTTGATTACTATATCTTCTCTCTCTACCACGAAGACAACACTGTCTGGCATGTCGAAACTTAACGTCTAATTCTCAAACTCGTGATTTTATTGTTGTATTCTATATGTAGTGTGCTGTGAAAGAAGTGAAATTCGTCACTTAGGTTGTATCCTTTGCTTGCTAAAGGCCTTTTGATCGAAACGTTGCTGTGTATTGTTCTTGTTTTTTGTAAAACTACAGTACTTTGTTTTTATGTGTTTCTCCATTGCTACATAGTTTTACTGCAGTCTTCCCCTATATCGACAACATATGGAGATCATCGCCTTACATGACATAGACTAAACGTAATACAGTATATACAAATCAATTGTACGCTCAGTCTTACTGTATGGATCAGAGACATGGAAAACAAATACCAAGACAGACAGTTGCATAAAATACCTTGAGAGAAGATGTCTCAGAAGAATTCTCTGAATTCTTTGGGATTAAAAAATACCTAATACTGAGATCACTTGATGCACACGAATTAACAATATCAACAAGGAAATAAAAGTAGGGGGGTGGGGTGGAGAAGAAGTTGTGTGTGCTTATTCTAAGGCACTAGGTAAGCTGTTATTCATTTTATTAATGCTGTTCTTGATGCCATCGCTCCGCCTTTTGCATGGTCTTCTTCTAGTTCTGTAATTTGTTATACTTTTCCTGTGTGGCTCTGTGGTAGACGATACCAAGACATTCTTGTCAGGTGTGCAAAACCATTTAATCTGTTGTTCTTTTACGAATTACATGACTGGTTTCACATCCAGTCGTCTTCTTCTGATTTCTTCATGTCTAATTTTGTTTCTTATTGTCACACCTGCAGCTCTTCTAAAACACCTCATCTCCATCGTTATGATTATTCGCTCATTAGCTGCAGTTATTATTCCAGTGAACGAACAGGTTAAAAAAGACGCTGAGCGCTGGATAGACACACTTTGCGAAAACCGGAGGGAATATAACAAGAAGGGTCCTTGCCTGGAACCCGCAGGACAGGCGAAGAAGGAGGCGAGAATACATGGAGACGAGATTTGGAGGCGGAGATCAACAATATAAGAAGAGCTGGAGGGAGCTGCAGGAGATAGCTAGAGATAGGAAGACTTGCATGAGTTGGTTGAGGCCTATGCCCCAACCCGGTAAAGGCAAGAGAGAGAGAGCTGCAGTTATTGACCATGTTTGACACTGGTAACATAGTGTTGGTCAGAAAATCTTTCTTATAAGATTTGCTTTAGTTTTTAGCTGTATCTCTTTATGTGACAACAGTGGTGTTAACTGCCACAGTGCCTAGTTAGTTAATTTATATGTTCTAGAATTTTATTGTAAGGTATTCTGTTGTCTGCTTATCGCCGTCCTCTGTCTTTATAATATTTATTTTCCTTTTTTTACTCCTCACCCTTGATGTTAACTAAGCTCAAATGGTTCTGGAGAGATTCTTCATTTTCTGCAATCAGTACTTGGTTGTCTGCAAATAAAAGTTCTGAAATATTAATTGCTTTCTTTTTTCCTGCTTCTCTATGTTGTTCATGTATGTTATAAACAGCAGTAGGAAGAGCACACATCCCTGTCTTACTCCTGAATTTACTTTGAATGTTTTTGATGTTCCGGCTTTTGTTCTTATGTAAACTTTTACTTGAATTACAATCAACGAATGTACTTTCTGTCATAAGCTAAACAAAATGATGTTTTACTAATGGACACACCATTTTTTTCGTATTAGAAATCCTATTTCAAGATTGTTAATGATAACTTTTGCAGATTAAAGGTTGCATTCTTGACAGCTGCCCCAAGCAACCTAATGATCTGATGAACAGCATCAAGGAATTCTGGCCCAGTGTTTATGACTTTCTTATACTAATCATATATCTAATCCGAGCTATCTACCCAGAATTGTTCAGCAATGATCTGGATATAAGCGACTACGATATGTTTTGTTGTTACGCTGGTAAGTTTCTTAGTTTATGTTGCAATTCTTCATTGTACTCCTGTCATTCATCAGACCGCGTCATCAGTAGATTCAAAGAACAATATGGTCTCTATAGGTATTTAATTAGAGCCTTTCAAGTTCCAAAGTAGAACCTTCTTTTATAGCATATTTTCTCCTTGTCTTGCCTGCAGATTCTTCAGTGGGTCTCAGTGGCATGGGGTTAGAGTGCTTGTCTTTCATTCTAGAGGTACTAGACTCATTCTTGAATTTAGCAATCATTTTTTTTCCAGTCATCCCTGATCTCAATATAGGTGAGATTGAGTTCTTAGTGCTATCGGAGATGGACGATAAAACATAGGTCCTGTGTTTATGTTGAGCATGTAAAAGAACCCTTGACAGTTGAAAATCGATACAGGTAGGCTGCAAAGCTATTATCCAAACAAAATCGGGGACTGCCTAGAGTAGTTGATAGTAGCTCGGCCTGCTAGCTGTGAGACGCCTCATAGCTCGGGTTCGAACCTACTGTCCGGCATTTGTTCGAGTCCCCTGGTCTTACTCAGGACGATAACGTGAGTACCTCTGAAGTCGGAGAAAATCTGCCTTTATGGCGAGGGAATACTAATTACGAGTACATTGAGCACACGGCTGCCAGTGTAAGTAATTTACAATGTGCACGCTGCTGCCATTGTAAGAAATGGGAAAAAACAGATTTTCACGCAAAAATCAGTTTCAGAGATGAAACTTCGTCTGAGTTGAAAGCGGACGAAAGAAAAAAAAAAAAGAAAAAAAAAAAAAAAATCCAAACAAAATAAATTAAAAAGATAAAATTCGGACACAAATTTTCATTATCTTTAAAATTACATTTAGCACATTTGCGCACTGCAACTGAGAGCTTCCAGCGTAAGAAAGAGATCGGAGTACACATGGTTATTCACTAAAGGAATGATGATATACCTATCAATCAATCAGGGCTCTTCAAGGATGTACTAAGCTGGAGATGGGCTCTGAAAATGAATCTGAGAACTGGCGACGCCCAGACTCAGACAACTTGTTGATATAAAACATGCCAGAAGAAAGTTAACATAAAATCGGCAATGTGCCCTACATCCATAGTCTATCGAGACTAACAGAATGTCATCAGCATCTTATCTTGTAATGATTATTCTCGTTGATTAGAGCATATCTTTTAGTTCATCAAGAACACTTGACTCAGCTTTCATATACTTTGTTTACAACAATTCTAGTTGACCATTTGTTTATATTTGTGAGTTGCATGTGGTCGCCCTGCAACTGTATAGAACACAAAATATATTATTCAATGAATAAATTGTGTTTGTCTGACTTGGATGTATTTGTTGTTTGTTCTTACTTATCAACCAAGTTAACTACTCTTTGCCGCCCGAGTGGTTACCGGGTCCCAAATTTGGGGTGTAACTAATAGAACCACTGTTACCTGCCATGCATGTCGTAAGAGACGACTAAGGAGGTTTGGCTGAAATTGGATGCACGTGTCCTAAACATGTAGAAGTCTATGCGTTTAGGGGTCTACCAAACCAATGTGCAATGTATACACGTTCTTGGCAAAGATCAAACATATCACAAAGAGTGATTAAAATTGGTTGTAAAGAACAACGCAAAGAAGAAGAACTACTCTTTGTTATCATCTGTGTGTTCTGTGCAGAGAACACGAGTATGTTGCACCTCTGTTATGCCTCTATTGCATATAGGACAGGCACATTTACATTTTTTCCAACAGGTATACATATTATCCAACAGAATTTATCAACAGGTATACATATTATCCAACAGGTATACATATTATCCAACAGGTATACATATTATCAACAGGTATAATTTTATCCAACAGGTATACATATTATCCAACAGGTATACATATTATTCAACAAGACAGAAATTTGTATCGAGAGGTAACAGTAAGATTTTATAACCAGAAAAACTCCACTTTAAAGTAACACATCTGAAGTAACACTATAGAATAGTATCAGATCTTAATGGTCATAGAGAGGTCGTTAGAGCGGATTCAGGCCATGTTGGATAGATATTTTGTTAGATATACATATGTTTTTTTTCTTACTTGGAAGTGTCAGTATGTATGTAGAAGGGCATAGGCATCTCTCACTGGGCAGACGGACATAGGCATCCCTCCCCACTGACAAAGAATAGACATTAAGACTAACAAGTAGAAGACAGTTGCACACCAAAGGTTGCAGAATATTAGTAAGAATGCGATGAAGAACGACAACGTGATAGTGCGACAGGAAGTAAGCAAGAAGAAGAGAACATGAATAGATGAAAAATGACCTTCTATAAATGACCAGTAGAATCAGCCTGACAATACCAACTCTGTCAGGTCAGTGATTATAGTACACACAAGATCCATGAAATGGAAAACATATTGTTTGTTGACTAAGGAAGGCTGACGTTTGACAAGCCTGGTATCCTTATGCTTTAGAGAAGATTTAATTCTGTGTCTAGTTGTTGATTACTACAAATAAACTCACAGTGTTAAATTGAGCTGACTTTGCATTGTGGAATTACAGTGTTTCTCATGTTTAAACGTTGCCCCCTATTACATGTAGATTGTATTACCCTTGCTTCTTCTTCTTCAGGGAGATCTGGTCATGCACTTAATCCACTGGGGACCACAAACTGGGCAGTTAGCTTCAGGTCTGTCAGATTTGCTCAAAGCTTAGTTTCCTGGTCAACTGGGTTTGACCACATGTTGCTTCTCAGCTCACCCAGGAGAGGATAGTCTTGCAGGACATGTTTGAGTGTCTGCTTCCCCTTTTGACACCGACAGAGAGTTCTTTGACTTATCTATGTAAGTGTCTGTTGAGTCTGCAGTGCCTATAGTACATAGGTGAAATATAATAACTTGGTTCTTGGAGTAAGTCTTTTCTATAATCATATCCAGTGTTTGCCAGTCTACATCAGATGTTCTCTTAATGAGAGTTTTGACCTCTTTAAAAGACAGTGATTGTTAGATTTGTTCTTTGGCACTGCTTTACTTAGCCAAGACATCGGCACTGTCATTGCCTTCAGTGTCACAGTGAGATAGAATCCACGGCAGATGAATTTCTGCATTTTTGACAGCTGAACAAGTTCTTTTTCTAGGTTTTTTACTGTGCTGTCGGCAGATTTAGCCTCCAGGGTTTGTATATGTTTCATTGTTAAAATTGACTAAATATACCGTTAGCGCATTTTGATCGTTACTGGTTGTTAATTTATTTGTTCACATTCTGTTAGCTTGTGATAGAAGTACATTCATTCATGTGCAAAATTATATGTCCTTCATTAAATTTTGCTAAAAATTAAGGAAACTGCAGCATAATTTGTACATACAAATGTGGACTAAAATAATGAACGAATGTTAATTTGGCCACAAAGTTTTTTTCAATGCTATATTTAATGTTTTCATGTGTTGTAATGTAATTTTGAGGAAAATTAAAAACATTAACATCTATTTAACAGGCACATGGCCACAGATGTATTTTTACTCCACTGTAGACCATATTGTACCATATGAGGGTGTTGAGAAGGTGATTCGTATGCGCAGCAGCATTGGGATTCCTTTAGAGATCAAGTGCTGGAATGACACAGAGCATGCACGTCACTTATTTGTTCATGAAGAGGAATACACTGAGATGTGCCATAAGTTTATAGAAGATTGTCTGAGATTGAGTTAGATTGTCATCATGAATAGATTAATTCTAATCAATTCTGAATAGCATAAGAACTTTGAAAAAATGCTTCTTGTCTATCCTTAACTGAATCTGTCCAATCTAATAATATATATATATATATATATGGCCTTTTTCGTCTTTACAGACGGTCAATTGGCAAGTGTTTTACTGTGACAACTTCTGAGTTTTTGCTTTTCTCTCTTGTCTTTCAGCTCATACATAAGTCTCTTCTCAAAAGATTCGGCACCCTTTCATAATTTGGCTTTCCACACAACTCTGTCATCAGCTAGTTTTTCCCATGTGCTGGGACCTATAGAAAAGTTTTTCATTGAATCTTTGCAGACATCTTTATATCTGAGCAGTGGGCTTCCCTGGTGCCTCTTCCCTCTGAAAGTTCACAGAACAACATTTGTTTTAGTATGCGATAAGTTTCTATTCATCTCACATTCCCCAACCATCTTAGTCGTCCACTGATGAGCATGCCCATGATGGAAGGCAGGTTTGCACGTTGCAGTGCTTCAGAGTTGGTTATCTTGTCGTACCACCTGATGTTCCTAATTTAGCGGAGACATCGAAGATGAAAGATGTTAAGTCTCCTCTCGTGTCTTGAGTAGGCAGTCTCAAGACACGAGAGGATATATATATGCAAGTATCTTAGCTGGCCATGTTTAACCTCTCTCTCTGCCTTTTTAACCCGGATTAGAGAATAGGTCATCAACCAACTCATGCCAAGTCTTCCTATCTCTAGCTATCTCCTGCGGCTCCCTTCAGCTCTTCTTTACATTGTTGATCTCTGCCTCCAAATCCTGTCTCCATGTATTTCTAGGCCTACCTTTCTTCCGCTGTCCCTGTGAGTTTCAGGAAAGGACCCTTCTTGTTATATCCCCCTCAGGTTTTCTCAAAGTGTGTCCTATCATGTTTAATATTAGAGTATAAGTCTAAAAATCAGACCTCAGTTTTCTAATCTCATGTGACAACATCAGGTTTTTTAAAAGCATATTATTACCAGAAGAAATAAACGAGTGTTTACTAGCAAGGGAAGTAATTACATTGTAAATAGTTTGTCCATTACTTATCATATCTGATGTTGTAGAGCAGAATATATGTCAATACATGTATATGTTGTAGAAAGCAGATAATAAAATAAACATACTAATCCATGTGAAAGGAAAATTGTGTTTCTTTTAATGAGCTGTCTCCTCTATCAGATTGCAATTCCAACCAGCGACAAAGAAAAAATGTTTAGTTAGTAATTATTCATCCCATTATTTTATAAATTAGAGTTCTCTGTGACTTTTCTTCTTCGAACGCTACATACCGACCACTTGTTAACCACTCTTTCTTATTTGTATGTGATCTGAGCCCAAGTGCGATTGAAAGGTGTGCCAGTTATGCTACTAGAAGTAGGCCAGCACATCCGATTTCTGCGACGCTTTTTATTTACTATTGTAGCTTCCCTAGACCCATACTTCATTGTAGGTCGCAGTGTTAATATTCTTTGCTCCTTGAGAGCCCGGCAACACACGGGCGCTCTGTGACTGATATACAGTGCTTGTTTCACTCTTTAACAGTACTCTGTTCAGTCGCTTCCTGGCCTTTTGACTAAGATCAAAGCAAGGTGGCAACGGAGAAACTGTTGAATACCAGACTTGATCCACAACCTGTTGTATTTTTGACAGATGTAAAATCAGCACTTCATGCATTCCAGTCCAGAAAATTGCAGACCCTACTGTTTAAACTGTGCAAGCTGCACAGGGTCGTCTTGCAGTGGTTACCGTCTCACTGGAATACCAGGAAATGAAACAGCAGACGGACTAGCCAAGGAAGGTGCTGCAGGAGAGCAACCGGATGTGCCGGTTACCTACCACTAAAAGAAAAGGATTATTAAAACAATCAGAAAGCCACAAATACCAACACAAAACAACTACTATAATATGGGTAGATTGGAACAAGTTGCCATTCTGCACCTTAGAACAGGACACAATAGACTCCGCAGCCACATGTATACAGAATTCAGATTGGCAATTCAGCCATGTGTACATGTGGACAGGCACATCAGACTGCAGAGCGAATATTTCAAGACTGCCCTAAATATAATATACTGAGGCAAACTAACTGGCCTAACGAAACAACACTGACAGAAAACTACACAGACCTCTGTGTGAGCTACAAAAGACAGTGACATTTATACTAGAGACAACATTGAATATATAGACAATAAATCAAGCAAATGAAAGGAAGGACTAAGGTCAAAGTGTAACGGCAAATGATGGGAGCCTTCATAGAGCCAATGAAAAAAATGAAAATCGTGGCGTATATTTTTTACAGGATGTAGCTATCAACAACAGTAAACGAGTAATCGATTTTCTAGGGACCCTTATATGTTCAGTAGTTTGCCATTGCTTTCTGAACGTTGAGGTCTATTTTTACAGTTTGTAAAAATTCAAAGGGAACTAATTTGCTTCCAAACTTGTCCGCAGCAGAATTTGAGTCAGTTATGCTTGGGTTGTGATCGAGCTCACTACTGCTTAAGCTACACACTCACTAAGCTATAGAGCCAATAGGCAACTAAATATATTTTATTATTTTGAACAGCTCTCATTTGAAGAAATGACGATGCTCGGAGTTTTTACTCATTTCAAAAGTAACTGAGTTCACTCGCTGCTGCACTAACGGAAAAGGCCTAACACCAATTTTGGTAAAAAGTTCTTTGTTTTTGTCCCATGTGGAGAAATATGGCTATCATTGATTGATCTCTGATCTCAAAGTAGGTGAGATTTGAGTTCACAGTTCTATCGGAGATGGAAAGTAGAATGTAGATCCGAACTCAAATTGAGCACATAAAAGACCCATTGAGAGTTTAAAATTATTATCAGTAGGCTAGCAAATCAACAAGTCATTAAATCCAATTGAAATAAAATTCATAAACATTTTGACCATCTTTAAAATTACACCTGAGGCCCTAGCCGATAACTGCCTCCATATGTTTGCGATTCTTTTTATGTTGAAGGCTATAGGAGTAAACCTCATCCTCAAGTCAGTAGGGAGGGACCCTGAAGCAGTTGATGGTTAGGGGTATTCTATTCTATCTTCTGGTATCCTCTGCAAACCCTGATTAATTGGAAACTTATGGTCTTTTCTTTGGATGAAAACAGTAGGGTCGAACGGGGGTTTGTGCAAAATGGGGCTGAGCACATTCCCATATTAGCTGACCAGGCTAGGCAAGAAACAACACTGGCCACATGACCTATAAAAACGAAAAATGCCATATTTTTATATGTGTACGATTGCACCTCTTTTAGTGGGGTTTAAACCAGTGACATGCCCGTCTGCCAGCGTGTTCGTAGCGTTGACTACGGGTGACTATCCCTTTGTGTGTACGGGTTCAATTCCGCTGGATGGCAGAAAAAGCCACAGATTCCCAGATTTACGGTGTTCGTGGCACCGAACCGAAGGTTACGATGTCCATGGCACGAGCCGAAGAGCTGAAAAGCTCATGCTTCTGGATCGGAAAACCACACAAAAACCAGTGACATCGAGTTGTCTGTTGACAACAGTTGTCGTTTGTGTGGTTTGTTCTCATCATACTTTGCTGACCTCTATCAATGCTGATCAAAACCATACTAGAAGAAAACGTGAGTAAACAATAAGAAAACAATATATATGGAAAAGTGTCATTAAGAGAAGTATAAAGAACATTTGATAATATATACAATAATGACAAGAGACATACTTCTTCTTCCAATGCTCCTAATCGACCACTTGTTGCCCGCCTGCCCAGCGTTTTCGTATCACGTTGGACGACGGGTGACAAGCTCCCTGTGAGCGCTGTTCAATTACGCGGGACAGGTTCTCCAGAATTACGGTGTTCATGGCACCGAACCGAAGGGTTACAATGTCCATGGCACCGAGCCGAAGAGCTGAAAACTCAAGTGTTTCTGGATCGGAAAAAAAAAATCAACCACTCTGTGTGATTTGTATGTGATCTGAGACCAAGAGCGATTGTACGTTGTGCCAGTTATGCGCCTAAAAGTAGGCCAGCACATCAAATTTCTGATGCTTTTTATATTTACTAGGAAGCATCCTAGGGCCTAAATCAGTCGCCTCTTACGACATGGATTGTAGGTCGTAGTGGTACTACTCTTTGCTTCCGGCACCACACGGGCGACAAGAGACATACAATGTTAAACATCCATTTCCACTGACTTTTAATGGCAGACAATTCTATCCACTACAGTTTTAATATTGTTGCAGAAATACAACAAAGTCGATACTTGTGTACAATAGACAAATATAATTATACCTATTATAAATCTGTTTGCTATATCGAATCTAATATTGATCGATACTACACCAGTTTCTGGGGGCAGATATGTTGTCAGACATTATGAAATATTTATGAAAAAAACAATCGAGTATTGCGTTGTCGCGAATACAGTTTACATTGGCGTAAACAGTTGGAAAATAGATATATTCGATATTCATATTTTGTCGGCTTGCTCAAGGTGTAGGCGGAGAGCATTCTTATAGCATCTTCAGCAGTGACTCATAATTCATTTCATATCAAACAGTCTTCTTTCTTTCCACCATTTACTTCTATAGAGTGTTGGGGGGACTTAGTGATCCTGGTGTGACTGTTCTTCTCTTCCACCATTTACTTTTTATAGAAGTGTTGGGGGTGAAACGTAGTGATTTTGTGTGTGCTTCTTTTAAGGCACTTTGTAAGCTGATATTCATGTTCGTAAGGCTGTTCTTGATACCGTCGCTCCATCTTTTGCGTGGTCTTCTTCTTGCTTTGTACTCATTATACCTTTTCTGTGTGGCTCTCTGTGGTAGGCGATACCAGGGCATTCTTGTCAGGTGTCCAAACCATTTAATCTGTTGTTCTTTTATGTATTGCATGACTGGTTTCACATCCAGACTTTTTCTGATTTCTTCATTTCTAATTTTGTCTCTTATTGTCACACCTGCAGCTCTTTTAAGACACCTCAAACATTGTCAGGTACATATTATTAGTACTGTGACTATAGAATGGACTGTGCCGAGATTTGAACACCGTCAACCAATGCTCATATTTTGCTCATATTTTGCTCATATTTTGTATTTTAGTTATGTCCAACTGAAAGTTATACCAATTTTAAAATGCAAAATGTCACCATGAACACAAAAAGAGCATTGTTCAACACAATCTTTCTCCCACATTATGCTATCAGTGCCAAACCTGAACGCTGACATCAAATGATAGGAAAAAAACTAGTAACAACAGAGATGAAATGTCTAGGCAAAATGCTGGGGGTAACAAGAAGAGACCGCTTGAAATGAAGATATCAGTTTAAAAAAAAGTGGGTGCAGTATCAGTACTGAACTTTATCAAGAAACAAGGAATTAAATGGTTCGGCCACATAAGCAGACAGTGTACCTCAAAGAGCAATGTTGCTCTGATACAATAGATGCAAAGTTAAAGGCCGGTCAAGCAAAAGGTGGACCTCAAAGTTAACAGAGACGATGAAAGACACTATTTATGACGCGCGCGCTCTCTTCTCGTCTCTCTCTCGCGATCACCGCCCATACCGATGTACCAGACCTCCCCATAAATTCTACTCATGTGGAAATCTGATTCATGCAGCTTAGCATTGGTATGTTTTACGTCACATCTTCAGCACCATTTGGAGCTCTGGAGCTTATCCTTCGGCAATGTGTCCGGTTTCAGCCATCGTTTACTCGGTTCGCTCTCCATTCTGTAGCCATCTAGTGATTTTTACGGTGTGGGGTAGCTAGCCCCACATCAAACCTCCTAAGTCGCCTCTTACAACATGCGTGGCAGGTAACAGTGGTTCTATTCTTTACACCCCAATTTGGGACCCGGTAACCACTCGGGCGATGACGCGCTCACAAGGGCTCGTTCTAGAAATCTCTTCTTATCCTGACGATGTACGGCAAAACAGGATTGGAGAAAAGAAACGAAAGAAGTTAATGCATCACAACTGAGATTCATCAAACCTCGCCATAAGACTTTAGTCACATTTGTAGATTGGGTAATGCATCACAACTGAGATTCATCAAACCTCGCCATAAGACTTTAGTCACATTTGTAGATTGGGTAATGCTTCACAACTGAGATTCACCAAACCTAGCCATAAGACTTTAGTCACATTTGTAGATTGGGTAATGCTTCACAACTGAGATTCATCAAACCTCGCCATAAGACTTTAGTCACATTTGTAGATTGGGTAATGCTTCACAACTGAGATTCACCAAACCTCGCCATAAGACTTTAGTCACATTTGTAGATTGGGTAATGCTTCACAACTGAGATTCACCAAACCTAGCCATAAGACTTTAGTCACATTTGTAGATTGGGTAATGCTTCACAACTGAGATTCATCAAACCTCGCCATAAGACTTTAGTCACATTTGTAGATTGGGTAATGCTTCACAACTGAGATTCACTCAAACCGCCATAAGACTTTAGTCACATTTGTAGATTGGTAATGCTTCACAACTGAGACTCACAAACCTAGCCATAAGACTTTAGTCACATTTGTAGATTGGGTAATGCTTCACAACTGAGACTCACCAAACCTAGCCATAAGACTTTAGTCACATTTGTAGATTGGGTAATGCTTCACAACTGAGATTCATCAAACCTAGCCATAAGACTTTAGTCACATTTGTAGATTGGGTAATGCTTCACAACTGAGATTCATCAAACCTAGCCATAAGACTTTAGTCACATTTGTAGATTGGGTAATGCTTCACAACTGAGATTCATCAAACCTCGCCATAAGACTTTAGTCACATTTGTAGATTGGGTAATGCTTCACAACTGAGACTCATCAAACCTCCATAAGACTTAGCACTTGTGATTGGTAATGCTACAACTGAGACTCAAACTATAAGACTTTAGTCACATTTGAATTGGTAATCTCACACTGAGACAAACTCGCCATAAGACTTTAGTCACATTTTAGATTGATGTCACAACTGAACTCAAACTGCCAAGACTATCATTGATTGGGTAATGTCAAGATCACCAAACCTAGCCAAACTTTGTCTTTAATTGAATGCTTCAAACTAGATTCATCAACTCCATAACTTAGTCACATTTAGATGGGTAATGTCACAACTGAGACTCAACCCGCCATAAGACTTTAGCCTTAGATTGTATGCAAACGAGACCAAACTCGCTAAGACTTAGTCACATTTTAGATTGGTAATGCTTCACAACTAGACTCAAACCCATAAGACTTGTCACATTGTGATTGGGTAATGCTCAAACTGAGACTCACAAACCCGCCATAAGACTTAGTCAATTTGAGATTGGGTAATGCTTCACAACTGAGACTCCAAACAGTAAGACTTTAGTCACATTTGTGATTGGGTAATGCTTCACCTGAGATTCACAAACCTGCCTAAGACTTTAGTCACATTTTAGATTGGGTATGCTTCACAACTGAGATTACAAACCTGCTAGACTTAGTCACATTTGTAGATTGGGTAATGCTTACAACTAGATTCATCAAACCTGCCAAAGACTTTAGTCAATTTGTAGATTGGAATGCCACAACTGAGATTCACCAACTGCATAAGACTTTAGTCACATTTGTAGATTGGTAATGCTTCACAACTGAGATTCACAAACCTGCCATAAGACTTTATCACATTTGTAGATTGTAATGCTTCCAACTGAGATTCACCAAACCTCAAGACTTTATACATTGTAGATGGAATCTTCCAACTAGATTCACCAAACAGCAAAGACTTTAGTCACATTGTAGATTGGTATCTTACAACTGAGATTACAAACTGCCATAAGACTTTAGTCACATTTGTAGATTGGGAATGCTACAACTGAGATTCACAAACTCAGTAAGACTTTAGTCACATTTGTAGATTGGGTAATTCTTCACAATTAGATTCACCAAACCTAGCCATAAGACTTTAGTCACATTTGTAGATTGGGTAATGCTTCACACTGAGATTCAAAACCTAGCCATAAGACTTTAGTCACATTTGTAGATTGGTATGCTCATAACTGAGACTCACAACCTGCCATAAACTTTAGTCACATTTCTAGATTGGGTAATGCTTCACAACTGAGATTCATCAAACCTCGCCATAAGACTTTAGTCACATTTGTAGATTGGGTAATGTTCACAACTGAGATTCTCAAACCCCATAAGACTTTAGTCACATTTGTAGATTGGGTAATGCATCACAACTGAGACTCACCAAACCTCGCCATAAGACTTTAGTCACATTTGTAGATTGGGTAATGCTTCACAACTGAGATTCAAACCTGCCATAAGACTTTAGTCACATTTTAGATTGGTAATGCTTCACAACTGAGATTCACCAAACTCAGCCTAAGACTTTAGTCACATTTGTAGATTGGTAATGCTTCACAACTGAGATCTCAAACCTCGCCTAAGACTTTGTCACATTTTGATTGTAATGCATCACAACTGAGACTCACCAAACCTCGCCATAAGACTTTAGTCACATTTCTAATTGGTCAACCTGCATAAGACTAGTCATGATTGAACTTCCAACTGATTAAAACGCAAGTTGTCACATTTGTAGATGAATGTTCACGAATCACCAAAGCCTAAGACTTTGTAATTTGTAGTTGGTTCACAATAATCACAAACTAGATAGTTAGTACATTTGAGATTGACTCAAACTAGTCACAAATGCTAAGCTACACTTTTTTTTTTTTTTTTCATACAGCATCACTTACCTGAGACTGAAACCTTCATAAGATTTAGTCACATTTCTAGCTTAAGATTAGCAACTGAGATAACTTCGCACTAAGACTTTAGTCACATTTCTAGATTGTGTAATGCATCACAACTAGCTAAACTATAACTTAATACATTTCTAACTTGTAATGCTTCAACTTTGAGACTCAAACCTCCTAAGACTCTAAACTTCTAGATTGGTAATGTTCACAACTGAGATTCCCAAACTCCATAAGACTTTAGTCACATTTGTAGATTGGGTAATGCTACAACTGAGATTCACAAACCTACATAAATTTAGTCACATTTGTAGATTGGGTAATGCATCACAACTGAGACTCACCAAACCTAGCCATAAGACTTTAGTCACATTTGTAGATTGGGAATGCTTCACAACTGAAATTCACAAACCTAGCATAAGATTTTGCATTTGTAGATTGGGTAATGTTCACAACTGAGATTCATCAAACCTCCCCATAAGACTTTAGTCACATTTGTAATTGGGTAATGCTCACAACTGAGACTTCAAACCATACCATAAGACTTTAGTCACTTTGTAGATTGGTAATGATCACAACTGGACTCAAACCTCGCAATAAGACTTTAGCACTTTTAGATTGGAATTCACAACTGAGACTCACCAAACCTCGCCATAAGACTTTAGTCACATTTCTAGATTGGGTATAAGCTTCACAACTGAGATTCACCAAACCTAGCCATAAGACTTTAGTCACATTTGTAGATTGGGTAATGCTTCACAACTGAGACTTCAAACCTGCCATAAGACTTTAGTCACATTTTTAGATTGGAATGCATCACAACTGAGACTCACCAAACCTCGCCATAAGACTTTAGTCACATTTTAGATTGGTAATGCATCACAACTGGAACTCAAACCTCCATAAGACTTTAGTCACATTTGATTGTGTAATGCATCACAACTGAGACTAAACCTCGCCATAAGACTTTAGTCACATTTCTGTAGATTGAATGCATCACAACTGAGACTCAAACCTCGCCATAAGACTTTAGTCACATTTCTAGATTGTGTAATGCTTCACAACTGAGACTCAAACCTCCATAAGACTTTTCACATTTGTAGATTGGTAATGCTTCACAACTGAGATTACCTACCTAACCTAGCCTAAGACTTTAGTCACATTTCTAGATTGGGTAATGCATCGCAACTAGACTTCACCAAACTCCCTAAGACTTTAGTCACATTTTATTTAATGCATCACAACTGAGACTCAAACCTCACATTAAGACTTTAGTCACATTTAATTATGAACACCACAACTGAACTCAAACTTCGCCATAAGACTTTAGTCACATTTCTAGATTGTGTAATGCTTCACAACTGAGACTCAAACCTAGCCATAAGACTTTAGTCACATTTGTAGATTGGGTAATGCTTCACAACTGAGATTCACCAAACCTAGCCATAAGACTTTAGTCACATTTGTAGATTGGGTAATGCTTCACAACTGAGATTCACCAAACCTAGCCATAAGACTTTAGTCACATTTGTAGATTGGGTAATGCTTCACAACTGAGATTCACCAAACCTAGCCATAAGACTTTAGTCACATTTGTAGATTGGGTAATGCTTCACAACTGAGATTCACCAAACCTAGCCATAAGACTTTAGTCACATTTGTAGATTGGGTAATGCTTCACAACTGAGATTCACCAAACCTAGCCATAAGACTTTAGTCACATTTGTAGATTGGGTAATGCTTCACAACTGAGATTCACCAAACCTAGCCATAAGACTTTAGTCACATTTGTAGATTGGGTAATGCATCACAACTGAGACTCACCAAACCTAGCCATAAGACTTTAGTCACATTTGTAGATTGGGTAATGCTTCACAACTGAAATTCACCAAACCTAGCCATAAGATTTTAGTCACATTTGTAGATTGTGTAATGCTTGACAAATGGCACATGCACGTAACCCATTCACAATACTTTGGTCACAGTTGTGGATTGAGCGATAATAATAATAATTCCTCTCGTACCGTTATACTTTACATAGGGCCTGCAAGTAATTTCTCCATACCGCTCTATCCTGAGAAACTCGCTCAATCTCCTCCATGGAACTGAGACCGATAATTTCTGCCTCTCTCAGCAAAGTTCGTTTCAGGGTCTCCTTAGGATTGAGCGATAAAGCTGGATATAATTATCGACAACAGTATACCCTCATAGATGCTCATTATTATTTCCCTTTTTCCTGTGCGTCAGTGGGCGTTAGTAACTTAAGCGGTAGTGAGCTCAATCACAACCCCATTCGTACCTGATTCAAACTCAGACAGGCAATTTGGAAGTAAATTGTTTCCGTAGGATTTTACGAAAGGTAAAATAGACCTCACCGTTCAGAAAGCAATGGCAAACTACTGAACGTATAAGTGGTGTCCAGAAAATCAACGACTCGTTTACTGTGGTTGATGGCTACGTCCTGTAAAGGATATGCCACGATTTTCATTGTCCCTGTAAAGTTAATAAGGGACATTGTATTTTTTGTATTTTAAATGGTTTACATACTGTTTTCAAGATTTATGGGAGCTGAAGAAATTACTTGACAAACGTCTTCCAAGTTTTCCATAGCTTAAGAACATCACACATTTGTACTCAGTGGCGGCTCGTCATTAGGGGCTTGTGGGGCCGGGTCCCACCAAAAATAACATGTAACGTGTGTTTATTATTTTATAAACTAAAATATAACCCAACCCACAACCATGATTGTTCCATAATATTTTGTCTGGCCCCACCAACAAAAATGATCAAGAGCCGCCACTGATTGTACTCCAACACTGATTTCACAGCCCCATCTTATATACTTATATGCGCCTAACGTTGAAAGTTACCAAGGTCTTCACTAAGGACTCGCAATCAACCTTCCTTGCCCATAATATGAATCTGTCAAAGTATGCATTATACGGTTTTCAAGCGCCCTTATTACCATTAAGTGTGCGTTTCACGCAACTTCAATTTTCTAAACCGTAAAAACTTTAGAAATGCAACATGTTCCACTTGTCAGACTGTTTAATCGGGTCAGTTTGAGATGACGTCACATGTTTACTGCACCGTGCAAAAATAAGCGTTGAAAATAGTTTTGGAACTAGGTGAAATTCATTACTCGCCGTCAACAGGTCAGTAATTAAGCATGTCTGAAAATGAGAGCTACAGGGTGTTCAACTTAAAAGCAGACTAGGAATGGAGCTAATCTGGCATATATGTATGGAAATGAGAAGGTTCAGTTATGACGTAGTATAGGTCAAGGTTGTGTGGATGTGTAATTGTAGTGCGGGAAGGGGCGATGAACAAATGTGACGTAGGACGAGCTAGTCAGAACCGGTTTAAATAGTAAATAAAGACAACGTGATAGATTATCTGGCAAATTTCGATTTGTCAATGGGGCTGCAATTATCTTGAACACCCTGTATAATGAGATGGCTGAGGTGTCACAGTTATTTCTGCAGATAGAAAATCTCTGAGATAAAAATGAAAATATAGATCTGTGTCATATTTGATAACTATTCAGTTCATGATGGCTGATCGAGTGATTGATTGATAGAACCATCATCATTGCACCTTAGTGAAATCATTGATACTCTAATATCTTTCCCACATAGGAAGATCTCAGAGACAGTGTACGAATTATGTAGCACTAGCGAGAGAGCCCCGGATGTACTTTTGAGGTTTCTGAAGAATTTCAGTTTATTAAGGTAGATCTATCCTCAGGAAGGCTATAATCGTTAATATAGTTCCCAGCTTAATTTAAACCACACAGTTACACTTAATAGGGTTTTAAAAATGATCTGATTAAAAAAATTTTTTCTTTAATATGCAAATTGGCTTCCAATATGGCCGCCGTTACTAAAAATAGATACTTTTTTCAAACAAGATTACTCAGGAGCCAATTGTTTGAAAGCCTTCATTTTTAGCATACATGTTCGCAACAGTCAGTTGGTTAATGTGAAGTAAAATATTTGAATTTCATAAAGAACTTTTTTTTAAAAATGAATTTAAATGATATACCACTCCCAAAAGTGGTAAAATTTCCATTGATCAAACTTGCTTAAATTTAAGAAAATATAGCTATTTTTATTGGTTTGAGATTATATTACTTCAGATTAAGCATTGCATATCTAAGAATATATGTGCCAAATTGCAAGTCAATTAGACCAAAAATGTTTGAGATATCATGTTTGAAAGTTTGACAACAACACAAAAAATACAATTGACGGGAAACTTGAAAAACAAAAACTTTCCACTATTTTACTTACCAGAGTGCTACTAATGACCACCTGTTGTGTACATATCTCATTCTCTGGCTTCTGTGGTATCTAGGAAGCCTTTTCTGATGGCTCTCAGTGTTTTTCTTCTTTTCTGTGTTGCTTTTATTCGAATAGTGTCCTTGATTTTACAGCTTTCCACAGAATAGTATCCACTGGGAAGCCCAAGTTTAGAAAATCTCGTGTTTCTTCCTTGAATATTTGTTGCCACAGAATCTTTGTTTATTTGATCTACCAGGCATCTGTTTGTTACCCATTCTACTTTTAATTAAATATGAATATCTAGCTAGTATAATTTACCTTCCAAATAATGAATCAACGTTCGTTTCAAATGACAAAAGCAATGCCTCAAAAGTTTAAGAAAAATATTTTTACATTCAGAAATGTCCAGTGGTTTCATTTAGTCTCCATGAGAACTTTGGCGGGAATCTAACATTATTAGAGTAGTGTCCCTTAGTGGATATGTCATCGTTCTTGTTATAAATCAATTTTCATAATTAAATCACATTTTATGTGAGGGGTGGAGTGTAGAAACATAGTAACTAAGTGTAAACAATGGTTGCTAAGGAAAATTGTGAGGAGGGTGATCACATAAACATGCATGTAATGAAAACACGAAGGCATTTAGACGTTCAAAAACAATTTGAAGTTGTAGTCAAATGCATGTAGTTTCTAAAAATGCAATAAACTAAAAATGGCAAATGTCATTATTTTTCGTCATTTGGTGAGGATAGATCTACCTTAAAATGAGTTTTGAACGAACAGCGTCTTTACAGTATACCCTTAACGATTTTCAGCTGCCTGTGGTTCTTTTTAACGCACAGCGTGACCACTTGACTTACTTTTATCATCCATCTCCGATAGGACTAGCAACTCACCTTCATTGAAATAAATGATGACTGGAAAAATAACCCGATCGCTCTAAGCGGGAACGAACAGGGTAGCTTTAGAGCAAGAGTCGAACCCCTTACCTCTACGCCAACATATACCCCACCCACCCCCAGATTGAGATGGGATGAATAAATTCGAGTATGAATTGTGTTAGAGGAAATAAAGGCATTCTTCAAGAGGTCTATCTGCCTAGCGTGTTCGTAGCGTGTTGGACTGCGGGTGACTAGCCCTCTGTGAGTGTGGGTTCAATTCCGCGGGCTGGCAGAAAAGCCACAGGTTCACCAGATTCACGGTGTTCGTGGCACCGAACCGAAGGGTTACGATATCCATGGCACTGAGCCGAAGAGATGAAAGCTCAAGTGCTTCTGGATCGGAAAAAGAGGTCTATCTTCTTCTTCTTTGCGTTCGTTCTTTACGACCAATTATAATCACTCTTTGTGATATGTTTGATCTTTGCCAAGAACGTGTATACGTTGCTCATTGGTTTGGTAGGCCCCTAAACCATAGACTTCTACACGTTTAGGACATGTGCATCCGATTTCAGCCAAAGAGGTCTATCTAAAGTCCATCGAGATGACTACGGTGCTTTAACTATGAGACAGGATCATATCAACCTTGCTGGACACTGAGCCTTTTTTTGGTTCTGCGTTCTAAGCACTGGACCACAAGCTTACACGGTCTCTGTGGCTATGTAGTTAGCTCGTTGTCTTGTGTTCTGTGTTCTAAGCACTGGACCACAAGCTTACACGGTCTCTGTGGCTATGTAGTTAGCTCGTTGTCTTGTGTTCTGTGTTCTAAGCACTGGACCACAAGCTTACACGGTCTCTGTTTGCTATGTAGTTAGCTCGTTGTCTTGTGTTCTGTGTTCTAAGCACTGGACCACAAGCTTACACGGTCTCTGTGGCTATGTAGTTAGCTCGTTGTCTTGTGTTCTGTGTTCTAAGCACGGGACCACAAGCTTACACGGTCTCTGTGGCTATGTAGTTAGCTCGTTGTCTTGTGTTCTCGAATGTCGTGGTTCAAACCAGCTCGTCAAGTTACTGTTCACAGTTGTTTCTTTTCAGAGATCCCTTGTATTGTTGAGAGAGCTCGTTGTTGCGCTAGCAGTGAACCAGCTTCAAGGCTGGTGGTCTGAGTTCAACTCCCGCAGTGCGCGTGGAATTTTTCCCGACCGCGATGGCTTTCAGGTCGACCCAGCCTCAACTGGGTACCAGACATGTTCTGGGAAAGTAAAGGCGGCTGGCGTGATGCTGACCACATCACCCATCGTGTGCCGACGGTCAATGAAAATACAGGCCTAACACTGTATTGCCCTATATACCACGAGGTATGAAAGCGTTCCTTTACTTTACCTTTACTTTACCTTTACTTTACCTTGTATTGTTGCTGGAGATACGGAGTTCTTGTCCTTACGTAATACTCGAGGCAGGGGACGACATTTCGTGTGGAAGAAGGACTCGAGCTCATACGGAGTTCTTGTCTTACGTAATACTCGAGGCAGGGGACTTGACATTTCTGTGGAGAAGGACCGAGCCATACGGGCTAAGACGTGGCTTAATGAAGTCAATAATTTCTCTTTAACCCTTTAATTTCATTTTGAGTACTTTAACATATAAATCATGCATGTGTGTTGCCGAGGCCCACGGGGCAGCAAAGAATAGTAACACTGCACCTACAAGGCATGTCGTAAGAGGCGACTCAGGTAGGGGCCTATTGAAGCTACCCTAGTAAATAAAAAGTGTCGCAGAAAAGATGTGATGGTCTACTTGTAGGGGTATAACTAGCACAGCGTACAATTGCTGTTAGGCCCAGATCACATACAAATCACACAAAGTGGTTGACAAGTGATGGATATGGAGCGTTTTAAGAAGAAATATAAATTGGATACATTTGTAGGTTTGTTTACGAGAAACGTCTACTTCTTTATCTACTACGATTAACTTGTGCTATGCTATCACTGCGGTATGTTTCATAAACAGAACGTTTCGCTTGAGTTCTTCAGGAACGAAAGGGAATATATAGGCAACTGTATTCTAAATGCTTCTGTTCGGTAACAGCTTGATATTAAAGAGAGTTGACTATTAAAAAGCATAACATCAAGGAAAATTAAATATTTCGGACACATCAAACGACATGAGTGCCTAGAGAAGATGATTTTGGAGGGAATGATGCCTGGAGGAAGAATGAGAGGTAGACCTAGAAGACGAGGGCGGAAGATGTCATTGACGATCTGAGAATGACTGCTGCTGACGCCGGTCAACTTGCACAGAACGGAGAGTTTTTCAGGACTGCTATCATGGGAGTCAAGTTCTTTAATGGACAAGCTACTTGATGATGATGGTGATGATGATAGAAATAACAAGAACACATCATATTTAATAACGTGAGCAAAAGTGTTTAGTCTTCTGCTGCTAAGAAATAAATCGATGTAGCTAACAATATTGCAGTTTGACTTCAAAAGCTGTAACCTTATTTTAACTAGCATTATTGATATTTTAATCTGATATATTTATTCATTTATCTTCCATCAAGTTGTACATTTAATCTTCATACACTTTCAGCAAAGTAATTTACTTATATCAAGAGAATTGAGGCAAAGTTCAAACAGTTTGCTAATATTGAACGTGCCCTACAGACAGCAACAACTGATGTCACACAAAATCTACTTTCCCGCCTGAAAGTACTAGCGGCTGGCATGGGGGCTCACAGGAATATCCCTGGGACGGGATGCGAACAATTTTTCCAACCCATATATTTTTTGCTGGGTGGGGTGTTTATTCATATCTATCTATTCGTCTTTTTTTACTTTAAGCCCGCTATGAATTAAAACGCAGACTAGTGCGACTAGTATGGCGCTTCTGGCTGATTTTTGTGTGAAAGCATGCTTTTCTTATTATTAGTGTTCCCGCCATAAGGCCTGCATTCTTTAACTTCAATGGTTATTCATGTCTATAATATTTAAACATTTACTTTTTGTTTTTTATAGATTAAAAAAAGTAACATCAGTTTTTCAATGAAGATCAACCCGTATAAATCTCTAGTATATGGTCTTTTTCTTCTTTATAGACTGTCAATTGGCAAGTGTTTTATTGTGACACCCTCTGAGTTTGCGATTGTCTCTCTTGTCTTTACAGACTGTCAATTGGCAAGTGTTTTACTGTGACAACCTCTGAGTTTGTGATTGTCTCTCTTGTCTTTACAGACTGTCAATTGGCAAGTGTTTTACTGTGACAACTTCTGAGTTTGCGATTGTCTCTCTTGTCTTTACAGACAGTCAATTGGCAAGTGTTTTACTGTGAACAACTTCTGAGTTTGCGATTGATCTCTCTTGTCTTTACAGACGGTCAATTGACAAGTGTTTTATGTACAACTTTGAGTTTGCGATTTTTCTCTTGTCTTTACAGACGGTCATTTGACATGTTTTATGACAACTTGAGTTTGCGATTGTCTCTCTTGTCTTTACAGACGGTCAATTGTCAAGTGTTTTACTGTGACAACTTCTGAGTTTGCGATTGTCTCTCTTGTCTTTACAGACTGTCAATTGGCAAGTGTTTTACTGTGACAACTTCTGAGTGTTGGCTTTTCTCTTGTGTCTTTCAGCTCCTACCTAAATCTAAATCTCTAGTATTAGTTTTTCTTTTGTATAGATATGAGAGCTGGACAATAAGCAAAGATATGGAGAGAATTCAGACTTTCAAATAGTATTATCGATATAAAAAAACTAAAGTAAAACTATGTAGCAATGGCGAAACACGTAAAAACAAAGTACCGTAGTTTTACAAGGTACAAAAAAAAAAAAAAAAAAAAAAATTGACAACGACGTTTCTACCAAAAGGCCTTTATCAAGCAACGGATACACCAGAAGGGAGGAAATTCACTTCTTAAACAGCAGACATAACGCATGCAATTGGACAATAAGTTCCTAACTTATACTTTCGAATATAAATGCTATAGACGATTGCTACTGATCTTATACAAAGAACACAAAACAAACGAACTTGTTAGCAATAAAATAACTACGCTGACAGAACAGCAGGCAGCACTTCTGGCAGTGGTCAAACGTCGCTTGACTCGGACCAACTTACAGACATGGTTCCTTCTCAGGCTTCTTCAGGTAACAGACGAGAGTAGTAGGAAAAGAGGAAGGTAGAGAAAACCAGGAACTGAGAACATCATGGTTTGTTCAGGACAGGACTTTTCCAAACTTGTCCGCCTCACACTAGGAATATATCTATTGATGGACGTATATTGTTGATAATTCCATAGCATCAGCCCCACAACTCTAATATATTATTATTAAAATCGTTTTTTTAAAATATGTAAGTAAAAAATGTAAGTATATGGTAGTGACCGACATACATATCTCTAAATATAGACTTTGAGAGGCATTCTTCCATTTCTTCTCTTTCTTCTTTTTATCATCCTTTTTTACTTGACAGCGCCATGATAAGAAAGGATTTATAGAACGGGCTTTTGTGTACGCTTCGTACATGGTGTCTTTTACTGCCTCTGTTGTTTCTGTGATGCACCATTTCCGTAAGCGACCTATTGCCTTGTATCCACTGTAACTGAGTAGCATTGCCCTTTGAGGTGCACTGTCTATTGGTAATCTGCTTATGTGACCGAATCATCTAATTTGTTGTTTCTTGATGAAGCTCAGTACTGATGGTTGAGAGCCATTTTTCTATTTTTCTCTAATCCTGTTTTGTCACACAGTCAGGATAAGATATTTATAGAACGGGCTTTTGTGTGCGTTTCATAGTTTTTTCATTGACTCTGTTATTTCTGATGTCCACATTTTGCGTGGATGGCCTTTTGCTTTGTATTTACTGTAACTGAATAGCACTGTCCTTTGATGTGCACTGTCTGTTCATAATCTGCTAGGTGGCCTAATTATCTAATTTGTTGTTTCTTGATGAAGCTCAGTATTGATGCTTGAGAGTCATTCTTCTTCTTTTCTGTAATCTTGTTCACAGCGTCAGGATAAGAAGAGATTTCTATAACGGATTTTTGTGTGCATTTCATAAATACACCTTTTCATCGCCTCTGTTATTTCAGAGATCTACCTTTTGCGTGTATGCCCTTTTGCTTTGTATCGACAGTATCGGAGTAGCATTGCTCTTTAAGACCGAACCATTTGTTGCTTCTTGGTGAAGCTCAATACTAATGGTTGCGATGCAGCATTACTAGTATACAGTACAGGGATATAGAATACAGTGAATAATATAGAATACAAGAGAAATAATTTCACATAATATATATTATTATATCACATTGTTTGTTACAGACAAGCCTATAAATCAAGACAAATTCAGACCATGAGTTCACACACAACTCACTACGGACTGTCTCTCTCTCTCTTCCCAACAATAAACAAACCAAATGCACACAATATTTATCAGCAAAAATAGACATTTATTCACGCTATGACAAACAAATTACATTACATGAGTATTAAAAGTAAAACAATATCTTTCTGCATTGATTAATTAAACATTCCGAAATAATTTATATTTCATCATTATATTTCATCAATATTATTCATCAACATACCTGCAGAAATAGTCTTGTTGTAGGGGCAACACCAGTGCTAGGTCATATTTTATCAACATACCTGCAGAAATAGTCTTGTTGTAGTGGCAACACCAGTACTAGATCTTATTAAGAATAACAAACCAAATGGTTTGGACATGTAACACGATTACCACCCAACAGTACCCACCCCACATCAATCACTACTGTTCAGATACAATGGTTACAAATCCAAATGACCCCCGCCCCGCCCCCCACCCCCGCCCCCACTCCATCCTTTCCCCCATTACCTCAAACGATGGATGCAGAAATATCAGACGGTAGGAACCACAATATACGAGGCGCACTCGAGGGTATTTGTTACTACTCTTCCCATAACCCTGACGCTTAATGACACAACAGGAAAAGAGGAAAAGAACAGAGAAATTAGAATTATTACACAAAGTATTAGCTTATTTGTCAGCAATTGAAAACTTTTTGAGTTTTCGTAGCGAAGTTTTCGTAACACTGAACTGAATTAACCCTTTCACCTCGTAATTTGTTTTACCTTCAGACCAGGGGCGGCTCGTCATTAAGGGCCAGTGGCGCCCGGCCCCACCAATAATCGAAAGGGGGAATAACATTCCGAAATAGTAAATACTAAAAAAACATGATTTTTCCGAAAATTTGTGTCTGGCCCCACCAAGAAAAATGCACACGAGCCGCCACTGCTTCAGACACATTTATATTGCAATATTTACCGAATTAGCAAGTATATTGGCGTTGCGTCACCTTTAAAAGTACTGCGAGCCATTATATATGTTTAAAAGAGCGAAATAGTTAAATATATATTTTTGTCTACCAGAGACCAAACATTCGAATTGAAGTTTGTTTTACAATCGAGTAGAATTAGTCGATTCCTTCGTTCGTGTGTTGTCGGGTCCCTCAAGGAAAGCAAAGAATAGTAACACTGCGACCTACAAGGCATGTCGCAAGAGGCAACTACGGTAGGGCCTAGGGAAGCTACCCTAGTAAATAAAAAAACGTCTCAGAAATCTGGCCTACTTGTAGGCCCACAACGTACAATAGCTCTTAAGCTCTTATTTATCTATATATCTATATTCTGTGATCCTGATTATTGTAATCTTATAATAAATCACAATGCAAAAAGGCTGTATATATATATATATATATATATATATATATATATATATATATATGTGTGTTATATATATATATATATATATATATATACTAGAATGACTAGGATGGAGGTTTGTGTTTAATAGGAAGATAGCGTTACAAATGGCAATAAATAACACAGAATGTGGACAGTTACCAGTCTAATCTCTGCACGTACTACCATGCATGACAAGAGACAATATTGAAGATCCATCACAATCTACCTTTGATGTTGAGATCGAGCTTGATCTGATCTGATCTGATTGTGTCACCACTATTAATCGCTCACATTTCCAACGTTAATACGTTCCGTAATTGATACATTGCCAGAGACAGTCGATCGGCCTCTATGGTTAAGGTAAATATGTGAGGTAATTGAAGTCTCGCTGTTTTCAATCCGATAGTATTGCTTTAATAAAGCTTCTATTTTGGTCAGTAATTTCAACTTTTTTTGTGTTTGAAAAAAAAGTTTTATTTTTGAGTCCTTTCTTTATTGCTGTTTAAACAGTTGCATAGCTGCCTGCGAAAAGTTACCAACAACACCAAAAAAGACAGTCACAAACTTCAGCATAAGAAAGAATGTTGGTACAGAACCTTGTTTGAATTACGTTGAGAAACAAAGAATGAAGTGATTTGGTCACTTAATAAGAATGCATCCAAACTCCACAGTATACAGTCTTCTATAACAGAACATCAGGGAAGAAGACGAGAGGAAGACCACTAAAAAGATGGTTAGATGGCATAGCAGAATCCTATCAAAGAGCAAAAATAACAATCATCCAATCCACCAGAACAGCGCAAGACAAAAACAGAAAACCACGACACTGAGCAATAACACGGTAGCAGTGTGATGACAATAGAAGAAAAGAGGATGCGCACTTGCATCTCTAACGTCTTTGCTTGATAACCTTTTGTTTAAATCTTTTCTGTAGCTTGTATTTGTACTTGTAAAACATTTTACCACGTTTTTTGTTGTATCTTGTTTTATCTCTGACTGTGTCAACATACACATGAGCATGTCCTGTAAGACTGTCCTCTCTTGGGTGTGAGCTGGGAAGCAGTATGTGGTCACACTTGAAAACTAAACTTTAGAGAAATCTGACAGACCAGAATCTGACTGCCCAGTTTGCGATCCACAGTGAATTAAGTGCATAAACAGAGATAGCAGAAGAAGAAGAGGAAGAAGTCTTAACTTACTTCGTCGTTTCTTATTTTGTCTTTGTTGTCTAGTTTCATCGCATTATTTCCTTCTATTCTGCAATATTATCAATGTACAATAATTTGCTCTACGATTGTCTGCTGAATGTAGCTCATTCTAACTTTCCAAATAGAATAAATAGTGCAATAGTGCAAGAATTGTGCAACATTAGAACATCATTACTTTCTCAACACTTACAAACACTACCAGATATCTTATGCATAATACTAACATATAACAAAATAATAAATAGAGGAATCATTGTGAAAGTAGTTCAACCGTTTAACGTTAGCATTTTTAATATACAAATATAAATATTATTTTGTAGGTTGATTGGGGAGGAGGGGGTATCTTTGTCTTTGTTGTGGCGGTTTTTTTGTTTGTTCTTTGTTCGATCCAGAATCACTTGAGCTTTTCAGCTCTTCGGCTCGGTGCCATGGACATCGTAACCCTTCGGTTCGGTGCCACGAACACCGCAAATCTGGAGAATTTATGGCTTTTCTGCCAGCCCGCGGAATTGAACCGAACTCACAGGGATCTTGTCACTCGTCGTTCAACGCGTTACGAACACGCTGGGCAGGCAGGCTGTTGTGGCGTTAACGAAAAGTGCTGGCTTCTCGCTCTAAAAGAACTCGGTCCCTTCTCCGCGCGGAGCGATCGAGATATAAAAAAAAATAGATTGCTAATCTCAATATAAGTAAAGTCTATAGTGCGATTACAAATGTTTGCCCCTGTTTAAATATCTATAACTCTGCCAACCATTTCAACTACGATGATACAATTTTTGTATTTGCCCCTGTTTAAATATCTATAACTCTGCCAACCATTTCAACTACGATGATACATTTTTGTATTTGCCCCTGTTTAAATATCTATAACTCTGCCAACCATTTCAACTACGATGATACATTTTTGTATTTGCCCCTGTTTAAATATCTATAACTCTGCCAACCATTTCAACTACGATGATACATTTTTGTATTTGCCCCTGTTTAAATATCTATAACTCTGCCAACCATTTCAACTACGATGATACAATTTTGTATTTGTCCCTGTTTAAATATCTATAACTCTGCCAACCATTTCAACTACGATGATACAATTTTGTATTTGTCCCTGTTTAAATATCTATAACTCTGCCAACCATTTCAACTACGATGATACAATTTTGTATTTGTCCCTGTTTAAATATCTATAACTCTGCAACCATTTCAACTACGATGATACATTTTTGTATTTGCCCCTGTTTAAATATCTATAACTCTGCCAACCATTTCAACTACGATGATAAATTTTTGTATTTGTCCCTGTTTAAATATCTATAACTCTGCCAACCATTTCAACTACGATGATACATTTTTGTATTTGCCCCTGTTTAAATATCTATAACTCTGCAACCATTTCAACTACGATGATACAATTTTGTATTTGTCCCTGTTTAAATATCTATAACTCTGCCAACCATTTCAACTACGATGATACATTTTTGTATTTGTCCCTGTTTAAATATCTATAACTCTGCAACCATTTCAACTACGATGATACATTTTTGTATTTGCCCCTGTTTAAATATCTATAACTCTGCCAACCATTTCAACTACGATGATAAATTTTTGTATTTGTCCCTGTTTAAATATCTATAACTCTGCCAACCATTTCAACTACGATGATAAATTTTTGTATTTGTCCCTGTTTAAATATCTATAACTCTGCCAACCATTTCAACTACGATGATACAATTTTGGTATTTGCCCCTGTTTAAATATCTATAACTCTGCCAACCATTTCAACTACGATGATACAATTTTTGTATTTGCCCCTGTTTAAATATCTATAACTCTGCCAACCATTTCAACTACGATGATACAATTTTTGTATTTGTCCCTGTTTAAATATCTATAACTCTGCAACCATTTCAACTACGATGATACAATTTTTGTATTTGTCCCTGTTTAAATATCTATAACTCTGCCAACCATTTCAACTACGATGATAAATTTTTGTATTTGTCCCTGTTTAAATATCTATAACTCTGCCAACCATTTCAACTACGATGATAAATTTTTGTATTTGTCCCTGTTTAAATATCTATAACTCTGCAACCATTTCAACTACGATGATACAATTTTGTATTTGTCCCTGTTTAAATATCTATAACTCTGCCAACCATTTCAACTACGATGATAAATTTTTGTATTTGTCCCTGTTTAAATATCTATAACTCTGCCAACCATTTCAACTACGATGATACATTTTTGTATTTGCCCCTGTTTAAATATCTATAACTCTGCCAACCATTTCAACTACGATGATACAATTTTTGTATTTGCCCCTGTTTAAATATCTATAACTCTGCCAACCATTTCAACTACGATGATACAATTTTTGTATTTGTCCCTGTTTAAATATCTATAACTCTGCCAACCATTTCAACTACGATGATACATTTTTGTATTTGTCCCTGTTTAAATATCTATAACTCTGCCAACCATTTCAACTACGATGATACATTTTTGTATTTGTCCCTGTTTAAATATCTATAACTCTGCCAACCATTTCAACTACGATGATACAATTTTTGTATTTGTCCCTGTTTAAATATCTATAACTCTGCCAACCATTTCAACTACGATGATACATTTTGTATTTGCCCTGTTTAAATATCTATAACTCTGCCAACCATTTCAACTACGATGATACATTTTTGTATTTGTCCCTGTTTAAATATCTATAACTCTGCCAACCATTTCAACTACGATGATACATTTTTGTATTTGTCCCTGTTTAAATATCTATAACTCTGCCAACCATTTCAACTACGATGATACAATTTTTGTATTTGCCCCTGTTTAAATATCTATAACTCTGCAACCATTTCAACTACGATGATACAATTTTGTATTTGTCCCTGTTTAAATATCTATAACTCTGCAACCATTTCAACTACGATGATACAATTTTTGTATTTGCCCCTGTTTAAATATCTATAACTCTGCCAACCATTTCAACTACGATGATACAATTTTTGTATTTGCCCCTGTTTAAATATCTATAACTCTGCAACCATTTCAACTACGATGATACAATTTTGTATACAGACTTGAAAAATGAATGACCTTACCAAAAATATTTGTTTTGTAGATTGTACAGCTTATTTCCATGTTTGTTTATATGAGGTATATAAAAATCTTGTCAGTGTAACAGGACATATTTGTTCAAGATTTAACATCTTCACACACAAACACAATGGCGCCAATTTTAAGATGCAAACACGTCACCATGAACACAAAAAGAGCAAAGTTCAACACAATCTTTCTCCCCACATTATGTTACCAGTGCCAAACCTGGACGCTGACAACAAACGATAGAAGAAAACTAGTCACAACAGAGATGAAGTGCCTACGCAGAATGCTGGGTGTAACAAGAAGAGACCGGTTGAGAAATGAAGACATCATGAAAAAGTGGGTACAACATCAGTACTAGACTTCATCAAAAACAACAAATTAAATGGTTCGGCCACGTAAGCAGATTACCATCAGACAGTGCACCTCAAAGAGCAATGCTGCTCCGATACAATGGGTATAAAGCAAAAGGTCGGCCACGCAAAAGATGGACCTCAGAGATAACAGAGGCGACGAAAGAGACTATCTACGAAGCGCATACTAGGCCCGTTTTAGAAATCTCTTCCTGACCTGACGCTGTGAGGCATACAGGATTGGAGAAAGAAAGAAAGAAACACACAAACTTCTGCGTTCAACAAAATATTTTCTCGTGCTCACTGTTTTTGTTGTTGTTTTGTTTACCGTTTAGAAGCTGGTGTCACATTTGAACGGACATGCTCAGAGGTAAAGTCTATACCAATACAGGCAGTGGGTGAGCTCTTCCAACGTCCATTATTTGTAATATATCACCATTTACCAGAAACGTTGGCTGATTCTCTCTATATTATAGAAGGTGATTGAAAGTAAATTTCTGCACACTTTAAAGCATTGCATTGAAGATGTACTTATATTTTAGTTAATAAGTTGATCATGGGAGACTTTATCAATATATTTCAAACCCGGAAAGAGAACAGGGCATGCTTTGGGTTTGAGTAAACGGTCATTTCGTCGGTGGAGACATGAATCTAGAATAAAACCTCCAAACAATAAGCAAATAGCCTGTAGAAAGTCAATTGTAGATAGCTTTGACAAGAAGGTTATACAATTTTTCCACATGTCAATGCTAACATGTCTATGTTAATTATATACATGGCACCCATTGCTATACGAATATGGATCCGCCTTTGATGATAATCGTTAACCTATATAAAGTGTATTACTGTAAATTTAGTTCTTTAGCACAGCTTTGCTACAGTTTTCGCAAAACCTCAAAGAATTTCGCCGATATGTAAAATCTAAGTTACATTTCGACCTGGCAATGACATATTCCTTTGGTCAACGTAAATATAAGACTGCACGCAAAATTTCATAACAATACAATAGATACTTTTCGAGAAAATTGAACTTGAATGAAGGTAAACATTTGTAAACGGACTATAGTTTCTAGTCCTATCGGAGACAGACGATAAAACGTAAGTCCCGTGTTCAAGTCGGGCACATGAAAGATCCTTTGGCAGTTGAAAGTTGATACGAGTAGTCTTCGAAACGGATGCTTGGGAAGAATTCATTAAAATATTAAAATAAAATTCCTTTCACCATCTTTAAAATTACACCAGATCCTTGACGATGCTACGGAGCTTGTGCACTGTTGCTGACATTTTCCCCGTACTAGAAAGAGGTAAAAGTAAACACGGTTATTCACCAAAGTGCAAGAGCGATGGTCCTGTCACGAAATCAATCACCCAATCACTTTAAATATCTATTCTATGTATTAATGTTGCCGATACGTCTGCGACATGTTCAACATGTAAATTCAAAAGTTATCGTGTTTCATTTCCCTTGGTAGTTGTGCATTGACTAGTGTTGTTTTAACATTCTTCTTCTAAGCAGGCAGTGATCTAACGATATCCATATATTATTACACTATCACATGACTAACATTATATACTCAGAATATGCACGCACTTAAATCTGATCACACAGTTGTCAAGTTGCCTTTTTAAATATTTCTTTATTATTATTAGGTCACACACTCAAAATAGGTTAGGTCGTGACCCCTAGGTTAAGTTTAAACTTTTCAATCAATTTTGTTCAAGGTTACTTTGGCGTAAGAGGCGTCATTTATTTCCTTTTCTAAGCAAATTTCAAATGTTTCGAGAATTATACAAATATTAAAAAATAATGAGTCAAGGCAATAACAAAGTTGTTTTAAAAAAAATTTAAAATTATTTTTTATATTTTATGCGTCGAAGTTCAAAGTTACAAAAGTCTTCAAGAAGAGCAGTTAAGATACATACATATCATATATCTCTACTATAAGATTTGCTCATTAGAGGCGTGTTTCAATCAAATTCTGTTTTTTGTTTTTAAATTTCTATCAACTCAAAAAATAGACTTTGGTCTATTGGTCTGACTGTTTAATATCGTTAGTTAAGCCCCCTGTGAGTGTGGTTCAATTCCGCGGGATGGCAGAAAGGCTACAGGTTCTCCAGATTTACGGTGTTCGTGGCACCGAAGGGTTACGATATCCATGGCACCGAGCCGAAGAGCAAGTGCTTCTGGATTGAAAAAAAAATCGTTAGTGCGAGATTACGTCATATGTTTACCGTACTATATTAAAATAAACCACAAAAATAATTTCTGAGCAACAACGTGGAATTCATTACTTATCAATAAAACGGACGTCATTCATGATCTTTGATAATGAGAATCTGAAGCGATAGTTGTTTCTACAGTTGGAAAAACTTTCCGAGTTCAAAAATTGGAGATGTAGACCGTCTTCATGTTTGTAAACTATTCAGTTTGAGGTTAACTTTGACCTAATGTCTATAATGTTTTAATTAGGACATGCCAGCAACAGGGAGGCATTATAAAGTTGCACTTTTTTTTCCGATCCAGAAGCACTTGAGCTGAAAGCTCTTCTGCTCGGTGTCATGGACATCGTAACCCTTCGGCTCGGTGCCACGAACACCGTAAATCTGGGGAACCTGTAGCTTTTCTGCCAGTCCGCGGAATTGAACCTGCACTTACAGAGGACTAGTCACCGTAGTCCAACGCGCTACGAACACGCGGGGCAGACGGGCATAAGTTGCATTAATAAGGTTGTTCTTAAGGATAATGTACGAAAATGTACAAATCTGAGGTGGTCAGACCGGATCAGATCAGATCTGGAGAAAACCGTGTGGGGAGACTGCGGTAATACTGAGTAAATGACCGAGTACTTTTTTTTCATATTTATAATTTTGCATTACTTATGTAATTCATGTATATACCAGACTTTGTTTAATCACCCAATTTTAAGGACGAAAGGCTAGTAGCTACTAAAACTTGGTTCGCCAAAAAAGTGAAATGATTTCAAATTCGCGTTGCCCAAGCTCAAAGACTAAGTTATCAACTATGATATAAATGTTTCAACATTACTTTACAAAATGATCTCATCTGAGGCTGTAACTATTACTGTAACAATTAATGTATAATTATAATGCAAGCTAATAACATGTCAAATTAGGATCATATAATTCTCTGTGGATCTTTCTTAGTTCATTTGGTGAGTTCTTGTGTCCGCTAATTTTGTATTTGAATATGCATCCGTAGGGATCAAGTTTGGTCCAGCTAAATTCCGCTTCACCAATCCTGGGAACTGATGCTCTGTCAGCTACCAGACCGGTTACATAAACATCTTCTAGTAACAAATTCTTCATATATAGAGATTCTACATACAGTCTTAGAGCGGCTGTGGTTGTCATAGCATAGGCGGTTCCAGAAACGTAGTTTGGGAAAATTTTATGTGGGTATCTTGTCTTGTGACATACCACATATTTTTCTGATCTCTAAACGGCTCTGTATTGTGATGGACAGAACCCATGATAAATACTGGCCCTCTTCTCAGTTGTTCTCGAATCTTCTCTAGCAAACGTGGTATGTTTATGTATGTGTCATCGTCTGCTTTCAATACAAATGTCGAATCTAAGCAGAAGGTGCTGACCCATTTCATCAAAGCCACCGTCTTCAAGCTCAAATTACGATATGAGTCTACAAAATTCTCTTGAACGATATCTCCAAATTGCAATAACTCCTCGTCAATTTTTTTCTGAATGGTGTAATCTTTCGTTACACCCAAAAAGAAAAGAACAATCGCATTATTTGCTTGATCATTTGCATATTGTCCCCAAGTATCTCGTATTGTCTGACGAGCTTCAAAATTGCTTGCACGACTAGGAACTCCAACAAAAAGCTCTACCTTTCTATCCGTGCAGACGTTTTCAACATTATGAATATAAATGAAATCGTGTGAATTTATCATTCTTCTACCGCCCACAGCCACTTTTTTTCCCGAAGATGTCAAGAATTGTGAAAACCCTGGGCGTGGCATGAACATCGGGAAAATCCTCTTCTTGCCATCTGTTAACGCCATTTGAGTTATCTTCTGAAAGTATGCTAGCTCCTGGATCATTCGAAACAAATAATAGACTATTCTGAGATTTGTCTATTTTCCAAGAAGGCAGTAAACGATCTGTAGAAGACTCCAAGTTCTATGACTTGAAATGAACTCTTTCTTTGAGGTGAGACTTTCTAGAATCCGAAAATACACTCAGAAGAAGCAAACATCCAACAAGAAAAATGGAACCAAGGACGTATCGGGCGAAGCTGTACCTGAAGCAGTCAAGTCTGTGACTGAAATAAAAAGAACCAAAAAAAAACATGAGAAAACTATTGTTTTTGTAGTAACTAATCTAGTGTGACTTAACTTTAATATTTTTTTTTGATATTAGCGGATCTAACCAAGACGAGCAGCACCATGATGATAGATCTTGCTCTTTTATGTTCATATTAGTAGATCTAACTCAGAGGAGCAACACGATGATGATAGATCTTGCTCTTTTATGTTCATATTAGTAGATCTAATATGAACAGAGAGCAGAGAGAACATCCTATGTATCAGCTCCAGTCTCCAGTTTTACCTGCAGCAACTGTGGCAAGGAGTGCCACTCCAGAATAGGCCATTACAGCCACTAGAAACGTTGTGATTCATCGCATAACATACTACGTGACGCAAGACCTATTGCCTCCTGAGACAAAGAGGCCAAGGATGAAGTAGATCTAACTGAGAGGAGCAACACGATGATGATAGATTTCACTGTTGTATGTTCATTATCCCTGAGTTCGTTCGTGTTTCTTATTCAGTCACATACGCCGTAGCAGATATAATGCGTCTTTCTTCTTCTACTTTTGTCGTCACACTGCTACCGGGTTGTTGCCCAGTGTCGTGGTTTTCTGTTTTGTCTTGCGCTGTTCTGGTGGCTTGTATGATTGTTATCTTTGCTCTTTCACAGGATTCTGCTACGCCATCTAACCATCTTTTCCGTGGTCTTCCTCTTGCCTTCTTTCCTGATGTTCTGTTGTAGAAGACTCTGTATACTGTGGAGTTTGGATGCATTCTTATTAAGTCTTTGACAGATCGAAATGTGATTTCTATAAGTGTTGTTTGAAACAGCTTTTCATCCCCCTAATGTGCCTGCCTCCGATTTATATTTTTATCGAGATTTACTTTCACGTAGCGAGAGCGTGCATGATCCTGATATTCTCGTCATTCTATTTAGACTTTGTAACTACCTTTTGTTTCTATTTGTTGAAAGCAAGTTTGTCTGACTCATTTGTCAATATAAATGACTTGTTTCAGACGGACCTGATTTAATGATTCTATTTCTCGTGTCACTGAATGTGACATTTTGGACACCACGTACACTTGGTTGAGTTTCTCATTTTGGGCTTGGGAACGCTAGATCGTAGCCTAGTTTTTTGTCTACGACTGCAGTTTGTCTTTCCAAAATTTATGATAAAATTTGACTTTGTTTCTAGGAACGTGACACTCCATTTTAAATTAGTTCTGCATCTTTCTCTACCAGTGGTCGCGACTGTGAATGAAAATCATTAGGCGATTGCATTCTCTTCTCTACTAAGAACTTCAGTCATCAACTGCATCAATCAAAACGAGTTATCGATTTTATAGACACCATTTAGGGCCCTTAGAACTTTGCTTGAATTACATTGAGAAACAACGATTGAAGTGGTTTGGTCACTTAATAAGAATGCATTAAACTCAACATTATACCGAGTCTTTACAACAGAACATCGGGAAAGAAGGCAAGAGGAAGACCACGGAAAAGATGGTTAGATGGCGTAGCAGAATCCGGTGAAAGAACAAAAATAACAATCACCAAAGCCACCAGAACAGCGCAAGACAAAAACAGAAAACCACAACACTGGACAACAACCCGGTAGCAGTGTGACGACAAAAGAAGAAGACAAGGAACTTATTATTTGATTCTACATGTTGTGTGCTGTGTGAGAAGCGAAATACTTTACTTCTCTTCTATCCTTTGCTTGATAAAAACCTTTTGGTCGAAACGTTGTTGTGTATTGTTAAATAGCTAAACACGTAAAACAAAGTACTATAGTTTTACAAAATACAGAAACAGTGACGATAATGGACTGTTTCTGTATTTTGTAAAACTATAGTACTTTGTTTTTACGGGTTTAGCTATTTTTCCAAGTCTTACTGCAGTCTCCACCCTTTTGTGTATTGTTACTGTTTTTGTATTTTGTAAAACTATAGTACTTTGTTAGTATGTGTTTCGCCATTGCTGCAGTCTTCCTTATATTTTACTGCAATCTTCCCTTATATCGATAATACTTATACGTTCAGTAGTTTGTTATTGTTTTCTGAGCGGTGAGGTCTATTTTACCTTTCGTAAAAAATCCACGTGAATGAATTTGCTTCCGAACTGTCCACCGCAGAGTTTGAAACAGGTACGCTTGGGTTGTGATCGAGTTCCCTACCGTTTAAGCTACAGACGCCCACCCGCGACTAGTTACGGTTGGTTAACTCTATCAGAAGGAATCTCTGACAATTGTGTTCAACTATTATCTCATGAAGAATGTCTAACAGTGGCTGTAGTTTAACATAAGAAGCGATTTGGAAGCTCTTATATACATTTATACCAGCGTTTTCCAAACTAGGGTCCGCGGACTCCCGGTGGTTCGCGAGGTATTTCACAGGAGGTCCTCAAGCGCTTGAAGAAATATTATATTATGATCTTTAACATTTCAAACAGTAAAGTAAATTTTAAAAAATATGTATAAAAACAATGGTAAATTAGTTCCTTTACAAAATTAAAGGACCGACCAGACCGAGTCTAAATGTCTGACATGACAAAATGAAAGATCTTTTGAAGTTTTTAACATTGAGAACATTAAATTTTATTTTTTAATCTTTCTAATGAGTTTTGCCCGAGCAGCGGCTTTCCAGCCTACTCTTCTTGATTTTGAACTGCCAAGGTTTCTTTTACGTGCAAAACTTGAACACAGGACCAAAATTGTATCGCCCGTCTCTGATAGGACTAGGAACTCGATCTCACCTGCACTAAGAACAGGGATCTCTGGAACAATATCCCGATGGCATCAGAAGGAAGCGAACCGAGTGCCTTTGGAACGAGAGACGAGCACTGAACCTCTACGCCATAGAGACCCCTCAATAAGTAGACGTGACAGTAGATGTGTGTTAGATTCAAGCAAGTAGAAAGAATATTCAACATAATCTTTCTCCCAACATTATGCTGTCAGTGCCAAACCTGGACACTGACATGAAAGGATAGAAGAAAACTAGTCACAACAGAGATGAAGTGTCTACGCAGAATGCTGGATGTAACAAGAAGAGACTGGTTGAGAAATGAAGGCATCAGGAAAAAAGTGGGTACAACATCAGTACTAGACTTCATCAAGAAACAACAAATTAAATGGTTCGGTCACATAAGCAGATTACCATCAGACAGTGTACCTCAAAGAGCAATGCTGCTCCGATACAATGGGTACAAAGCGAAAGGCCGGCCACGCAAAAGATCGACCTCAGAGATAACAGAGACGACGAAAGAGACTATTTACAAAGCGCATACTAGGGCCCGTTTTATAAATTTCTTCTTGACATGATGCTGTAAGGCAAACATGATTCGAGAAAGAAAGAAAGACAGACGGTCAATTGACAAGTGTTTTACTGTGACAACTTCTGAACTTTCGCTTTTATCTCTTGTCTTTCAGCTCATACAGAAGTCTTTTCTCAAAAGATTCTGCGCCCTTTCGCAATCTGACTCTCCACACAACTCTGTCATCATCTAGTTTTTACCTCTGCTGGGACCTATAGAAAAGTTCTTCATTGAGGCCTTGCAGACATCTTTATATCTGAGCAGTGATCTGCCCTGGTGCCTCTTCCTCCGAAAGTTCACAGAACAACATTTGTTTTGGTATGCGACAAGTTTCCATTCTTCTCACATGCCCCAACCATCTTAGTCGTCCACTGCTGAGCATGCCCATGATGGAAGATAGGTTTGCACGTTGCAGTACTTCAGAGTTGGTTATCTTGTCGTACCACCTGATGTTCATAATCTTTCGGAGACATCGAAGGTGAAAAATGTTACGTCTCCTCTCGTGCCTTGAGTAGGCTGTCCGTGTTTCTGAACCATATAGTAAAGAAATAATTGCACAGGCTCGATATATTTGAATCTTCGTCTGCAATGTTAGTTTAGTGTTGTTCCACGCTCGCTTTGATCATGACAGGACAAATAGCACCAATTTAAACATACAAACATGGCACCATGAACACTAAAAGGACATTGTACAGCACAATCTTTCTCCCGACATTATGTTATCAGTGCCACACCTGAACGATTGTATCAAACGACAGGAGAAAGCTAGTCACAACAGAGATGAAGTGTCTACACTACACAGATTGTTGGGGATATCAAGAACGAACCCATTTCGAAAGGAAGAAATGAGTGAAATAGTGTGTAGAATATCAACAAGTGTGTAACTCCATCAAGAAACAACAAATTAAATGTTTCGATCGTGTGAGCAGATTACCAACAGACAGTGCTACTCAAAAGATAATGATATTCAGATAGAGCAACGCCTGAGTGGTTACCGGTGCCCACATTTGGGGTGTAACGAATAGAACCACTGTTACCTGCCACGCATGTCGTAAGAGGCGACTAAGAAGGTTTGGCTAAAATCGGATGCACGTATACTAAACGTGTAGAAGTATATGCATTTAGAGGCCTACCAAACCAATGTGCAACGTATACACGTTCTTGGCAAAGATCAAACATATCACAAAGAGTGATTAAAATTGGTCGTAAAGAACGAACGCAAAGAAGAAGAAGAAAATAGAGCGGAAACAAAGCAAAAGTTCGTCCACGCAAAAGACAGATAATATAAATAACAGAGACAAAGACACCATGTACGAAGCGCACATAAAAACACGTTCTAGAAGTGTCCTATTATCCTGACGCTGTGAGGCAAAAAAAAAGATGTGACTAAGACGTAGAATATAAATACGATACATTTAGAGAGAACTAGGTACATACACAAATACTACTTTAAACAGTTTCTTATTTGCTAGTCTTTCTTTATTATAGTACTATAAAAAAACTATTCGTTTGTTTTGTTGACGATGTAACGTTGCTAGGTTCACTAGAATATCATCCGTCTGATTTGACTTTGTCTGATTTGACTTTCTCTGAATTGTCTTTGTCTGATTTGACTTTGACTGATTTGACTTTGTGCAGAAAGAAAACCAGAGTGTTAATCTTTATGTTTCTGTTAATTTGAAATGAGGAGTTTCATCAAAGAAATTAATAAATGTTAAAACATGTGTCGATTTATAGTATAGTATATATATATATATATATATGATAGCATTAAACTCACCTTCTAAAGAACATAATCGACTTGTCAATGCTCGAGGCGTTGTGTCTAGACTCACCTTGCTGCAGGATGAGACAGAAATGGCTACCAGCATTACACACATCACTTCTAACTTACTAGCAATGTCTGTCTCTAAATTGTTGAGTAATTTTGGAGAACGGATGGAATGCGCAATTTTCGATGACATTCAACATGCTCTCTTCAAATATTACTTGTTTTCATACATCTATGAAAGTGACAGAGACAGCCAGCACAGCTTCCATCTTGTCTTATTCTCTTGTTGTGGTTGGATATTTGTTAATCCTTTTATATATACACTTGTCTATTTCCTTTGCTTTTAAACTTCAAATTATGTAATATGAAAGTGTCAGATTTTTACTTGAACACAATCAGTATACTTTGGTAGTTGTTATTGGTTATTGTTTACAGTTCGACGTCATATCACACCAGGCAGACCAATAGTCGCTTAGTTTACTCTAACGTTTCCCAAAGTGGGCGGGCTGCTCCCGTGGGCGCTGAAGCGTTCTGGGGTGGGGGATAGTGGGTTCAGAAGAATTTGGGGTATGTTCAGGCAATTAGGGGTCGATGGTTTCTTAAAGAAGAAATTAATAATGAATATTTTAAAATAAATTATTTTCGTGATTTTGCGATTGAATAATCATTTAACATTTGAATTCTGCATTTAAATTCCTTTTATGCCCGTCTTACACGATCCATTTTTTCATCAAATTTCTATGTCATGCATATAATCATTTGAAAATTGACCATGTATGACAGAAATATATATCAATTTTCTATGTCAAAGAGAAAATACAGAATATATATATATGGGGGAAGGGGAGGGAGTTGGCAAACTGTTATAATGTAGAGGGGCGTTACAAAGTTTATGTTGTGCAAAGTGGGCTGGGGGCCGAAAAAGTTTGGAAACCCATGGTCTACCCCAACAGATGTCAAAGGATATACATACTGATGGTTCCTGTGTTCGCTGGTTAAACAAGCTTCTGTCCCTTAACAATTCAGTTCTACTTGTACAATTTGTACAATTCTACACTAATTAAATCGTTGGATAGATTCAACATCAATTTGAGTGTTTTCTTCTTCTTCTTTGTGTTCGTTCTTTACAACCAATTGTAATCATTCTTTGTGATATGTTTGATCTTTGCCAAGAACGTGTATACGATGCACATTGGTTTGGTAGGCCCCTGAACGCATAGACTTCTACAGTTTGTGGTTCTCATTCAAGGTGGAACACCAATGAGATTGAAGAATAATCCCCATTATCAACTCCACGATAATCTATGCTGTCGAAGCAAGCCTGGCCGCTCTCTCATTGCCGCCAACACCCACATTCATATACCATTTATAGTTGCGATAACAACTTGAAATGTTTAGTACAAATAGAAATGAAGAGTTGTGTGTTAAAATGTTATATGGCTTTACAAAAAAAAAAAAAAAAAAAACTAAAAACAGTATGGAACGGAACTGATAAGAAAACAAAGTTCAAAATACTAAGAGCATGCATATTCCCAGGGACAACGTATGGGTGTAAAGCATGGACATTTAATAAAGCAGTGGGAAAACATATATTTTCTTTTAAATATAAACGTTACAGAAAAGACATCCGTATGGACATAGAAGAGAACAAATAGATCTATCCAGAAAGAACTCAAAATCAAATAAAACTGTCTGATGCTACAAATAAGAAAAAATTACGATATTTTGAACATATAAAAAGATATAAAGGGCTGGAGAAGACCATCATGGAAAGAGGCATACTGGCAAAGAGAAGAAGAGGAAGACCACAGAGAAGATGGATTCAGGTTGTAACTGATGGTTTGAACATGACCGTTGCTGTGGCATGACATTTGGTCAATGAGAGAGAGAAATTTCGGAGGACTGTTGGAGTAGCAAAGTTCTGCTCAGGACAAGCAATTTGATGATAATGGTGATATGTTAAAAGCCATGATAATGGTTGGTATTATTATTGACATTCATTTGTATGCCCCCATACTGGTCACTGATGTGGATAGAGGTAAAGACTGGAAACAAAACTATTTTATCCCGAGTTTTGACAGTAACTGCAGAAAAGAAAATATTATTTACCCCTAAAACTGGTGCTAGTAATTTCAAATTTTTAAATAATTTTTTGTAATTCCAACAGGTTCAACATTAAACTAATGTTTGTGGTCATCTTAAATTAACTTCATTAGACCCAAAAAAACCACCTACTTTATACAAGCAATAAAGTGATAGAAGTAGTTAATGAATGTGTATATAATGAAAGTAAAGTTTCAGAGGGAGATTCTAGAAAAAATGATATAGCAGAACAGTCTCATGTTTCAACAGAGAGATTCTAGAAAATGATGATCAGAACAGTCTCATGTTTCAGCAGAGAGAGTTCTGAAATGATATAGCAGAACAGCTCATGTTTCACGAGGAGTTCTAGCAAAAATGATAAGGAGAACGTCTCATGTTTCATTCATAGAGATTCTAGAAAATGATATAGCAAACAGTCTCTGTTTCAACAGAGTTCTAGAAAATGATATGAGAACAGTCTATGTTTCACAAGAGATCAGAAAAATGATATAGCAGAACAGCTCATGCTTCAAAGAGAGATTCTAGAAAAAATGATATAGCAAACAGTCTCAGTTTCAACGATTCAGAAAATGATATAGAACAGTCTCATGTTTCAAAGATTAGAAATATAGTAGAACAGTCTCAGTTTAACAGAGATTTGAAACGTATGGAACAGTCCATGTTCACAGAATTCTAAGTATGCAGAACAGTCCTGCACAGAGAGATTCTAGAAAATGATAGCAGAACAGTCTCATGTTTCAACAGAGAGTTTGAAATGATAGCAGAACAGTCTCTGTTTCAACAGAGAGATTCAGAAAGTGATTATCAGAACAGTTCCGCAGTGGCTCATTGGCCAGGCGCTCAAATATGTAATGATTTATTATTTTACATTAAAATATACAACCAAACATGATTTCAAATATCTGTCTGGCCCACAACAAAATGACAGAGCGCACTGCCTGTGAATAGTCTCAGCTCAAAATTAATCAGACCTCAGCATATCACACATTCCAGGTTTTCTTAAACATTTATTGTGTAATGTCTACACGTTGTGTATAATTTTGTGGGTCAATTTTCCGTATTCGCTACTGTATAAGAAAACAGTTAGTCTGAAACTGTTGAGGTCTTCAATGATCTTGAACCGAATTAGTACTGGTAACGGCCAGGTAAGATTTCTAGGTTTCTCCTAACTGTTATATCGGTTATTGGTTATTGACTACTAGGCTGAGGTCATTGAACTCCGGGAAGACAAATAGGTGCTTAGTCTTCCCTAAAAGATGTCGAAGAGTATGCATACTGATAGTTCCTGTGGCTTGCTGGTTAAACACATCCCTGCTCTGCCTCTCAGGCAGCAAGTTCTACTTGTACAACGCGTAACTCCAAACTGCTTAAATCACTGGATCGATTCAACCTCTATTTTAGTGTCTTCATCCAACAGGTAGTCGATAAGAGATCGAAGAACACCCCCCTTATCCATCTTCAACTCCCCAACAATCGATAGTGTTGATGCAAGTCCTGTATATGATATTCGAATACATTTAATTATGATATGTTTTTAAACACTGTATTAAGTTAACAATAAAAGAATTTAAAAAAATGGAGTAAGATATCAATATATAACTGTTCGGAAACTCAGTGGAAGAGCAGAAGAAGAGGCTCAGAATATAGTTCGAAGAAGGTGTTGTAACACTATGCTCCCCGGGGAACTCTAAGGTTTAATAGTGTTAAAACACATAGTGACAACCGTAAAATTAATTGAAGACGAGACAGAGGACGACAGAGGAGAAAGAGAGACATTCTGGACACTCTGGCTTCATAACCCCGAATAATGTCAGTATCTGAACTAATTAATAATCAGCACGAGGGAAAAACGTTTGTGGAGATCCATGATCGTCTACACTAATCTGCATGGCACATGATGATGCGCGTTTGTATGTTCCCTCATGAGCTAATAATATATATATATATATGTACATGTGCGACGATCACAAATATTGTGCAGGAGCTGTGACGGCCCTGATCTAGCATCGCTGTACGTTTTTGTCCAAGTCAATAATAAGGAAAGAGAAAACATTGACAAATCTTGACATGAACACTGGGAAACATTGTGAGGACGAATAGAAAACGTTGTTTTACCACATAATTCATTGAACAAGGCGTCCCAGCACGTTGACGGTTAAATGGAAATCGAAGATCACAACAGAGTACAATGTGAATTATTATACTTGCTATAATCTTTCTTCTGATTCACCGTGTCTTACTCACTGTCTGTGTAAATGGTGGGCTACCGTGCGAGAAAGTGTAGCTCAAGATGTGTGACCGCGAATATTAGTTTGTGCTGGATTGTTTTTGACGGGAGGGCTCGGAGTAGTTCAGTGGCACTAAGTGGATTTACGAACCAGTTATTTGTTGTCGAATCGATAGGTGTTCAGTCTCGTTCGGTAGATATCGAAGTGGACGGTGATCCAATCCCGGTTTTAGTCAACTCTCTAGCATGGGCGTTAACATTTTAAAACAGCAGGAATGGGGAAGGGGGTGGGTGGGGTGGAACCCCCTCGCCCTTGAAGAATGACATTTTGATAACACAGATTTATACGAATCTGATGTTCTCCATCTCCGGGTAGAAAACTACTAACTAATATTTTTTTAATTCGTAGCCAACTCCCCCACTTCCACTCCTGGAAAAATGTATGTGGATGCCTAGGCTCTATAGAAATTAAGATTATGGCTACCATCATATTCTGATCCTAGACCATTTTCTTCAGAATAGTTACTGTAGCTTCTGTGTAAGTGCTCTACAACTGATACTTTAAGCATGGATAAACTAAACATCTATGGGAATTCGTAGAGTGCATAGAAGTTGAGTTGACTCCAGTTGTAGTATTATTATTTTTGTAAATGTACAACTGTGATTCAGTTCTTCTTGTTCTCATCACTATTTCACTTCAGTACTAGCAACGTGCCAACATAACTGAAGATCTTCTTGCGTGAACACTGCACCAAATCATTTATACGTTTTCTTAATAATGATTTCTCTAGAATGGTCATGACATTGTATTGTATTCGCCCGCTATTAACTCAGACGTAGTCATAGCGTTTCTGACTGTTTTTGCGTTAAGGTTTGCTTTCCTTAGCATTGATGTCCCTCGCCTTCAGGCGAGTCTTACTCCGACATCAGATATGCTTGTAATTTATATCCCAAAGTAAAAGAACACGGTCTCCTGTAGGCGAAGAACATAGTGTGTGCACACCAATTTTGTTTGTTTGCATCCCTGGCATCTTACTCCGGAATTTCCACGGCACGTGTGCAATAGCGTAGAGTGTTACCAACCTCGATGACCAACAGTGTTGACACGATAAGGTTGGTAACCGTGTGTAATGGTTTTTTCTAGCGGTTATTTTCCTAAATATTGTTTCTGTTGCATATTTGTTCGAAAGTTTTCATTAATTGAAAGAACCATCCTCATTGTACTTCGGTTAATAACTATGTGTGCTCAGTTTGCTTTCTTACACAGACAAATCTCAGTGGCAGTTTCACGAGTTCCGTAGCACCGGTGAGGTTCTCCTAGGTAATTTAAAAAATATTCAACATTTTTGTACTACAACTAGGACTACTACTACACTAGACTACTACTACTACTAGGACTACTACTACTACTAGGACTACTACTACTACTGCTACTAACACTGCTACTGCTGCTCTTACTAATGTTACTACTACTACTACCACCAATACTACTACTATTGATACTACTATTCAGTGGCGGCATGTGGTCTTTTTTGTGGGTGGGGCCAGACATTTTTTCAGGATAAATCATGGTTTTTGGTTGCTATATTTTAATTTATAACATAATAAATACACGTTATACATTATTTTTGTGGACCGGCCCCACTGGCCCTTAATGACGAGCCGCCACTGCTACTATTACTACTGCTGCTATTACTACTTATTTTGTTACTACCGACCATTCATGACGATGATGATAATGATGATGAGAAAGGTTTGCAAGTTCACATATATCTGTACACACACAAACACATACACACACGCGCGCACACAAGAACGCACGCACGCACACACGCACGCACGCCGGAACACACACATACAAACACAAACTTCAAATAATAGCAAAGCACCTGATGATGAGAATGTTGCTGTTTATAAGTTATCTAGTTGTATATGAGTGAGCGTCTGTAGCTCAAGCGGTAGTGAGCTCGATCACAAACCCAAGCGTACCTGGTTCAAACCACACGGCGGGCAAGTTTGGAAGCAAATTCGTTTCCGTGGGATTTTTCCAAAAGGTAAAAATAAACCTCAACGTTTAGGAAGCAACGGCAAACACTGAACGTATAAGTGGTGCCTAGAAAATCAACGACTCGTTTACTGTGGTTGATGGCTACGTCCTTTAAAGGATATGCCACGATTTTCATTTATATGTATTTACGCACACGCACATATACACACCCTCCAACCCCCACCCACACTACACAAACACACACACCCCGCGTAACATGTTAATACCCCCTCCATCTCCTATTCCCCACATACTCGCACGCGCACACGCACACACCCACACCCACCCCAACCAAAAAAAGAGTGGTACTCGAGAAAAAAAAACAGAATTCATATATCACCCGGAAGTTGTCTCAGAGGTCAATTTAATTTGTATGTGTCGCCATCTTCCGGGTGTAAATGTTCCCTACGTTAGCTCCCTTCCTTCCTCTCTCAATGATAGACACATTCTCCGGCGACGTCTGTTCACTACTTAATTAAAACGTCATGCAGCTTTCATGTGCTCACAGATTTCATTATTCTTCTCAATTATTTGTCCATTTCTCTTACTTTCTCATATTCTAGAATGTTCTTTTTCGTCCACTGTCTTTTCCCCATTCTTTCATTATCTTGCTTCTCCCTTTCCATCCTTGTTATCCCAATGTTGTCCTATTATTTATCTATCTAGTTATCCTTCATTATCTGTCACTGATGCTTTTTTCAGTTTCTTTTACTAAATCTATTTTCATTATCTGGTAGGGTAGGGAAAAAGGACCCCTTTTTATACCACGTGGTATATAGGGTCATCTTCTTCTGCTTTGCGTTCGTTCTTTACAACCAATTTTAATCACTCTTTGTGATATGTTTGATCTTTGCCAAGAACGTGTATACGTTACACATTGGTTTGGTAGGTCCTACACGCATAGACTTCTACACGTTTAGGACATGTGCATCCGATGTCAGTAAAACCTCCTTAGTCGCCTCTTACGACATGCGTGGCAGGTAACAGTGGTTCTATTCTTTAGACCCCAAATTTGGGCCCCGGTAATCACACAGGCTGGTATATAGGGTAATACGGTGTTAGGTTCCATATTTTTCATTGACCGTCGGCACACGATGGGTGATGTGGTCAACATCATGTCGCTATTATCTAATACTGACGCCTTAACAAAATTTTTTCACTAAATTTATTTTTATTATCTGGCACTGACTCTATTTTCATTTTCTGGCACTAACTCTATTTTCATTATTTGACACTGATTCTCGAGCTGGTATGTGTCCTGCATTAGAATCGAGCTTGTCTGACATTCGAAGGAGATCGAGGCTTAGTCGCTGAACATTCGAAGGAGATCGAGGCTTAGTCGCTGAACATTCGAAGGAGATCGAGGCTTAGTCGCTGAACATTCGAAGGAGATCGAGGCTTAGTCGCTGAACATTCGAAGGAGATCGGGCTTAGTCGCTGCACATTCGAAGGGATCGAGCTTAGTCGCTGAACATTCGAAGGAGATCGAGGCTTAGTCGCTGAACATTCGAAGGATCGAGGCCGCTCAGGTCTATGTCCTGAATGCAATGGCGATATTTCTAACTGAAACTGAAACCGACTATGCCAAAGCTCTGTTTACTAAGTCCAAGATCTAATCACTGACCCATCATCGTCTAACAACGACTGTGTAGAGTTCTACTCGTTAGCGTACCAACCGCTCGACTATGCAAAGCTCTGTTTACTAAGTCCAAGATCTAATCACTTGACCACATCATCGCTCTAACAACGATTGTGTTAGAGTTCTAGCCAGTTGGCGGTACCAACGCTCGACTATCCCAAAGCTCTGTTTACTAAGTCCAAGATCTAATCACTTGACCACATCATCGCTCTAACAACGATTGTGTTAGAGTTCTAGCCAGTTGGCGGTACCAACCGCTCGACTATGCCAAAGCTCTGTTTACTAAGTCCAAGATCTAATCACTTGACCACATCATCGCTCTAACAACGATTGTGTTAGAGTTCAGCCAGTTGGCGGTACCAACCTCGCACTATATGCCAACTCTGTTTATAAAGTCCAAGATTAATGCCATTGCCTACATCATCGCTCAAGAAACATTGTGATTTGCTTGCGACGCTTTATTTTTACTAGAAAGATCTATCCTACCACTCATCGCTCTCTATGACTGTCTTGTAGGTGCTAGTGTTGACGTAACCCTCGTTCCACTTATTTACAATCCAGAAACACGACGGGCTCATCGATCTAACAACGATGAGTCTACCTGGGTTCATCCTAATATAAATTGTTATAAGTCAAATCTGATAGCTTCAGGAGTTATCTATGTAACAACGATATTGTAGTTCTACCCATTGAAGGTAAATGCCGCTGGATGCAAATGTATATTAATTCCAAGATTCGAATCATTGACACATCATCAGCTTAATAAACTTGTTAGGAAATTGCGAAATTGGATTGACACGTTTTCACATGACTGAAGAAGTAAATTTTAGACATTGAAGTCAAGGTTGTTTATTGAACTATAAATAGAGTCAAAGTTTTTGTTGAATTATTATTACATTACTCGTCCCCGTTTCCTTTTCAAACAAGTATTAATAGGTATACTACTATTACTTACTAAAGTTAATTGCATATCCTTTACAGGACTTGACAGGACTTAAAATCGGTCACACAAGATTGTTTTAAGAAACCATCAGTAAAGTTATACAATAATTCTTCATCTTTACCTTTCAACTCCCAATGGAGCACAGGTCTTCAACAAACTTCTTCCAGTTCTTCCACTCTCCTGCCATCCTTCCAATTCTGTCCATGTTTTACCTATCCTTTTAATATCGCCCTCCAGCTCTCTTCTCCAGGTCTGTTTAGGCCTTCCTCTACCCCTCTTTCCCTGCGGGTTCCAAAACAGTGCCTGTCTTGCAATGCTTCCGATCGGTCTTCTCAATGTATGTCCTATCCATAGCCAGCGTTTCTTCCCGAGCTCTTTCTCCACTGGTATCTGCTTAGTTATTTCTCTGAGTTCCTCAATAAAATATGCAAAATAATCAAATTTCAAAACTAGAACATAAGTGTAGTTTCTTGTTTTTCTGGAATTACCTAGATTTTTATCTATATCTGTCAGATGAATATACCACAGAACATTTTATCTGACATTCATAAATAAATAAATATTACTTGTCTTTCTTCAACTGTGGGTTTTAAAAAACAACATTAGGTAGATATATAGTAAGAAAAACTCGGAATGTTTGTCAAGACTACTGTCTCTGTTTTGAAGTGGTACTTATCTATATATTCTGTACAATATCGTTGTCAAGTGAAATCTGATATCTGACACCAGAATAAACTGTGGAGTGACCTCAAAGTGCTGTTTTGCTAAGAGAAGCCAGGTGGGTGGGGACAAGACAGTGTTAGAAACAACTTGACGATGAGCTCATAGGTTATTGTATCTTCAGAGCAGATGGGCAGAAAATGATAACTGTTAGGTCAAGAACATATACTTAAATTTCAGTTTGTGAAGCTGAAACTAGTTTTGTTAACAGTTTTAGATTTATGCTCACACTTCACTTTGTGTGTGAAGTGAACTTTTTGAAACCCTCACTTTGTGTTAAGAAAATTTTGTTTTGCTCACACTTCACTTTGTGTGTGAAGCTGAAACCAGTTTGTTTAAGAATATGCTCAACTTCACTTTGTGAAGCTGAAACCAGTTTGTTTAGAACATGCAAACTTCACTTTGTGAAGCTGAAACCAGTTTGTTTAATAACATGCTCAAACTTCACTTTGTGAAGCTGAAACTAGTTTGAGTGGTTGATTGATATTACCATCATCATTGCACTTCGGTGATTAACCATGTGTGCTCCGATCTCTTTCTTACACAGGAAAATCTCAGCTGATTACCCTAGTAAATAAAAAGCATCGCAGTAATCGGAAGCGCATAACTGGCACAACGTACAATCGCTCTTAGAATCAGATCACATATAAATCACACAGAGTGGTTAACAGAGTAGTCGATATGGAGCATTCGAAGAAGATGTTCCTTGAAGAAATCATACAAGTTGAAACGTTGGTTGTGCTTTATCATATTTATTTAGGATTTATCCCCCCACCAGTTCCTTGCTGGAGTAAAAGTACAATCTTGTTTATTTATTTACTTATCGCTACAGTAAGATATTAAATGATACCGCTAACCAGATACTTAAATATCAGTTTGAAAGTTCATCGTAATGCTATCACTTTCACATCAACCATTTGCTTCTAATGTCAAATAACCACACTTGTGTAAGAAAACGTTTAAAAAAGTTATCAATGTTACTAAAAGATACAGAATGATAAACAAAAGTTTCAGAGAAATATTAATAACAAAATCCAACATCAAGTATACAGAGAAAAATAAAACAGAAGTGTTCATAGAATTGTCCAAAATTGAGTGAAATCGATGACCAATAAGTGTTATGCAGCTAAAGAAGATATCGGTTATGAGAGCAAGAAAATCGTCGCTGGTTCGAATCCGGACTGCGCAGGTTCTTTTTCCCCATAATCCTTAAAAGGGCTGCATGAAATACAGAGATTGGGTTTTGTGCAATACTTTCAGTGGGGGACGTAACGAACAACAAACATGAACTCTGTAGCTATAGAAATAACCATAGGGAGCACCGGAAAAAATACACAAGTGAACGGAAAATGCGGTTCGAATTGGAGCCCACGGCGTTCAGAACTCAAGGCTCTGTCTTAACTTCGCATACACTCCGTATTTGTTATCTGCTGTACAAGGTATTTGCTATCTGCTGCCTACACGAGCGAAACAAAATAGTACCACACGAACGACGCTCGCAGAGCAAGCTATGAGGAGCTCTCGAGTAACTCCAATGGTGTACAGCTTCAGAAAGCAACCCATCTCATAGTTTAGACTTAACATGAAACCAGTCACCAAAACAAAATGAAGTACAAAGTCGTAATACAGTGGATACATTATAGAATACAACGGAATGAGACAGATGGCAGACTGGCCAAGGATGATACTGCAGATAAGCAACCAACGTTACTAGCTCCGTATCATGAGAAGAAAAGAATGATTTAAGAAATCAGAAATTTATTAACACTAGCACAGGACTAACACAAAATAAACAGATTGTAACAAATTGTCATTCTGCAAGTGTTTTGAGAAGAGTTCTCTCTATACTATGGTCAGAAAACACATATATCTACGCATAAGGAACTCAAAATCAAAGAAAACTGGTTGATGCTACAAATAAGAATGAGAAAGTTGAAGTATTTTGAACATTGAAGGATTGAAGAAGAACATTGTGAAAGAAGATATTCAGAAAAAAGGAGAGAAGATGAAACCCACGGAGAAGATGGATTCAGGTTGGGAACTGATGATTTGAGCACAGACGGCTGCAGACGCAACTTGTTTGTGACGATCATAACTTAATCATTATTGCTATTCAGACTTAAGCATTTGTTGTTACTTTCTGCTTCCACCATATTAACTTGTTCTTGGTATACTAACAAATTTCACGAGACATTGTAGTCTATAAAAATTATTCCTCCTCCGTACCGGCCATAACAGACTCTGAGCCCACATGTTTAACAAATTCAGAATTGGCACAACTAGCCTGTGCCAGCTGTCATCAACCCTGAGAAAAAAAAACTTGGCCCGATAACACAGAGCTTCGCGAAAAGATGTACGGAGGGACAGAGGCCCTAAAAGCAACAGTAAAATTCATGACAAAATTTGGTTCATCAGTCTAGGCGCAGTGTTGTCAATTTAGCACTTTTAGTGCTAGATCTAGCACTATTTTTGTGATCTAGCACTACAAATTTAGATCTAGCACCTAGCACCAAATCTAGCACTGAAAAAATTAGTTAGCACTTTTAGCACTTCTTTAGTTTGGTATATGAATCAGAAAATCTCGACAAAAAAGACGAAAAAGCACAGCGAGGCTTTAATCCCTACTAAACAAACAAACAAACCAAGCTAAATGGTGGTATCCTTGATTTCAATCTTGTTGACTTGCCACCAGCTTCTGTATTTGCTCTCAGTTCATCAATGACTGTTCTTAAGTGCTATAATCATTTCCAAACCAACGGAGGACTGTTCAAATCATAAAGAGAATTCCTCATTCAGCAATGAGTAAAGCAAAACCAACGTATTCGCAAAATTTCGAAAGGAATGGTTAAAAGATCCTGCTTTTGTAAAGTGGCTACTTGAAGTACCAACTGATTCATCTAAAGCTCATTGCAAGTATTGTAGACATGACATTTTAGCTAAGTATTTTCTTTTAGCAAGACATTGTGAAACAAAGAAACATAAACTTGCTAGTCCATGTCAAAGTGCTTCTCTTACAAGTTTCGTTGTGAAGAAAGATGATAAGATATCTACACTTGAGGCCAATTTGCAATGTTTATTTGCTGTCATTCATCATTCAATTCTTGTGATCACTTGGTAGACTTGTGCAAAAAATACCATATCGGACAGTGAAATGGTAAATAAAGTTAGGATGCATCGTACAAAGTGTGTAAATATTGTAAAGAATATCATTGCTCCTTACTTCAAGAAAGATTTGACTACTGATCTCGAAATTTGTTTATTACTGGATGAATCAACTGACATCACTGTAAACAGGTTATTGGGTATTGTTGTAATTTATTACAGTGAAACTCACAAGAAAGTAATTTATACATATCTTAATATGGTGTTACTAGACAAATGTAATGCAGATGCCATTGTAAATGCAGTCAAGAATGAATTAGATGAAAAGAAATTAAACATAAAAAATCTTCTGGCAATTGGCACTGACAACGCCAGTGTCATGGTAGGGACAAATAACGGTGTTTTCAAGAAGTTGAAAGAAGGAATTCCTGGATTAATCTTATTTAAATGTGTATGCCACTCCATACAATTATCAGTGTCCCATGCTTGTGCTGCATCATTGCCAATAAACTTTGAGTTTTTAGTAAGTGAGACTTATAAATGGTTTTCTAAGAGTTCACTGAGACAAATTTCTTACAGTCAACTTTACCAGAGCATTAATGATAAGGAACCACTGAAGATCTTAAATTCTTGTGCAACCAGGTGGTTAGCAATTGAACCAGCAATTAGCAGAATTTTAAGCCAATGGAATGAATTGCAGACTCATTTTCAATAAAAGAGTTCTAATGAAAAATGTTACATCGCCACTTTACTGTATGAAATGTATTGTGACCTCAGAATGAGTTATTTATATTATTTTTGCATCCAATTCTAAAACATGTTCAAGAAGTGAACAAACTTTTGAATCAAATACTGCTGATAAAACAAAATTGTTTTCTGATCTATCTCTTCTTATTACATCTATTGCTAACATGTTAGTACTGCCAACAAGCAACATTGATCCTCTTGATCCTAACACTAACATTGAAGAATTTCTGGATCCAAATCCACAGCTGGGTTCTAGATTTGAGAAAAGACTTGGGAATTGATAATTAGCCAACAAATTCAATCTTCTCAAGTACATCCGCAAAAGGGCACAAAATCTTTTGATTAGCCTGTACAAAGAGCTGCATAATCGTCTGCCAGAAAACATTGATATTTTGAAGAATATAAGCTTATTCTCAGTGCAAAATATATTGACACATTTTAAGAAAAATATTATTCCCCTTCTGGAATTATTTCACTTAAATGAAGAAATGAAATCATCAATTGAGATTCAGTACAACATCATACATTTAGTTACATGGACTGATATTTCAACCACTGAGACATTTTGGTCTGAAGTTTTCAATTATACAGATTCTTCGGGAGGTAACCCCTTCAAAGATGTTGCAACTTTTGCCCTAAATTTATTAATTTTACCAAATTCTAATGCTGAAGTGGAACGGTTATTCAGCAGCATGAATGTCGTGAAAAATAAAATGAAAAACAAAATGCAGCTGCCCATGCTTTCAGCAATTCTTGCAGTAAAATATGGATTAAAGAGGCATAATAAATGCTGCAAAAAAGTTAAATTACCTAAAGATGTCACCGCCAAAATTGGAACAATGGACTCATATGACCCAACAAAAACTTCAGAAGATGTGAAGTCTGACTTCTCAAGTTACGATAAAATACTATTCGAGCTGTAATTAATACAACACAATTGGTAAGTGAACTGTTTTTTTGACATTTTTCTAGCATTAAAAAATATTTCTAGCACTTTCTAGCACTTTTCCCCCTAAAATCTAGCATTAAAAACCGATTTACATTTGGCAACCCTGCGAGTCATATGACCCCAGAAAACTTCAGATGATGTGCATTCCGATTGCTCAAACGGCGCCAGAAGATGTGCAGTCTGACTTTTTTAAATTACAATGATATACTATTTATCTGTAATTAATACAGCACAATTGGTACTTAAAATATTTTTGGCACTTTTTCTAGCATTAAAAAATATTTCTAGCACTTTCTAGCACTTTTAAACTAAAATCTAGCACTAAAAGCCGATTTACATTTGGCAACCCTGTCTAGGCGGGGATCGAGAGAGAGAGAGTCTATAAAATTTGGAAGAAATATCGATGAAGATCCTTGACCTAACGCATCTTGTGGTTTGTTTGTGTGTCGAGCAAACATTTTGATTATCTCCCTTCTCTATTTGAAGTGATTATTTCCCATCTCTCCAAATGTTTGTTTATGCCTCGTTTTAGCTTATATTGGCATCAGTAGGTAGAAAGGAGATGTAAACACAGATCACACCTGGACGTGGGGTTCCTATGAAAAGAAGAAAGGACTCACTGTGTACCTGCGCAATGAATCCGAGCAGGTAAGAGTTATCTAATTTAATGTGGGACCAGTAACAGTAAATTATGAATAATGATGAAGCTTGCCACTTTTATTAGCTAATTCATTTGTTGACAATTACTCACATTTGATTAGTAGTTAGCTTTTCTACTGCTTTGTTAAATGTCTATTACTCACAGTGTCAACGTATGGGTGTGAAACATCGACAGCAGGGAACAAGGCAGTGGAAAAGCACATATGTACTTTCGAATATGTGTTATAGAAGAGTAATTGGTATACTATGAACAGAGAAGAGAACAAATAGGTTTACCCAGAAGAAACTTCAAAATCAAAGAAAACAGACCTATGCCACAAATAAGGAGAATATTCGCATATACTAGATTCCCATCTCTGCAGCCACCCATCTCAAATCATCAATCACATCCTGAAGCCATCTTTTCGTGGCTTCCTCTTTGCCGGGATGCCTCCTTCCATAATGCACTTCCAAAATGTCTTTATTTATACAGTTTGCTTGATAAATTTGCTTGTTGCAGTTTACATAAATTTACAATTTGTTGCTTGATGAAGGCATTTTGGTCGAAAAGTTGCTGTGTATTGTTTTTGTAATTTGTAAAACTACAGTACTTTGTTAGTAAGTGTTTCGCCGACACTATATAGTTTTACTGCAGTCTTAACTTATATCGTTAATACTAATGCACTTCTTCAGCCCTTTGTGATTTGTTTTTAAAATGTCCAAAATACTCGTACTTCAATTTTCTCCTTCTTTGTTGTAGCATTAGCCAATATTTCAATATTACTATTACAGTTATCTATGCATTTTCTTGGAAGGTTGTTTGCCATTTCTTTTGTTCCCTGGCAGTTACCATATTGGTACCATAGTGATATAATAACGTCTATACATACTTATAATGCATATATTATTCCTATATAACGGTTAGAAGATGTATCTTAATTTTGCCTCGTCATCTTATTAAATGTTGTATCAATCCTAACATATGCCAGCGAGAGTTGGAAAATGACTAAAGATATAGAAAGCAAGTTGAATGCATTTGAAAATAGATGTCTACGAAAAATAATGAATATAAAATGGAACGAATTCAGGAGAAGTGATGAAATCGAGACATGTCTGGTCAACCACTAGTGACAACTGTTATATAAAAGAGAAGATGGAGATATGTTGGGCACACCTTGAGGAGAAATGATCAAAGAATATCAAAGCAGGCATTGAAGTGGGATGCAAGGGGTTCAAGAAAGAGAGGTCGACCTAAGGAGACCCTGAGGCGAACTTTGCTGAGAGAGGCAGGAAATATCGGTCTCAGTTCCATGGAGGAGATTGAGCGAGTTGCCCAGGATAGAGCGGTATGGAGAAATTACTTGCAGGCCCTATGTAACGTATAACGGTAGAGAGGAATTATTATTATTATTATCTTATTAAACAACGGAGACACGATGAAAGAAATAAACTCTTGTATTGCTATAGCAGCTAGTGCCTTCACTAACTTAACAAATATCTGACAATCTTAAGACTTGGTATATATACACAAGTTAAATTGTTTAGGTCCTGTGTGATTCCTGTACTGATCTACCGATGTGAAAGTTGGAAATCAACAAACAAAATTGAAAAGGAACTGGACAGCTTTGAGAATAAATATCTAAAAAAAATTACTAAAAGTAAAATGGAGTGATTTCGTTTCGAACAACACAGTGAGAGATAGAACACAGCAACAACCTGTATCAAATATTGTACGGAAACGAAGGTGCAAATACTTAGGACATGTTCTTAGAGCAGACCAGTGGCGGCTCGTGATCGTTTTTGTTGGTGGGGCCAGACACACATTTTCGGGAAAATTATGGTTTTGGGTTAGGTTATATTTTAATCCATTACATAATAAATACAGGTTAACATTATTTTTGTGGGGCCCGGACCCTCTGGCTCTTAATGGCGAGCCGCCACTGGAACAGACCAAAAGAAACTAAATCGACAAGTCCTGATGTGGTCATCAGTTGGGAAAAGAAAACGTGGAAGACACAAGACCACTCTTCGAAGAACAATCCTACAAGAAAGTAAACTATTAGGATGTAAAACCTTACAAGATCTCCAACTGCTAGCAACGAATCGCATCATATGGAGATCTAAAACCTCTTCCCTATGTGCCGCCTTTGGTACGAAATGAACAAACTAACTTCTTATGGCATGTTCTCTGCAGATCGTCACTTTGATCAAAGCTTGCCTGAAAGTATCTCTCCTTAATAAGTACCATGAGCCAGAGTCTCGGCCCAGAATGGTTACAGCGTTGTCCATCCAGCTAGTTCTCAATAATGTGTGGATGGAACTTCTTATCTACTGTGTCACGCCCGTGTGTTACCGGGGCCCACTGGGGAAGCAAAGAATAGTAAAACTGCGACCTACAAGTCAGGTCGTAAGAGGCGACTGAGGTAGGGGCCTGGGAAGCACCTTGTAAATAAAGCGTCGCAGAAATCTGCTGTGTTTACCTACTTGTAGGCGCATAACGGGCACAACGTACAATCGCCCTTAGACTCAGATCACATACAAATCACAAATAGTGGTTGACAAGTGATCGATATGGAGCGTTCAAAGAAGAAGAAGAGATGCAGTGATCTGTAGAAATAATGCAGAAGCTAAAAAGTCCATGCTTTGTGCAATACTCATTGAAGATGACGTGTTATAATGCTGAGAGGAACCAAACAGGACCGTACCGTGTTATGATACAGAGAGGCGGCCGCATCAGGCGGTGCCGTGAGGGGCAGCAGAAACAGCGACATCAAAATACAAGTTGAAACAGGTGAGGCATTTCGAAGTCTTGCATCATACTGAGAAAATATACCGCACGGCCCTGGAACCGAACATATGAAAACCCGGTACTAGATGTCAATCGCCTTTAAAACCCTCAACCCTTTTTTTTTTTTTTTGGACGTTTTCAGAATCTATTGGTTTATTTTATTAGTAATTGTTAATAAATTAATGAACTAATGAAAGTAGCAAACTTACATTTTTTGGAAGGAAATGCAACTATGGGGCCATCCATAAATTATGTCAACAAAATAGGGGGAGGGGGTCTGGAAAAGTTTGACAATTGTTGACATGGGGAGGGGGAAGGCAAGATAAATTGACGTCAACAATGTCATTTTTATTTTAACCGGATTGAGCTCTTTCCAAGGAAGTTATAGTCTTTTGGCATCAATGCATCATATTATTATGTGTTTATCTTCAATGTAGACTGCTGACAGATTAACCACATATGGTATTAATCTGAATATGTTTAACGGATGACTGCATGGTCTTCTATTATTAATAATGCTATTATATATTTAATAGAAGTCCATGGAATGCTGACACTATAAATTCACAGACTGCTCTAAGCCACAGACAGATTACTGAGTATATGAAACTTGAGAGCTCTTTAATATAAGACATGTGTAAGATTTTACTATGTATGATACTAAGAGTATGTATGCTATGCCTTAAAGACGCATGCCTATATATAATGAAACTAGACAAGCATAGCCTTCTCTTTTCTTCAACCAGTCTTTGAAACTTGATCACATGTTACCTCGATCTGCAAAGGCATTCAAAATTCTTCCATATGATCTATATTGTCCTTCCATTCAGTCGTCGTTGGTTGAACGAATTTGCAAAATCTGTCATCTCTATGTTGCTTCACAAGTCATGTTGAAGAAGCATGTTCAACTGCACCGACAACGTGATCTTGGACCTGGGCAATTAGACATGACCTCCTCAACCACAACGTATTCGGCCAGTGTAAGTGGCTGCAAAAAGGCACATAGAACTGATGGCATTTATTGCTCATAGAGAGATGTTAAGCGCAGAATGGTTAGACGAAGATGATGTAGACTTGTCTGATATGTTGGTTCCAGAAGATGACATCAATGATAAATCAGCGACAATGCCCATTGTAACAATAGAGGAACATTTGGCTTCTCCGTGGGAAGATGATAGAAGATAGAAAAATTTGAAAAACTGACGGAAAATAGGCCTATAAAGTAGTCTGTTTATAAATTCAAAGTTTAGTCAATTTGAAATATGTTAAACAATGTTAAAAGTGTAATATAATTAATTAATAATTTGTGTAGACCTTTTATTTTATTTCTGCATTAATATTTAAGTACTAAGCGAGTCGTATAAAATACGGTTCGTCTGTTTGTGGGGGTAAATATTTGTTGACATAGTTTATGGATGGCCCTATTCTGAACAAAAAATGTGTGCCAATACTATAGAAAATGTTGCAAACGCAAGGTATTAATCTTCTGTCATATCTTGTTTTTATATACAACATTTTGGGCGTGACAGGGAAATGCTAGGTGGCATATTTTTACATAATAGTCCTTCGTATCACATCCAGCGCCGGATTAGCCTAGTAGCAGAAGTAGCAAATTCTACGGGCCCCGCGCTTCTGGGGGCCCCGCGCCTTTGGGTCATAAACAAGGAACCAAGGTTGGGAGGTGGGTAATAATATCCCCTTTCATTTTTTCTTATTTAGGTTAGGACCAATGTCATATTTACTCAATTTCGGACTTAGGTGGGCGGTCACACTGAGCTGACTAACAACGTTACAGTTTTTTTTAATTTTTGTGTAGGAGTGTCCCCTTTATGCACACGATTCTAATAAACGAAAACTTGAAAGCTTGAACAAAAGGACCATTACTTTTTATTCATAACCCAGTTTCTGTTCCTTCAGCAGTTTTTGCGCGCGAAACTTAGTTTAAAATAAATGCAAGTGGTCGGTTTACGAAAGAAGGATTTGACGACTGGAAAAACGCAAATAATTTGTTGAAAAGATATGAAGAAAGCACCCCCATAGACAAGCGATAATTTAGCTGTTAGTTTACAAAAAGAAGAATGCTGGTGGATTCTCAACTTGTAAGCCAAATTTTGACCGAACAAACATATTGGCGGACACTTTTGGAGCGAATTACTTCAGTTTTCCAATTTTTAACAGAACGAGGTTTTGCATTTCAAGGTAATAATGAAACTATTGGTTCACATAATAATGTAAATTATTTAGGTTTATTGGAATTAATAGCCACATTTGACATTTTTCTGGCTCAGATATAAATACTTACGTAAATAAAAGAAAGGGACATACATCACAATCACACTTATAAAAAAAAAAACATGCGAGGAATTTATCTATCTAATTGCATCAGCTTACTGGATCATATTATTTGTGAAATTAAGAAATGCAAGTACTATTCCGTATCACTGGACTCTGCTCCAGACATTTCGCATGTGGAACAACTCACTCTAATAGTGCGCTATGTCTTACCATCTGGACCAATGAAAAGGTTTGTGAAGTTCTTGGATATGGAAGGTGATACTGCTGAACAACTCGCCCAAAGTTTACTCTCTGCCTTAGCTAAACGCATGGAAGCGTACCATAGATTGACTGGTGTATTTGGAATACTTCGGCAGTTAAAATCTCTTACAGCAGAAGAGATCTTGAAAAGAACTCCAAATATTGTCAGCTCTTACCAAGAGGATTTGGAAGAAAGCCTAGGCGACGAACTTATGCAGTTCACTGAACTTAAAATTAATGTAGCTGCTGCTATTAGCAACGAAAAGCATGAGGCTCTTGAACTGCAATTTTATAAACTTATAATGCAAAATTCATTAGAGTCGTGTTTCCAAATGTAGAAATAGTCTTACGAATTTACTTGTCTTTAATGATTACTGACTGCAGCGGAGAACGTTCTTTTTCAACATTAAAACGTATAAAAAGTGAGTTAAGGAACATGATGGGACAAGATCGTCTAAATAACCTCACCTTAATGAACATTGGATGTAATTTACTTAAAGAAATTGATTTGTCTAGTATTATCTCTAATCGAGACACGTTTGTATGTAAAAGTTGTGTTTTATTATTTATTATCATACAAAACCTAGGGCCCCTGCGCTAAAATTTGCTACAGGCCCCGCGCTGGCCTAATCCGGCCCTGATCACATCCAACTCTTTTTCATCACCATCTCTCTGCTCGGATATGAAATTCTTCTTCAACAACAATATTCTTTCGTTCCATCTTTATTAGATTTGAATAACTATTATTTCTATTTCTTCTTCTTCTCTTTCTTTATTTGTCTCTTTTTCTTCTTCTTCATCTCTTTCTTTATTTGTCTCTTTTTCTTCTTCTTCTTCTCTTTCTTTATTTCTCTCTTTTTTCTTCTTCTTCTCTTTCTTTATTTGTCTCTTTTTCTTCTTCTTCTTCTCTTTCTTTATTTGTCTCTTTTTCTTCTTCTTCATCTCTTTCTTTATTTGTCTCTTTTTCTTCTTCTTCTCTTTCTTTATTTGTCTCTTTTTCTTCTTCTTCTTCTCTTTCTTTATTTGTCTCTTTTTCTTCTGATTCTCTTTCTTTATTTGTTTCTTTTTCTTCTTTTCTTCTCTTTCTTTATTGTTCTTTTTCTTTTCTTCTTCTCTTTCTTTATTTGTCTCTTTTTCTTCTTCTTCTTCTCTTTATTTGTCTCTTTTTCTTCTGATTCTCTTTCTTTATTTGTTTCTTTTTCTTCTTCTTCATCTCTTTCTTTATTTGTTTCTTTTTCTTCTTCTCTTTTCTTTATTTGTTCTTTTTCTTCTTCTTCTCTTTCTTTATTTGTCTCTTTTTCTTCTTCATCTCTTTCTTTATTTGTCTCTTTTTCTTCTTCTTCTTCTCTTTCTTTATTTGTCTCTTTTTCTTCTTCTTCTTCTCTTTCTTTATTTGTCTCTTTTTCTTCTTCTTCATCTCTTTCTTTATTTGTCTCTTTTTCTTCTTCTTCTCTTTCTTTATTTGTCTCTTTTTCTTCTTCTTCTTCTCTTTATTTGTCTCTTTTTCTTCTGATTCTCTTTCTTTATTTGTTTCTTTTTCTTCTTCTTCATCTCTTTCTTTATTTGTTTCTTTTTCTTCTTCTCTTTCTTTATTTGTCTCTTTTTCTTCTTCTTCTTCTCTTTCTTTATTTGTCTCTTTTTCTTCTCCTTCTCTTTCTTTATTTGTCTCTTTTTCTTCTTCATCTCTTTCTTTATTTGTCTCTTTTTCTTCTTCTTCTTCTCTTTCTTTATTTGTCTCTTTTTCTTCTGATTCTCTTTCTTTATTTGTCTCTTTTTCTTCTTCTTCATCTCTTTCTTTATTTGTCTCTTTTTCTTCTTCTTCTCTTTCTTTATTTGTCTCTTTTTCTTCTTCTTCTCTTTCTTTATTTGTCTCTTTTTCTTCTTCTTTATCTCTTTCTTTGTCTCTTTTTCTTCTTCTTCTCTTTCTTTATTTGTCTCTTTTTCTTCTTCTTCTCTTTCTTTATTTGTCTCTTTTTCTTCTTCTTCTTCTTATCTTTCTTTATTTGTCTCTTTTTCTTCTTCTTCTCTTTCTTTATTTGTCTCTTTTTCTTCTTCTTCTCTTTCTTTATTTGTCTCTTTTTCTTCTTCTTCTCTTTCTTTATTTGTCTCTTTTTCTTCTTCTTCATCTCTTTCTTTATTTGTCTCTTTTTCTTCTTCTTCATCTCTTTCTTTATTTGTCTCTTTTTCTTCTTCTTCTCTTTCTTTATTTGTCTCTTTTTCTTCTTCTTCATCTCTTTCTTTATTTGTCTCTTTTTCTTCTTCTTCTTCTCTTTCTTTATTTGTCTCTTTTTCTTCTTCTTCTCTTTATTTATTTGTCTCTTTTTCTTCTTCTTCATCTCTTTCTTTATTTGTCTCTTTTTCTTCTGATTCTCATTCTTTATTTGTTTCTTTTTCTTCTTCTTCATCTCTTTCTTTATTTGTTTCTTTTTCTTCTTCTCTTTCTTTATTTGTCTCTTTTCCTTCTTCTTCTTCTCTTTCTTTATTTGTCTCTTTTTCTTCTCCTTCTCTTTCTTTATTTGTCTCTTTTTCTTCTTCTTCTTCTCTTTCTTTATTTGTCTCTTTTTCTTCTTCTTCTTCTCTTTCTTTATTTGTCTCTTTTTCTTCTCCTTCTCTTTCTTTATTTGTCTCTTTTTCTTCTTCTTCTTCTCTTTCTTTATTTGTCTCTTTTTCTTCTTCTTCTCTTTCTTTATTTCTCTCTTTTTTCTTCTTCTTCTCTTTCTTTATTTGTCTCTTTTTCTTCTTCTTCTCTTTCTTTATTTGTCTCTTTTTCTTCTTCTTCTCTTTCTTTATTTGTCTCTTTTTCTTCTTCTTCTTCTCTTTCTTTATTTGTCTATTTTTCTTCTTCTTCTCTTTCTTTATTTGTCTCTTTTTCTTCTTCTTCTCTTTCTTTATTTGTCTCTTTTTCTTCTTCTTCATCTCTTTCTTTATTTGTCTCTTTTTCTTCTTCTTCTCTTTCTTTATTTGTCTCTTTTTCTTCTTCTTCTTCTCTTTCTTTATTTGTCTCTTTTTCTTCTTCTTCCCTTTCTTTATTTGTTTCTTTTTCTTCTTCTCTTTCTTTATTTGTCTCTTTTTCTTCTTCTTCCCTTTCTTTATTTGTTTCTTTTTCTTCTTCTCTTTCTTTATTTGTCTCTTTTTCTTCTTCTTCATCTCTTTCTTTATTTGTCTCTTTTTCTTCTTCTTCTCTTTCTTTATTTGTCTCTTTTTCTTCTTCTTCTTCTCTTTCTTTATTTGTCTCTTTTTCTTCTTCATCTCTTTCTTTATTTCTCTCTTTTTCTTCTTCTTCTCTTTCTTTATTTGTCTCTTTTTCTTCTTCTTCTCTTTCTTTATTTCTCTCTTTTTCTTCTTCTTCTCTTTCTTTATTTGTCTCTTTTTCTTCTTCTTCTTCTTTCTTTATTTGTCTCTTTTTCTTCTTCTTCTTCTCTTTCTTTATTTGTCTCTTTTTCTTCTTCTTCATCTCTTTCTTTATTTGTCTCTTTTTCTTCTTCTTCTCTTTCTTTATTTGTCTCTTTTTCTTCTTCTTCTTTCTTTCTTTTTGTCTCTTTTTCTTCTTCTTCTCTTTCTTTATTTGTCTCTTTTTCTTCTGGTTCTTGTTCTTCATCTCGTTTTTTATTGGTCTTCTCATTTTCGTCTATTCTTCTTTTCCTTCGTATTTTCTTCTACTTCATCGCTTCTATTTCTTCTTCTCGCCTCTTATTTTTCATCGTCCTATTTTCTTTTTATGCTCTTCTTCTTCTTCTTCTGCTAGTACTATTTTTCTTCTTCCTTTGTTTTTCGTCTCACTTTTTTCATCTCGTTCTTTTTCTTCTGTTTTCTACTTCTGCTCTTCTTATTTTTAGTCTTCTTTTTTCTTTTTTCTTTCTTCTACTTTTCCTACTTCCCGCTCTCCTCCTTTTATATTGTTCTTCTTTATCTCTTGTTCTTCTCTTTTCCTCTCCTTTTTCTTCCTCTTTTTCATCTTTATAGTCTCATTCTTCCTTCTCTTTTTATTTACTTATGGTTTTTCTTCCTTTGTTCTTTTTTCTCCGCACCTCCTTCTCTTCTTCATCTTTTCTTGTTATTTTTCTTCTTCTTTATCTTTTTCTTCGTCTCATTCTTGTTCTTTCTTCTTTCTTTTAAACTAAAAAATATTTTTGTCTTTTTCTTATTTTCTTACCCTTTCCATTTACTTTTATTACTTCTTCTCTTCCAGTTCTTCTTCTCAATCTTGCTATTTTTTTCTTTATCTACTTCTTTTTCGTTTTCTTCTACTTTTTTTCGCTGTTGTCTTCTTCTTTTTCATCTTTTTTTTCTTGTTTCTTCTTCTTGTTCTCTGTTTTAATAGCTTTGGTACTTCTTTACTTCTTCTATTTGTTTCTTTTCTCCATTATCTACTACCTTTCTTTATCGTACTTCATCGTTTTGCTTTCTTTAACTTCTTGTTCAATCTTATTTCTTGCGTTATTATTTCTTATATATCTTTCTTTTATATATTATCATGATTACTTCTTCCCATTATTCTGTTAATTTTTGTCTCTGCTTCTTTTGTGTGTGTCTCTTAGTACTCCGTTTTCTTCTTTGTGTTTTCACTGCTTTCGACTTTTCTGTTGAGTTTCAATTATTACTTTCTATTTACTTCTTGACGTGTTAAGTATTATTACTTTTTTTAAATATTCTTTTTTTTTTCTTCAACCCACATCACATTTTATTTATCTTAAAAATATATTCTCTCCATTTAAAAAAAAAATTCAATCAATAATTTTCTTATGTAATCCATTCTGGTTTATGATTTATATTTTTTGTTTTCTTCTCTTGTGTTTCATTTTTTCTTTTCTTAGTTTTTCTTTGTATAAATCTTCTCTGATTAAACTTGACGTTCTGTTAGGTAAACAATTTCTTGTGAGATACTTTGTATTTGACAGACGCTATTCACATTTCTTCAAGATACTTTGATATATTTATTTACCTTCTGTGTGGTTTGTTCATTTTTCCTGAATCGTTTGTGCCGAGATTGTGTTATGTGGGGTTTTTGTGTGTGTGTATGGGTGGTATCTCTTCCAATTCTGTATTCATTCTTTGTACAATATGCTCGGCAGATGGCGTGCCTTTTCTGAGGAAAGTCTCTCTCTCTTTCTCTAATTCTGTGTTGTCTTACAGTCAGGATAAGAACAGATTTCTAGAACGGCTCTTGTGTGCTTCTTAATGCTCTCTTTCACTGTCTATATTTTTTTGGTGTTCATCTTTTACGTGGTCGAACTTTTGCCGTGTATTCATTGTATCTGACTAGCATTCTCATTTTAAGTAATTTATTGTCCATGTGTAATAGGGAGGGGGTCTCGATATCCTAGCTAACTCTATTTATTCTTCTATCTTATTCTCATCCAATTCTTCTTTTATATCCTCTGTCACTGCACCACCTATGTAATAGTCTATCCTTGGTCACAGGCGCCAGTTATGTAATAGTGTAAGGCTTGTGATCTCTACTAATATTCTTGGACACGGCACCAATATTGTAATAGTGGGGGCCTCGCTACTGCTTCTGAAATCCTATGTCACGGTAACCAGCTATGTAATTGTGCGGGCCTCGGAAACCAGATTTGTACTAGTCTGTGTTTCGATATCCTAATATTCTTCTATCCTCGTATCCTTATCTTTTCTCTTTGGTCACTGCACCATAAACACTAACTCGACAACTATCACACTCTAACATAGAATATAATCCAATTTAAACGACCGTCAAAGATATTGTATCTCTATGTGAGAATCAATCTGATTCTCAACTTTTATTTATTCATTTGCTTATTTCAATACAAAAATATACATTCATATATATATATATATATATATGCAAATCAGTTGATTATTTATGGTTCTGTTTAGCATATGGCAATTTCCTTATCCAATTTAAAACAACCAATCTTCCTGAAAAAAATATAAATTATATTACCTCATCAAAATAAGACACCTCTATATAAAAAATACAACCGTAAATATAATCGTATTAAATATTATGGTCTACTTATCTCTTCTGCCAAAAAATATGAACATGAATGTTTCTGTTCAGAAGTCCTTGAGTATGTCACTTTTATTTAAAATATCTCCTTTTCGATCGAACCGCCTTGAATATCTCACTTTTCTTAGAATGTCTCTTTTTCGATTTAGTTGCAACTGTCTCTCTACTTAGGTCAAAGTCAACACCGTCAGGGCTGTCTTGTTGATAATACTAAGTTCTGGCGTGGTCACCAACTGTAGACTACCAAGCGCTGGTTAGCTTGAATGATGTCACCAACTGTAGACTACCAAGCACTGGCTAATCTTTCCTCCTATCAATTAACTATCTGTTATCCTGTTCTGGCCTCACTATCCTCTCTTCAAACTGTCTGTCTGTGGGTACCTCTCTGTTCCTCTGGCTCATTAAGTGTGTCTAAAGTTGTACGTGTGTGTCTCTTATTCTAGACAACACTTCTGGACAAGTCAATTCTTTCTGTCTGTAACTGTCTCAGACTACCCTCACTGACTGTTCCTGGGTACCTCTCTGTCCCTCTGTCTCTATCAGAATGCGTCTCTCAAGTGTGTCTAAAGTTGTCTGTGCGAAGTCTCTTCACTCTTTCTGTCTGTAACTGTCTCAGACTCAGACTACCTACTCTCTGTCCCTCTGTCTGAATGAGAATCGACTACCCTCACTGCCTGTTCCTGGGTACCTCTCTGTCCCTCTGTCTCTATCCGAATGCGTGTCGAATCTCCAAAATGCATCCTATTTATCAATGACATTTCTCTTTGTTTCCAAATCAGTCATTGTCCTGTTAGTATAATTCTGACGGTCAAATCTGGTTGTTGCTTGGAAACCCCTAATTGATATTTGCGACCTATGGAATTTCTAGAAAACAAGAATACAATTAACCTCAAGTTGACTGCAGGAGAAAGAAAAACAGGGTAAAAGTTCAAACCCCCAGTTAAGGAACACAAACATGCTAATGTATCTGGTCTGTTATCCTACGTCCACAGACCAGGTATATGGTTACCCCTTTGCTTTATTGTAAATACGTGCTTAGTTGAAGCTTGGGACTAGGGAAAAACCTGGTATCATATTCCCTGCTACACATGATTCACTTCCATTGTTCAGTATTAGCTCCATGTAGGACTTCCGAAATCTCTTTCTGGCTCCAATAGAGAATGGCCTATCGCCTCTCATTTTCTGAAATACAGTTTTTGCTGAATACTGACTTACTCTACATTTTATTTCTGATCTGCGTCTACCATATGTTGGTAATCGGCTTGTGTTGCCGAATAATTTAATTTGTTGTTTTTGATGCAGCTCAGTACTGATATTGTACTGACGAACAAACTCAATCTGCCGTATACAGTTATATTTCGGGTGCAGAAAGTTGGATTTTGTCGTGATTGATGTTCCTTCGACAAGAATTGCAATTCAAGTGATGAACAGTTTTGTATTGCTACATTAGCAACGGCCATATGCATTTTATGCGGTGCAGGTTTCTTTTTGTGGCGGTACGCGGCTGTTTCATCCTGGAATTAGTTCACACCGGAAACATTTCACAGTTGTTAGCATTTCGTGTGATTTTCATTGGCACAGGAACAGAACAATTATGGGGTGACCCGTTGAAGTGAAGTTGGAACCGTACTTATGAACTATGAACTTATGAACTATGAACTGATATTGTATCCACTTCTTTCCTGATGTCTTCATTTCCTAAATTGGACTTTTTTCTTGATGCTCCCGGCATTCGAAGTAGAAGCTTCATTTCTGTCGTCACTAGTTTTCTCTTGTCTTTTGTTGTCAACGTCCAGGTTTACTTAGAACTCTAAGAATAATGTCGGGAGAAAGGAGTGTGTCCCAGCCTTAAAGTGAAACCTGGTGCAATGATGCTAATACTTTGCCTTTAACTCTTAACCATTGGCAGGTTTTAAGGTTTTCGATATTTTGATGCCCTGCTCTATATTTAGCAACCATACAAATTCTTTGCATTGAAAATAGGCATGTTATATATGGTTGGAAAGCTAATTGGATGTGCTATCAGGATATGTAGTTTTAACATAAGTGTGATGTAATTTATGATATCCATGACCTACTTATGGAAAGTCTAAAAATAGATTATTCTACAAATGACAAATATTTTTACAGTCACAAAGAAGGAAAAAATAAGTATGACGAATATAATGGAATCTTTTATTACAGTCTTGTAAAGTCTTCATATTTGCAAAACATATATGAATTTAAACATGTTTGGGAAATATGAAAGGCAGTAATCATGAACTTTATAATATTCAATATTTTCATATTATAAAGAAAAAAAGTCAATAAATATCGCCTTCAGAGAAAATGATGCCGAATTGGTCTAGTAAGCAGCCCATAAAGAACTAACACTTATAGTAGCATACATAAACATTAAATAGATATATAATTTCTAAACCTTGCAAGTAAAAGATATTTTTGAACAAAAATATGATTACGCAATGATATTTGATAGACAAAATAATCAGGGAAAAAATTATCGGGCATCTTGCAAACAGAGTCAAAGTGACACAGGCATAGAATGTTCATCTGACCCAAGCATAGATATTTCAAGAATCACTGGTGTCTTCATCAGGACAGTAATCTGAGTTATTAGAGTCCATTTTATCACATATTTGGGGATTTTTGGATGGAGCAATTTGGGCGTTTCTACAAAATGGCAAGTGGGAAATGAGGTGTGCTCCTGTCAACGAGATTAGACATCCAAATAATATATAATTAATTTTTTTATAATTTTTTATTAGATTATCATATGTTATGCTTTGGATAACATAACTTTTACCAACTTAAATGCAAAATGGATACAAAATTATGGTCACTTAAATAGGCATGTTGCATCGATCATAAATGATCGAAATCCCAATATCCCAATGGTTAAGGGTTAAACCACTTGTCCTGTATTTGAATTATAATAATAATTCCTCTTGTACCGTTATACGTTACATAGGGCCTGAAAGTAGTTTCTCCATACCGCTCTATCCTGGGCAACTCGCTCAATCTCCTCCATGGAACTGAGACCGACATTTCTTGCCTCTCTCAGCAAAGTTCGTTTCAGGGTCTCCTTAGGTCGTCCTCTCTTTCTTGAACCCTTTGCATTCCACTTCAATGCCTGCTTTGATATTCGTTGATCATTTCTCCTCAAGATGTGTCCAACATATCTCAATCTTCTCTTTCCTATAAAAGTTGTCATTAGTGGTTGACCAGACATGTCTCTGATTTCATCACTTCTCCTGAATTCGTTCCAATTTATCTTCATTATTTTTCGCAGACATCTATTTTCAAATGCATTCAACTTGCTTTCTATATCTTTAGTCATTTTCCAACTCTCGCTGGCATATGTTAGGATTGATACAAGATTTGAATCCCATTTAATTTATATTGTATTAGAATATTAGATGACTAAACACTGCTATTGACAAGATATCTTGTATATTTTGTTCTTTCTGTCTTTTCCTCTTTTCACGAGAAATGTTTCAAGATAAGATATTTCCACGATAGTCTCAAGTTTACACATTTGAAACACATAAAGAAATTGACGAATGAATTGATATGGACTTTAACTCGCTGTAAACAGCAGACCACTTCATATGATTTGTCAAGGGTTTCCGTGCCACAAAGAAAATAAATAAATAAATAGCAAGCCACTTCAGGTGGATCAAGAGTAGTTCTTCAGTTACAGTATTTTTATTTTGATCTTTTATAACACGTTTCAGCATATGTTACCTATCACTGGCACTTTACTATTTCCTATTATATATATTTTTCTTTTACACACTTTTCTGTTACACTCTTTTCTTTTACACACTTTCCTTTTACACACTTTCCTTTTACACACTTTTCTTTTACACACTTTCCTTTTACACATTTTCCTTTTACACACTTTATTTTTACACACTTTTCTTTTACCCCTTTCCTTTTACATAGTTTTCTTTTACACATTTTGCTTTTACATATTTGCCTTTTACATACTTTTCTTTTACGCACTTTTCGTTTATGCACTTTTCGTTTACACAAATTTTACCATTTTCTGCATTAACATTTGTCTTTACAATTTAAAAATATAATTTCCATCGTGTGCCATGTCGGCTGACGTTGGCGATCATTGATCTCCACAACGTACTGTCAGTATTGCTAACAGTTTAGATATTAAAACTCTTCCATGACATGAAGGTAATCTGTCTATCATTTTCTCTTTCTCTGTCTTCCTCTGTCTCCTCCCAGTAATTTCACCGGTTTTCACAATATTTTTTAAACCTTCATTTCTCATCACTGCCTGAAAATATGATGACTGCCTCTTACTTTATACTGATAATAAGTTTTAGTGCTGTAAGATTTTACTTATTTGTTATTAGTAAAATAACAGCGATGTTGATTTGGTACAAATAGTAGAAGTTTAACAGTACGATAGTCAAGTTTTCCTATAATTTCGCTTTTGCGTGCTCCACATGCAATTCAGCGCAAGTGAAAATCAGGAATCCCGTGGAATTAGTCAGTTCACATTGTATCCTAACGACTGTCAATGGCGTATGCACACACCATTTATTTTCATTGATAGAAGTGGAAGGTATCATTTGTTTACTATGTCACATTGCTTTTTATAATATGTAATAGGGATACGCTCTTGCAAACATTCGCCACCATTTTGTGTATTACTGTAAATTTAAACTTTGATTATAATTTTGCAGTGCTTATACAAGTTATTAAAAATGTTTTTGCATCAACCAAACTACCTACTAATTACTTAAACATGAACTCGTAAGGTCGTGAGGTATATACGATTTAATTAGTTAGTTAGTTGGTTTGTTCCTTTCGTGCCAAAGGCGGCACACAGGGCAGAGGTTTTAGAGCTCCATGGGATGCGGTTCGTTACTAGCAGTTGGAGATCTTGTATGGTTTTATGTAAGACTGCCTGCAATAATTACTGTTAGCCATCCCTTAGATTTCGTACAACTTAAACTTTAGTGTGTTCACTAATTTTGTAATGAACTATAGTTATTTCTGTTCGACATCTAAAAAGTTAATTGCATATCCTTTACAGGACTTTGCGAATCAACCCCAACTTTTTAACGCTGTATGTAATTTTTCTAGACATTATTACGTTCAGTAGTTTGCCATTGCTTTCTGACGGGTGGTGCCATCGTCATTTTGTAAAAATTGACGCGAAATAATTTGCAACCACACTGTCCGCAGCGTTATTCGAACTCAGAACGTCAGGGTTAATAGACCGAGTCACTATCCCCTAGACCACAGACGCCACCATCTGATATTATTAGTGTTTCACTGTATGACAGTTGATTAACTTGTTTGAATATACATGACGACGACTTATCCACGACGTCAATCCACGGCATGGTCAAGAATGTTTTCTGTTGGAACATAAAATATAAATCATAACCTGAACAGTGTCGTGGCACCTACACTACTGCACTAACCAGCCGGCCATTAAATTCCTTAGGCTCTCGTTCACACCCCCATCCCATCCCTGTCCCCACCGCCCTAAAAACGGTACTACAAGCAGTAACAACAGTTTTTAAAAAATAAAAACATTTTAAAATCATGATTTTTTTGTACAATTTCTTTTCACCCTCATTGCTAATACACCTTTGCTGAGAGAGGCAGGAGATATCGGTCTCAATTCGATGGAGGAGATTGAGCGAGTTGCCCAGGATAGAGCAGTATGGAGAAATTATTTGCAGGCCCTATGTAACGTATAACGGTACGAGAGGAATTATTATTATTATTATTATTATTATTGCTAATATACGGTGACTTCTAACAACACTATTTATGAAATATTTCCTGCTATACTTTTCCTTGATTACAAAGTTCCATTTATAATTTAATAATAGATCAATTTAATATAAATGACGGTGGCGTCTGTGGTCTAGGGGATATTGACTCAGTCTATTAACCCCGACGGTCTGAGTTTGGACAGTTTGGTTGCAAATTGTTTCACGTGGATTTTACAAGGGACGATGGCACCGTCCGTTCGAAAGCAATGGCAAACTACTGAACGTAATAATGCCTAGAAAATCACAAACAGCTTTAAAAAAAGCTGAGGTTGATTCGCAAAGTCCTGTAAAGGATATGCAATTAAAGAAGAAATATAAATGATCAAAATTCACGGACGTAATGTAATAATCCATTCTAAATGTACTTGCACTTTTATAGGTCAGTTATCGCCCGTGTTGTACCGGGGTACGCGAAGGAAGCAAAGAACAGTACCACTGCGACCTACAAGGCATGTCGTAAGAAGAGCAAAGAATAGTACCACTGCGACCTACAAGGCATGTCGTAAGATGAGCAAAGAATAGTACCACTGCGACCTACAAGGCATGTCGTAAGATGAGCAAAGAATAGTACCACTGCGACCTACAAGGCATGTCGTAAGAAGAGCAAAGAATAGTACCACTGCGACCTACAAGGCATGTCGTAAGATGAGCAAAGAATAGTACCACTGCGACCTACAAGGCATGTCGTAAGAAGAGCAAAGAATAGTACCACTGCGACCTACAAGGCATGTCGTAAGATGAGCAAAGAATAGTACCACTGCGACCTACAAGGCATGTCGTAAGAAGAGCAAAGAATAGTACCACTGCGACCTACAAGGCATGTCGTAAGAAGAGCAAAGAATAGTACCACTGCGACCTACAAGGCATGTCGTAAGAAGAGCAAAGAATAGTACCACTGCGACCTACAAGGCATGTCGTAAGAAGAGCAAAGAACAGTACCACTGCGACCTACAAGGCATGTCGTAAGAAGAGCAAAGAATAGTACCACTGCGACCTACAAGGCATGTCGTAAGAAGAGCAAAGAATAGCACCACTGCGACCTACAAGGCATGTCGTAAGAAGAGCAAAGAACTGTACCACTGCGACCTACAAGGCATGTCGTAAGAAGAGCAAAGAATAGCACCACTGCGACCTACAAGGCATGTCGTAAGAAGAGCAAAGAATAGTACCACTGTGACCTACAAGGCATGTCGTAAGAAGAGCAAAGAATAGTACCACTGCGACCTACAAGGCATGTCGTAAGAAGAGCAAAGAATAGTACCACTGCGACCTACAAGGCATGTCGTAAGAAGAGCAAAGAATAGTACCACTGTGACCTACAAGGCATGTCGTAAGAAGGCAAAGAATAGTACCACTGCGACCTACAAGGCATGTCGTAAGAAGAGCAAAGAATAGTACCACTGCGACCTACAAGGCATGTCGTAAGAAGAGCAAAGAACAGTACCACTGCGACCTACAAGGCATGTCGTAAGAAGAGCAAAGAATAGTACCACTGCGACCTACAAGGCATGTCGTAAGAAGCAAAGAACAGTACCACTGCGACCTACAAGGCATGTCGTAAGAAGAGCAAAGAATAGTACCACTGCGACCTACAAGGCATGTCGTAAGAAGAGCAAAGAATAGTACCACTGCGACCTACAAGGCATGTCGTAAGATGAGCAAAGAACAGTACCACTGCGACCTACAAGGCATGTCGTAAGATGAGCAAAGAATAGTACCACTGCGACCTACAAGGCATGTCGTAAGATGAGCAAAGAATAGTACCACTGCGACCTACAAGGCATGTCGTAAGAAGAGCAAAGAATAGTACCACTGCGACCTACAAGGCATGTCGTAAGAAGAGCAAAGAATAGTACCACTGCGACCTACAAGGCATGTCGTAAGAAGAGCAAAGAACAGTACCACTGCGACCTACAAGGCATGTCGTAAGATGAGCAAAGAACAGTACCACTGCGACCTACAAGGCATGTCGTAAGAAGAGCAAAGAACAGTACCACTGCGACCTACAAGGCATGTCGTAAGATGAGCAAAGAATAGTACCACTGCGACCTACAAGGCATGTCGTAAGAAGAGCAAAGAACAGTACCACTGCGACCTACAAGGCATGTCGTAAGATGAGCAAAGAATAGTACCACTGCGACCTACAAGGCATGTCGTAAGAAGAGCAAAGAACAGTACCACTGCGACCTACAAGGCATGTCGTAAGAAGAGCAAAGAACAGTACCACTGCGACCTACAAGGCATGTCGTAAGAAGAGCAAAGAACAGTACCACTGCGACCTACAAGGCATGTCGTAAGAAGAGCAAAGAACAGTACCACTGCGACCTACAAGGCATGTCGTAAGAAGAGCAAAGAACAGTACCACTGCGACCTACAAGGCATGTCGTAAGAAGAGCAAAGAACAGTACCACTGCGACCTACAAGGCATGTCGTAAGATGAGCAAAGAATAGTACCACTGCGACCTACAAGGCATGTCGTAAGAAGAGCAAAGAACAGTACCACTGCGACCTACAAGGCATGTCGTAAGAAGAGCAAAGAACAGTACCACTGCGACCTACAAGGCATGTCGTAAGATGAGCAAAGAATAGTACCACTGCGACCTACAAGGCATGTCGTAAGATGAGCAAAGAACAGTACCACTGCGACCTACAAGGCATGTCGTAAGAAGAGCAAAGAATAGTACCACTGCGACCTACAAGGCATGTCGTAAGAAGAGCAAAGAATAGTACCACTGCGACCTACAAGGCATGTCGTAGAAGGCAAAGAATAGTACCACTGCACCTACAAGGCATGTCGTAAGAGAGCAAGAATAGTACCACTGCGACCTACAAGGCATGTCGTAAGATGAGCAAAGAATAGTACCACTGCGACCTACAAGGCATGTCGTAAGAAGAGCAAAGAATAGTACCACTGCGACCTACAAGGCATGTCGTAAGAAGAGCAAAGAATAGTACCACTGTGACCTACAAGGCATGTCGTAAGATGAGCAAAGAATAGTACCACTGCGACCTACAAGGCATGTCGTAAGAAGAGCAAAGAATAGTACCACTGCGACCTACAAGGCATGTCGTAAGAAGAGCAAAGAATAGTACCACTCGACCTACAAGGCTGTGTAAGATGAGCAAAGAGAATAGTACCACTGCGACCTACAAGGCATGTCGTAAGAAGAGCAAAGAATAGTACCACTGCGACCTACAAGGCATGTCGTAAGATGAGCAAAGAATAGTACCACTGCGACCTACAAGGCATGTCGTAAGATGAGCAAAGAATAGTACCACTGCGACCTACAAGGCATGTCGTAAGATGAGCAAAGAATAGTACCACTGCGACCTACAAGGCATGTCGTAAGATGAGCAAAGAATAGTACCACTGCGACCTACAAGGCATGTCGTAAGAAGAGCAAAGAACAGTACCACTGCGACCTACAAGGCATGTCGTAAGATGAGCAAAGAATAGTACCACTGCGACCTACAAGGCATGTCGTAAGAAGCGACTGTTGTAGAACCTAGGGAAGCTAAACTATTAAATAAAAGAAATCCGCAGTAATGGGATGTTCTATCCTACTTGTAGTCGCATAACTGGCACAAGGTACAATCGCTCTTAGTCTCAGATCACATACAAATCATACAGAGTGGTTAACAAGTGGTTGATTTGGAGCGTTCGAAGAAGAAGAAGAGAAGAAGAATTCGGTATTAGATAACTAATTTTCTTGGACGACAGACACAACGTAGGAAGTGGTGGACATCGTTCTGACTGTCTTTTGATGAACATCGTTCTGACTGTCTTTTGGTTGACATCATTCTGACCGTCTTTTGGTGGACATCGTTCTGACTGTCTTTTGGTTGACATCATTCTGACTGTCTTTTGATGAACATCGTTCTGACTGTCTTTTGGTGGACATCGTTCTGACCTTCTTTAAGTTGCTAGTGTTTTTCTTGAGGATAATTAAGGCTGTGTCAACATGAGACCTACTCTCTGGGAGATTCTTAAGACCTACGGCTTCCAAGAAAAATACATCAACATTATAAAAGCCTTCTATTCTGAAACATCCTGCTGTGTAAGAACAGATGCAGGAAATTCAGACTGGTTCACAGTCAATTCGGGTGTGAAGCACGGCTGCGTTATGTCACCTATGCTTTTGGAATAGCTATAGACTTGATCATGCGCAAATGCACCCAAGATAATCAACTAGACATCAAATGTCTTAATAACAGCAGACTATTTGATCTTGACTTTACCGATGACGTGGCCATATTGAATTCAACCACACAAGCAACCTACAAACCAACGAGCAATCTTTGCACACTTGCAGAACAGGTTGGTCTCCCGATTAATTCTGCCAAGACCAAAATTATGGACCTCACAAGCTTGACCGATAACATCGTAATAAATAGCCAAACACTGGAGAAAGTTGAACATTGTATATATTTGGGTAGTAAAGTGTCAAACAACGGAGACACGATGAAAGAAATAAACTCTCATATTGCTATAGCAGCTAGTGCCTTCACTAAATTAACGAATATCTGGCAATCTCAAGACCTTAGTATATGCACACAAGTTAAATTATTTAGGTCATGTGTGATTCCTGTACTGACCTACGGTTGTGAAAGTTGGAAATCAACAAAAAAATTGATAAGAAACTGGACAGCTTTGAGAATAAATGTCTCCGAAAATTATTAAAAGTAAAATGGAGTGATTTCGTTTCTAACAACACAGTGAGAGATAGAACACACCAACAACCCGTATCAAATATTATAAGGAAACGAAGGTCGTAATATTTAGGTCATGTTCTTAGATCAGACGAAAAGAGACTAAATCGACAAGTCTTATGTGGTCACCAGTTTGGAAAGAAAACGTGGAAGACCAAAGACCACTCTTCGAAGAACCATCCAACAAGAAAGTAAACTATTGGGATGTAAAATCATACAAAATCTCCAACTACTAGCAACGAACCGCAGCACATGGAGATTTAAATGCTCTGTCCTATGTGCCGCCGTTGACACGAAAGGAACAAACTAACTAAGAACATGAGAACAGTTATGGTCAGAATAAGAATAGGTGAGTTTGGTTGAAGAGAACTTTAACTATCCTTAGTGACATCAGCCTTGGTTAGACCTGTCATGAGGAAATGTTAGCTAATGGTAATCTGGCATATCTCAGACTTGGTAATAGTGTAACACTCAACAAATGTGACATAAGTCTCCTTATTAATCAACATTAGGCGGTATTAACCTGACATAGCTCACGCAGTGCTGGCTCGTGATCATTTTGTTGGTGGGGCCAGACATTTGTTTCTGGATAAATCATGGTTTTTGGCTGCTATATTTTAATTTATAAAATAATAAAAACACGTTATACATTATTTGTGGTGGGGCCCGGCCCCACTGGCCCTTTATGAGGAGCCGCCACTGAGCTCACGTAACTGATTCCAATAGCAGTATCACACACGTCTTGTCTAGTTACAAGTATGCTAACTCACACACAAACATATCTACCAATTGATTGATTTCTTGATTGGTAGGACCATCATCATTGCACTTTGGTGAGTAGCCATGTGTTCTCCGATCTCTTTCTTACACAGGAAGATCTCAGCTGCAGTGCACGAACTCAGTAGCATCAGCGAGGGTCCCCGATGTAATTTTTGACGATGATGAAAATGTTTATGTAGGAATTTTATTTTTAACTTTTCCCTAATGAATTTTGCCCGGGTAGCGACTTTCCAGCCTGCTCTTCTCGATTTTGAACTGCCAAGGGTTCTTTTACGTGCTCAAATTGAATACGGGATCTACATTTTATCGTCCGTCTCCGATATGGCTAGGAACTCGATCTCACCTACACTGAGAACAGGGATCTTAGGAAAAATATCCAGATGGCTCCACGAGGGAGCGAACCTGGTACCTTTGGCAGAAGAGACGAGCACCTAACCTGTATGCTACAGAGATCTACCGATTATTCTAACTTCCATCATAAAACCACTTTTACAGCACTGTATATAAACATATTTTATCTAAATACCTACCTACCTACCTATCTACATGTCTATCTGTCTTTCTGTCTGTCTCTCTGTCCGTCCGTACGTCCATCTATCCATACATCCATCCATCCATCCACCCACCCATCCATCCATCCATCCACCATCCATCCATCCATCCATCCACCCATCCATCCATCCATCCACCCATCCATCCATCCATCCATCCACCCATCCATCCATCCATCCACCATCCATCCATCCATCCATCCACCATCCATCCATCCATCCATCCATCCACCCATCCATCCATCCATCCACCCATCCATCCATCCATCCATCCACCCATCCATCCATCCATCCACTCATCCATCAACCTATCCATCCACCCATCCACCCATCCACCCATCCACCCATCCATCCACCCATCCATCCATCCACCCACCCATCCATCCATCCAACCATCCATCCACCCATCCATCCACCCACCCACCCATCCATCCACCCATCCATCCATCCACCCATCCACCCATCCATCCATCCATCCACCCATCCTTACATCCATCCATCCATCCAACCGTCTCTCTGTCTGTCCTGGCTATCCTGGTCTGGTCTATCTTGCTGTGCCCGCATGTCTTTATCTAATATAATCTACACTGATGGGAGAAATATAAGAGAGGTAGATAGTCAAAAAATAGAGGTAGAAATAAAAACACTGATGATGTTGTCTACACTGATGGTTATGTGATTTGGCACAATCGGAGTGCATATGCCTTTACGGCTAGAACTGAAGGAAAGGTCATCAAAGAAGCAAGTGTCGCATATGTGACAACTACCAGCAGAATGACTATGGAGGTCATGACGGTGACAAAATCCCTGAAGTGTCTACAGACATTCACTCATGCATGCATACTCAGCGACTCTATGAGCATGATACAGAAGATCAAGACAGGTTACACATGAAGACAGTGGATGCAATTAAAACTCAGCGACTCTATGAGCATGATACAGAAGATCAAGACCGGTTACACATGAAGACAGTGGATGCAATTAAAACTCAGCGACTCTATGAGCATGATACAGAAGATCAAGACCGGTTACACATGAAGACAGTGGATGCAATTAAAACTCAGCGACTCTATGAGCATGATACAGAAGATCAAGACCGGTTACACATGAAGACAGTGGATGCAATTAAAAGAAAATGTGACAGTCCAAAAACTTCTTTTCATCTTTCTCCCAGGTCATTCTGGGGTGAAAGGTCAATGAGGAGCAGGTGCACTGGCTAGCAATGCTACGATTGAGAATAGGTCGTCCATGAACAAAAGCGACATCAGCGACGCTCTAAGAGAAATAAACATACGCTCTGAAGATTTCAACGAAGAAGATAAATGGTATTCTCTATCTCGGTTGCGCAAGTTATGCATACCGATAGGTGCTGCAAGACGGGAAAACCATGAGAGAAACCCCGGTAGATACATCAGCCAACACAGAACGGGAGTTGCTAGTCTAAACACACTGAGATACATGCTTGGGAGGAGATTGGAGCAATTATGGACATGTCTGATGTGCAATGAAGATGAACCTCAAATGAACAATGAACAGGATAATATAATATTTCGTTCCTTTTCCGAATCTGTACTTGCCTCACAGCGTCAGGATAAGAAGAGAATTCTAGAAAGTGCTTGTGTGTGTTCTTCGTACTGTCACTTCTTCTGTTATTTATGTTGGCTACCTTTTGAGTGGACAACCGTTTGCGACCGGTCCACTATTATTTTAATATTGCCCTTCGAGGCGTACTGTCTGTTGGTGATCTTGTTATGAGACTGAATCATTTAATTTGTTGTTTCTAATATAATCTAATCTAACTTAACCTATTCTATTCTATTCTATTCTATTCTATTCTATTCTATTCTATTCTATTCTATTCTATTCTATAACGAGCAATGTGTATTTTATATCAACCTCTATTTTTGACACTTTATCTCTCTTATATCTCTTCAGTGGCGGCTCGTCATTAAGGGTCAGAGGGCTAGACCCACCAAAAATAATATGTAACGTGTATTTATTATTTAATAAATTAAAATATAACCTATCCCAAAGCCATGATTTTCCCGAATATTTGTGTCTGGCCCCACCAACTAAAAAGATCACGAGCCGCCACTGTTTCTCTTAATATTTCTCCCGCCATTATGCTACATGGAGGCTGACATCAAATGATAGAAGAATGTAGCCGTGTGGGCCTTATTACTGAAATCCTGTGTTCTATCCTTGGTCACTGCACCAATAAATGTATCAGTGTAACCTCCTGATAAGCTATTAATATTTCTACACGTATTTACAACTCTATCAACACCATCCACAACTGCGTACATAGACTACAAATAAAAGAAATGGCCGTCAAGTACATCGTACATCTATGTGAGAATCAAACCGATTCTCAACTTTTATTTCTTTATATTTACTTAATTAAATATCTCATCTTGATTTCAAAATAATAGCACATACATCAAATTATCAAAATAATAAAGAAAATCCTGAAAAGAAAAAAAAAATCAACAATTCAAAACAACATACCAATGCACATAGCTGAAAAAATATACCTACTAACTAATATTGATTGTTTTCCCTAAGGGATATCTAATCTCTAAAATCCTATCTCTAAAAATGTTCACTGTTCACTGTTTACCTTGTTGCGATGTCCTTAGAAATAAATACTTGTTCAGTCACAATGTTATACCGCTTCTAGCTAGAGTTGCTGTCCTAATAGTATATACGAAATGTCTCTGCTACTGGTTAAAATAATGCATCCTGAAAACAAATGGCTGACTCTCTCCTCTCTCATATACTGTTATAGCCTCTCTGTCGGGTCTGGCCCTACCCCTTTAGTTTAGCTCTGCCGCCTAGTTTTCCAACTCTGACAACTAGTCCTCCGGTTCTAATGTAACCGGTTCACCAACACTGAACAGGAACTCTCTGATTTGGACAAAAATCTCCGTGGAGGTCTACAATCTACTTCTTAGTTGGGTTCTCTCTCTGTCTGCAACTCAGTTCAATTCTACTTTCTAAGGGTGTCTCTGCCAACTGTCCCTCTGCTAAGTGTGTGTGAAGATGTGTCTTCACTCTTTCTAACTGGCCAATATTTACTGTTGAAGTCTGTCTCTGGACTACCTACACTGCCTGTTCCTGAGTACCTCTCTGTCTTCTCAGTTTTCCCTCCTCTCCTCTGTCTTCCCTTCTCTCCCTGTCTGTGCTAGACCCTGGTATATATATATATATGGTTCCGTTTCCTTTGATTCACGAAATCAAAGACATCAATGAATTATCAGATGTCACCCAGATTGTCGCCAAATAGTCTGGACTTCAGTTACATTTTCAACACTCACTCAGACCCTCATAAGCCAAAAATACAACACGATTTGACAGTCTCTGTGTATGTACGCTGACAACTTCCTGTTTTTGAATTGAGATCAAGAGACAATTGCTACACTACAACAATATTTCTGCGCAGCTGTCAACGCCCGCCATTACTGGGAAACATTGTCGAAATAAGTTATGCTTACTCCCCGATGGAGGAGATGAGAGAACTGGCCTAGCAATCACACTATTACATTCCTTACCCACCTATAAAAAAAGATATTGGGTTACTAATCCAATATTTTTTTCAAGTATCATCTAGATAACATATAGTGCATCTCAAATCAATATACATCATAAACAATAACAATATATCAAACAACCACATCAATAAACATTCATATAATTCAAACCAATTTAAAGAAATTTCAACCAAAAAAATATTCAAAGTCTTCCTCTTAAAAAAATATCAGAAAGGTTATCGAACACCTTTGCTCTCCCTCGAAACATCTTGGCAACGCAGGTTATGCAAGGTCCACACATAAATGGGAACTAAGTGTTTTCAGGCTTCTCCTCTTGTGCTTCAACTTTACTCTGGGTTCCCACAGATAGTGATTACTGCTCCTGGTTAGTACCCAAGCTTATCGCTGTACCTCCCTTTGATCTCTCCCAAATATAATATACACATTTCAATCATACAACCAATAAAATAAATCAATTATAAACAAAATATAAATGCTAAGTCACATAGCAACAACAATATTACAGTTTTAGAATCCCTTGCAACCACAAAGCATATTTTCATACAGTTTTAGAACCCTTGCATGTGATTTCCAAAAAAAAACAACAAAATTAAATGTTCCATACAGTTTTAGAATCCTTGCAATAAATTCAAATCTAAGGCCTTTATTCTCAAAGACGGGTCATCATTACACATTAACATATATTAAACATAACAAATGTGTTGACATCAAAAAAATCAAATTCAACAATTGAAGTACTTCACTCCAAATAAAATAAATGGTAACACTTCGCACCAATTTTCTCTTTGATCTTGTCCAAACAAACACTACTTCTCGATGAGTGCACACGAAATTCAGGTTGACGCTCGTTAATTGTCACTTCGTCAAAAGTTTAGGTGAGTCTGTTTTTGACAAATGTTCGACCGCCAAAACATTTTCGCTGTCATCAAACTTGTCGCTATCACTCGAGGGTTACTTCTCCGGAGTATTAATTATGCCATTCCTTCCTAATTTATTCCTCTATTTTATTTCACTTCAACCAGACAACATAAGCTTCCTGAGGAAAAATATTCCTGCAATACAAAAGTACATCAACATTTCCACACAAAAACGTGTTATATACCGCATGTTATTGACATTTCTCAAGCATCTTCCACATTACAGTTATTTTTCTTTGTTTCATATATAACGAAAAAATTAAACTAACATCATCATAACATAATACATATTTGTCAACATTGAAATTATTTCACATAACTAATCATTTTACAAACCAAAATGAACATGTTTCATTACTAACAAAAAAACCATATCAAAGCCAAGTTCCGATCATTACATATTACCATGTGTCATAACAAATGTTAAGCGGTGACAACTAGTTACATTCTAGTTAACTGTGTGCTCCATTTTTCACCCCCCAAAAATGTGTTTCGATAGTCAGAGCAAAACACGGACCTCTCGAGTTTTGCACTATTGTATAGCATCTTTCACAAAAATGCAAGCAATGGTCCTTCTGTCTTTCAATCTCTCTCTCTCCATTTCCTAATAGTTTCTCGCACACTATCACGTTCTCATCACATGACTTACCTTGTCATAGCATTACTACGGAAAGGTTAACGTTAACACCTAACTCTCTTTGTTAACATTATACCATCTAGCTAATATTCTAACAGTACTACGGATATATCTGTTTTAATAGACGTTCAGTATCACACAACAAGTAATTTGCGTAACACAGTAGAAACTGTTCTACCGAAGCCCATCAAAAAGTGTTACCATGAGCTCTCTGCAAAGCCTTTCTCTTGCGGTTTCTCCTAAATCCTCTCTCTTACATTCTCTAGGACTTCGCTTATTCTTCTTTTCTTCTATATTCTCGATTTCCTGAATCCCTCGTCGATGCTTCCGTCGATCTGTTCGACTTTTACTACAACTTACTTCGGATCCACTCATTTTCCTTACTCCTGAAATAGGAACAGCCTCCGCAGATGAATCTCTATCCTTTTCTCTAAGTCGCCTTCTATCCGACATAGTTTCCTCTGAGTCCGGGGATTCCTCTGACTCGTCTCTCCCTTTCGCTGCCCCTCTTTCCTGAATTAGTTTCCTTCGCTGCTCCTCCAGCCGTCTACATCTCTCCGGCAAAGGCATATCTTCCTCACTAGAGGAATTTTCCCTCTCTCGTTGTAGTCTCCTTCTCGGTCTAGCAACTTCCCTTTCCCTTCTCTTCCTGGTGGTGCATCTCGTATTCCTATATGGACCATCCGTAATGTCGGTTAATCTTTCCTCCTGGTTCGAGTCTTCTGGGATAAGTCGCTCGTTCTCCAACATAGGTGCGCCTAATTCAGTGGTCCCTTTTGATTCATGGGGTTCTGATTCCTCTTCCCTCTCCATTGGTAATTCTACTGCTTCTTCATCTGTCTCACGCATCTCAACTCTAGGCGTGAAAAATTCTTCCTCTATTAAACTTGGTGATCGTATCTCAACGTCAGGTGTCATCACCAGCGTGGCTCTCCTCTGTGGTCTAGCCTCTTCTCTTGCTCCCTGATTCGGTTCCTTCCATTCAGAGTCATCCCTCCTTAAGTGTTGCACATGCGTTTTTATGACTCGACCCTCCATCTGATGCTTTATTTCATATGTCACTGGTCCAGTTCTTCGGAAAACCTTGAAGCCCTCTAGCCATTTATTATCTAATTTGGACTTTCTGAGGTGGTTCTTGTAATAAACCCTCTCACCAATTCTGAATTCTTGTAATTCGAATTCTTATCCATTTTGTTCCTCCTATCCGTAGCTTTCCGTACATTTCGCACCACTTCTCCATGCGCTTTATGCATTTCTTGTAGTATTATCTCATGAGGATCCTCTCCCAAATATTTCCTCCTAGGCTTCAGTAAATTATCCATGGGAAGCAATGGTTCTCTCCCATATAACAAATAAAAGGGTGAGAATCCGGTAGAGTCATTTGAATTTATTCTAATAGCTGCCACTGCCTGATTTAAATGTATATCCCAATTTTCAGTATTCCCTTCTACCATTTTAGCTATGATATCATTCAATGTCCTATGCTGTCTTTCATTAATACCATTCGCCTGAGGATGGTAGTACGAGGTAGTCACATGTTGTATGTTCAATTCTCTTAGTATTTGTTTAAACTTCAGGCTCGTAAACTCTCCTCCGTTATCCGTTAGGATAATCTGAGGACAACTGTACCGAGGAATAAACTCTGTCAACAACAGATCTAATACAGTATCACTAGTTTTGTCGGCTGTTGGAAACACTCCGCCATCTACTATAGCTGTCAGTAAATTGAAGAATATATTTATTTCCTGACCTGGTTCTTGGGTAAGGTCCTGCTATGTCTATGCTCACTTTCTGCATGGCAAAATGTTGCTTATCCATCTCTTGTAACGGGGTTCTTGTCTGCTTCATATTCCGGAGTCGACATATCTCACATCTAGCCACATAGTTATTTACATCCTTATACAGACTGGACCAAAATATTTTTCTTGATGGCATCCACACATTTATCTCTTCCCATATGTCCATTTTGGTCATGATACTGTTTTAAAACTGCACCAACTATTTCCTTTGGAATGCATATTCTTAGAGCGGGATCTCCATCCTTATTTGAAATGTAACACAACAAATCATCCTCGTCCAACATAAAATTGTCCAGATCCTTCCCCTCCATTCCCCGTTTCAATGCATCCCGTTTCATTGCCAACTCTGGCTCCTTTTCTTGTTTAGACTTTAAGTCTATCCTATTTATCTGTTCATCATCCTGCGTTGTCTCACTTTCTCCTAATCTCTCGCCTTCGTCTATCTCACAGTGAGTTTGTCGGTTAGTGTTTATTACATCAACCTGCCAATGATGATCATCTATCTCGGGCTCAGTATTCTCACTTTCATCATGGTCCGAACTGACCTCTTCCTTGTGTGATATTCTCGATAGCAAATCGGCGCAAGTGTTTTCTGTCCCTGGAACATACTCAATGTGAGCATTGTAACCTTGTAAATTAAAAGCCCACGTCTGTATTTTTCTATTTTGCATAGGCGCCTCCAACATCGGCTTCAGAGGTTTATGATCTGTGCGTATTGTAAACTTGGCATTATGCAAATAAAAGTTCAGTTTCTGCAAAGCATAGTGTATAGCATATGCCTCCTTTTCCACAGTAGACCAGTTTCTCTGCGATTTGCTAAGCTTGTGCGATAAGAAATATATAGGTCTCTCATTACGGACACCTGGCAATATTTCCGCTTCTCCCTCCATTAAGGGTTGTACCAAACAAGCACCCACAGCGTGATCTGAAGCATCTGTATATAGAATCAGCTCACGCTCAATATCTGGGTGAGACAACAAAGGTACAACGGTAAGACTTTCCTTTAGACAATCATATGCCTCCTGGCATCCCTCTGTCCATCTAAATCTAGCAAATTTTCTAGTCAGCGCAATCAAAGGTTCAGCTATCTGGGAAAAATTTGGAACAAAACGTCTATAATATCCGCACATTCCCAGAAATCCTCTCACTCCTCTGACTGTTGTTGGCACTGGTAACTCTCTTATCTTCCTAACATTATCTCCATCAGGCTTAATTCCCTGTTGATTTATCACGTATCCCAGATAAGTCGTTTCCTCTTTTAAAAATCTACATTTTTCCAGTTTCAATTTAACAGAATGTTCCCGAAGTCTTTGAAATACTTGCTCTATATGTCCCAAATGTTCCTCCAACGAACCGGCAGTATGTATCAGTATATCATCAATATAGGCCACTGCAAACTTATGCAGGCCCTTGAGTACTTCATCCATAAGACTCATATAAGTGGCAGGTGCCGATTTCAACCCAAATGGCATAACATTCCAAGCGAAGCTGCCCACATGAGTACAGAAAGTACTTTTCCTTTTGGCATCCGCAGACATGGGTATACACCAAAATCCAGCTCTAGCATCTAGAGTAGTAAAATATCTTGATCCATTTAATGTCCCCAGGATATCTTCAATCACCGGCAATGGGTACGAGATACTTTTAGTTATCTTATTCAAGGCACGAAAATCACAACAAAAACGGTGCGTACCGTCTTTCTTGGTAACTATAACAATTGGTGCTGCCCATTCAGCTCTTGATCTCTCGATAACCCCTTCCTCCAACATTTTCTCAATAGCTTGCTCCACTATCTCCCTATTCTTCAGTGGAGTACGATATGGCCTCAATCGAATGGGAGACGCATCCCCCGTATCTATCTCCATTTGAACAGTACTGGTGCGTCCTAACTCCAAATCAGTCAAGGCAAAGACATCATGATTCTCTACAACCAATTTCTCCAAGGAAATCCTATGCATAGGATTCATCTCTAATTGTTTCAACAATTCTTTTCTTCTTTCCTCATCCAAGGTCCGGGTTTTCCTTGGTTATTTATACTTTTTCTACCTACAACCACACTGAGGGGTCCTGAGAATTCATATAGGCCGTTTTCTTTCTAAATGTCGTCGTCCTTTCTTTCAAGTTTGCAACAGGTTTAGCCCTGTCTGTTTGGTTCCTTTCTTGTCCTCCAACACTTTTGTTTCTCCAATTCCCCTTAGGTTTGGAGGTCCACCTCCATTTTTGGCTCTTCCCATACTCGTTCCTTTGCCAGTCACCTCTTCTCCAACTGACCTCCTCCCCTGAATAGGCATTTATGGCAAAATAATTTCTTCCATGGTGAGTGTGAAGACTCTCCTTGTCTCACTTTCTCTATATAGTCTTCATTAGTCACAACCTCAGCTTCCCCTATTCGCCTACCTTCTCTCATTTTTACAGTCCTTCCAGTCGTATTTAAAATCATGACTGGAAACTTCATTCCTCCACCTACTTCCGTGATTCCCTCTATTATACATAACCCTGGTTCTTCCATTATAACTTCTTCCTTCAACTTCTTGGTCTTCACCACTTGTCCAGGATGAAGGTATTTTCCTCCGTCCATCCTCGCCCGTATCAAATTGACCGAATGTGGCTTTAATACCCATGTTTCATCTACCTTAATTACATTTACCGTCTGGATATCTTCTTCCATCGTAACATATTCTTGTCCTACTCTAATCTTCCCAATTTCAAAATTTACCACAACCTTGTGTTTCACCAGGAAATCCCGTCCTATTATCATCTCTCTATTCATATTTTCCACCACAAAAAACTTATGTTCCAATTTCATATGTCCCATCTGAAATTTTAAGAAAATATATCCAATTACCTCCAACGGGTCTCCTGTTACGGCCTCCAAATTTATTCCTCTGGTTATCATTCGTGATCTAATCCTTAAAGTTTCCCATGTCCTTTTCCTTATTAAGCAGACACTGGCCCTGAATCAATTAGAGCTCGTATTCTTTTCGTCCTATTTTATTAAACATGAACTTGGATCACCCGGATACATCTTGTTCCTGTCTTTCCTTTGGTCTCTCTGGCCTATTGTCTCGCTTGGGTCGGCCTTCTTGTCCAGGCGAGATTCCCGTTTCCCTGCCTCCTATCATTTATGTTTCTTCCTTCTTGTCTATTATCTACTGGTTGAAATTCCTCCCGTCTTCTCTTCTGTTGTGATTGTACGACAGGACAGTTCTTAATAAGATGTCTGGTATTCCCACAACCATAGCATCTTCTCTCCATTCGAACGTTTCCTTCATTCATCAAACCTGCAGCTCTTCTCCCTACGTATTGGTCACTTTCCTGATATGTCTGTTTATTGTGTACCGCATGAACTTCCCTATATGTTTCTCTTCCTTGATTCCTACCCCTATCCCTAGTCTGATCTATTTGTATGGGTGGATCTTTTCTGTAGCATCGCTCGTCCTGATTATATCTGGTTTCAGCGTTCCCAGCCTCAAATTAAATCTCTAGCCAAATTATCTTCATCTACTGCTATTTTAATTGCTACATTTAATTTTCGGGGGTTTTGCCGCAGCAGATGTATCTTTAATCTGTCCGACGCTAATCCATCTATAAATATGGTTAACAGCTGTCTATCTATGCCCTCTTCTTGCATATCCTGTCCCTCGAATGCTTCTTCTCCAAGATTTATCAGCCTATCACTATAGCACTGTACTGTTTCTGTAGATTCCTGTCTCAATCTCCTCAAGGCTGAAAAGGCATGTTGGGCGTCGGCAATTTCCCCATATCTATTAATTAAATCCTTCCTAAAATCAGTCCAGGATTCCATTGGGTTTCTTTCCAATTTCCTCCTGATATAGTCTCCTGTCAACCCCACGCATGTCTGGAATGCGATTTTCTTTTTTTCAAATTCGTTAATTTCTGTTATAAATGCATATTTATCTATCTGTGCCAACCACTGTCTACACTCACCTGACTTCCCCGAAAAAGGTGTCACACTAGCTGTTATGCTCTGCTGTCGCATCACTGCATCCATCTGCTCCACTGTCTTACCTACCATCTTGACTAAGTCAGCCACATCTTGCTGTTCATTCTTCTGTTCCATCTTATTACTCTCTCTCACTTTCCACAGCTAATCTTCAAAAATTAATTAATTACCTCCTATCCGTATTAAAATATACAAAAGCTACCTTATCCTATTTGTCGAATCTGTGAGTCAGTATTGTGTTCTATTCGTCGTGGTATAGTGGTAGTATAGTCAATCCAGGGGGTTCGAATCCTGTGTCACGGAAACCATAATAAATGTAGCCGTGTGGGCCTTATTACTGAAATCCTGTGTTCTATCCTGGTCACGGCACCATAATAAATGTAGCCGTGTGGGCCTTATTACTGAAATCCTGTGTTCTATCCTTGGTCACTGCACCAATAAATGTATCAGTGTAACCTCCTGATAAGCTATTAATATTTCTACACGTATTTACAACTCTATCAACACCATCCACAACTGCGTACATAGACTACAAATAAAAGAAATGGCCGTCAAGTACATCGTACATCTATGTGAGAATCAAACCCGATTCTCAACTTTTATTTCTTTATATTTACTTAATTAAATATCTCATCTTGATTTCAAAATAATAGCACATACATCAAATTATCAAAATAATAAAGAAAATCCTGAAAAGAAAAAAAAAATCAACAATTCAAAACAACATACCAATGCACATAGCTGAAAAAATATACCTACTAACTAATATTGATTGTTTTCCCTAAGGGATATCTAATCTCTAAAATCCTATCTCTAAAAATGTTCACTGTTCACTGTTTACCTTGTTGCGATGTCCTTAGAAATAAATACTTGTTCAGTCACAATGTTATACCGCTTCTAGCTAGAGTTGCTGTCCTAATAGTATATACGAAATGTCTCTGCTACTGGTTAAAATAATGCATCCTGAAAACAAATGGCTGACCTCTCCCTCTCTCATATACTGTTATAGCCTCTCTGTCGGGTCTGGCCCTACCCCTTTAGTTTAGCTCTGCCGCCTAGTTTTCCAACTCTGACAACTAGTCCTCCGGTTCTAATGTAACCGGTTCACCAACACTGAACAGGAACTCTCTCTGATTTGGACAAAAATCTCCGTGGAGGTCTACAATCTACTTCTTAGTTGGGTTCTCTCTCTGTCTGCAACTCAGTTCAATTCTACTTTCTAAGGGTGTCTCTGCCAACTGTCCCTCTGCTAAGTGTGTGTGAAGATGTGTCTTCACTCTTTCTAACTGGCCAATATTTACTGTTGAAGTCTGTCTCAGGACTACCTACACTGCCTGTTCCTGAGTACCTCTCTGTCTTCTCAGTTTTTCCCTCCTCTCCTCTGTCTTCCCTTCTCTCCCCTGTCTGTGCTAGACCCTGGTATATATATATGGTCCCGTTTCCTTTGATTCACGAAATCAAAGACATCAATGAATTATCAGATGTCACCCAGATTGTCGCCAAATAGTCTGGACTTCAGTTACATTTTCAACACTCACTCAGACCCTCATAAGCCAAAAATACAACACGATTTGACAGTCTCTGTGTATGTACGCTGACAACTTCCTGTTTTTGAATTGAGATCAAGAGACAATTGCTACACTACAACAATATTTCTGCGCAGCTGTCAACGCCCGCCATTACTGGGAAACATTGTCGAAATAAGTTATGCTTACTCCCCGATGGAGGAGATGAGAGAACTGGCCTAGCAATCACACTATTACAAGAAAACTAGTCACACCAAAGATGAAGTATCTACGCAGAATGTTGGGAGTATTAAGAAAAAATCTATTTAGAAATGAAAACATCAAGAAAAAAAGTGGGTACAACATCAGCACTGGACTTCATCAAGAAACAAGAAATTAAATGTTTCGGCCACATAATCCGACTACCATCAGACAGTGCGCCTCTAAGAGCAATGTTACTCCGATACAGGGCTACAAAGCAAAAGGCCGTCCACGCAAAAGATGGACTTCAGAGATAACAGAGGCAGCGAAAAAAAACACTGTTTAAGAAGCACACATAAAAGCCCGTTCTATAAATTTCTTCTTATCGTGACATTGTGAAGCAAAAACAGGAGCAGTGAAAAGACTAGAAGCAATAAAGAATCTCTTTTATTTATTAATATTTCCATTTATCGATTATTTTCTTAGATATATATATATATATATATATATATATGTTGTAGGACCATTAGTTGGTAAGAGCGTATTAGTTGTGGTAGCGTATGTTCAGTATCGACTGAGTGATGGGAGCTACTCCTGATGACGACTATATATACCATGATGGATGATGGTGTTACATTGTGTAGTATTCACATAACTCGAACACAGTTATGATTGACTTAGATGCATATTTATTGATGGTATCACATCTAGACACACAAAACACGTCTGGTCGTGCCTAATGTTTATGTCGTTCTCCCTACTTTTCTAACGTTGCTACGCAGTCACTACACAAAGCTACGTCACTGTCTCGTACTAGTGTTGCTATCTGGTAATAGTGAGCGCAGATTTGGTGTGCAAACACTAAGTCTCTATTTATACATTTCTAGAAGCTTATTTATCTAACTACTCGTCTGGTCTGTTAGCTACTGCCTGGGGTTGAGGGACTGGCTGCATGCCTTCTACATATATATATATCTGTTTCTCTTGGACGGTCAATCACTCTCCGATATCCTTTCTATATCGACTTACAGTCTGTTTATCGTTAATACTGTCGTTACTATCTGTATGTAATATCGCTTTCTGGGCGGTGTAGGACAGGGGGGGATGTGAGACTGCAGAATGTAATGCCCGCATAACTATTGGATTCGCCGGGAAACTGTTCACGCTAGAACTTTTCTTTACGCCCTGACAGAAAAAAACCCAACTATTTCGATTTACCGTGAATTTAACCCCAGGTTTCCCGCATAAGAGACGCGCTCTAATCCATTCAGTGAGACGCTTCACTATCTGTTTGTGCCTCCCTCCTAAATACCTTCAGAAACGTTCCTTTTATCACTAACTAGAAACAGTGAAGTAGAAAAACTCCATATCACGTTGCAAGTCTGCTCACATTTCAGGTCTAGTTTACTGTAGTTGACATATAATCTTGTGACATGGCGATACTGACAGCCACATCTGGCATCCTTCTGGCATTTTTATGCAGCTCTGGTCAGAGGAATTGAAGAAACCAACATAGTCGAAATGAAACACATGGACAGGAAACAAATAGATAATTGCATTCTTAACTGATATTTGGATTCTTGCCTAAGCAACTTACAAACAAGTAAATGTATTCAGTTTAGGCTACGAGTATCTATTTATAAATATGACATGCTGTAACTATCCTCTTCTTCTTCTTCATAGAAAGTTCCAAAATCGAGGACTTGTTAACCGCTCTTTGTGATTTGTATATGTGATCCGAGCCTATGAGCGATTGTGCGTTGTGCCAGTTATGCGCCTACATCCGATTTCTGCGACGCTTTTTATTTACAAGGGTAGCATTCCTAGGGTCTACATCAGTCTGCTCTTACGACATACATTGTAGGTTGCAGTGGTACTATTCTTTGCTTCCCTTGCCGGCTCTGGCAACACATAAGCGATAACGGTACGAGATGAATGCAATAATACAGGGTGTTCAAGATAAAAGTAGCCCCATTGGCAAGTTTTCATTTGTCAATCGGGCTACTTTTATCTTGAACACCCTGTATAACAATATAATAATAGTTATCCCCTTTTGTTGAAAGTACTTCATTTTTCTACTTTTCCACTTTCCTCAATTTTGTTTTTGTTTTATTATTTCGTATATCTACTAGTAACATCTGTTATAAGAAGGAGAAGATGGAGATATGTTGGACATACCTTAAGAAGAAATTGTCAAAGAATATCACGACAGTCATTGAAGTGGTATGGGGCAAAGGGTTCAAGACAGAGAGGACTACCTAGGGAGACCCTGAAATGAACTTTTCTGAGAGAGGCACGAAATATAGGTCTCCTCCGTTCCATAGAGGTAATTGAGCGAGTTGTCCAGGAAATAGCGGTAGGGAGAAATTGCTTGCAAGTTCTATGTAACTTATAACAGCACGAGAGGAATTATTATTATTATTATTATTTCATATATTTATTTCTAGTGAGAATTATCAGCCTTACTTTTTGTCTACTGTTGTTTAAATATTCTGCCCACAGGTGTTCATGTTTTGGTTATGCATATATCTATATACGTAAATACAGTGGCGGCTCGTGATCATTTCTGTTGGTGGGGCCAGACATTTTTTTCTGGAAAAATTATGGTTGCTATATTTTAATTAATAAAATAATAAATACACGTTATACATTATTTTTAGTGGGCCCAGCCCCACTGACCCTTAATGACGAGCCGCCACTGCGTACATACATACACGGACATACATACACATACATACATACACACATGAACATACATACACGGATATACATACACGAACATACATACACGCACGCAAACACACACACATACATACACGAACATACATAAACGAACATACAAACACAAACATATATACACACACATACACATACACGCATGCACGCACATAGATAAAGATACAGTTTACCCAATTATCACATTATCACTGCATTCTGCTGATGTTGAAACGTAAACATTGGAATAAGATACTTTATTTCCGGAAGTTCTGTATGATTCAGACATCAACAAAAGAGGAACTGTTTAGAGTTATGACAAATTCAGATTAAGGATTAAATAAACATCTTGTAAAGAGGGGGCATTGGCCGTACAAGCGAGTTCTCACAGGCAGCAAGAAAGACTGTTTGTTAGAGAACGTCTGTTAACTGCAGACGTCACTATTCTAGAAATAGGTGGTTCTAGGACTATGGAGCCGGAAGTTCATCGAGTGAGAACGGACTTTTATCTAAGTCAGGGAGTGACTTTGATCTAAGTCATGGAGTGACTTTAAAAATTAATAATCTTTCCTCCCTTCATTTCGTTCATTTGAAATATTGTTTAAAAATTCAATGTTGTCTTTTGTATCAATTTCTCAGTTTTTAAAACTCCATAGAGGTCAGTGTGGATTTTTTTACAGTGTTGTTTCACTAGGTCAGTGAGTCAGCTTCGTTATATCATATTCGAGGCAGTCATGAAGTATGTGCTCTGCGGTTTGGTGTGTCTGTTCACATGTACACATGGCTGAATTCAGTGGCGGCTCATGATCATTTTTATTGGTGGAGCTAGACAAAAAATTAGAGAGGAAAGATGTTGAATTTAGACTATGTGATATTTTAACGTTATATATCAAATTTGAAAGCTAATCAGTATCATATTAAAAAATAATAATTATGTACAAATAATTTCTAAAATAATAAATACACCATACTCATTATTATTGGTGGGCCGGCCCACTGACCCTTAATGACGAGCCGTCATTGGCTGAATTTCTTAACATGAATTTTGTATACATGTTGCTGCGGAGCCACTTGTGTCCTGATCTGAGGCGCAGAATGACAACGTGTTTTTATCAGCATCTCTTCTGGTAATCATGTTGAGTTCATGTTGGTGACTTTCTGATTTATTTAATCATCCTTTTATTTTGATGATAGGTATTGGTGAATCAGCTTGCCCCCCTACAGCTCATTCCTTGACCAGTATCTCCACTGTTTCATTTCCTGGTATTCCACAGTGAGACGGTATCCATCCACTGCAAGACGACCTTCTACTGCTTGCACAGTTTAGACAGTAGTAACTGTAGACCTGGCAATTTTCTGGACTGGAGTGCTTGAAATGGTTTTACATCTGTCAACAATACAACAAGTTGTGGATCATGTATGGTGTTCAACAGTTTTTCAGTTACAACATTCATTGCCTGAATTTCTGCATCATAATTATGGCAGAATTTCACGGTTGGCACTTTAATCGTAGAGAGCCGCTGTAGCGTAGTTGTTAGTGAACTCGCTTCGCAAGGCTGGTGGTCTGGGTTCAGCTCCCGCAATGCGCGTGGAATTTTTCCGACCACGACGGCTCTCAGGTCGACCCAGCCTCAAATGGGTACCAGACATGCTCTGGGAAAGTAAAGGCGGCCGGCGTGATGCTGACCACATCACCCATTGTGTGCCGACGGTCAATGAAAATACAGGCCTAACACTGTATTGACCCATATACTACGAGGTATGAAAAGGGTTCCTTTACTTACTTTACTTTTACTTTAATCGTAACCATTTCCATGTGTTCTCGGGGTTCGCAAGGAGGGCAAATAATAGTAACACTGTGATCTACACGGCATGTCGTTAGAGGCGACTGATATAGAGGCATAGGAAAGCTACCTGAATAGAATAAAAAATCATACAGAAATTGATGTGCTGGCCTTGAGAACATAACTGAAAATGAACAATCACTCTTAGGCTCAGATCATATAAATACAAAGATAATAGATAATCTTATAACATAAGAAAGTATATGTGAATTATACCATTGATAATCTTATAACATAAGAAAGTATATGTGAATTATACCATAGATAATCTTATAACATAAGAAAGTATATGTGAATTATATCATAGATAATCGTATAACATAAGAAAGTATATGTGAATTATATCATAGATAATCTTATAACATAAGAAAGTATATGTGAACTATACCATTGATAATCTTGTAACATAAGAAAGAAGTGTATTTTGTTCAAGAAATGTTGTCAAGAGTTTTTGAAAAGTACACAATTAAAAAAAAATGATTTTCATTTTAAAAAAGACATTGCTGGATTTCTTGGTTGTTTTACTGAATTTCAAGTGTCATGAAGCTGATAAATTCTTATACTATTCCAGTCGTCAGTCTGCTAATTCTTCTTCTTCTGTGCGTTCGTTCTTTACTACCAATTTTAATCACTCTTTGTGATATGTTTGATATTTGTCAAGAACGTGTATACGTTACACATTGGTTTGGTAGGCCCCTAAACGTATAGACTTCTTCACGTTTAGGACAAGTGAATCCGATTTCAGCCAAGTCTGCTAATTCTGAAAGACGGGATAGTGGGTGCGAATGGGGATATTTTGAAGACATATATTGTTGTTGTGTTTGCATTCGTTCGTATTAACCAAGTTAACCACTATTTGAGATCTTTGTAGTTTACACCAAGAACATGAGTATGTTGCGCTCACTTTAGATGCATAGGCATGTAAGACACTCACATCCAAATGTCAGCCACGTAAATGTATATTATACAACAGGGCACACATCTGTACAGGTATTGGTTATTGGTTACTAAATTGACGTCATTGCACTCCGGGCAGACCCATAGGTGCTCAGTCTCCCCAACAGATAGCGAAGAGTATGCATACTGATGGTTCCCGTGGCTCGCTGATTAAACACACCTCTCACTCTGCCTTTCAGGTATCCAGTTACACATTTGTATAGACTAGTAACTATATGCTTTTACACATAAAAACCCCACGTCAAAGCACCACATCTTGAGTTATACTCAAATATGCCCGTTATTTTGTACATTGTGTTGTTCCTTTAACCTTTGCTTAATAAAGACATTTTGGTCGAAATGTCGTTGTGTCTTCTCTGTATGCTTTCGGAAACCACTTTACTTCGTTGTTATGTATTTAGCTTTTATTATATAAATAGTTAGTTGCATATCCTTTACAGGACTTTGCGAATTAACCGCAGCTTTTTAAAGTTGTTATGATTTTTCTAGGCAGTTTTTCGTTCAGTACCTTGTCATTGCTTTCTGAACGGGTGGTGCCATCGTTCTTTTGTAAAAATCCGCGCGAAACAATTTGCAACCAAACTGTCTGCAGCGTGATTCGAACTCAGAACGTCGGGTTAATAGACCGAGTCACTATCCCTAAGCCACAGACGCCACCTTTTATTATATACACACATAAAACCACAATGTTCTTTATTACTATTATTTATAACGAAATGGCATAGTTTCTACATATCTTTAACTGCTATATTTTTAGTCTCAATTGTTCTTCACTTGTTGCTATACTCGCCCATCTTGTATTTCATTAAGGGAATCAAATAATGCATATATTAGATCTCCCAAGCCACAATAAAACACATGGCTAAGACACCGATAGTTTTCTTGCCAAATTAACTCAATCGCTTACGTAAGAATGTTTATACAGATATGTCTTCTCTGTATGTGAACTTTAGTTGAACTTCCTCATCAAATAGCTTGTCCTGAGCAGAACTTTGCTACCTTAACAGTCCTTCGGAATTTCTCTCTCCGCACAGCCAGACATACTGCCTCCGCAGCGGTCACTCTCAAACCATCAGCCATATCATGAATCCATCTTCTCCGTGGTCTGCCTACTCTCTTATTTACCCGTATGCAACCATGCAGGGTGTTCCTCTCCAGCCCCTTCCTCTGTCTCTTCATATGTCCAAAATACATTAATTTATTTTTACCATTCTTATGTGTAGCATCAGACAGTTTTCTTTGATTTTGAGGATTTTCTGAATATATTTATTTGTTCTCTTCTCTGTCCATCCTTAACGGAGGACTTAGTTAACTTAATCGCATCTTATTTATATATTTGTGAGCTTTCCAATTTCCGTCTTTTCAATGTTTTTTACTTACATAGAATATTTAATGATGATGTTGCTGTTTATACCGATGAGTCATTGAATAGTGGTGAGAAGTCAGACTGGGGCTTCTTGACAAGCGCGCATGGTAGGATTGTTGCAGAGCAACGCAGAGCGTACATGACAATTAATTTCAGTATAAAGATGGAGTTCACTGTGCTGCTGCGCCTATATTGGCTATATCTGACTCCGTTTACTAGGGCCATCTTCTCCGTGATCTTCACCTTCTTTATCTGCCTAGTATCAAGGCCTCCTGAATGATCTCCTTCTTCTGCCTAGTATCATGCCCTCCTGAATTATCTCTTTCATCTGCCTAGTATCATGCTCTCCTGAATGATCTTCATCTGCCTAGTATCATGCCCTCCTGAATTATCTCTTTCATCTGCCTAGTATCATGCTCTCCTGAATGATCTTCTTCAGATAACAGTATCGTTTATATGTCCAAAGTATTTCATTAATATTTTTAGTACCGTCTTTATCAACCATATCTTTTCAATTTTAAACTGATTCAAAATGGACATATTTGTTCTTCTTTACTGTCCACGATGTTATGTCTACTCTTATTTACACATCTCTCCGACATTATCTTATTTCAAGAACACATGTTATTCTACTGAAATCAATGCTACCATGTTCCATTCAGTAACTCATCATCAATAATCAAACCTTATTGTTGGAATGAAGTTTAGGGGAAACCCGACAGACATGAAGCTGACTGCCCAGTTTGTGGTCCACAGTTAATTAAGCGCAGTGGTGGCTCGTAATCATTTTTGTTGGAGGGGCCAGACAAACATTTTCGGAAAAATCATGGTTTTGGGTTAGGTTATATTTTATATTATATAATTTCAAAACTAATAATTACACGTTATTCATTATTTTTGATGGGGCCGGGCCCCACTGGCCCTTAATAACCAGCCGCCTTTGATTAAGCGAATGACCAGAGATCGCTGAAGAAGAAGAAGAGTGAAGTTTCTGCCCCGTCTACTTGTTTCTTAATTTAATTTTCCCCAGTTTCCATATTTTACTATTGTATAATAAATCAAACGAGACTTTTTATTAAGTTATTACAATTGATGTACATCTATTGTTTTCTAATTTTGACTTCTGTTTAGTTTTGCTTATTATCATAATTGTGTAGACCGACAATTTTCAGATGTTCCTGCCCTACTCGTGTAGGGGCATATGTATCGAGGTGCAGCGTTTAGTCGTTTGTGGTCTAAACCGAACATGTCACAAAGAGTGATTAATTAATATCATTAGTTTTCTTGTGTAGTATAGAGAGAAGAGACAGGCCGAATAGAATAGAACGCGGCTCCTATGAGGGAGACCGGTATTCAATCCCCTGTAATGCAAAGGATTTTTTTCTGTCATATGCATAAAAGAAAAATCTTTCAGCTCTTCGGCTCAGTGCCACGAACACCGTAAATCTGGAGAGATTTTCTGCCAGCCTGGGAATTGAACCGCACTCACAGGGGCTTGTTCCCGTCGTCCAACGCGATACGAACACGCTGGACAGGCGGGCGACTATCATCATTGCACCCCGTCCCTATTCTTGCCGATCCTTATCTCTCAACAAACCCAGTTGCGTTCAGCGGACCCAGCGCGAAAATTCGATGTTGATTAATCAATCTTATATATGGCATTTTTCGTCTTTACAGACCGTCAATTGGCATATGTTTTACTGTAACAACTTCAGAGTTTTCGCTTTTCTCTCTTGTCGTTCAGTTCATACGTAAGTCTCTTCTCAAAAGACTCTTTCGCAATTTGGCTTTCCATAATCTTATCGCATATATAATAAATCGTTCTTGTCGGGCTGTATAAAAGTCGACATCTAACTCTATCAATCGATCAAATGTTACTTTAGATATAGAAAGTTTGCCTAATGTTTAGTATTAGCATACACCACGAGTTTAAGCAAGCAGAAATAAATAAACAAAAAATGCACATATTATAGGCAAGAGGTTACAGTATATATGTGGAAAGAGGACAAAACCGATTTATTATTTCTTTCAAACGATACAACGTTAGAAGCACGGTCTCGCAATTCTTAAATTTATGGTAACCGCACACATTGATCAGCCAATGCTTGCCCTTCATTAATTGGTTCTGGCAAGGGTGGGTTATTTTGCATTCTCACGATACGGCAATCATGATGTGAGAACCTGGAACATTTCCAGAATGAAAGCATGCGTATAGTACTCCGGAGCTGTATAGTCCAAATATTTGCTCAGAAATATCATAGAACAATGCACAGAATGGCAAAGCAAACTCTATATCAACTTTATTGATTTCGAAAAGGTATTTGTTCGACAGCATACACAACGAAAGTCTTTTTGGCGTATTATCAGATGTTTAGAAATCTATTGTGTTTTACAAACATCATAAACAGCTGCTACCACTAATTCACATGCAGTGGTGACATTTCCGAGCTGACAATTGAAGTCAAAACAGGTATACGACAACAATTTGTAATGGCAGCCCTAATATTCAAAATTTTCATAGATTGGGTAAAACAACTAAAGATAAGGCAAGAGGTATCAAATTGACTCTCATATCCAACCTGGAAGAACTAGGTTTTCCTGATGGCATCGCACTTCTATCTCACACACCATATCTCATGAAAGATGTTCAGGAAAAGACTTGACGCCGTAACCAGTATATCCAGATGCTTGAGATAAAAATCAATCATACGAAACCAGAAACAATGACTTTAAACATGCCCAGCACCAGTCAAACTGAAAGATAAAATTCTTCCAAATAAAACAGTTTTCCCATATGTTGACAGTGTTATCAGCCACGAAGGAGGAGCTGGATTTGACATTAAAAGCAGACTGACTAAGGTACAAAGTGAATTCGTAACCCTTCAGACGGTCTGGAAATCAGCCCAACACAGCATCAGAATCAAGATTAATATATACCACAGCTGTGTGCTATTACAGAACAAGATATCTTCAATCTCTCAGCCATGCATATACATTGCCGGAATAAAGATCTTACGGGTGTTCTGACCACATACTATCTCTAGCAAAGAACTGCTTGCACGGTGTCAACAAGAAAATATGAACACCATCATCTAAAAAACACGCTGGAGATGGATCGGACATGTGATACGCATGAAGACTAACTCTATCGCGAAAACTGCTCTAAGATGGACAACAGAAGGTAAACGAAAATGGGGAAGACTCAAAACGAAATTGAGGAGACAGTAGGACACGTTCAAATCAAAGCCAATGTGTAAGTTTAAGCAGACTAAACACAAACATTACGCACAAATATTCAACAAATAAACAGTGTACATGTATTAAGAGCTTCCGAAAAACAAATAGACAAACACAGGATTCGAACCACTTACCCTCATTTCTTACGACACCCATCGCCTAGCCTAGCAATACGAGCTTCCTTACGAACACAACCAACGAGCCATTAATCCTGTGTTTGTCTATTTGGTTTTTTTCGGAAGCTCTTAATACATGTACATTGTTTATTTGTTGATAATATTCTTCACCTCCATTGCTTCCTCTGGGGTTCTTGCAAAAAACTCCTTGTTCTCATCTTACAAAACTATTCATAACACTCCTGACACGTCAATATCTGCTCCGATCTCCGCCTCAACAAATCCAACAGCTTCCATCAGCCCAACACGCACGTTCGATGTTGATTAATCAATCTATGATTAAAATACAAAAATAATAATACTATTAAGTGCATAAGAATCTAACAAAGCTGCAACAAAGCAAGCCAAATCATCGTCCAAACGACACCGATACTTAACTGCAAACATTTATGTTTACATACAAAACTACCCTTATGCAATACGATCAATGATGATGTCTTATATACGAATGTGTTTGTGCAGCGTCGTGAGAAATAAAGCTAGCGTTTTAGATCTAAATAAACTATATAGAACAACAAAATCTAGTATGAGAATGAAGGTTAATGCGTTAGTATTTTCTTTCAGTTTTCCAACAAAATTGACTCGGATCATTTTTGTGTCAAGTGTGGTTAAACTGTAATTACTGCCTGTAACACCGTCTGTTATCACGATGTAGGACATAGGGGACATGAGCGTGAAGAATCGCCCGAGTGGTTACCGGGGTCCACATTTGGGGTGTAAAGAATAGAACCACTGTTACCTGCCACGCATGTCGTAAGAGGTGCCTAAGGAGGTTTGGCTGAAATCGGATGCACGTGTCCTAAACATGTAGAGGTCTATGGTTTAGGGGCCTACCAAACCAATGTGTAACGTATACACGTTCTTGGCAAAGATCAAATATATCACAAAGAGTGATTAAAATTGGTCGTAAAGAACGAACGCAAAGAAGAAGAAGGAGAGCTCCATTGATAGGCTACTTTTATCTTGAACACCATATAGTATATATGTATAAGAACATATATTGTAATTGAATGGTGAACGATAGAGTGTGTATATGTATAAGAACATATATTGTAATTGAATGGTAAACGATAGAGTGTGTATATGTATAAGAACATATATTTTTTGTAATTGGGGGAATGAGTAATATTAGAGTAGAGTGTGTATATGTATAATTTACTGTATAAACGTGTCAGTATATGCTTTAATTAATAAATGATTATGTTGTAATTTAATTAATAACTATTCCACAATGTGGTTCTTAATTCTGCTGGAATATGTAGATCAACGCAATTATTTACAATTCTTTGCGTGATTTCTTTACCGGGTTATGGTTAGCTAAGATGTAAAAAACAAATGATACATTTCATACCTTCTTCAGTTAGCATTATATTACAATAGGTCACTGAGCGTGCACAACGACAAACAGATCAAAATGCAGTTGGACCATTTGTGAACGGGAATATCAATTTAAAAAAATGGAATTATAATTTCTTTGCACATCAAAACAAGCGAGACAAATATAATTTTCTGCTTTTTTCTATAATGCTAACATCAATTTCAGTTTAGGGTTTTCCCTGTAAAATGTAATGAAGTCCCCACAAAGTGGAGTGAGGTAGACCACGTAGAAGATGGATTCAGAATGTACCTTATGATTTGAGCATGGCGGCTGCAGAGGTTTATTAGAAAGAGAAATTCCGAATGACTGTTGGGGCGGGGGCGGAGGGAGGAGAAGAAGGTTCTGCTGAGTGCAAGCAATTTGATGATTAATAAAGGGTTTGAAAGTCGAAGGATTGACTTCCTTGCACCGGGTTTTACCCCATATGAGCTTGGTCCTCTCCGCAGAAATGGCACGCCACCTGCCGAGAGTATTGCACATGGCACGAACTCCGTAGCTCCAGCAACAATCCTAGGGGTCTCTGAAAAAACTGCATTCGTATGCACTCGTAAACAGAACGGTGTGGTCCGTATTCGAACCCACGACCTTCGACTCACAAGGCAAAGGGCTTAACCACTTAGCCACAGAGACCCACAGAGATGATAATTATGATAATGGAATAAACACTTTATAAATACAATAATTAAAGGAGACTTATTTTCATACCATGTGGCATATTGGTAAATACGGTATTATTACCGTATTTTTCTTTGGCCAACACCACGCCGGTCCCCTTTCCTTCCGATTGTTTCTCTTGTACCCAATTGAAGCTGGCTCGATCTGAGAGCTGTAACGATCGGAACTAATTCCACACGTAAATCACATGAAAAGTTGGGTATTAAAGCTAGTTTCACCTTTTTTTTAAAAATGAATTAGTTAGTGCGCAGTTTTATCATCATTAATATACAAAACGTCTCCGTCTCTGGTTATAAATATAGAATTTGAATCAACGGGTTTCCATAGAAAATGAAAGTCCGTACATTAATATAGTTGTACCGTTTTGTCAAACAATAAAAGTTTTGTCTCTATGAAAGCTTCCAAAGCTGTACCCGACGTGGGTGTGTATATAAGCTTTCCTGGAAGATAGTATCGGCTGATTGGGGTAGGGTATGATATAGGAAATACCTATGTCTGTTAGAGTCATTCTGCGTGGCTCTGAAAGTTCAGGAGTGGGCTAAGTGATGAGAAGATAGATAAGACGAACAATGAAAGAATTGTCCGGAGAATATATCTGAGACGGGATTATAGGCGTTATTATCAATTACTTATAACTTTCTTTGCGACTGACAGGGAGAGAGAGAGAGGGAGAGAGAGAGACGAAAGGACGGAGGAACACACGGAGATAGGGACAGATGGAAGGAAGGTAGATAGATGGATGAGTGGATGGATAGATAGATGAAATGTTACCTAAATGGAATCGAACCCTGACATTTCTACAGCATTTGGTCCCTAGTGAAGACTGTTATCAACTTTGTTATCAGCGACCCAAATTATTGAAAAACAACGTTTTCTGTTTCTAATTATATGTTTATTGGTTATTGGCTATTAACAGAGGAGAGCTACAACAACACATTAACAGACTCCATTTATTATGCACTGAATACAATATTTGAATAAACATTGATAAAACCGAAGTAATGACATTCGTTAATGATGAAAACGCTACAAATATCTCCATCGACAATCACCAATTAAAACAAGTCTCAGACTTTACATCTAGAGAATTTTTTCAGCAAATGGAAGAATAATTAACAAAATCCAACAAACATGCAATAACGCAAATCAACTCATAGAGAAAATGGCGCAAAATGTGAATTGAAAACTGAAAACCCCGAACACTAAAAGAGTATTGTTCAACACAATATTTCTTCCAACATTATTCCATCAGTGCCAAATCTAGGCGATGACATCAAACTATAGAAGATACTAATCACGACAGAGATGAAGTGTTTACGTAGAATGCTGGGGGATATCGAGAAGAGACCGGTTTAGAAATCAAGACATCAGGATTAAAGTGGCTACAAAAACATCAGTACTGAACTTCATCAAGAAACAAAATATTAAATTGTTATGCCACATAAGCAGATTATCAACAGACATTGCAACTCAAATAGCAATGTTACTCTGAAACAGTGGATACAAACATGCAACTCAAATAGCAATGTATCTGAACAGTGGATACAAAGACATTGCAACTCAAAAGCAATGTTACCTAACAGTGGATACAACAGACATTGCAACTAAATGGCATGTTCTCTGAAACAGTGGATACAAAGACATTGCAAGCTCAAATAGGCATGTACTCTGAACAGTGGATACAAAGCAATAGGATGTCCGAGTGGGAATAGATTCCACAGAGTGGATACAAAGCAATAGGATGTCCACAGAGTGGATACAAAGCAATAGGATGTCCACGCAAAGGGTGGACTTTAAAGGTAACAGACGAGACGAAAAAAATTGTTTATGAAACGCACACAAAAGCCCGTTCTATAAATCTCTTCTCATCTTGAGACTGTAGTGCAAAATAAGATTCGAGAAAAGTAGAAATTTATTGGTTGTTGGTTATTGAGCTAACGTCATTACATTCCTGGAAGACAGATATGCGTTCTGTATTCCCCAACAGATGTTCAAAGATATGCCACCTGCACGGTGTGTTCGTAGTGCGTTGGACGATTGGTGACAAGCCCCCTGTGAGAGCGGTTCAATTCCACGGGCTGGCAGAAAAGCCACAGGTTCTCCACATTTACGGTGTGCGTGGCATCGATCCGAAGAGCTGAAAGCTCGTGCTTCTGGATCGAAAAATATGGTTCATGTTGCTCGCTATTTAAATACAGGGTGTTCAAGATAATAGTTGCTTGTCAAGGGAGCCAATCAAGCATATGTGGCTTACGGCTGAAATTTCATTTTCAGAACCAGGATGACTCTCTATAATGTCCCGACACGAGTATGTTCTCTTAATATTCTACTCGCAAACATGATTGGAGACCCAAACCTGGTGTCTCCAACGCTCTTGATCTCTACATCAAGAATACTTTACACGACATTGGACTGCCCCACCCCAAGCGCCTAGGGCATTCTAACACGTCACCCTCCGAGTTTCGTGCTCTATCACACCTCCGTCGACGTGATGACATTGTTATCAAACCCGCCGATAAAGGTGGTGCCATAGTTGTTTGGAGCAAAGAACTATACCTTCAGGAAGGCCACAACAAACTATTTGACACCCAGTTCTACAAAACTAGTTCTTCTGATGTCACACTATCTAACAATAGTAAAGTCCGTACAGTAATTAAGAACTTAATTGCCTCTAACGACCTTCCTACCGACGCATGACTTTGTGTCATCGATAGCTGTTTGGGCAAACCTGCATTTTATATGCTCCCCAAAATTCATAAACTGAACAATCCTGGTAGGCCCATCGTTTCTGCTTGCTCTTTTCCTACGGAACATATCTCCGAATTTCTTGATAGTATCTCAATCCTAGTCACCACACTACCTTCATTCTTGAAAGATACGAACCACACTTTGTCTGTTTTCTCCTCCATTGAGTTGTTGCCTGGCAGGACTTACCGTCTCTTCCTACTTGATGTGTGCTCATTGTACACCTCCATACCTCATTCCGACGGACTTCTAGCTCTCCAGTTCTTTCTCGACAGGAGAACTAACCCACTTGTCTCCACCTCGGCTCTCCTTCGTCTTGCAGAACTAGTTCTCACTCTCAACTCCTTTCAGTTCAATGGCCAGTTCTTTGAGCAGATCAGTGGGGTCGCCATGGGTACTAAAATGGGACCCAGTTATTCTTGTCTATTCATGTGTCATCTTGAACACCTAGTATGGAATTCCTATGATGGCCCTCTTCCGTCCGTGTATCATAGATACATTGCTGATTGTATTGGCATTACCGATATGCCTGAAGCCGATTTGTCACGCTTCATTAATTTCATTAATGGCTTCAATCCTGCCATTCGGTTTACATCTCACATCTCTACCTCTTGTGTTAACTTTCTTGACATCACTATCACCATCAGCCTATCCACCATCACTACATCAGTATACTACAAGCCTACTGATGCACATAGTTTTCTTCTTTATACCTCTTCCCATTCCCAGGCTTGTCGTGACTCTTTACCATTCTCTCAACTCTTGCGCCTTCGTCGCCTCTGTAGCGAGGACGATGATTTTCTCGATAGAGCTCACGAGATGCTTGATTTCTTCCGCAAGTGCCTATACCCAGAGAATGTGCTTGCATCTGCTATGCAGCGCGTTCAGCAAATTTCTCGCCAGGAGGCCCTCTCTAACCAGCATAGAACTTCCAATTCTGTCAGGGTGAAACTTATATTAACTTTCCACCCTCATAGTTCCCTTGTGAAGAAAGTCTTATTCCGTCATCTCTCCATTCTTCAGTCTGATCCTGAGACACGTTCAGTCTTCCAACACTATCCTTTGGTGGCGTACAGACGGGACAGAAGTCTTAAGGATATTTTGGTTCACAGTCGCCTCAAGCCTAATATCCAGAGTCATTTTGGCACCATCCAGTGTGGCCATCGACGCTGCAACACGTGTGCTTATGTAATACAGACACGCACTGTGTCTTTTCCAAAAGCCACGTTTGTTATTGAAGACAGTTTCACGTGTGAGTCCCGTAATATCATCTATGCCATCACCTGCAAGCGGTGCAACAAGGCCCATATTGGTGAGACCGGCAAGAGGCTCAGTGACCGATTCGCCCAACACTTGCGCGATATACGCCAATGCTCTGTGACCCCTGTAGCTACTCATTTCAATGATACTGGCCATTCAGGTGCTTGCGATGTCCATGTCACAGCCATCTGATCATGTGCCTCTGATGATCGTAGTCGATTTGCTCTGGAGAACCGTTTTATTTCGTTGTATGGTACCTTGCGACCTCTTGGACTCAACGCATTACATTCCTATGCTTCTTAGTACTTTCTCATCTCATGCCTTGTAATCTATATGTGTATTTGCTTCATATATATAAGTTATATATTCACTATATTGTTATTGTTTCTCTTCTTTTCCACTTCTGGTTTTGTGGTTAACTCATTTCGTTATTCGTTTTTATTCCCAGATTTTCATTAGAACCGTTTTAATGTTTCTGTAACCGTCCATTTGTAAGTGTTCTTTTAATTCGTCACTCCTATTGTATTGTTTGCTTGATAAAGACCTTTTGGTCGAAACGTTGATGTTTATCGTCACTGTTTATGTATTTTGTAAAACTATAGTACTTTGTTTGTACGTGTTTCGCTATTTCACCAAGTTTTACTGCAGTCTTCCCCCTTTTTCATATATTTATGGAAATGAAAAGGTTCAATTATGAAGTAGCATAGATCAAGTGCGCTAGTCTTTGTGTGACGGTGTGTAATTACGGTGCGGGAAGGGTCAATGAACAAATGTGACGAAAGGACGAGCTAGTCAGAACCGGTTTAAATAGTAAATAGACAAAAGGCAATGTATAACTGACAACTCTTGATCTGTCAATCGGGCTACTTTTATCTTTAACACTCTGTACACTACTCAATTTGCCCTTCAGGAATCCGGTTGTACTTGCACAATGGGTAACTCCAAACTAATGAAATCGCTAGATCGATTCAATATCTATTCATTATAATTGTTTTGTCTCGCCATGCCTAACAAAATCAGAAAATCTAAAGAATGATATCTTAAAACAAAATATAAAATTGATAGAAGCAGTGACTTTGGTGCTTTATTGTACAGAAGAGAGTGATGAAATGACCCACAACATCATATGCAAGCTATAAACATTGCTAACTAAATCCAAAGCTCCTACTAAATAACCATATATTGCTCCCAGAGAAAAACTCCACATACCTTGGAATCACCTTCGACCAGCGCATGCATGGAATGCCAGATTGAAAAAAAAACCGAGCAAAATCCAGGATGGCAATCATGAAAAATTAGCTGGCACAACCTGGGGGCAGATAATATGTTTTAAAGAAGCTTTATATGGGATATGTTCGCCCGACACTGGACTATGGAATCTCTGCATGGGCAACTGTAGCCCAATCCAACTTCAATAAAATCAACCGTGTTCAGAACCAAGCTATGAGAATTATTACAGAAGGAATGAGATCTACTCCAATACAGGAAATGGAGAAGACCACCGGCCTACAACCAATGGAGGATATAAGAGACAGCAGAGCACAAAACAAGCAGAAAAGTTCAAGAGACTAGAAGATCACCCAATGTACCACAGAATGAATGGGCTAGGAAGGGGCAGACTAAAACGAACCAACTTTGCAGGCGACAACCAAGATGATGATGAGCAAACAACCATCATGTGCTGAAGTTACCCCCAAACCACTAAAATACACCAACACAAGACAGATATGGAAAGATACAAAATTCCCAGAGCTGAATGAGAACATCACAGGGATAGTAGGAAAAAAACCAACAAACAAGTGAAGAAAGAAAACTCCTGGCCACCGAGTACCTAAAGGAACACTTTCCTAACAGCAGGTGGACCCATGTATACACAGATGGGTCTGCAGCAAATGCAAATGAAAATGGAGGAGGAGGAGCCCTCATAGTGCTCAGTGACATGAAACTCAGGAAGCTAAAATTAGCGACAGGAAGGTTCTCCAGCAATTACAGAGCAGAGGCAGAGGCCCTAAAAGCGGCAGCAGAAGCTATAGTGTCAGAGGAACATGTAAATGAAAACCTGGTATTTCTTACTGATGCCCTGTCAGTAATTACTGCTCTAAAAATGAAGACGATAACAACTTGAAGGAACTGCAAGCATCACTACACCAAGTATGCAACATCTTCTTTAGAGTGGTAATACAGTGGATACCATCTCACTGCGGAATACCTGGCAACGAGACTCAGACATATTGGCAAAAGCAGGAAGCAGGCTACCACAGACAGACACCAGTATGACATATGAGGAAGCAAAAGTACGGATAAAAATTGCCTACAAGAACAAATGGCTGAGAGATCACCCAGGGCATGAAAAGGACGATGCTTACCACCAACTAAGTAGAGAGGAACAGGTTGTCATTTTTCGTCTACGAACAGGGCACAATAGACTGAGGTACCATCTGTTTAACAAGTATAAAATAGGCCCATCTGACATATGTACGTGTGGCACCAGCAAGGTGACTGAGACACACATACTGCAAGAATGTCCAACGTACATGGAACAGAGAGAAAACACATGGCCAATCCCCATATCAGTCCAAGACAAACTATACGGAGATGTACATGGACTCGGTTGACCACTAACTACTTTAAAAGTATACAAATCGATGTCTGAAAACGTTGGAAGAAGAAGAAGAAGCTAATTAAATGGTTAAGTAGAATCCTGAATGTTTTGTGGCGAAAATACGATAGCAAATGAAAAGCTTTTAAAATGAATATACAAAACCACAGCAAACACCCACACGATCCCATCAGCAGACTAAACAGAAAACAGCACACAACAATCTGTTGCCTAAGAACAGGCCACTGCAGACTCAACCATAACATGCACAGAATAAAGCCTGCTCAGACTTCACAGTGTGCATGTCAGACAGAAACACAGACTCCAGAGCACATCCTGCAGTCATGTCCAACATACATACACCAACGAAATGAAACATGGCCTCATGAACAAAGCTTACAGAGCAAGCTATGGGGAACTCTCGAAGAACTCCAACTGACATGCAGTTTCACAGAGGCAACCCATCTCATGGTTTTGACGAGAATACGAAACCGAACGCAAAGATGAAGAAGAAGAAAAAGAACATACTGTACATCATTGGAAATCATCATTCAAAGATGGAGATGGAGATATATTATTCATGTATGTTGTATGCCAGTGTCTGTGGCCTAGGGGTTAATGACTCGGTCTTTTAACCTCGACGTTCTGAGTTCAAATCACGCTGCGGACATTTTGGTTGCAAATTGTTTCGCGTGGATTTTAACAAAGGACGATGGCACCACCCGTTCAGAAAGCAATGACAAACTACTGAACGTAATAATGCATAGAAAAATCACAAACAGCTTTAAAGCTGGAGTTGATTCGCAAAGTCATGTAAAGGATATACAATTAACTGTATGCCAGTAGGGGCAGGGGTTAGGACAGCTCTCCGATGGACAGTAGATGGAACGAGAAGACCTGGACGTCAAAGTGAAACACAGAGAAGAAATGTGAAATGAGAATCAAAGGAATTAGGTCTGACGTGGGAAACAACTGTTAGCACGGCAACAATGGGAATCTCTCGGGGAAAGCGTATGTGTCAATCCGGACATGAAGAGGATACACGCAATACAGTACATGTGATTTTATATCACTTTAATTCAAATTCAGATTAAGTGAATTCACCTCATATAAATTTCATGACAATGGATCGTCCACATTTTATGTCTCTTGTCATGTGACAATTAAAAACTTTTCTTGTACAAGTAAACAATTGTTGTTGCTACCACCAGTTTTATCACAGTATTTCTCATGTTCACATACCTTCTAAATTTCCTTCTCTCTCTATCTATCTCTCTCTCTATCTCTCTCTCCCTCTCCCTTTCTATCTCTTTCTCTTTCTCATCTCTCTCTCTATCTTCCCTCTCCCTTTCTATCTCTCTCTCTATCTCCCTCCCTCTCCCTTTCTATCTCTCTCTCTATCTCTCTATCTATCTCCCTCCCTCTCTCTTTCTATCTCTGTCTATCTCTCTCTCTCTCTTCTCTATCTCACTCCTCTCTATCTCTCTCTCTCTCTCCCTCTCTCTCTCTCTCTCCCTCAACCCCCTCTCTCTAAAAAAGAAAGTGTCGACTTTATTAAATTTCATCTGTGTCGCTGAATACTAAAAATCTTGGATTCTCCACAAGTAATCCATTCTTATTGTTCATGTTTGTTGGCCTACACGCGCTGATATAACCAATAACAACAGTCCTGGAAAACTCTCTGTTCTGTGCAAATTGGCCGGCGTCAGCAGCAGTCATTCTCAGATCGCCAATAACATCATGCCCCCATCGTCTTCTAGATCTTCCTCTCGTTTTTCTTCCAGGCACTATTCCCTCCAAAATTATCTTCTCTGTGCACTCATAACGTTTGATGTGTTTGAAATATTTAATTGTCCGTGTTTTTATGCTCTTTAACAGCCAACTCTCTTTAATATCAAGCTGTTACAGAACAGAAGCATTTATTCTTTTCTCTGTCCATGATATTCTAAGTACTCTTCTGTAGCATTTACATTCAAAGCCTCTGCTTATAGAGGCTATAATCCCCTACATAACAAAGAAAGAAACAGACATAAGAATGATGCTGCAGTGAATATCATCACTGTGTAGTATATCAGGTAATGAAAGAGCAGATAAACTACGAGAAAGAAACAGACATAAGAATGATGTTGCAGTGAATCATCACTGTGTAGTATATTAGGTAATGACTACTATAGAGCATATTTCAAACTCATGGTGTATAAGGTAATAAACCAGATAACAAGAAGAAACAGACATAAGAATGATGCTGCAGTGAATATCATCACTGTGTAGTATATCAGGTAATGAAAGAGCAGATAAACTACAGAAAGAAACAGACATAAGAATGATGTTGCAGTGAGATATCATCACTGTGTAGTATATTAGATAACTGAAAGAGCACATAAACTAGGAGGAATAAACACAGAAACAATAGAAAAATATTATATTTTATCAAATTTTCAAAGACCATTAGAAAGAAGACACAAACAAAAGATAATTAACAATGTCTACGAGACAAGACACGTGATATTATTTCGACTCAAAGCTGAACATAATGTACTGAAATGTCTCATCACGGACACAAACTAGTTCTATCACCACATGCGTGGGTGGATGGAGATCACAGACAGCGTAACATACTGCAAAACTGTTACCTGATGAATCAACTACTGAAAGAGCACTGACCAACAGAAACAAATATCCACGCAAAGCTGTTTGGAAGTTGTGATGAAATAATAAAACATAAAGTCAGGAACTGTGTCTTTGTATAGTTATCAGAGGATTGTCATCATATCACTCCGGACATGTTCATAGGTGTTCCGATCTTCGCCTCAACAAATCCAGCAGCGTCCATCGGTTCAACACACTAGTTTGATATTGATTAATCAATCTCTTTGCATATTTGGTATGTCGTTCTTTTCGGGCTGTACCAATATTGACATCCATCTTTCTCAGTCTGGTCAGCGAGTGGACTCACAACCCTGAAACTCCTCTGTTCGGAAAGACTCAATGCGTTTTAAGAATGTCATTTCAGTCCATTGCAGCTCCTTGGTATCGTATCCATGTCAGTCAATCTATCAGCTCGTTCATTACCCTTAATTTCTGCGTGTCCAGGAGCAAAAATGAAGATTATTTCTCTGATCCCTGTCTGTACCAGTACCTCCACCCAGTTTCACCTCACCATTCCTGTTTCAACTTTAAAAATCATACTCATGAGGCCTATCGATACCAACCACGTCATTCCCTCTGTAACCGCCCGTACCTCCACTGTTAAGCTACTTTTGGTTGTCGCCAATGACCCATTAGCCTCTTCTATTGTTTTCCCTCCAGAGCGTGTTGAAAAAGCTCACGCACATCGTTGTTGGCGAATGGCTGAACAATCAGTGTAAATAACTGCATCTGTTTCATTGACGTTATCATTTAAGAGAGCCTCAACCTCCACGTTAATCAGTGATGGATTATTTTGTTCACAGTTTTCCTTAATGGATGTAATGACTGTAAAATCAGTCTTAAATATGAGTGGCACAACAATCTATTCCTTTCCTGTTTCAATTTCGGAAGGTTCACATATTTTTCCAAGGGCACCTTCCGCCTGACTCAGCCATAATCTGTCTCTCTTGAGTCTACATCCTTTCTCCATACTGAGTTCTTCATGGAAGGGATGGTCCTTGTTTGCGTTGATTGTTAGATATGATCGAGCCCTCCAAGTCTCAATTCTGTGAGCAAAGTGGGAGGTAAAGAAGGAATCTTATTGACACTCCTGGTTATCTTTGTCTAGATATTGATCAAAAGCGAACTAGAGAATTCTTTGTAGTATAGAAGCACTGCGTTGATATAAATGTTTGAATAATCCTACAATTGCGATTCGAAATTTATGGGAATAATTTCTGGATGTGAAGTTAAAATAAAGTTGTGAAGAGTCATCTGGGCTGTTGTTTAAATAAATGTGTCTAAGTATTATCTTATCATGGTGTTGAAATAAATCCTTATTAAAAGTCCATTGTTATGCCTCACAATTATCTAAGCCAGCGGTTCCCAAACTTTGCATTACCGCAGACCCTTTATAAATACATTTTCCTGTCGTGGACCTTCAACAGTTTCTATATATCAACAGTTTCTATATATCAACAGTTTCTATATATCAACAGTTTCTATATATCAACAGTTTCTATATATCAACAGTTTCTATATATGAATAATGGACATAAATGAATTATCTATGTGTTACAATAGTAAACAACGTTCTCAGACTGCGGCAAACTTCTAATGATCTTTCTTCTTCTTCTTCTTCTTCTTCGTTCGTTCTTCACGGCCCAATTTGGTCATTCTTATTGTGATGTATAATTGGTCCACTGGCAAGAACGGAGTGATCTACGTCGGGACGATTGTGCGTCCATGGTAACTAGGCCCGCCGTCCGATTTCAGCCATCTTTGATTTACTAGAGTGAACTTTCCTAGGGTACGATCCTTTCTGCCGACTATGTCGGCCCGGATCTACGCCTTTACGATCAGCTTTGCCTAATGATCTTTCATTATGTCCTGTCAGATATTTACACTCCGGTCTAGTGTGTTTTCTTTGATTTCGTAGCGGAACTCATTTACCACTGTTTTTATACATGTTTTACAAATGTATTTTTCTGTTTGAAATCTCAAAGATCATAATATTTCTTTAAGCGACTGAGGACCCCTTGTACCCCGTCAGTACATCACGTACTCTGGAAGTCCGCGGATCCCAGTTTGGGATACGCTGATCTAAACTAAACTGTATGGATTGCAGATCTTGTATATGTCAAAAATAGTTTGTGATTGAGAAGTTTCTCAGTTTGTGCCTTGATTGTCCGAACTAATTTGATAAATTCAAACGCAACATTTCTAAGGACTCTATTAGACAAGGAAAACATTAATTAATAAGTGGAATATATATTATTGTTAACATACACATAGGGAGAGCCGGTAGCTAGTTGTTAGTGAACTCGCTTCTCAAGGCTGGTGGTCTGGGTTCAACACCCGCAGTGTGCGGGAATTTTCCTGACCGCGACGGTCTCAGGTCGACCCAGCCTCAACTGGGTACCAGACATGCTCTGGGAAAGTAAAGGTGGCCGGCGTGATGCTGACCACATCACCCATCGTGTGCCGACGGTCAATGAAAATACAGGCCTAACACTGTATTGCCCTATATACCACGAGGTATGAAAGGGTTCCTTTACTTTTTACTTATACACATAGGAATCTACCTAGTAAATAAAAAGCGTAGCAGACATCGAATGTGCTGGTCTACTTATACAATCGCTCTTAGGCTTAGATTACATACAAATCACAAAGATTGGTTTAACAAGTGGTTGATATGGAGAATTCGAAGAAAAAGGAGACTGTATTCTAGATTTTATTTGTTATATTCCAGCATTTGAAACTTTTGCCCAATTACGTAGGTTTGTTTTTTTTATTTTCATATTCTATGCTTGTATTTAAATTGCTTTTTAATTTTCATATTATATGTTTGTATGTATTCAATTTGCTTTTAAATTTTCATATTATATGTTTGTATGTATTCAATTTGCTTTTTAACTTTCATGTTCTATGCTTGTATTCAAATTGCTTTGTAATTTTCTTCTATTGTTATAACCATATATCCTATCTTGTCTTGATTGTTGTTAGTTCTATTTTTTCGTTGATCCCACCAAATGTTTGAGTGTTCTCACGGGTTTTCTGTTCATTATCTCCTACCTCATCTATCTCGTCCGCATAACCAATTATTCTTGTTGTTTCATCTACGGCACCATCTTTCTGTACCTTTCTTATTACTTATCACAGGGACAGAGCATCACCTTGTTTTAAACCCGTCCTTATTTGAAATGGGTTTGATTTTTTTGTCTTTATACTCGTTGTACAAGTAGAACTGGAATCATGAGAGGAGGAGTGAAGAATATGTTTCTCCATGGAGCCCCAGGAACCATCAGTATGCACACACTTGGAATCTGTTGAAGGAGACAGAGTACCTAGGGAGCTTATTGACGTCGGTTCAGTCATCAATAACCTTCTTCTTGTCTTCCACCATTTACTTCTTTATTGAAGTGTTGGGAGTGGGGTTAGTGTTCTTGTGTGTGCTTGTCCTAAGACACTTTGTAAGTTTTTATTCATTCTATTAAGGCTATCCTTGATGCCGTCGCTCCATATTTTGCGCGGTCTTCCTCTTGCTCTGTACTTGTTATACTTTTTTTTACTGTGGCTCTGTGGTAGACGATACCACGTCATTCTTTGTCAGGTGTCCAAACCATTTAATCTGTTGTTCTTTTATGAATTGCATAACTGGTTTCACATCCAGTCTCCTTCTGATTTCTTCATTTCTAATTTTGTCTCTTATTGTCCCACCTGCAGCTCTTCTAAGACACCTCATATCTGTTGTTAGGATTTTCCGCTCATTAGCTCATTGCTGTTATTGACCATGTTTGACACTGGTAACATAGTGTTGGCCAGAAAATCTTTCTTATAAGATTTGCTTTAGTTGTTAGCGGTATCTCTTTATTTGACAACAGTGTTAGCGGTATCTCTTTATGTGACAACCAATAACTTATTTATTACTATTTAACATGTATCCTCCATGCCTAATCGAGTTATGCTGATTAACATGTTTGGTATTCCAAATTCCTCTATAATATCCTACATGATAAATCCTCCTATGTTCATAGTTCATAAGTACGGTTCCAACTTCACTGCAACGGGTCAACCCATAATTGCCCCGTTCCTGTGCCAATGAATATCACACGAAATGCTAACAACTGTGAAAAGTTTCCTGTGTGAACTAATTCCAGAATGAAACAGCCGCGTACCGCCACAAAAAGCAACCTGCACCGCATAAAATGCATATGGCCGTCGCGAATATAGCAACACAAAACTGTTCATCACTTGAATTGCAATTTTGTCGAAGGACATCAATCACGGCAAAATCCAGCTTTCTACACTCGCAATATAACTGCATACGGCAGATTGAGCTTGTTCGTCCTAACCGCTGTCCGCCATTTTCTGAATACACACAACAAACGCACGGTTGACACAGCAAAAAGCATTCGATGCAACAGTCACAGCTCACAGCGTTGCTCAAGCCCTAACTCAGTAGCTCGGCAAACGAAACCGGAAAATACCCGACCAAACATGGTGGGAATGCGCTAGCAAAGTCGTGTTCAGAATCAAACCGTTCTGACTCTGAATGGCCCTCCCGCATTCCTCCATTGCTGGCCAGATTTTTTCTCCTATGTATACTTTCATATGTTTTTCTCTGAAATCCACAAATTTCTTTTTTTATATTCCCAGTTTGTATCATCTGTTTCTCTCCAAGTAAATATCACAATACAGATGGAGACTGCAGTAAAACTAAGTAGAATGGCGAAACACGTAATAACAAAGTACTGTAGTACTTTCTCTTCTCATGCTTCATATTATTTATGTATATATGTTAAATGTATATAAGTCATATATTTACTTGATTTTTAATTGTTTCTCTTCTTTTTCCACTTCTAGTTTTTCTGTATTTATTTCGTTATTCGTTTTTATAGTCACATATTTTCATTGATTGTTAACCGTTGTAATATCTTTGTCAAAGTCTATATGTAGTGTTCTGTGACATTCGTCACTTTGGGTTTATCGTTTGCTTGATAAAGACCTTTTGGTCGAAACGTTGCTGTGTATTGTCATTGTTTTTGTATTTTGTAATACTACGGTACTTTGTTATAACGTGTTTCGCCAGTAAATATCGCAACAACTTGGACACATGTATAAAACAACTTAAAGTTGATGATATAGTTGCGATATAATTGAGCAACAACAACGACATTATGTCTGTAAATATTGATTGAGGTTGCTGAAAGTCAGAAGAAAGCGACAAATTGTCTAACAATTGTGGTGGTGCTCCACTTGTTATAAGCACATTCCCAGTAAATTCGGCTCTTAAAAACTCTTTCAACACCGTAAATTTTACCCGAGTTTTGTACCGCAATCGGTTTTTTTGTGACACAATAATTTGTATCACTAAAAATAATATGTGTACATATATAACTCAATATACTCCTTCTTCTTTGCATTCTCCGCTCTGAATTCAGGCGTAGCTATGGTACATGGTAAGGCGCTTCTGACTGATTTTTGCGTGAAATCCTGCTTACCGTTTTATTGGTGTTCCTCGCCATGCAGACAGGCCGTCTCCGATTTCAGCGGTACTCAATGTACTATTTATATATACATTTATTTTACTGCTTATAGCTATGATAAAAACTTAATTAAAGGGAAAGTAATTTATGTGAAAAGCCAATATAAGGGTTTGTGGTGTGATTGGCAAACATGTTACGCCACTACAGTGGTTAATGGTATGGAATGAGTTAATCAGAGACCGATGTGAAAGTCTTAATGAGATGATTTAATCTAACAAAAAGTGGGTTGTCAGTTGATGCTTGTGATATTTGTCATGAATGACTGTTGTGATGATCCACAACTCCAGAACATTTTTTTTAAAACCGATAACGGCTTAGTTTCCTGGATACTGCAGTAATCATCCATACATTCCGGCTTAGTTGGATCATTTACATTTCATGGCAACGCACATTTCTTGTGGAGTTTTGAAGTCTCAGGAAGAGGGCCATCTGGTCTATAAGAGACAAAAATTCCGATGTTACTGTTGGGGTTGCAAAGTTCTGCTCAGGACAAGATATTGAATAAGGACAAAGAATGCATAATACAGCTAGGATTTAAAGAAAATACGAGCAGCAATTTGTTATATTGAAGTGCCTATCAAAATTAAGACACAAATGTGTTTCCGTAATTCGACTGCGAACGGTGACATAGGAAAATGTTCATTCATTTTTTTATCTCCCGCTCGCATTCATTAATGTGGAAAACTCACGCTGGGAACACGCGTCTTGTAGTAAAACCTGTGGCGAAAGATGAGTGCCGTGTGTTTTTGTAAGGAAAGGGGTAACATAGACGGAGGGTTAAAACAATATCTATTTATGTGTGAAAAATACTCATAGAAAGTAGAAGAAAAAAGTATCTGTATAAAGTGACTGGAACTTGTCGACCCGCTTCACAAAACCCTCGGTCACACCACGAAACTCATTTATATTTCATATGTAAAACGGAGTTATCAGCTTTTAGCTGGACAACAGGATTTTTAACTAACACAACAAGTACATTTTGTACAAACTGGTAAGCAGTTACCTTAGAATTTATTTTAATTAAAATAATAATGAAATTTTCTGTGAAGATTTTTCTATTGTTAAAATAATGATTACTTGTGACTCTACTTTACTGATGAACATTTTTCCTATTTCTACCAATGTAAATTTACTGCTTCTTCTTCTGTTTGCAGACAACGACTTGTTTTGACCTATAAAGTAGTTAGTGGTCAACATGAGTCTTTGTAAATTTCTATTATAGTTTGTCTTGGGGTGACATAAGTGCTTGGCTATTTGTTTTTCTGTTCATTGTATGTTGAACTCTCTTGCAGAATGTATGTCTCTGTCAATCTGCTGGTGCCATATGTGCGTACAATCATCATCATCGGATAGTTTATCCTGAGCAGAACTTTGTCACTCCAACAGTCCTCCGGAATTTCTCTCTCTCATAGACCAGATATCCCGCCTCTGCAGACGTCATGTTCAAACCATCAGTTACACCCTGAATCCATATTCTCCATGGTCTTCCTCTTCTTCTCTTTGCCGGTATGCCTCCTTTCATGATGGTCTTCTCCAGCCCTTCGTGTCTTTTTGTATGTCCAAAATACCTCCATTTTTTGTGTGTCTCTTGTCCATATATTAGTAAAGGGATATCTTGTACTTGTTTTAAAAATGGTATATCTTTATTGTACACCTTTGGTTTTCTGTAACATTACAAAACAGAATCTTACAAATGTGATTTGCTAAAGATGTAACACGAACATCAACATGTGCCATGTCAACGGACGAATGCTATAATATTTCAGTTCTCTAATTCATTCCGTTCAGTTCACAAAGGAAACATGTGACTGAAACTTATCTACAACATGTATATATTTTTTCTTCAATTCAATGTTTCCACTTGAATATCTTTGTTGGAATTGTTCCTAACATTTTAGTCAGTAAATTATTGCATTTTCTGTATTAATTCTATTTTGATAGATTTGCGTTGCTAGTTCTAACCCAATCCTGTAGAGAATGATGTAATATTGTACAGTTGAGAACAGATTTGTACGATGGGTTGCTGATAAGATTTTATGAATATAACATTTGATAGTATCGTCCTATATCTTCTGAGTTATAACATGTTGCATGTTGTCAGATCTGATTGGTCAGATGAGAGATCGATCGTCAGAGCTGATTTATACCACATCATAATCAAGGATCTCCACAAACTGTGCTTGAGTATGGACCATCAGTTACAGTGTTGACATTTTGTCAATGCCATGAAGTTAAGTCATCTAGAATTTGGTTATTCTTTCGTCCTGTTTCATCCTCCAGTAATGGTGCCGGTTATGACAATGAGAAAAGAGGATAAAGAGTTTTAAGAAACCCAAGGGAAGCACCGAAGCCAATAAATATTATCAATAAATAAATAAGAAACAAGTTTTAGGGGCTTCCAGACATTTGTTTTCTTCACCAAACCCAGAATCCGAACCACAGACCTTTATATCTTGCAGCACCCATTGCCATTGTCTGGTTATCACAATATATTTAGTTGTAAATTCTATTCTCATATAACCTCAACAATATGATAATTATCTGATTTTTTTTTCAACTATCAAGTTGGTATAAGTCTCGCCTGAATGGCGAGAGACAAGGATGATAAGGAAAGCAAGATTTCACGCAAAAATCAGTCAGAAACGCGAAATTATGCGCTATGACTACGTCTGAATTCATATATAGATAGGCTTTAGTAAAACTATGTTGAATGGCGAAACACCTTTTTCCATATTTTTAAATTATTATTTGTAATTTTATTATTATGTGTAATTTTATTATTATGTGTAATTTTGTTATTAAGTGTAATTTTGTAATTACGTGTAATTTTGTTATTACGTGTAATGTTGTTATTAAGTGTAATTTTGTTATTAAGTGTAATTTTGTAATTAGTGTAATTTTGTTATTAAGTGTAATTTTGTAATTACGTGTAATTTTGTAATTACGTGTAATTTTATTATTATGTATACTTTTATTATTTCGTGTTTCACCATTCTGAAATCATAGCTGTCGAACGAGAAAAAAACCATAAATCTTCTAATTTTAATAATGAGTTCTCTCTGTGCCTTGACTTCTTTCATCATTATTCTTGTTTGTTGTCTATGGGATCAGGACCGTACCGTGCTATGATGCAGAGAGACGGCCGCATCAGGCGTAACCGTAAAGGGACGGCATAAGCAACGAAATCAAAATACAATTTGAGCAATTTTAAAAAAAAATAATACCAATCGAAGGTTATTTTAAAGAGAAAAAAAAGGCGGCATTTCGAAGATTTGCATAATACTGAGAAAATCTACCGCACGTCCCTGTATGGGATTCTCATTTTAACAACAAGCTCTCCATGTGTCCTTGACTTCTTTCCTCATTATTCTTGTTAATAGTCTATGGGATTCTTAATAGTCTTCTCTAGAACTATATTTCTGTAGTTCCTCGATAACTTCACCTGATAACTTCACCTGATAACTTATGCACGGTCCTGCTAACATATAACCGCTCTATGCATTAATACGAAACGTTAATACCGAACATGTGTAAACTAGCATTCTCAAAAGGTGATATTGAGAAGACATTGACAAATGTGGGAATAACCTTTGTTGTATAGAAACACTGCACTGACATAAATGTTGGAATAATCCTACGATTGCGTTTTGAGATTTATGTGAATATGAAAATGAATTTGAGATCGCTGAAATCGATTCTTGGCATTACAAACGGTCATTTAGAATTTTCCGTGGGTATTTTCCGGTTTCGTTTGCAAGCTACTGAGTGAGTGCTTGAGCAACGCTGTGAGCTATGAATGTTACATGGAACGCTTTTTGCTGTGTCAACCGTGCGTTTGTTGTGGGTATTCAGAAAATGGCGGACAGCAGTTATGACGAACAAACTCAATCTGCCGTATGCAGTATATTGGGTGCAGAAAGCTGGATTTTGTCGTGATTGTTGTTCCCTTCGACATGAATTGAAATTCAAGTGATGAACAAATTTGTGTTGACACTTTAGCGACGGCCAAATGCATTTATGCGGTGCATGTTGCTTTTTGTGGCGGTACGGCTGTTTCATTCTGGAATTTGTCTCACATGAGAAAGTTAGTTAGCATTTCGTGTGATTTTCGTTGGCACGAACGGAGCAATTAGGGGTGACGTTCCAATGAAGTTGGAACCGTACATATGAACTATGGAAATGAATTCCGGATGTGAAGTTTAAAATAAAGTTGTGAAGAGTCCTCTGGTTAGTTGTTTAAATAAATGTGTTTAAATATTATCTTGCCATAGTGTTGGAAATAAATGCCTTAAAAGTCCATTGTTACGTCTGACAATTGTCTAAGCCAGCGGTTCCCAAACTTTGCATTAGCTCGGACCCCCTTTTACACACATTTTGCTGTCGTGTACCCCCAAAAGTCTCTACATATGATCTGAGTTTGTGATTTGAGAAGTTTCTCAGTTTGTATCTTGATTGTCCGAACTAACTTGATAAATTCAAACGCAACATTTCTAAGGACTCTATTAGACAAGGAAAACATTAATTAATAGGTGGAATATGTATTATCGTTAACTTATACATTCACTCAATGATGTTTGTTTGTTTGTTTGTTTGTGTATTTGTTTGTTTATTTGTTTGTTTTCTTGACAGTGGATTACAGTCTATTTTTAGAAAAACCGCAAACTGTCAACCTAAGAATGAATTTTTTGTTTAGTTATGTAAGAGCTTTTTAGGCAATACAAGCATGAACTTCTTCTTCTTCGACCGCTCTATATCGACCACTTGTCAACCACTTTGTGTGATTTGTATGTGATCTGAGCCTAAGAGCGATTGTACGTTATGCCAGTTATGCGCCTACAAGTGGGCCAGCTCATCCGATCTCTGTGCTTTTTATTTACTAGGGTAGCAACCCTAGGGCCTACATTAGTCGCCTCTTGTGACATGCATTGTAGGTTGCAGTGGTACTATTCTTTGCTTCCCTTGCGGGGCCCGGCACCACACGGCGAGGCATGAACAATATGAATTATATTCCTGTGAAGAATTCAAGTGTTATCAGTTATATGAGGACTATCATCATAGCACTCCGGACATGTCCATAGGTGCTCCAATCTCCGTCTCAGCAAATCCAGCAGCGTCCAGCGACCCAACACACCAGTTCGATGTTGATTAATCTATCTCTTTGCATATTTAGTATGCCGTTCTTTTCGGGTTGCACCAATATTGACACCCATCTCTCTCAATCTGGCCAGCGAGTGGGATTCACAGCCCTGAAATTCCTCTGTTCAGAAAGACTCTCAATCCGAGAAGAATGTCATTTTGATCCATGTGTCATACAGGGTATAATGATATAAATGTTCAAGATAAAACTAGTCTGTCAAGGAAGCCAGTCTAGCCTATATTTATCCCTTTCGCCGCTACATACTTTCCGAAGGCTGAGCTAAAAATAGCTACTCTTTGTTTCTAGGTCACAAACGTGAATGTACGCCTATAGCAGTGACAGTAGCAATGTATAACGTGTTAACACGTCTTTATCCCACAGAGGAGAGATACTAGCAGACGTGTTAATGCGTCTTTAGAAGTGAATGGGAAAAACGTATATATACGTCCTTAGCAGCTAAAGGGTTAAGAAAGTAAGAAGGTTCGATTATGACGTAGTATAGATAGATTGAGCGAGTATTTTTCTGTTGTATAATTATGGTACAGGGAGGCGCGATGAACAACTATGATGAAAAGTTGAGCTAGTCAGAACCGGTTTATAATGCGTACCTCACAACTTTTGACTTGTCAATCGGGCTACTTTTATCTTGAACACCCTGTATAATTTGAAACGGCTTTTGCAATTATTTTTATCAAGATTGTCAGAGGTATCGCCTAAATAAGAAATGTGAACTAATTTAATGTAAAATAATAGTGATACATGCAGATCGATAACAGGGAAGACTGGAGTAAAAATATGATTCAAAGAAGAAATGTGACAAAATAGAAGTAATATAGATTTGTAAAGCACAAAACAATCCAAAGACACGTTTTGAAAAAAAGACGTTTATCAAGCGAAAGATTCAAGACAATACATGACCAACAGGTAACCTATATGATTATCATATCAGACTCGATGAATATGCTTCAAAGGATTGAAACTGGAATTTTGTGCGTGGAATGGGTGGACAGTATTCGGAGATCACATCTCAAGAAAATGACTTGGCTGTACACACCTGGACATGCTGGAGTGCATGGTAATGAGCGTGCTGCCTTTCTTGCAAACAATGCCCCAACTCAAGCGGGCAGAAGCATGGACGGAGTCGATATCATCAATGCGGTACGTTCTCATTTATGTGATATGTGCAAGTCTCAGACACTGGAACTAGTTCGTGAATTTAAGCATTAAGTTTGGACATGCCAGACAGTGTCGTCTTCGTCGTAGAGAGAGAAGATATACTAATCAACTTCTCATGGGTACGGTGAGCAAATGGACTTTGGGATGGCTGCTGTAGCGGAGGGCAGAGCACGAATGGGAATGCCCAATGTGTCATGACATAATAACACATTCTGGAGACTGTTGCTAGGACAGTTTAGAATCCTGCATTTAACGTGTGTCTCTTTGCTGTGTTCTATAGAGGGTCATCGTTTTTGAAACCATCTTTATCTTGTCTTCTTTACTTGATTTTGGTCAAAAAGTTGTTTTCTCTTATTATTGTACTTTGTAAAATTACATTATTTCGTGTTTTCCTAAATCATTTTACATCTGCCTACTTTAAAAGTAAATAAATGCGCAGGAAGAAAAGATTGAATAGTTTCAAATATGGAATAAAATGTAGAAGTGTTTCTTGAAAAGTTCTAGGTAAACTGCAAAATAGAAGGGAAAAATGTAAACAACAAAACAGATAATATAATTTGAAGATTTAAAAAAAACAGACACTGTTGGAAACCATTTTAAAGGAGTACCTGAGTTAAGTGTGAAGGAGTACCTGAGTTAAGTGTGAAGGAGTACCTGAGTTAAGTGTGAAGGAGTACCTGTGTTAAGTGTGAAGGGGCACCTGAGTTAAGTGTGAAGGAGTACCTGAGTTAAGTGTGAAGGGGCACCTGAGTTAAGTGTGAAGGGGCACCTGAGTTAAGTGTGAAGGAGTACCTGAGTTAAGTGTGAAGGAGCACCTGAGTTAAGTGTGAAGGAGTACCTGAGTTAAGTGTGAAGGAGCACCTGAGTTAAGTGTGAAGGAGCACCTGAGTTAAGTGTGAAGGAGTACCTGAGTTAAGTGTGAAGGAGTACCTGAGTTAAGTGTGAAGGGGCACCTGAGTTAAGTGTGAAGGGGCACCTGAGTTAAGTGTGAAGGAGTACCTGAGTTAAGTGTGAAGGAGTACCTGAGTTAAGTGTGAAGGAGTACCTGAGTCAAGTGTGAAGGAGCACCTGAGTCAAGTGTGAAGGAGCACCTGAGTTAAGTGTGAAGGGGCACCTGAGTTAAGTGTGAAGGGGCACCTGAGTTAAGTGTAAGGGCACCTGAGTTAAGTGTGAAGGAGTACCTGAGTTAAGTGTGAAGGGGCACCTGAGTTAAGTGTGAAGGGGCACCTGAGTTAAGTGTGAAGGGGCACCTGAGTTAAGTGTGAAGGAGTACCTGAGTTAAGTGTGAAGGGGCACCTGAGTTAAGTGTGAAGGAGTACCTGAGTTAAGTGTGAAGGGGCACCTGAGTTAAGTGTGAAGGAGTACCTGAGTCAAGTGTGAAGGAGCACCTGAGTTAAGTGTGAAGGAGCACCTGAGTTAAGTGTGAAGGAGTACCTGAGTTAAGTGTGAAGGAGTACCTGAGTTAAGTGTGAAGGGGCACCTGAGTTAAGTGTGAAGGGGCACCTGAGTTAAGTGTGAAGGGGCACCTGAGTTAAGTGTGAAGGGGCACCTGAGTTAAGTGTGAAGGGGCACCTGAGTTAAGTGTGAAGGAGTACCTGAGTTAAGTGTGAAGGAGTACCTGAGTTAAGTGTGAAGGAGCACCTGAGTCAAGTGTGAAGGAGCACCTGAGTCAAGTGTGAAGGAGCACCTGAGTCAAGTGTGAAGGAGCACCTGAGTTAAGTGTGAAGGGGCACCTGAGTTAAGTGTGAAGGGGCACCTGAGTTAAGTGTGAAGGGGCACCTGAGTTAAGTGTGAAGGAGCACCTGAGTCAAGTGTGAAAGAGCACCTGAGTTAAGTGTGAAAGAGCACCTGAGTTAAGTGTGAAGGGGTACCTGAGTTAAGTGTGAAGGAGTACCTGAGTTAAGTGTGAAGGAGTACCTGAGTTAAGTGTGAAGGAGTACCTGAGTTAAGTGTGAAGGAGCACCTGAGTTAAGTGTGAAGGAGCACCTGAGTCAAGTGTGAAGGAGCACCTGAGTCAAGTGTGAAGGAGCACCTGAGTTAAGTGTGAAAAAATTACAAAGTAGAGAAGTAAAAGTCTCTTATAACGCTAGAGATCCATTAGATAAACTTTGATGGGGAGATGGCTCTTGATGGTTATCAGATACCTTGATATATGTATCTTGCAAGGAGACAGTTGTATTTGGAGCACTTGTGCTGGTGCTCCATGATAATGAAGTTGAGGTTTCAAGCAACGACTCACATCAATAATTTTATTTTGTGTATTGCCTACACATAACATATTTTGTTATAATTACAATCATTATTTTCATCTCTATCACATGCATTGTATCAAATATAATAAATATGTGCGTTATTTTAAGGGGTGTTTGTGATGAATTCAAACCCCTCCCGTCTGCCCCCGCTACTCGCCTCCTTTCTCGAACCAAACACCCGTTTCTGATTTTGAGCAAAAACAAAAATTAAATGAAATGTAATTTTGTTATTTGTTGTTGAATGATTTCTAACTCACTAGAGAGACATCGTTCGGATATCTTGATAGTACAAACAAGAAATGTTCATTAGAACAAAACTCAAGTCTTCTAATTTCATACAGGCTATTATACAACATTAACAAGATCAACAAAATGCCAACTTTGATATGAAACAAATTAATATCCGCTATCGCGTTGAATTGTATGATTTTTTAGACAATACGTTTACCTCCGATGTGGAGGGTAGTAGAGACACAGTCTGTATGTGTAGGGTAGTGGAGATACAGTCTGGTGTGTGGAGGGTAGTGGAGATACAGTCTGGTATGTGGAGGGTAGTGGAGACACAGTCTGGTATGTGGAGGGTAGTGATGACACAGTCTGGTATGTGGAGGGTAGTAATGACGCAGTCTGGTATGTGGAGGGTAGTAGAGACACAGTCTGGTATGTGTTTTTTAAACTTCTTCATACTTTGATAGTCAAAGTATAAACACACACACACACACACACACACACACACACATATATATACATATATATATACATATAACCTTTTTCACCTTTACAGCCCTTCAATTGGAATATGTTTTACTGTAACAACTTCTGAGTTTTCGCATTTCTCTCTTGTCTTTCAGCTCATACATAAGTCTCTTCTCAAAAGACTGCGCAAAATCGCTTGTGCAACATCGCCCTCGTGCAAAATCACTTTCCACACAACTCTGTCATCAGCTAGTTTTTCCATGTGCTAGGACCTATAGAAAAGTTCTTCATTGCGGCCTTGCAGACATATCTTCTCCCTTTGTGCCTAGCCTGGGCAGCTGATATGGAGGATGTTCCTTGCTCATTTTGCACAAAACCCCATATATACAACTGATTGTCGTTTAGTCCGTCGTTGGAAAGTCTTCAGAAAGTCCAAATCTGTAGTTATGAAATTTTGACAGCTTACCCTGCGTTAGCAGGAGCCATGACAGCAGACGTGTATGTCAACTTCACTATTTTCAACTCTCTACGTTCTTTCTCTACCGAGTTATTTGAGTTAATTTTAAAATGCCTACACTTCGTATGCCACATTCATTTCGCTATCATGTCAATATATTCTAGGTCAATGAGCATGCGCGCACAGCTATTACCTCTTCCACATGCGCGAGCAGCAATTGCGTAAATTACAAAGTTTGTTTATCAAAACACACTAGACTAATTGAGTTGATATCATTAAAGAGAGTGTTATGAACACGGCTTATCCAAAGTGACTACGAGTAATGTAATATAAAATATCGCGGTAAGTTAGTAATGTAACGATATACGAGTAAGTAATTTGTGGTTACTGAATTTCCTTTGTTTTTTCTCTTTATCATGCTTTTTTAGATTTATTTGTCAAATATAATTTAAAATTCAATATATATATATATATGATGTTTATAAAGTCGCCGTTGATTGGTATTAAATGAAATAACTTATTGGTTATTGGTTACTAAACTGACGTCATTGCACTCCGGGCAGACCCATAGGTGCTCAGTCTCCCCAACAGATATCGAAGAGTATGCATACTGATGGTTCCTGTGGCTCGCTGATTAAACACACCTCTCACTCTGCCTCTCAGGCATCCAGTTCGAATTGAACAACGGGTAACTCGAAACTGCTTAAATCGCTTGATCGATTCAACATTGATTTTAGTGTCCTCATCCAACAGAGAGTCGCGAAGAGACCGAAGAATATCCCCTTATCCATCTTCAACTCCCCAACAATCGATGCTGTTGATGCAAGCCTGCCGCTCTCTCATTACCGTAAACACCTGCATGCCCAGGACAGTATATCCACGTGAACACCCGCATGTCCAGGACAGTATATCCACGTGAATATCCAATGATTAACAAGGACAATATAGTAATATTAAACATTTGGGAAGATACAAAACTAAACCGTGCAGGCATGTCTCTGAAGAGAGCAGGACATAGTATCGGTTATACTGTCTGTATGCAGTGGCAGTCCGTCACTCAGGCCAATGCTGGGCCCCACCAGACAATAAGTGAACGCATGTCACGTATATTGAACACCCGCATGCCCAGGACAGTATATCCACGTGCACACCCGCATGTCCAGGACAGTATATCCACGTGCACCCGCATGTCCAGGACAGTATATCCACGTGCACACCCGCATGCCCAGGACAGTATATCCACGTGCACACCCGCATGCCCAGGACAGTATATCCACGTGCACACCCGCATGCCCAGGACAGTATATCCACGTGCACCCGCATGCCCAGGACAGTATATCCACGTGCACCCGCATGCCCAGGACAGTATATCCACGTGAACACCCGCATGCCCAGGACAGTATATCCACGTGCACACCCGCATGCCCAGGACAGTATATCCACGTGAACACCCGCATGCCCAGGACAGTATATCAACGTTAATATCCAATGAAATAACTAAGACAATATAGTAATATTAAACAATTTGGGAAGAGACACAACTAAACTGCAAGCACTGTCTCTGAGAGAGAGAGAGAGAGAGAGAGAAAGACATATGTTATGTGTTATACTTGTCTGTATGCAGTGGCGGCTCGTCATTAAGGGACAATGGGGCTGGGCCCCACCAACAATAAGGTGTAACGTGTATTTATTATTTTATACATTAAAATATAACCTAACCAAAACCATGATATTTCCGAAAAATTTATGTCTGCCCCCACCAACAAAAATTATCACGAGCCGCCACTGTCTGTATGTATGTTGTTGTTTCGTCTCATATTTACAAACACAAAAATCATCTCGCACGTGTTTGTGCAATGACTGTTCGATCGAATCTGACCTAATCTTTCTGTGTTCTATATTCGCGCTTTTTTAAAAAAGACACGATTTTAAGTGAAGCTGTTTATTTAGAGAGATAGCTGGTTTGCTCTGAAAAACGTTCCTCTGCATGGCTAGACAATGAGTGTAGTAGGAAGTAAGGTTGTGATCGAATCTTGTTTTAGGTATTTTTGTTTTCTGGAGGCACTTAATACTGGTTTACTGTCTTTTATTAACATATTCATTGTCTCCGGTACTCGTTTTTTCTGTTGAACTTCGGAATCAATTTGCATTTTTAAACAACCTCCCAGACACGGTAGATATAGGCAAATAATGGGCACTGTCACACAAAGAGATACCGCTAACAACTAAAGCAAATCTAATAAGAACGATTTTCTGGCCAACACTATGTTACCAGAGAGCCGCGGTAGCATAGTTGTTAGTGAACTCGCTTCTCAAGGCTAGTGGTCAGGGTTCAGCTCCCATAGTGGGCGTGGATTTTTCCCGGACCGCGACGGCTCTCAGGTCGACCCAGCCTCAACTGGTACCAGACATGCTCTGGGAAGTAAAGGTGGACGGCGTGATGCTGACCACATCACCCATCGCGTGCCGACGGTCAATGAAAAATACAGGCTATATTTTCATTCCCTGTATTGCCCTATATACCCCAAGGTATGAAAGGGTTCCTTTACTTTTTTTTTTACTTACTATGTTACCAGTGTCAAACATGGCCAATAACAGCAGCTAATGAGCGGAAAATCATAACGACAGAGATGAGGTGTCTTAGAAGAGATGAGGTGTCTTAGCTGCAGGTATGACAATAAGAGACAAAATTAGAAATGAAGAAATCAGAAGGAGACTGGATGTGAAACCAGTCATGCAATTTATAAAAGAACAACAGATTAAAAGGTTTAGACACCTGACCAGAATGCCCTGGTATCGCCTATCACAGAGAGCCACACAAAAATGTATAATGACTACAAGGCAAGAGGAAGAGCACGTAAAAGATGGAGCGACGGCATCAAGAACAGCCTTACGAACATGAATATCAGCTTACAAAGTGCCTTAAAGAAAGCACACACAAGATCACTACGTTTCACCCCAACACTTCTATAAAGAAGTAAATGGTGGAAGAGAAGAAGAAGAACACACAAGATCACTACGTTTCACCCCAACACTTCTATAAAGAAGTAAATGGTGGAAGAGAAGAACAAGAACACACAAGATCACTACGTTTCCCTCTCAACACTTCTATAAAGAAGTAAATGGTGGAAGAGAAGAAGAAGAAGAAGATACAGGAAACTTAACGTAATACAACCCATGGAGTCTTTGGTAAGAAGGAATCGGTGAGAGAAGAATGGATATCTCAAAAATCATGGGTTACTAACGGAGGAAAGAAATATACTGAAAGCTAGAATCCCTTCTTGCAAGGAACAGTGGCCTCTGGCACATAAGGCCAACTAGCTCAGACGGGAAAATCAAAATTCCTGCTTAATGAGGGCTGGTTTTTATATGTGTTTGATAGAACAATGTAAGGTTATCTGCAATTTTACACAATTCTACGAGTCCATGGTCATTTATTGATGACAAATGTTAATATTATATGACAAATGTTAATATTATATGACAAATGTTAATATTATATGACAAATGTTAATATTATATGACAAATGTTAATATTATATGACAAATGTTAATATTATATGACAAATGTTAATATTATATGACAAATGTTAATATTATATGACAAATGTTAATATTATATGACAAATGTTAATATTATATGACAAATGTTAATATTATATGACAAATGTTAATATTATATGACAAATGTTAATATTATGAAATATATTATATGACAAATGTTAATATTATATGACAAATGTTAATATTATATGACAAATGTTAATATTATATGACAAATGTTAATATTATATGACAAATTTTTAATATTATATGACAAATGTTAATATTATATGACAATGTTAATATAACAAATGTTAATATTATATGACAAATTGTTAATATTATATGACAAATGTTAATATTATATGACAAATGTTAATATTATTTATTTTCTGATGTGTTAAACTGAATTTGTCACATAATATAACCTTAATTTAGTATTTTTTGTTGTGTTGTGTTTTAAATGTATTTATCTTTATCTAACAATACTGGAATGCGAAGTCACGCGACGGTTGGGTTCTGATTTCCGAGGATTTTTAGCTGAGCCCTCCAGCCGTCTATTATCGGAGGCCATGCAAGGAACCAAGCAGAGAAGACAACGATCCGGAAAACGTATAACAATAAACACTAGGGAGTAAGACAGAGTACACGAAAGGATAAAAGTAAATATTAGGAAGGTAACGCTAAGGAAGCAGAAGAGGCAACATAGGTGAACTATTTACCAGATTACTGAACCTTATTTGGGACACACTTTACTACCGATACAGGTAATCTAAGGGTATAAAAAGGGGGTAATAAAAGCTGAGTAATGAAAGATATATGTCAGGAATATTTTACAGAAGTATTAAACATAACACCATCACAATACCATCACAATACCATCACAATACCATCACAATACCATCACAACCCCAACACAACACCAACACAACACAACACAAGCACCAACACACACCAACACGCACCAACACGCACCAACACAGCACCAACACTGACCAACACTGACCAACACTGACCAACACTGCACCAACACTGCACCAACACTGCACCAACACTGCACCAACACTACACCAACACTACACCAACACTACACCAACACTACACCAACACAACGCTCACATTACAGTACCAAAACACAACACCAACGCAACACCAAATACAGCATGTGAAACAATAAAAGACAGTTGTCAAACTCTTGAAATAGACATTGGGAAAATAGGTGTAAATGAAATTGATGAATCACAAAAGCATATAAAGATGTACACAGCACCAGAAGCAGATCAAATTAGTGACGGACATGCTGAACGCAGACAGAAAACTCACTGAAGTAGTGTTAAGTGGAATCGTTATCCGATTATGGGAAAGTGAAAAGATTCCAAATGACTGGGAAACTGGAATAATAATTCCAATAACGAAGAAAGGTCACCTCTCACATTGCAGCAGTTTGAGCGGCAGCAGCCCCACGCTGTTATCTGTTCCAAGGTATGTAATCTGCAGGTTAATATATAATAGAATTAAAGCATCACTCTTTCTCACTCTCTCATCTCTCTCTTCTCTCTCATATGCCCTTTGAACCCCGGTTAGGACTTATAGGAAGTCAAGGAATACTTATCATAACTCTTGGTATGTAAGGTAATACGGTACTAGGTCCCTATTTTTCATTGATAGTCGGCACACGATGAGTTATGTGGTCAATATCAAGCCGGTCGCCTTTACTTCCCAGTGATGTTCCTGGTACCAAATTGAGGCTGGGTCGACATGAGAGCCGTTACGGTAGGAACAAATTCCACGCCTTCTTATGGAATGGAATCCGGACCACTACCCTAAGAAGAGAGTTCACTAACAACTACGCTGCTGCCGCTCTCGGTTAGGACATATACCTTCAACAAACTCATAACAAGTTTTCATATCTTTAGCTATGCCTTGCAGCTTCTTTTCTTTAATGTATTCAATATATCGATTCATCTCTTCCTATTTGTAGGTCTTCCTCTTTTTTGCTTTCTCTACGGCTTCCAGGAAAGGGTCCTTTTTGGTTGTTTTTCCCCTCGTGTTTTCTCAAAGTCTGTGCTATAAAGCGTCATTTTTTCGCGTCTTTGGCTCACTGAAATCAGTATCTTTTTCTCAGTTCTTGAGATTTACTAGGGAGGTGTGAGGGGAATCTACAGTGTAGAATCCTTCCTTAGATTTACTTACCTTGCCTTATATTTCTTCTAGATGTTTCCACCTTTCTTCTTTGCTGACACAGTTATTATTTTCCTTGTATTTGGCGTGTTCATGGTTGGTTGTACGTTGTGACTTTTACCGGTTGGGGTAGCCAGCACCAAGCCAAATCTACCTTAGTTGCCTCTTACGACATGCATGATATTCTAGTCTCACTATTCTTTGTTTCCCTTTCGGGTCCCGGCAACGAAAGGATAAGATCATTAAAACGATCTCTCTTTGAACATCAGGCACGATTTAGAAAAGGCAATGAGCTTCTGTGACCATAACTTTACTGTGAGAAATATCATAGAGCAAGCTTTCAAATGGAATGCAGTATTATACAAGGGTTTCCTGGATTTTGAAAGTCTATTGACAGTTTGCATATTGCAGCAATGTGCCATACCAACTAAAGTAATCAATATATTCAAGGAACTACTGTATATGAGGGATCTCTCTCTCTCTCTCTCTCTCTGCCTTTTTAACCTGGATTTGGGGTGTAGGCCCTCAACCAACTCATGTCAAGTCTTCCTATCTCTAGCTATCTCCTGCAGCTCCATCCAGCTCTTCTTTATATTGTTGATCTCTGCCTCCAAATCCAGTCTCATTATATTTATCGGCCTCCCCTTCTTTCGCTGTCCCTGCGGATTCCAGGGGAAAATATAACCTGATCCAGAGAAACCGAATACTTGCTAGTAACACGAGAAGTACGGTAGCGATGCATCTTGTCACCGTTTTTATTCCTTATATTGATGGACTATCTCATGAAGAAGGCAACAAATAATACTCAAACAGGACTACAGTAGAAATCTCCTAATGCAACTACAGGGTGTTCAAGATAAAAGCAGCCTGTGAATGGAGCTAATCTGGCATATATGTATGGAAATGAGAAGGTTCAGTTATGACGTAGTATAGGTCAAGGTTGTGTGATGGTGTACAATTGTAGTGCGGGAAGGGGCGATGAACAAATGTGACGTAGGACAAGCTAGTCAGAACCAGTTTAAATAGTAAATAGACGAGATGCAATGCGTACCTGGCAAATTTCTATTTATCACTGGGGCTGCTTTTAAGTTGAACACCCTGTAGAACATGCAGACTGTGCAGATGATGCATGTACCATTAGCCAAAGCAAAGACATCTGCAACAAAAGATTGAAAGGATCATTAAAATAGCAAAACCGATTGAACTAAGGATCAATACAAATAAAACCTAAGTAATGGGGATAAACCCGAAGACCTCAGGGAACATATAAATAACGGATACCGAACTATAGTTAACATATTTGAATTACTTGAACAGCACTGTTTCTTCAGATTAGAACATTATGGTCGAAATTAAATATAGATTTGGAAGGGTAAATTCAGTCCACATTAAATTTTACAACATCTGGAGATCTTAACATTTACGGGGCTATGATAAAAAGCACAGGATATACAAATCATATGTTAGGACAGACCGTCTTTATAGATCTGAGACTTGCAAAGCATATAAGAAATTTGAAGTTACTTTGAGAGGATTCAAAGTCAGATTGGAAGTTCATAGTTCATAAGTACGGTTCCAACTTCACTGCAACGGGTCACCCCATAATTGCTCCGTTCCTGTGCCAATGAAAATCACACGAAATGCTAACAACTGTGAAATGTTTCCTGCGTGAACTAATTCCAGAATGAAACAGTCGCGTGCCGCCACCAAAAGAAACCAGCACCGCATAAAATGCATATGGCCGTCGCTAATGTAGCAACACAAAACTGTTCATCACTTGAATTGCAATTCTTGTCGAAGGGAACATCAATCATGACAAAATCCAGTTTTCTGCACTCGCAATATAACTGTATACGGCAGACTGCGCTTGTTCGTCATAACCGCTGTCCGCCATTTTCTGAATACACACAACAAACGCACGGTTGACACAGCAAAAAGCATTTCATGTAACAGTCATAGCTCACATCGTTGCTCAAGCACTAACTCAGTAGCTCGGCAAACGCAACCGGAAAATACCCGACCAATCATGGCGAAAATGCGCTAGCAAAGTCGTGTTCAGAATCAAACAGTTCTGACTCTGAATGGCCATCCCGCATTTCGCCATTGCTAGCCAGATTTTTTTCCAGATTGAAAAATATGTGTGTATATCTGAGAGTTTAACATTAGAGATATTAGAACTTACTGGTCTGGAAGGCATAAATAAAAAGATCAGAATACTAAGAGCATACATATTCCTAGTAGCAACATATGGGTGTGAAGCATGGACATTTAATGAGGCAGTGGAAAAACATATGTGCTTTTGAATATAAGTGTTATAGAAGAGTCATTCGTATATCATAGACAGACAAATGAACAAATAGATCTATCCAGAAAGAACTCAAAATCAAAGAAAACTGGCTGATGCTACAAAAAGAAAGAGAAAATTGAGGTATTTTGGACATATAAAAAAGACATGAAGGGTTGGAGATGACCATCATGGAAGGAGGCATACCGACAAAGAGAAGAAGAGGAAGACCACGGAGAAGATGGATTGAGGATGTAACTGATGGGTTCAGCATGACGGCTTCAGAGACAGGACATCTGGCCTATGAGAGAGAGGAAATTCCAGAGGACTGTTGGGGTGGCAAAGTTCTGCTCAGGACAAGCTACTTGATGTTGACTGATCTAGAAGGAATAAGTAAAAAGATAAAATGAAGACACTGACGATGTAAAATGTCATTAGGAAGAGAAAAGAAAGATGACCAAGACATGTAATATCGTGAACATCACAAGCACAGCGAACAATGGAGAGCAAGGGACACGTGAGGAGAACTTTTAATCAGAGTTCAAAGCCATGCAAAAGTCTAACTTTGAGGTCAAGAGAAGATGAGAAAATCTAATTAAGTGGAATTTCTTGGTATCTGTCTTATGTACCGTGGAAGTTGATGATGTCTGATGAGAACACCACATCAATCTCCCAAGAAAAACACAATGAATAAATCTGTCAACACACTCTAACGCTTAACACTCCATGTTCGTTCAGTGTTATATTCATCCGCACCTTGATTGATTGATTGATAGGACCATCATCATTCCACTTCGGTGAGTAACAATTTGTGCTCCGATTTCTTTCTTACACAGGAAAATCTTAGCTGCAGTGCACGAACTCCGTAGCAACGGCAAGGGTCCCCAATGTAATTTGAAGATGGTGAAGATATTTATGTAGGAATTTTATTTTAAATATTTTCTAATGAATTTTGCCCACGCAGCGGCTTTCCAGCCTGCACCTCCTGATTTTGAGCTGCTAATGGTTCTTTTATGTGCTCAAATTGAACACGGGACCTACGTCTCCGATAGGACTAGGAACTCGATCTAACCTACACTGAGATCAGGGATCTCTGGAAAAATATCCAGATGCCTCCCCGAGGGAGCGAACCTGGTACCTTTAGCGTGATAGACGGGTACCTTTGGCACAAGAGACGGGGCACCTAACCCCTACACCACAGAGCGCATCTACCATACCACAACGTCTTACTTCCGAAAAAAACCAACAGCCTCCTCGTTCTTTCTTCCATGTAAACGTTACAGATCACAGTCTGACAACTTACGCTAGAACTTGATTACACTTTCATGCCGTTGTTTACTTTTCTCCTGAAAACATGTACAACATTTATTCATGTTTTTACTCAGTTTTTATTGATAATAATCACATCTTAAAGCATATGTTTATTCATATCTATATTTTAGTATGATTTGTTGATCTTCTTTCTTCTCTTTCCCACATCAAAAGCAGTTGGAAATATAGCGTCATAACTGTTTATATTAGGATTATCTATCTTATCTATCATCAGAATTACCATGTTCATTGATGACTCTCAACGTGATATATATGTCTTATGACTCTTGCAAACTTTTCCTTACTATCTCTGACTCTTCCATATTTTTAGACTTGCCCACTCTTTCTTAGTATATCTGACCATGACCGTGCGGTATATTTTCTAAGTATGATGCAAGTCTTCGAAATGCCGCCTCTTAAATCTTTTTTACTTTAAAATAACATTCAATTGTGATTTTATTTTGCTCCCTGTACAGTCTGATGCGGCCGTCTTTCTGTATCATAGTACGGCACGGTCCTGTCTCTGATTCTCCCATATTCTTCGATTTTTCCACTCTTACTTAGTCTCTCTGACTCTCCCATACTCTTTGACTCTCTCACTGTTTCTTAGTCTCTCTGACTCTCATACTCTACATACCATTTTTAACTCACATTCTTATCTACTATCTCTGACTCCCACTTTACTATCCTTGACTCACACTTTCTCTTACTATTTCTGACTCACGCTTTCTCTTACTATTTCTGACTCACGCTTTCTCTTACTATTTCTGACTCGCACTTTACTATCTCTGACTCACACTTTACTATCTCTGACTCACACTTTACTATCTCTGACTCACACTTTACTATCCTTGACTCACACGTTACTATCCTTGACTCACACTTTCTCTTACTATCCTTGACTCACACTTTCTCTTACTATCTCTGACTCACACTTTCTCTTACTATCTCTGACTCACACTTTCTCTTACTATCTCTGACTCACACTTTCTCTTACTATCTCTGACTCACACGTTACTATCTCTGACTCACACTTTACTATCTCTGACTCACACTTTACCATCCTTGACTCACACGTTACTATCCTTGACTCACACTTTCTCTTACTATCTCTGACTCACACTTTCTCTTACTATCTCTGACTCACACTTTCTCTTACTATCTCTGACTCACACGCTACTATCTCTGACTCACACGTTATTATCTCTGACTCACACTTTACTATCTCTGACTCACACTTTACTATCTCTGACTCACACTTTACTATCTCTGACTCAAACTTTACTATTCATGACTCACACTTTCTTTTACTATCTCTTGACTCACACTTTCTCTTACTATCTCTGACTCACACTTTCTCTTACTATCTCTGACTCGCACTCTCTCTCTCATTCTCTCTCTCATTCTCTCTCTCTCTCTCTCTCTCTCTCTCTATCTTATTATAATCAATAGATTATCATTGTTTCAACCTTAGCTTGGTAAGAGAGAAAACAATATGACAACACTGGTACAACAGGCAACAAATAATTGGCAAAATAATATCAAATTAAAAAGTAAAGGACCCTTTTTCATACATTGAGATATATTGCGAAATACGGTGGTAGGCTCGTATTTATTTGCCCGTCGTCACACGATGGGTTATGTGGTCAACGGTACGCCGGTCGCCTTTACTACCCATTGCTTTTCCTGGTACCAACTTGAAGCTAAGTCAACCTGCGAGGCCTAAGCTAAGTCGACCTGCGAGGCCTAAGCTAAGTCGACCTGCGAGGCCTAAGCTAAGTCGACCTGCGAGGCCTAAGCTAAGTCGACCTGCGAGGCCTAAGCTAAGTCGACCTGCGAGGCCTAAGCTAAGTCGACCTGCGAGGCCTAAGCTAAGTCGACCTGCGAGGCCTAAGCTAAGTCGACCTGCGAGGCCTAAGCTAAGTCGACCTGCGAGGCCTAAGCTAAGTCGACCTGCGAGGCTTAAGCTAAGTCGACCTGCGAGGCCTAAGCTAAGTCGACCTGCGAGGCCTAAGCTAAGTCGACCTGCGAGGCCTAAGCTAAGTCGACCTGCGAGGCCTAAGCTAAGTCGACCTGCGAGGCCTAAGCTAAGTCGACCTGCGAGGCCTAAGCTAAGTCGACCTGCGAGGCCTAAGCTAAGTCGACCTGCGAGGCCTAAGCTAAGTCGACCTGCGAGGCCTAAGCTAAGTCGACCTGCGAGGCCTAAGCTAAGTCGACCTGCGAGGCCTAAGCTAAGTCGACCTGCGAGGCCTAAGCTAAGTCGACCTGCGAGGCCTAAGCTAAGTCAACCTGCGAGGTATTACGGTTGGAAAATATTCCACGCCCACTGGGGAATTGAACCTGGATCCACTAGCCTAAGAAGTGAGTTCACTAACAACTACACTACTGCCGCTCTCCGACGTGTGTTATGGTTCCTTTGATTATGTCAACTTGATTTCTGAAAATAAATAGTGCCAACTAGACATTTTGTGCAGTTGTTTTGTTGTGACATTGCAGAGCATAACGAAGCATACAGGACAACTACTTCCATAATGAGGATGGAGGTTTGGGTCGTTACTGCTACCCTCCAGTGGCTCTCTGGGAACCAGTTTACTGAGGCTGTTGTGTCTCCAGTTTTACCTTCAGCAACTGTGGCAAGGATTGCCACTCCAGAATAGGCCATTACAGCCACATGAAACGTTGTGATTCAGCACAGAACATTCTACGTGACGCAACACGTATTGTCTCCTGAGACAAAGAGGCCAATGATGACGTTGTATCTGACTCTCAGTTGATGCTTGTGAAGATCCGGTATAGCAAGTTGCGTTATAAGTGGATATCATCTGTAAAGGTTTCCAGCATCCAGAGGCTCACGTTGATCTACTGTCCTGGTCATGTGCGTGTTCGCGGCAATAAGAAAGCGGAAAGGCTTGAATCGACAGCATTGTCGAAGAGGTGAGGATGGATGCCTTATGAATCTTGAATGTTCTTCGGTATGAGGACGGAGGTTGAAGCCGTTACTGCTGTCCTCCATTGGCTCTCTGGGTCTTCATTTACTGGGACATTGTTGTATCTGACTCTCAGTCGATGCTTCACAAGATCCAGAAGGGCAGGTTTCGGTATGAGTGGATGTCGTCTATAGAAGTTTCTAACCTCCAGAGGCTTACGTGGATATACTGCCCTGGGCATGCGGGTGTTTACGGTAATGAGAGAGCGGACAGGCTTGCATCAACAGCTTCAATTGTTGGAGAGTTGAAGATGGATAAGGGGGATGTTCTGCGGTCTCTTCGCGACTGTCTGTTGGATTGGGACATTAAAATCGATGTTCAATCGATCAAGCGATTTAGGCAGTTTGGAGTTACCCGTTGTGCAAGTCGAACTGGATGCCTGAGAAGCAGAGTGAGAGGTGTGTTTAATCAGCGAGCGACGGGAACCATCAGTATGCATATTCTTCGATATCTGTTTGAGGGGACTGAGCACCTATGGGTCTGCTCGGAATGCAATGGCATCAGTTTAGTAACCAATAACCAATCTATTCTTCAGTCTATTGACAACCTAATGTTGAATGAGGATTCTAAATTTAATGTTGAATCTATCCAGCGATTTATGATGTTTAGAATTGCACGTTGTACAAGTATAACTTGATGCCTTGTATACAAGTATAACTTGATGCCTTGTACACAGGTATAACTTGATGCCTTGTATACAAGTATAACTTGATGCCTTGTATACAAGTATAACTTGATGCCTTGTACACAAGTATAACTTGATGCCTTGTATACAAGTATAACTTGATGCCTTGTATACAAGTATAACTTGATGCCTTGTACACAAGTATAACTTGAGCCTTGTACACAAGTATAACTTGATGCCTTGTACACAAGTATAACTTGATGCCTTGTACACAAGTATAACTTGATGCCTTGTACACAAGTATAACTTGATGCCTTGTACACAAGTATAACTTGATGCCTTGTACACAAGTATAACTTGATGCCTTGTACACAAGTATAACTTGATGCCTTGTACACAGGTATAACTTGATGCCTTGTACACAGGTATAACTTGATGCCTTGTACACAGGTATAACTTGATGCCTTGTATACAGGTATAACTTGATGCCTTGTACACAGGTATAACTTGATGCCTTGTACACAGGTATAACTTGATGCCTTGTATACAAGTATAACTTGATGCCTTGTACACAGGTATAACTTTATGCCTTGTACACAAGTATAATTTGATGCCTTGTATACAAGTATAACTTGATGCCTTGTACACAGGTATAACTTTATGCCTTGTATACAAGTATAACTTGGGCAATGAGAGGAGTATGTTTAGCCAGGGAGTAACATGAACCTTCAGTATGAATACTTTCCAACTATTTTTAGGGAGACTGAGCACCTATGGGTCTGCCGGAATGCTATGACGCCGGTTCAGTGATAAAATAATCAACAATACAAGTTTATGTAATTGTATGTTCTGTCAATATGTTTTTGTGTTCCAGCAGACATGTGTTGATTTTAACTCATTTCGTACTAACTGACACAGGGTGCTATATTGCACAGGGTGCTATATTGCACAGGGTGCTATATTGCACAGGGTGCTATATTGCACAGGGTGCAATATTAAAATAACCCAAATTACCGTACACTGCGCCAAGTATTGTTTCATGTAAAACTTGTTCTAAAGCAAAATCACCGCATTCTGATCTAACTGCCGTTGTTTTCTACAACAAAGTTATTTATTTTTACATTTGATCAAATTGGGAGTTCGGTAACATTTAATTAAATGAAATTTATATATTTTTTCAATCGGGGAAAATGTGAAAACAAAAATTAATTCGGTCAAGTCGTTGTTGTGAATTCAGTAATGAATGTGTTCATTTAATATTCATTATTATTACCTTACAGAAACGAAATAATCAACTTTAACAAGTTTTTCCCAAAACAAAAATGTAGCTGTTTCCTTTTCCGTTGTAATATTAATTAGAATGCTAGCGCTGCAAAAACTTGTTGTTATTAAAAAAACAGAAACCGTCTGGATATAAAAACCTTGTAGGTTTGAAACTGAAAATGACTAAGTTAGTTCCTCAAATAAAAATAAAAAACTATTTGCAGCATACATCAATATGAACGATCACATTAACTTGAATTTGTTTATTGATTGATTGATTGATTGATTCATTCATTGATAGGACCATCATCATTTCACTTCGGTGAGTAACCATGTGTGCTCCGATCACTTTCTGACACATGAAGATCTCAGATGATGCAGTGCACGAAATTGCTAGCACTGGTAAGTGTGATGTCATTTTAAAGATGATGAAGATATTTTATGTAGTAATTTTATTTATAATATTTGCTAATGAGTTTTGCCTGGTTGTTATTTTCTCCATCTCAGTTCCATTTATATTATACAGGGTGTTCAACATAAAAGTAGCCCAATTTACAGGCTTTGATTAGTCAACCGGGCTACTTTTATCTTGAACACACTGTTTATTACTGCATTCCTTTTCTACTTTTATACGTTACATAGGGCCTGCGACCAATTCCTTCATACCGCTCTATCCTAGACAATTCGTTCAATCTCTTATATGGAATTGAGTACGATATTTTTCTCCTCGCTCAGTAAAAACTCGTTTCAGGGGTTTCCATGTGGTGTTTTTATTTCTTGAATCTTTACCTCTCCTCGCTAAGGAGGAGGGGGGTTAAATTATTTGAGGAGTCACTGAAGTGAATCCTGACTCAAACATTTTGAGAATCGCTGATATACATTTCAGAAGATAGTGACAGAGATAAAAGTAGAGATTTGACTGCAAAATAGAGATAGGAACATATATAACAGAAAGAAAGATAAACAAACAGATTGATACAGACAGATAGCTTGGAAGATACAGGCAGACAGAGACATATATAGAGATACATACACACAAACAGTCAGATACAGGCATAAAGTTTATGAGATGGACACAGACATATACACGCAGACAGAGACATAGAGATATAGAAAGACAGAGAGAAACAAACAAGTAAACAAATACATATGCGGACAGTGAGCTAGGGAAATACACATAGACAGAGACGCACAGGCAGAGACGCACAGGCAGAGACGCACAGGCAGAGACGCACAGGCAGAGACGCACAGGCAGAGACGCACAGGCAGAGACGCACAGGCAGAGACGCACAGGCAGAGACAGCACAGCAGAGACGCACAGGCAAAAGAGCGCACAGACAGAGACGCACAGACAGAGACGCACAGACAGAGACGCACAGACAGAGACGCACATAGTTCCGGTCTGGCTAAGAGGGCAGGTGCCATGGGAGAGCTACTCTGGGGCAAGTAGAGATGCAAAGGTAGTCATGCTTGATGTAATCCGCTCGCAACATAGACGGGCGAACTCCCAGCGTGACTATTAATGCTCGCCTCTCCCGGCCGATGGGAAAAGCTAGAAGGATACATGTGAAACCTCGTGGGGTGGAACTCGGAGCCCGCGCATTCTCTCTTTTGAGTCTCCTCTCTTGAGCCGATGAGTATGCTGGATGATGAGATGGGTCGCACGTTTGTCTACATAGGTCAAAAGTCTAGCCCCCATCACAGAGATGGGGGCACGATCCAAAGCCATCAAAGAAACGTTGACCCGTGTGTGGCGAAATTCGGATCCCAAGCATGCTCTTTTGAGCCACTATCCTAGAGCCGATGAGTACCTGGGAGTCGAGTTGAGTTGCACTGGGCATCATACTCGGTTTTTGCCCCTCGAAGTCGGACAGCCCAGTGGGAATTGACGGAAATGGTGAGGTAGGCACCAGAGCAGAGCAAGCACGCATACGGATGTTGCAAGGGTGGCACCACATGGGGTGAAACCCGTGACCCCATCTCATGGGTGAGAAACCGGGTTGAGTCACAGATGGTGACAGCCCAGGCAAATGTGAGCACGATACGGAAGGCACAAAAAATGTGAGCACGGAAAAAGCCGATGGTGACCAGGCATCAGGGCAGAGCTAGCACGTACGCCCGCAAAGCCATAGTGGGCCCCATCGAGGGTAGCGGCGGCACAGCAAACACGGCAAGCACGGCAGCGGCAAGCATGGCAGGCAAGAGGGTGTGTCCCACCCAAATGGCAAACAACTGGAAGCCCAGCAGATGTAAACAGTGCTCGTTTCGCTGCAGAACTACTGCTGCTGGAGTTTGATTGGGGACAATCAAAGGCTAGCGGAACAAACCGTGCATAAACCTGAACGGGCGGCAAACCAAGGTGTTCATTAAAACGACCGGTTTGCTGGGAGATGGCGCCATAAGCCCGGGAGCAGGCCGTCTAAGGGTCGCTCAGAACGGCAACTTGCACCGAAAGTGTAGTTTTAGGACTGCGTCAAGACAGGCCCGAGGGAAAGCACAAATGAAATGAACACTTCATGCTAGATACATCACGAGAAATAGCCAGGCAAGACCAAATGGGCGAAGACATTACAAGATATTTTTATCGATCTGAGAAGCACAAGGTCTGCTGTTACGCTGGTCAACTTCAGAAAGTAAGTTCAGACTACTGCATGAAACAGGTTCCTGAAGTGACAAGCTATTGATAATGATGACTGTATCTCATCTAGATACAACACGCAGAAATAAACATAGGGACTCACAGTTATCTCCAACTGTGGAGAATTAGCACAACACACGATAGTTTTGGGATCGAGAACAAAAAGGGATTGTAGGTTTATCATGGAACCAGAAATAAGCAGTCACACTCGATATCTAGCATGAAGTGACATTCCTTTGGGTAATGGTTACTGAACTGCGTCACACATTCCGACAACACATAGGTACGTTCTAGAGATGCCAGGAAGTGCTGTTTAATATCGCCACAAATAAGGTAAGATTTATTATTTTATACATTAAAATATATCCTAACCGAAACCATGATTTTACCGAAAATTTCTGTCTGGCCCACCAACAAAAATGATCACGAGCCGCCACTGTGTGGGCATAGTGATTGCTTCTGTGGCTCGCTGGTTAAACACTTCTCTACTACTCTCAAGCATCCAGTTCTACTTGTACAACTTGTAATTCCAAACTCCTTTAAACTAAATCAGCTGGAATGTTTCAATATCAATTCTAGTGCCCTCGTCCAACAGTAGGTTGCCAAGAGACCGAATAACATCGCATTTATCCATCTTACATTTCATATTACTATCTACTAAGGCCACGAGACATTTCAAGTTTTCTCAACCACTGACGAGATTTCTGAACTTCTGTTCCGATAATGAATCATATTTTTCTTCAACAAAATTCCCAGTTTTTAAACGGAGCAAATAAATAATGTGCGTAAAATTCAGATTTGGTGCATTTTAATTCTGAAACTGTACATTTTGGTTTCTTTTCTCCAAATCAAAAATGTGGGCTACTTTCAATATTTAATTATGCATTGTTATGACATCTGTATTTTTGGTTAGCATGTTTGCATATCTTGTTCGGAATGTCTCTCTCATCATCACGGTTCTCATGAAAGACTCTCTAGAAATCTCTTGTTCACATCTTGCATATTCTTTGTGGAATATCTTTCTCATGATAGTGCGCTTGAAAGAATTTCTATCTCTGGTCAGTTCCGCTAAATCTTTGCCGTATTCCAGATTTTTTTAATGTCCTTTCCTGGATGCCCTTTTCTTGATGTCTTTTTGTCTTTATTCCCAGATCCTTGTCTTTCAGGAACCAGACCCTCTATTATTGCTATCTCTAAACCCCATGCGATTTCAGTGGTTACAAAGAATAGAATCCTTTGTCATGTCGTAAAAGGCAACAAAGAGGGGTTGCGCAGGATCTGCAACCCCATAACCTTACAAAGCATATAGCTAGAGAAATAAAGACACAAAAAAGGAAAACTGCTCTTTAGGATCCGAATGCATTATGGGTATGAATTTAGGAACATTTTTTCTGTCTGTCTTATGTGCCATTTGACACAGGAAACGATGATGATGATGATGATGCTTGACATGATGACGATGTGATGGATGGTGATGCTGAGGTGATGGATGGTGATGTGACGATGGTGTTGATGACGAAACGACGACGGTGTTTCGATGAGTGAGCGCACGAGTGATGCTGGGACGACAGGTTGATGACCGACGATGGATGACGAAACGACGGTGTTGATGACGAAGACGACGACGATGTTGATGACGAAGACGACGACGGTGTTGATGACGAAGACGACGACGGTGTTGATGACGAAGACGACGACGGTGTTGATGACGAAGACGACGACGGTGTTTGGAACGACGATGTGATTACGAAGACGACGACGGTGTTGATGACGAAGACGACGACGGTGTTGATGACGAAGACGACGACGGTGTTGATGACGATGTAGATTACGAAGACGACGACGATGTTATTGACGAAGACGACGACGATGTAGATTACGAAGACGACGACGGTGTTGATGACGAAGACGACGACGGTGTTGATGACGATGTTATTGACGACGACGATGATGAAGACGATGTTGAGGACGACGACGGTGTTGATGACGATGTAGATTACGAAGACGACGACGATGTTGATGACGAAGACGACGACGATGTTGATGACGAAGACGACGACGATGTTGATGACGAAGACGACGACGGTGTTGATGACGATATTATTGACGACGACGATGATGATGACGATGTTGAGGACGACGACGGTGTTGATGACGATGACGATGTTGATGACGATGCTGTTGACGAAGACGACGACGTTGATGATTATGAAGACGAGACGAAGACGAAGACGAAGACAGCGACGACGATGACGGTGATAATGATCCTGTGACGTTTAATATAACTAAATAATTTCTGCTAACTTTATAATTATAATGTTTATGAAGCAATATTTCAAAACAATTATTTCAAATTAATGAAACAAAGTTTGAGAAATTAACAACTTAACTATTGCATAAATTCGTGAGTTGTTTTTAACAAAGATTTGTGGACACCCTGTTCTGACATAGGTAACTCTACACATAGACCGCTGAAATGTTTAATGAACGTATCTGTTGACTACTGTCTTGTTCCAGTCTGTGCTGAATCTCTGACTGCAATTTAACAAAGATTTGTGGACACCCTGTTCTGACATTGTTAACTCTACACCTAGACCGTTGAAATATTTAACGAACGTATCTGTTGACTATTAGCGTATGTGGTAGTGATCATAACCCAGTCGTATCTGTTGACTGTTAGCGTATGTGGTAGTGATCATAACCCAGTCGTATCTGTTGACTGTTAGCGTATGTGGTAGTGATCATAACCCAGTCGTATCTGTTGACTGTTAGCGTATGTGGTAGTGATCATAATCCAATCGTATCTGTTGACTATTAGCGTATGTGGTAGTGATCATAATCCAATCGTATCTGTTGACTATTAGCGTATGTGGTAGTGATCATAACCCAGTCGTATCTGTTGACTATTAGCGTATGTGGTAGTGATCATAACCCAGTCGTATCTGTTGACTGTTAGCGTATGTGGTAGTGATCATAACCCAGTCGTATCTGTTGACTGTTAGCGTATGTGGTAGTGATCATAACCCAGTCGTATCTGTTGACTATTAGCGTATGTGGTAGTGATCATAATCCAATCGTATCTGTTGACTGTTAGCGTATGTGGTAGTGATCATAACCCAGTCGTATCTGTTGACTGTTAGCGTATGTGGTAGTGATCATAATCCAATCGTATCTGTTGACTGTTAGCGTATGTGGTAGTGATCATAACCCAGTCGTATCTGGTTCAAACACAGCGGCGTGCAGTTTGGAAGCAAATTCACTCAAGTGGATTTATACGAAAGGTTAAACCTTACCGTTCAGAAAGCAATGGCAAACGTTTAGTTAATTGCATATCCCTTACAGAAGTTTGCAAATCAACCTCAGCCTTTTAACGCTGTTTGTGATTTTTCTAGGCATTATTACGTTCAGTAGTTTGCCATTGCTTTCTGAAACGGGTGGTGTCATCGTCCTTTTGTAAGAATCCACGCGAAACAATTTGCAACGAAACTCCGCAGCGTGATTCGAACTCAAGAACGTCGGGGTTAATAGACCGAGAAACTATCCTCTAAGCCACAGACGCCATAAACTACTGAATGATAAACTACTGAACTTATAAGTGGAGCCTGGAAAATCGACTCGTTCACTTTTGTTGATGGTTTCGTCCTGTAAAGGATTTGTCACGATTTTCATTCATCCGTTGACTGTCTTGTTCCAGTCTGTGCTAAATCTCTGACTTCAATTTAACAAAGATTTGTGGACTTCCTGTTCTGAAACGTGGCCTCCGAAAACATAAGGACGGTGAGCTCATGTAAAAATTCTCGGAAATCATACCTCAACCGTCGCGTGACTTCGCATTTCAGTATTGTTAGATAAAGATAAATTCATTTGAAAAATACTACACACTAAATACTACACACAATAAAATACTACACACAAATACACACTAAATACTACACACTAAATACTACACACTAAATACTACACACTAAATACTACACACTAAATACTACACACTAAATACTACACACTAAATACTACACACTAAATACTACACACTAAATACTACACACTAAATACTACACACTAAATACTACACACTAAATACTACACACTAAATACTACACACTAAATACTACACACTAAATCAAGGTTATATTATGTTGTAGTAGTGAGGTTATTGATACCAGGAGATAATGATAAATAAATATATATTTCTAGTAAAATGCAAGCAAGGAAGGAATGACCAAGCTATAATAAGATCTTAGTAAGTCTAGAGAAAGAAGCAAGGAAGGAATGACCAGGCTATAATAAGATCTTAGCAAGTCTAGGAGAGAGAAAGCAAGGAAGGAATGACCAGGCTATAATAAGATCTTAGCAAGTCTAGGAGAGAGAAAGCAAGGAAGGAATGACCAGGCTATAATAAGATCTTAGCAAGTCTAGGAGAGAGAAAGCAAGGAAGGAATGACCAGGCTATAATAAGATCTTAGCAAGTCTAGGAGAAAGAAAGCAAGGAAGGAATGACCAGGCTATAATAAGATCTTAGCAAGTCTAGGAGAAAGAAAGCAAGGAAGGAATGACCAGGCTATAATAAGATCTTAGCAAGTCTAGGAGAAAGAAAGCAAGGAAGGAATGACCAGGCTATAATAAAATCTTAGCAAGTCTAGGAGAAAGAAAGCAAGGAAGGAATGACCAGACTATAATAAAATCTTAGCAAGTCTAGGAGAGAGAAAGCAAGGAAGAAATGACCAGGCTATAATAAGATCTTAGCAAGTCTAGGAGAGAGAAAGCAAGGAATAAATGACCAGGCTATAATAAGATCTTAGCAAGTCTAGGAGAGAGAAAGCAAGGAAGAAATGACCAGGCTATAATAAAATCTTAGTAAGTCTAGGAGAGAGAAAGCAAGGAAGGAATGACCAGGCTATAATAAGATCTTAGCAAGTCTAGGAGAAAGAAAGCAAGGAAGGAATGATCAGGCTATAATAAGATCTTAGCAAGTCTAGGAGAGAGAAAGCAAGGAAGAAATGACCAGGCTATAATAAAATCTTAGCAAGTCTAGGAGAAAGAAAGCAAGGAAGGAATGATCAGGCTATAATAAGATCTTAGCAAGTCTAGGAGAAAGAAAGCAAGGAAGAAATGACCAGGCTATAATAAGATCTTAGCAAGTCTAGGAGAGAGAAAGCAAGGAAGAAATGACCAGGCTATAATAAAATCTTAGTAAGTCTAGGAGAGAGAAAACAAGGAAGGAATGACCAGGCTATAATAAGATCTTAGCAAGTCTATGAGAGAGAAAGCAAGGAAGGAATGACCAGGCTATAATAAGATCTTAGCAAGTCTAGGAGAGAGAAAACAAGGAAGGAATGACCAGGCTATAATAAAATCTTAGCAAGTCTAGGAGAGAGAAAACAAGGAAGAAATGACCAGGCTATAATAAAATCTTAGTAAGTCTAGGAGAGAGAAAACAAGGAAGGAATGACCAGGCTATAATAAAATCTTAGCAAGTCTAGGAGAGAGAAAACAAGGAAGGAATGACCAGGCTATAATAAGATCTTAGCAAGTCTAGGAGAAAGAAAAAAAAGTGTACCTATGAAAAATTGGACGAAAATTGGGAATGTATTATGTCACAAACATCACGTGATATCCGGGTATTATTCAACGATGTAGATTGAAGATTTGGTAACACAACGCAATTTTGGAAATGACGATGGATTAAAGACCGATAGGAAAATTCCATGTTTAATATTTTATAGAAACATGTTCGAGAAGAGATGACTCGATTGTACTGTACAGCCTGGTAATCAAGTGGAACAAATTATTGGTAGGTTGAAATAAATAGACCAATGAAACTCGTTAAGTTTTAATGAGCGTAGTATTTTGAAATAAACAACTCCTAACTAGATCTTTCTTGGGGGATATAGATTGCGCAATGCCAGCCTGGTAGAAATACTCGGGGATGAAATTCGGACGACAGATTGAACAAACACCTCGGACAAGTGTTGTTGTGGAGGGAGCTTGAGCAGAGCAGACCCTATGATTTATAGAGCATTTATAGAGATCCAGTGGACATGGAGGATTTGATGGACCAGTGGGGATTTTGGTTCTGGTAGGCCTACATAGATATTTAAGACGATGTACATTTTTCGGTCGAGCCATGGGGATCTCTGGAGATTTGTTGATTTCGGTGGGATTGTTGTTTTTAATTTCATATAAACATAGAATGATGAAGTTCTCAGCAAGGTTTGCAGAGTAATTAAAATTTGATTAACTTTCATCTGAGATGTTGGCATTTGTGAATTGATTTCTCGTGAGAGAGATTCTCTAGATCTTACAGCAGCAGAAAGAGAACTTTTCGAGAAAACTGCAGAATCTTATTCGGGTACAGATTACCAGTGGTGCCGTGGCCAAACAGATAGGATAGAAAAAAAGAAAGTATTCATAGACTCATAATAAAAGTCAATCAACAGCATACCTCATGTTGATGTTACAGATATATTCTTCCAGGACACTTTCCCCCTCATGCCACAATATTACAAATTAAGTTTAACACTCAAGGAATATAAATATTATTAACAGTTTTCATCAATAAATTACCATGGACTCGTAGAATTGTGTTAAATTTCAGAAAACCTTACAATGTTCTATCAAACACTTATAAAACCAGCTCCCATTAAGCAGGAATTTTGGTTTTCCCGTCTGAGTTAATCGGTCTTATGTTGCTGGGGGCTACGTCTGAAATAAGTAACTCTATACATAGACTGCTGACATGTTTAACGAACATATCCGTTGACCACTGCTTTGTTCCAGTCTGTGCTGAATCTCTGACTGCAAGCACATACATAGTTTTTATCTTATTATCGCACGGAAACTGTCAGACACTCAGATCTCTTGACACCCAGGTAATTAACGGAAGCACATATGTTGGTTCTGAGAGTATACTCTAACGTACGCCACGAGCGTTTCACGAGGGTAGAGTTGTTGGGTGTGAGTGAGCGTACCACAGATTTTTTATCCAAGTTTGTGAAAATGTGTTTGCCTGCGTGAGGTAGTTCACACAGTGTATTAAATGTTATTTGATCCACATTACAAATCAGTTAATGTCACTTGACTCACAATATTAAAATAGTTACTTTACTCGATTTATTTCGTATTTATTTTTAAATCTGTTTTTTCTTTATGATAGGAAACTCTCTTTCCAGGTTTGATAATTTTTTCTTTCCATTTGTAAAGTAGGTTATTTGTGAATCTTCTTCTTCGAATGCTTCATATCGACCACTTCATATCGACCACTTCATATCGACCACTTCATATCGACCACTTGTTAACCACTCTGTGTGATTTGTATGTGATCTGAGCCTAAACGCGATTGAACGCTGTGCCAGTTATGCACCTACAATATGTCAACACCTCCGATTTCTGCGATGCTTTTAATTTACTAGGTTAGCTTCCCTAGCTCCTACCTTAGCCATCTCTTACGACATGCCTTGTAGGCTGATACTATTCTTTGCTTCCATTGTGGGCCCTGGCACTACAAGGACGTGCTATTTTTAAATACTATTAAAAGATGAACGGGATCATTTGTAAATACACATTTTTCAAAAGCGAATCAGATTATTTATGAAACAATTAGAATTACGATCTACCTCTCGGTTTGCCTTGTTGACTTCAAGGGAAAGGTGATACTAAAGCATTCGGAAACAGGGAAACAGACAAGCTATAATATCTGTCGGATTTGCTTAGTGGTGCTCTTTCATTCCGTATGTTACAGCTTCTATCTAAGACCAGCTACCAAACTAAGATTGAGGGTCTGGTCTGCCCTGCCACAACTAAACAGTTTTAAATACACTTCATTGCACCGGGCATTTACCATTTGACTACGCAGAAATGACACTCCAACTTCCGAGATTATTGCGCAAAATACTTACTCTGTAGCTCCAGCAAGAATCAAAGAGATCTCTGAAAAAAATTCACGTGTGAACAGAACAAGATTTGAATCCACCACTTTCAGAACGCACGACATACGCCTTGACCACCGCCCCATTATTTCAATGAATAGTTCATAGTTCATAAGTACGGTTCCAACTTCACTGCAACAGGTCACCCCATAATTGCTCCGTTCCTGTGCCAATGAAAATCACACGAAATGCTAACAACTGTGAAATGTTTCCTGTGTGAGCTAATTCCAGAATGAAACAGCCACGTACCGCCACAAAAAGCAACCTGCACCGCATAAATGCATATGGCTGTCGCTAATGTAGCAACATAAAACTGTTCATCACTTGAACTGCAATTCTTGTAGAAGGGAACAACAATCACGACAAAATCCAGCTTTCTGCACACGCAATATAACTGCATACGGCAGATTGAGCTTGTTCGTCATAACCGCTGTCCGCCATTTTCTGAATACACACAACAAACGCACGGTTGACACAGCAAAAGCATTCCATGTAACCTTCATAACTCACACCGTTGCTCAAGCACTAACTCAGTAGCTCGGCAAAATAAACCGGAAAATTCCCAACCAAACATGGCGGAAATGCGCTAGCAAATTCGTGTTCAGAATCAAACAGTCCTGACTCTGAATGGCCCTGACGTATTCCGCCATTGCTGGCCATATTATTTTTTATGAATGAATGAATAAATGAAGCCAATTGTACAATTTAAATGAACATTTAGCGTTAGATATGAATCAAATAGGATACAAGTTATCACTTTTTATATCTCTTGTATATTCTAGATTGAAACTTTGTGATAAGTTCCTATAAATAAACAACAGCTTGTGTGAATATTATAGGGACTGAGATAAGAAAATCAATTATATTTTGCTTAAGACATGGGCATGGCGTACATGAGGAGAGAGATAGAGAGAGAGAGAAGAAGGAGAGATAATAGTTATTGATATCCTTTACCTAGATTATGTCATGTGTAGTTTTTATATTTTTCTTAAATACAAAATTATATATCTTGACCTTGTTGGATCGTAGCTCAAATGACGTCACCATAACCATCTGGTGCCGTCTCCGCATTGAAGGTTAGCTGCAATGAATCTCCATATTCTTCGCCTTGGTGTTGCACTCTGCCAGACTATATCCTGTCCATTTCTTTAAATTTTCCTCCCAATTATCTCTCGGTCTTCCTCTTGCTCTTTGCCCCTCAACTTTCCCCTCTAGTAAAGATTTTATCAAGGTGTCATGCCTTTTATGTGCCCAAAATACTTTACTTGTCTGAATTTGATTTCTCTTAATAGTTGTTTCTTCATGCCTAGTTTTCCTAAAACTTGTTTATTTGTCTGTTTTTCAGTCCATGAAACCCTGCCTATTCTTCTATTTATCCACATCTCAAATGCATCAATTCTGTCTTCTAACTGCTTGTTCATTGTCCATGTTTTCGAGCCATACATTAATATAGGGTATATATATAGCATTTGATCATTCTCATTTTTAACCTGTTTGTAATTTATTTGGATGCTAGTCACTTCCTCATATTATTGAAAGTACCCTTGGCCATTCCTATTCTCTTTTTAATTTCTGTTATACATCTCTATCATCTGTTATATCTGACCAAGATATAAGACATGACAACCGTTCTAAATTTCCCTCTGTCCTGCATGATGTTCTGGCGTCTGCAGCAGACGTATTCAACTCGTCTGACATTTTGCATACATTCTTCTCATTGATCTCTCTCTCTCTCTCTCTCTCTCTATCTCTACTTCATCTACCCAATATTAGACCAACAATTCTAAGGAAGGGTGTCCTACAAAGTCTTCCGTAACGTTCTAACGTGAAGCACCAGAGCACTATTTCATATTGCAGAATGTGCAGAACTGAAATCTCTATTTTATAAATAGCGATATCTCAACAAGAACATATAGTCAAATAGCAACAGATATGCTTCTCTGAGCGCCTGGGGCGTCACAGGCTAGAGAGAGAGAGGAGAGAGAGAGAGGAAAATTGATATTGCTAACTATGTGAAACATTGTGACCACTAAAGTGGCTTGTTGGAGAATTGGTACCAGCAGTACGGTTTGTTAGGTGGCTCATTACAAACGTACTGTGAAAGTTAGCTCATCCCACGTGTAAATTTATCTCGGTCGATCCTAATCTGTGGGTTTTTTGTCCCTCAGTTTGTACATGGAGCTTTCCCATGTGTAACTTATGCTATTTATTTCTCAAAATAGGTTTCAACACAATCTTCTGCTGAATAATTAATGTTTTTATTGTGTTTGTATATAACTGTCTAGTGCCTATGCTGATATGGTCTAGTGCCTGATCTGATCTCATCTGTGTAGAATGAAGATTATACAAAGTATTTAACGAGCTCTTATTACCGCTAAAGTTCATTATTCACAAGAACAGTCAGCTGAAAGTTCAAGTGCTTATTAAATTATCTATATAAATATCTTATCTTTGCACAACCTATAGAAAAGGTAATGTTCTAGTCGGGAACTAGATCATATATTATCTAGTATGATGCAAGTCTTCGAAATGTAGCCTAAATGTTTATTAAAATAACCTTCGATTGTGATTGTTTTTAAATCTGAAAAATGTATGAAAACTAAATCGTATACATCAATATCGGAATAACATAGATCAATATCGGAATAACATAGACCAATATCGGAATAACATAGACCAATATCGGAATAACATAGATCAATATCGGAATAACATAGACCCAATATCGGAATAACATAGACCAATATAGAAAAGAGTTGTGTAAAGACTTTAATTATTGAATTGTTAAAATTGTATTTGGATTTCGCAGCTTATGCCGCCCCGTTACGGTGCCACCTGATGCGGTCGCCTCTCTGTAACATATCACAGCACGCTCCTGGTTAAAGTTACATTTATTCGGGGACAAATAATGGGAATATATATATATTCCTCCCATACCGTTATACGTTACATAGAGCCTGCAAGTAATTACTCCATGCTGCTCTGTCCTGGGCAGCTCGCTGAATCTGTTCAATGGGATTGAGTCCGATATTTCTTGTCACTCTCAGCAAATACTTTCTCAGGTTTTTCCTAGGGCGTTCAACGTTTCATTCATTGATTGATGATAGGACCATCCACATTTATGGTAGCCGCACACCTTGAGCAGAGACTTGTTATCCTTTTGTTCAATCGACTGGTTATGTTCATGGTAGATTACTGACTCGGCATTCTTACGATATCAAGATCACAATGTGAACGACTCGAACGGGTTCAGAATGAAGGTATGCGTATAGTCCAGGCTGCACTAGAATACCATTGTGAAGATGAGATATCTTGCACCCCATTGTGAAGATGAGATATTTGCTTGGCCTTCTGTCACTACGCTCCCGTCATGCATCACCCAAACCAAAGCATATATGCGGGTTACTGCTAAGAGACATCCACCGCAAAAGAACACTAATGATGTTAAAGGCACGAGAATCAAGCGTGGTATGTCGGGGATGGACCAGGCAGAGAGAACAATTGGCCAGGTGACCACGGTTGAGACACTATGAAAAGAGGAAGAATGGATCCCAACAGATGGTAGTGTGCCCTGATTGCAACGACGTTAGCTTAGTAACCAATAACCAATAACCATCAACATTGCACTTCGGTGAGTAACCATGTGTGATTGCAAATGGGCCTCAGAACTCAAAATCAAACATCCGGGTCTACCACAGGGATCACCACTATCCCCGATAATATTTAATATATAACCCATTGAAGTGACAAAGATTCAGAATAAGGGGTTAGGAAGAACATTACCATACGCTGATGACATACTGGTGTACCAGCAAGGCAAAGGCAGAAGTGAGACTGCGGAAGAACTCAATGAAAAAATGGAAGGCATTTCCAAGTGGTGTTCTAGAGCATAAATCAACATAGTAAAAGTTACTGTAACATGGTTCTCCCTCAATAACCACACTCTCTAATATCTACTCTCTAATATCTACTCTCTAATATCCATTCTCTAATGTCACTTAATCACTCTCTAATGTCCACTCTCTAATGTCCACTCTCTAATGTCCACTCTCTAATGTCCTCTCTAATGTCTCACTCTCTAATGTCCATTCTCTAATGTATCCAATTACTCTAATGTCCACTTCTCTAATTTCTACCATTATGTCCACTCTCTACACTTCTGCACTCTAGTCTATCTATTCCACCCAATTTCCACCTCAAGTTTCTATTCACAATTTCCACCCCACAATTTCCACCCACAATTTCCACCCACAATTTCCACCCACAATTTCCACCCACAATTTCCACCCACAATTTCCACCCACAATTTCCACCCACAATTTCCACCCACAATTTCCACCCACAATTTCCACCCACAATTTCCACCCACAATTTCCACCAACACAATTTCCACCCACAATTTCCACCCACAATTTCCACCCACAATTTCCACCCACAATTTCCACCACATTTCCACCCACAATTTCCACCTTCTGTAGGAATACTCTACATTGAGAAATCCTGGAAACTAAATATTTATTTCAACATATACGAATTATTTCTATTAACAATATCTATTCTTGTCCAGACATCTACTGTTTCTGATCTTGCATTATTTACGACTTCTCAAATATGATAGAAATGTCTCTAGTACTCCACACGACATTATATATGTGCAATTTTTCTTGTTTTTAATTATATGTCTGAATTAAACAAAGATCGTATTGTCAAAACGTGATTTCTTCTTTTGCGTTCGTTCTTTACGACCAATTTTAATCACTCTTGTGATATGTTTGATCTTTGCCAAGAACGTGTATACGTTGCACATTGGTTTGGTAGGCCCCTAAACGCATAGACTTCTACACGCTTAGGGCACATGCATCCGATTTCAGCCAAACCTCCTTAGTCGCCTCTTACGACATGCGTGGCAGGTAACAGTGGTTCTATTCTTTACACCCCAAATTTGGGCCCGATAACCACTCGGGCGTAAAACGTGATTTAAAGTTCTGTGGTAATACAGTCTATTCTTTCTGTACTGTTCGTTTTCAAGAATCTCCGCATTGACGACGCCAGTGACCCATTCCCTTAAGCAGCGTTTGTGGATCAGCGCTCACCTCCAGGTGATATCATACTTAACTCTTATGTCGTAATTGTCAGACGCGAAATCAGATCATCGTGGGCAGAACAACAAAACGGTTGAACACTTCATGAGGACCGTGGCGCTTTCGAGACAACGACATCGAGCATGACTTTGGAAAATGACCGCTGCATCCAGAGCTCTGTCATGGGTGGCTGAGCAGCAGGTAACCTGTACGATTATCATATCAAACTCATTGAATATGCTTCAAAGGATTGAATCTGGAAGTTTGTGCGTGAAATGGGTGGACAGTATTCGGAGATCACATCTCAAGAAAATGACTTGACTGTACAAATGCCTCGACATGATGGAGCGCAGGGTAACGAGCGTGCTGACTTTCTTGCAAACAATGCCCCAACTGAAGTAGGCAGAAGTAAGGACAGAGTCAATGTCATCAACGCTCTCATTTATGTGACATGGGCGAGTCTCAGACACTGGAACGAGAATTAGGAGTTCAAGTTTGGACATGCCAGACAATCGTCATCGTGGTAGAGAGAGAAGATATACTAATCAACTTCTCATGGGCACGGTGAGCAAATGGACATTAGAATGGCTGCTGCAGCGGAGGACAGAGCACGCATGGGAATGCCCAATGTGCTTTGACTTCGATTGCATAACATAACATAACACTGCAATGATATTATAAAGACGTTACAATGACATCACACAAGCTTTCAATGAAATTACAGAGACATCACAATGCTACTACACTGACATCACTACGCCACTACAATGACATCACAACGCCTCTACAATGACATCACAACGCCACTACAACGTCATCACAACGCCACAACGTCATCACAACGCCACTACAATGTCATCACAACGCCACTACAATGACATCACAATGCCACTACAATGACACTGTAATATTCATAATTTGGTTTTCTCAACCTAACAAAGAACATGCAGCTGGTGATTAATATTGTTCAACTATCATGTAACTCAGTGGATTCTATTCATTCATAGTGTCTCATTCCACATCAAAGATGTCGATTTACTTCAAACAAACTTAACAAAAGATAAATAAGTCCTGGGTGCACAGGGTTATATTGTTTATGAATCATTCTTAGTTTCTTAGAGATTTGACTTCTAGATTTCATTGTTAAAAGTCGATGCTTATCTTGATGTACTGTAATCTGAGTTGACATCAATTCTGCCAACACAACCTCAAGTACACAAAGTAAGTTAGGTTCACAGAGCACATTTCCAAACTAAATCAACTTTTCGATCAAACGGTCTTTATCAAGCAACGGAGTAAAACTAAAAACAAAGGGCATATATGAAAAGAAAAAATAGATACCAGTGGAAAAAGAGCTAAGTAAGAGATGATGGCGATGGATAAGGACACACATTGAGAAGACCGAGCGGAAGCATTGCAAGACAGGCATTGTTTTGGAACACGCAGGGAAAGAGGCATATAGGAAGGCCTAGAAATATATGGAGAAGAGAGCTGGAGACTGCTATTAAAAGGATAGTAAAACATGGAAAGAATTGGAAGGGATGGCAGGAGAGAGGAGGAACTGGAAGAAGTTTGTTGAAGATATGTGCTCCCAAGTTGAAATGTAAAGAAGAAGACGAAGAAGAAGAAGAATATATATAAAAAACGATAAATGCACGAGAATAATAGTAAATAGAAGTAGTATAAATAATAACATGTTTTCTTTGTTTAAAAAAAGATATTTTGGCCGACACGTCGTTTTAGTCCCTTACTCACTTATTCCTCTTTGCTCCTAGTGGAGCATAGGGCCTCTTCAGTTTTTCTTCACTTTTCCATTCTCTGTTTGCTTAATGACGTTCCAGAATAGTCCTGGAAAGTTTGAGATGGCTCGCCTGAAATGTCGATGGATACTAGTAATAAGGAAAACAAGCCTCCACGAAGAAATCTATCAGATGCGATATTAGACGCCTTGGTCATAGGGAGAGAACGAAAAAACAAAACTTAACTGATTACGCGATATCAAAAGCATCATGAAGGAACGTGCAAAGGGATTATCATAATCATCTTAATCAAGTTTCATACCAGCAGGAGTAGGTTATCATGTTATTTCACAAGTCTTGTTTGTTCTAGATGTGATTTTCATACCCTTTTCATACAGAACGTTCTTTGATTTCAAACTATCTAGAATGTTGTCCCTCTCTTGACCTCTGTCTCTCTTCCCTTGTATCTTGCCAGTTGTCACAGTATATTCACGCTTCCCTGTTTTCATATCATGCCCCTTTTATTTATTTCCGTTTTGTTTTATAAGCGTTCAAGTCTGTTTCTTGAGAACATTATCATTTGCCATCTATTCTGTCCATGGTATTCTCATCATTCTTCTATAAAACCATTTCTCTGTAGCCTTTAATAATATAGTATTCGTATTTATTGTATACAATTTACACAAAACCTTCTAACCCCCAGAGGCTTACGCGGATATACTGTCCTGAGCATGCGGGTGTTTACGGTAATGAGAGAGGTTTGCATCAACAGCTTTGATTCTTGGAGAGTTGAAGATGGATAAGGAGAATGTTCTTCGGTATCTTCGCGACTGTTTGTTGGATGAGGACACTAAAATCGATGTTGAATCGATCCAGCGATTTAAGCAGTTTGGAGTTACCTGTTGTACTAGTAGAACTGGATGCCTGAGGGGCAGAGTGAGAAGTGTATTTAATCAGGGAGCCACAGGAACCATCAGTATGCATACTCTTCAATATCTGTTGGGGAGACTGAGCACCTATGGGCATGCCGGAGTGCAATGACGTCAGTTTAGTAACCAATAACCAATCCGCACAACTAACAAAAATAGATAATATCGTTTACGAAAATATTTCAGGAGAATTGATAAGGGAGCTGCAAATGTTCAGATAATAATTGATCTCTAGATAGAACATTTATATAAATATTATCTATAAATATTATCTATAAATATTATCTATAAATATTATCTATAAATATTATCTATAAATATTATCTATAAATATTATCTATAAATATGTCGATCTCTCATGAACGTGTACGTTCTTTATGCATCTTACCCTGGGTGCTCTTGTCTAAAGTATTGTAGAATACTTCCAGAACAGAGATCTGACATTTCCACTCACTTTCTCTCCACGCAGGTAATTTGTTTGCATCGAGCATTTACCATTGGGAACAAAGCTCACTTCTCGCCAGGCGCTCGTCTGTTGCGACCACATGGTGGCCACTTTGCTGAAACTTTTTTTTGAAGTTGGAGACATCTGGCAGAGACAAGGCGCGGTGTATACGTGCATGTCTATTTCTGAACATCAAATGCTGTCTGCCTAGAGAAAGTCGTGTTGTATATATTTTTTTTTTTCGTGGCATATCCTAAAGGACGTAACCATCAACCACAGTAAACGAGTCGTTGATTTTCTAGGCACCACTTATACGTTCAGTAGTTTGCCATTGCTTTCTGAACGGTGAGGTCATTTGTTTACGAACATCATTTGTCACTATAATAGACATTATTTGGTCTTGTCTATTTCTGGACATCAAATGTCGTCTGCCTAGAGAAGTCGTGTTGTATATTTGTCTACGAACATCATTTGTCACTATAATAGACATTATTTGGTCTTGTCTATTTCTGAACATCAAATGATGTCTGCCTAGAGAAGTTGTATTTTATTTGTGTATGAGAATGAAAATCGTGGCATATATCCGTTACATGAGATCTATATCAATAACAGTAAACGAGAGACCATTTTTTTGTTTTAGGCACCACTTATACGAAAGCAATGGCAAACAATGGCAATCGACGCTCAGGGCGCAGAGCACGAGGCAGGCCAAGAACACGATGGATAGATAACATCTCAGAGTCCCTGCGAAAGCATGGACTAACAACGTCAAGCGCAACACACCTGGCACAAGATAGGAAACTAACTCTCCCCACGACGCTTCACGGCAAATGTGGTTAAGATAAGATAAGATAATGGCAAACTACTGAATGTAATAATGCCTAGAAAAATCACAAACAACGTTAAAAAGCTGTGGATGATTCGCAAAGTCCTGTAAAGGATATGCAATTAACTTTTAGCTTGCCATTGCTTTCTGAACGGCTGTATTTATTTTTACCGTTCGTAAAAATCCACGGGAACCAATTTGCTTTAAAATTGTCCACGACTGAGTTTGAACCAGGTACTCTTGCTTTGTGATCGAGCTCACTACCGCTTAAGTTACAGACGCCCACATATATTTGTTTACAAACATGAATTATGGCTACAGTAGACCTTACGTTCTCTGTCTGTCTATCTGGTTACCATTTGTCAGGATAACAGACATTATTTTGTTTGTCTAATTATGGACGTCAATTATCACTAGTAATAGCCATTATTGTGACTGTTCTGTCTGTCTCTGAAGTCAGACAGACGAAATAATGGCTATTATATCGACTACTGAATTGCTTGGAGGCCCTATGTAACGTATAACGGTACAATAAGACTACGTATATGTATATTTTATAGTTACAGGGACGTCCAGGAATAGACAGACTAAATAATAACTATTGTAGCGACAAATATTTATGGACGTCAAATTTTGCTATAGTAGCAATTATTTTGTCTGCCTGTCTCTGGACGTCAACTGTCGCTATAATAGACATGATTTTGTCTGCCTGTCTCTGGACGTCAACTGTCACTATAATAGACATGATTTTGTCTGCCTGTCTCTGTAAGTATAACTATCAACTTTTTAAAAGGATTTCTATACTTCTCTGCCATCCTCTCACTCTATACTAGTGGTTCTCAACATGGGGACTACGACCCACATTAGTGTGATTTGAATAAGTAGACAGAGTAGGGCATAACTTCATGCACCGAATATATCGAAAGACAACAAATGCAGTGGTTTGGACATTTAATAAGAATGGAACACAACCAACCACCAATAACAGCATACAATAAAAAGCGATCGGGTACTAGTGCTAAGGGCAGACCAAGAAAAAGATGGATAGACAATATCAAGACCACACTACCTAAACACGGATATAACACAACAAGGGCGACTCATCTGGCCCTAGAACTCAAATTAAAGATCGCATCCCTACGCTTAACGGCAAGAGTGGACAGAAAAATTATATCTTCCACCTGGGAATAGATAATAGACAATAGAGAAAGTAGGCATTAGAGAATTACAATATTATCTATACAGTAAGGACAAAAACATCACAATTCTAGACGATGAATGATCCAGGCTGCAATCCTAAACACCTTCAAACCCACCCCTCACCCTTCCCTTCCTGCTTTCAAAAAAGAAAGTAAGAGAGACATCTGACAAAACTAGTACACACACACACAACAAAAAAACACTACAATACTTGGCCAAATATTTTTGTACAAATTACTTTACTAGAAATTACTTTACTTTAATATCGTCAGGATATTACAAACAGCGGAGATTTGAAACTGAAATTGAGTAAATTAGTTTCTCAAAAAAGAAAACTATTAGCAACAAGCATCAAGCTCAAGGATTACATTAACTCGGATTGTATTTGCTCGAGTTTATTTTCCCACTTAAGTTCTATACAACACAAAGAGTATAAATTGTTTGCTCTACCGTATTTAACTATGAAGGGATCAGAGAAATCACTATAATTTTTGTCCCTGGGCAGGCAAGAGTCAGGAATAATGAACGAGTTGATAGATTGGCTGGCATGGCTACAATATCAGAGGGTGCTGCAATGGACCGAAACGATATTCTTAACGCATTGAGAGAGTCTTTCCGAGCAAATGAGTTTCAATAGATATGCAAAAAGATTGATTAATCAACATCGACCTGGCGTGTTGGCCCGCTGCACGCTGCTGGATTTATTGAGGCGGAGATCGGAGCACCTATGGACATGTCCGGATTGCTATGAGGATAGTCTTCATATAACTGATAACTGAGAGAAAACATCAGCATCAGCGGAAGAACATTTATAACTAGGTCGTAAACTTTAAATCATGGATTCCCAAAGTTGTCGGTACCGCCGCCCCCCAGTGGACACTGAAGCCTTCCAGGGGATGATAGTCTTATTCTTCTTCTTTACGTTCGTTCTTTACGACCAATTTTAATCACTTTTGGTGATATGTTTGATCTTTGCCAAGAACGTATATACGTTGCACATTGGTTTGGTAGGCCCCTAAACGCATAGACTTCTACACTTTTAGGACACATGCATCCGATTTCAGCCAAACCTCATGAGACGCCTCTTACGATATGCGTGGCAGGTAACAGTGGTTCTATTCTTTACACCCTAAATTTGGGCCCCGGTAACCACTCGGTGAACCGAAAAAGTTTGGGAATATATGCTTTATAAGAACAAGCGTGTCCTTAACTTACGACTTTTCTTTATTTTTTTAGCCAAATATTATTTACTGATGATTTAGTAAATTGAATCGATTAGAGGGTGATTCCATGGTGGACTCTGTGGCTAAGGCTTAATTTCTTTGCCTTGTGGATCGAAGGTCGTGGGTTCGAGTCCGATCGCGCCATTCTGTTCACAGTGTAGTTTTTCCAGAGACCTACTGTATTGTTGCTGAAGCTACGGAGTTCGTGCTTTGTGCAATGCTCTCGGCAGGTGGCGTGCCAGTTCTACGGAGAGGGACAGAGCCGTATGGGGTAAAACCCAGTGCAATGAAGTCAATCCGGCTTTTAAACCCTTTTTTTTACCATGGTGGAGATTCGGGTTCAATTCACGGTAAGGCCTATAATTTTTTTCTGTTGTAGGAATACATGAAACCTGAACGCATTCGCGGCGACTGCCCCAACCATGCGGACATTGAATTCTTCAGGCTCTTGTTCCACCTCTCCTACACCGTCCTAAAAATCGATACTACAGACGGTAACGATACTGTTGTTTTAATGATGTTTGACATTTTTGTGTGCTCTAAGATGAACTATAATTAACTGATATTCACTCGCCCGTATGGTGTCGGGGCCCGCAAGGAAGCAAAGAATAGCACCACTGCGATCTACAATTCCCTGTCGTAAAGGTAACTGATGTAGGACCTAAGGAAGCTGCCCTAGTAAATAAAAAGCATCGCAGAATTCGGATGTGCCGGCCTACTTGTAAGCGCATAACTGGAACAATGTACAATCGCTCTTAGGCTCTGATCGCATACAAACCAGAGTGGTTAACAAGTGGTTATTATGGAGTGTTCAAAGAGGAAATGATATTTCTTTATATAAAGCCTTTATCGTCTTTAAGACGGTCAATTGGCAAGTGTTTTACTGTGACAACTTCTGAGTTTGTGATTGTATCTCCTGTCTTTACAGACGGTCAATTGACAAGTGTTTTACTGTGACAACTTCTGAGTTTGCGATTGTCTCTTTTTTTCCGATCCAGAAGCACTTGAGCTTTTCAACTCTTCGGCTCGGTGCCATGGACATCGTAACCCTTCGGTTCGGTGCCACGAACACCGTAAATCTGGGAAATCTGTGGCTTTTTCTGCCATCCCGCGGAATTGAACCCGCACACACAGAGGGATAGTCACCCGTAGTCCAACGTGCTACGAACACGCTGGGCAGACGGGCACTCTCTTATCTTTACAGACGGTCAATTGGCAAGTGTTTTACTGTGACAACGTCTGAGTTTTCGCTTTTCTCTCTTGTCGTTCAGCTCATACATAAGTATATGCTGAACGCTTATATATTCCTTTATATATGTGACTAATTAACTCTTTCTTCTCTTCCCTTATCAAGAAATGAATACTTCCCAACTGCCCGACGTCTTCAATGTCAGTAGCAATGCTACACAGAATCAGACCAAGGAGGATGATTACTACAATTACATCTACACTGTTGAAGACACACATTATCTTCCAATAATCGAATCATTTCCAGTAACCTTCACCTACTCTGTGACCCTGATGCTGGGTCTTGTAGGTAACCTGCTGGTAATATTTGCAGTAGCTTACTACAAGCGTATGAGGACAACGACCAATGTGTTTCTCTTTAGCCTGGCGTCTGCTGACATACTTCTCGTACTTATCTGTGTACCTGTGAAGGTAAGTCAACCTCCATGTCGTCACGTACTGTCTTACAATGGTAATCTATAATTCATCTATCTATCTAAATCAGTGGTTCTCAACCTTTCTAATGCAGCAACCCTTTAATACAGTTCATCAAGTTGTAGTGACCCCCCAACCATAAAATTATTGTTGTTGCTACTTCATAACTGTAACTTTGCAACTGTTATGAATCGTAATGTAAATATCTGATATGCAGGCTGTATTTTCATTGTTACAAATTGAACATAATTAAAGCATAGTGGTTAATCACAAAAACAATATGTAATTATATATTGTAAAATATTTATTTCTAATTATGATAAATATGTTATTTCCGATAGTCTTAGGCGGCCCCTGTGAAATGGTCGTTCGACCCCCAAAGGGATCGCGACCCACAGGTTGAGAACCACTGATCTAAAGGGTATCTGTGACGTAGAGGTTAGATGCTTGTCTCTCGTGTCAAAGGTATCAGGTTCGTTCCCTCATGGAGCCATCTAGATACTTTTCCAGAGATATCTGATCTCAGTGTAGGTGAGATCGAGTTCCTAGTCTTATCGAAGACGGACGATAAAACGTAGGTCCCGTGTTCATTTTGAGCACGTTAAAAACACATGGCAGTTGAAAAACAATAATAGTAGGCAGCAAAACCGCTGCCCGACAAAACTCCCGATTAAAATAAAACTCCAAAAATAATTTTCACCAAATTTAAAACTGTGTCAAGGACCGTCGTCTGTTCTACGGATCTCTACTACTGCGTCTGAGATCGTCCTATGTAAGAAATAAGTCAAAGCACAAATTGTTATTCATCAAAGTACAGTGAGGATGTTCATATCAATCAATCAATCAATCAATCAATCATGCTGATGTTCTTCACTGCTATACTGTTAGACTACTTCTCTCTCTGTTGTCTATGTCTCTCCCTGAATTTGTCTCGTTGTTACTATGTATTCTAACCCTTGTCTTTGGTACCTCCCCCACTAAGAAATAGACTGTTTTCTATTAACTTTTGTCAGAATTTGTTTTCCAATGATTTCTCATAGTATATCTATATTTTATATATATTTTTTGCAGTCCATTAGATTCTTAATATTCCTCTGTAAGATTACATCTTCGTTACTATAATACATTGTTCTTGCCTGTTTGATTATTGTCTGTTTGATTATTGTCTGTTTGCTTATTGCCTGTTTGATTATTGTCTGTTTGATTATTGTCTGTTTGCTTATTGTCTGTTTGCTTATTGTCTGTTTGATTATTGTCTGTTTGCTTATTGCCTGTTTGATTATTGTCTGTTTGATTATTGTCTGTTTGCTTATTGTCTGTTTGATTATTGTCTGTTTGCTTATTGTCTGTTTGATTATTGTCTGTTTGCTTATTGCCTGTTTGATTATTGTCTGTTTGATTATTGTCTGTTTGCTTATTGTCTGTTTGCTTATTGCCTGTTTGCTTATTGCCTGTTTGCTTATTCGAGCCGCTGTAGCGTAGTTGTTAGTGAACTCGCTTCGCAAGGCTGGTGGTCTGGGTTCAGCTCCCGCAATGTGCGTGGAATTTTCCCGACCACGACGGCTCACAGGTCGACCCAGCCTCAACTTGGTACCAGACATGCTCTGGGAAGTAAAGGCGGCCGGCGTGATGCTGACCACATCATCCATCGTGTGCCGACGGTCAATGAAAAATACAGGCCTAACACTGTATTGACCTATATACCATGAGGTATGAAAGGGTTCCTTTACTTTACTTTACTGTTTGCTTATTGCCTGTTTGATTATTGCCTGTTTGATTATTGCCTGTTTGATTATTGTCTGTTTGCTTATTGTCTGTTTGCTTATTGCCTGTTTGCTTATTGCCTGTTTGCTTATTGCCTGTTTGCTTATTGCCTGTTTGCTTATTGCCTGTTTGCTTATTGCCTGTTTGCTTATTGCCTGTTTGCTTATTGCCTGTTTGCTTATTATTGCCTGTTTGCTTATTGCCTGTTTGCTTATTGCCTGTTTGCTTATTGCCTGTTTGCTTATTATCTGCTTGCTTATTGTTCATTAATTACCTACATAAGCCAGTATTGTATATGTGTAACTTCGAAGAACTTGTCTCGTCTCAACCAACAAGCATTTGTTACATAAGTATATCCTTAAATCTCTCTCGTCTCAACCAACAAGCATTTGTTACATAAGTATATCCTTAAATCTCTCTCGTCTCAATAAAGAAGCATTTGTTACATAAGTATATCCTTAAATCTCTCGTCTCAATAAAGAAACATTTGTTACATAAGTATATCTTTAATTCTCTCGTTTCAATTAAGAAACATTTGTTACACATGTTCTTAATTTTCTAGAACGTTACATCTTGCTCATCTGCCATCTGATGTAATCTAGATTTCTCGAAGATACTTAATGAGAATTCTTCTTTTAAAAAATGTGACATTGATGAGCTTAAAGAGATCTAAGCACAAAGGAAACTGAAGATGAACATCTGAAACAAACAAATCGGTTTTTAAACAGTTCAAGAGACTAAAACATTTGATTTCATTGTAACAAACATTACAGTTAATGTTAGAAAACATTCAGTAATGATAGACAGGGACAGACAGACACACACAAATACACACACATATTTAGAGAGGGAGTGAATATTATGGACAGTGTAACCTCATGTTAAGGAAACTCTTTGTACAGGTAGAACGCCAGAGAAGTAGAGTGAGGAGTGTGTTTAACAAGCGAGCCACGGGAACCATCAGTATGCTTACTCTTCTATATATGTTGGTGGAGACTGGGGTATAATGATGCCACTTTAGGAAAATAACCATGTCAGAGAAATGCATTCCAAAGGAGTCGTGGGTTCGAATCCGGAGCTTACCTTTCTGCTCCCTTGTGTATTTTTGTCCAGAAACCTAGTCCTAGTACTGTCAGAGCTGTGGAGCTCGTGCTTTGTGAGATACACTAGGCAGGTGGCGTGTCACTTTTGTGAAGAGAGACTGAACATTATGGGGTAAAATCGGTGCAGTCAATACAATCTTTTTTCCTTTAGATCATTTTAGTCAAGAAAAGTAAAGATTCCTCTTTCATACCATAACTGATAACTGATAACCATAATGTGTAAGGTCTGAATAAGGCGTTAGGTCTGCATAAAGTGTTAGGTCTGCATAAGGTGTTGCTCTGATAGGTCAGTTCCACAAGGTGTCAGGTCTGTAAGCTTTTTTTTATACCAACAGCATACGATGTATAATGTTGTCAGCATCATTCCGACCGACCGCCTGTACCTCCCAGTATTTCTCTGATACCCAAATAAGACTGTATTGACATGGGGGTCTCTGTGGCTAAGTGGTTAAACCCTTTGCCTTGTGAGTCGAAGGTCGTGGGTTCGAGTCCGGACCGCGCCGTTCTGTTCACGAGTGTAGTTTTTTCCAGAGACCCCTAGGATTGTTGCTAGAGCTACGGAGTTCGTGCTTTGTGCAATACTCTCTGCAGGTGGCGTGCCATTTCTGCGGAGAGGGACCGATCCATATGGGGTAAACAAGTGCAATGAAGTCAATCCTTCGGCTAAAGAAGAAGAAGAGAGCTGTTGTGGTAAAACAAATCCAACTCGAGCTAGATAATTTTATCTTGTGACTTAACACTCATGAAGCATGGACACTAGCCAGGACACTATCCAGCACATTTAACAATGTTGTTACTGTTTGTATTAATTTTGCTACATTAATGTTAATGAGTGCTGATTTAGTCTAATGGTTAAATAGCTGACTAAGCAATATAGAGAGATATTAGAATCGATTTTTGATGTAGACTTAGTTTAGTCGAGTCCGTTTGTTTAAAATGGGAACTTGATTCCCAGAGATAGGTCAGGACGTTAGCAAGAGCCGCCTCATGTCCAAATACAAATGTGAAGACTTCAATAGTGAAATACGTAAAAAACAAAGTAATGTAAATTTATAAGTTAGAAAAAAATACAGCGACGTTTCGACTAAAAGGCTTATCAAACAAAGGATACAAAACAAATGAGACGATTAAGACAGTTCCTATGTCAGATCACAGATACAGTCAGAAGGTAATTCAGTAGATTAGCTACTTTGCTACAAAGTTTTAATGCAGTTTTATAGCTGCAAACTTGGCGAAAGCAAGTTGAATGCATTTGAAAATAGATGTCTGCGAAAAATATGGGAAAAAATGGAAAGAATTCAGGAGAAGTGATGAAATCAGAGACATGTCTGGTCAACCACTAGTGACAACTGTTATAAGAAAGAGAAGATGGAGATATGTTGGGCACACCTTGAGGAGAAATGATCAACGAATATCAAAGCAGGCATTGAAGTGGGATGCAAAGGGTTCAAGAAAGAGAGGACTCTAGGAGACCCTGAAACGAACTTTGCTGAGAGAGGCAAGAAATATCGGTCTCAGTTTCATGGAGGAGATTGAGTGAGTTGCCCAGGATAGAGTGGTATGGAGATATTACTTGCAGGCCCTATGTAACGTATAACGATACGAGAGAGGAATTATTATTATTATTATTATTAAGTAGGGAAGCATCGCCTCACTTCCAAACACAAAAATTGTAAGATTTCACTTTAAGATATTCGTCTTCTTCTTCTTCTTCAAACACTCCATATCGACCACTTGTTAACCACTCTTTGTGATTTGTATGTGATCTGAGCCTAAGAGCGATTGTACGTTTGCCAGTTATGCGCCTACAAGTAGGCCAGCACATCCGATTTCTGCGACGCTTTTTGTTTACTAGGTAGCTTCCTAAGCCTCTGCCTCAGTCACCTCTTACGACATGCTTTGTAGGTCGCAGTGTTACTATTCTTTGCTCCTTTGCGAGTCCGTCAACACACGGGTGACTGTAAGGTATGAAGAACTACATTTATTCCAAATACAAATTTCAATATTTCAATCTCTCACATTCCTAAGAAATTATTTGCAATAGATTTACAGTTTTCAACATACACCAGCCACTAGAACAGTGTTTCCCAAAGTGGGTGGTCCGCCCCCCAGTGGGCGCTGAAGCGTTCTAGGAGGGCGATAGTGGGTTCAGAAGCATTTGGGGGAGTTTTTTCGTGATTTTGCGATTGAATAATCATTAAAAATTTTGAATTATGCATTTAAATTCATCTTATGCCCATATTACACGATCCATTTTTTCATCAATTTTCTATTTCATGAATGTAATCATTTGAAAATTCACCATGTATTATAGAAATATATATATCAATTTTCTATGTCAAAGAGAAAATAGAGCATGTATATATGTGGGAGGGGCGTTGGACACTGTTATGATGTGGAGGGGCGTTACAAAGTTTATGTTGTGCAAAGTGGGCGCTGGGCCAAAAAAGTTTGGGAATCTATGCACTAGAAAAACAAGTTTCTGGTCTAGTTGGTATAAAATATTAGTTTAAATTTGATTTCACTTATGTACACACCCCACACACACAGACATGCTCTTGGAAACAATAGATGTAACTCTCCCATCAGATAAAATAAATACACTCAAACTGTTTGGTGCATAAGACGTCTAACTGTCCGTCAGACGAAGTAAATACACTCACACTGTTTGTGTACGGTACTCCAAACTGCCCATAAACGATTAAATAATGACATAAAAATTACTCTTGTACAACGAGCACATGATTTAGTTGCTATAACAACAAAATTTGTTACACCAATAAATGAAAGTTTAACATATTATGTAAAGAAATCCCTTCAGAAGTAGCAACAAATATCTCTGTTTTATGTTATTAGTTGTTATCTAATTTAAGATAAGAAACGATCTGATGATTTGGGGCATATCACATTTGAAGTGCTCACGGTCTAGTGAATCTAGACGTTATCCTTAAATTGTCATGTTAAATACTATCCAGGGAGCATAGTCCCGAGTCGCATCAGCTGTCAAGAAAATCAAATGAGTTGAACAATCGTATTTATGATTTAAGTGCATGAGAATGCGTTCTTTCTAACACAAACATACATCCCTCGTGGATAGGTTTCTTTAACGAACATGAAGACGCAGACGTATACACAGACACATGGTTAGACAGAAAGATAGCTTTAAAAATAGAGGGTGATTTGAAAGTCTATTGTCAGTTATATGCAACATCAGCTTTTAAAAGTCTAAATAGAATATGGAACTGCAAGTTATATAGTATTAAAACTAAATTATGAATTTTCTACTCAAATGTTGTATCAATTCTAATATATGCCAGCGAGAGTTGGAAAATGACTGAAGATATAGAAAGCAAGTTGAATGCATTTGAAAAAGATGTCTGCGAAAAATAATGAATATAAAATGGAAATAATTCAGAAGTTATGAATTCAGAGACATGTGTGGTCAACTACTAGTGACAACTGTTATAAGAAAGAGAAGATGGAGATATGTTGGACGCCCTGAGAAGAAATAATCAAATAATATCAAAACAGGCATTGAAGTGGGATGCAAAGAGTTCAAGAAAGAGAGGACTCCTAGGGAGACCTGAAACGAACTTTGCTGATAGAGGCAAGAAATATCGGTCTCATTTCTATGAGAAGATTATGTGAGTTGCCCAGGATAGAGCGGTATGGAGAAATTGCTTGCAGACCCTATGTAAAGTATAATGTACGAGAGAAATTATTTATTTATTTCAATTTATAAGTTATATAAGGACTATCTTCATAGCATTCCGGACATGTAAATAGGTGCTCGATCTCCGCCTCAACAAATCTAGCAGCGTCCAGCTGCCCAACCCACCAGTTCAATGTTGATTAATCAATCGTTTTGAATATTTGGTATGTCGTTATTTTTGGGGTGTTAAAATATCCACATTTAAAAGTCTGAGTTTGATCGGGTAGTTATAGCATAAAATCTTTAAAATAACGGAAGAGAAGTCAAATAAAACATATATAATTATAGTTATATAAATATATATAAATATCATCATCAAGTTGCGTATCCTTTATAGGACGTTGCTCACTTTGCAGCGCATCTGAAATTCACTCTGTCTCTAGCCAGTTCACCCACTTCGTCGATGGTCATATTCATGGTTTCTTTAATATCTTGTAGCCATCTTCTTCTTGGTCTGCCTCTGCGTCCTGGGACCCTGCCCTCTAATATTGTTCTCTCTATGCCATCATGACGCTTGATGTGACCAACGTATCTAATTCTTTTATTTATCAGCCGTCTTTAACATTCAGTTCTTTCAGGACATCAGTGTTCCTTCTTTTTCTGTCCATGGTATTCGTAGGATCTTTTTGTAGCATTTAATTTCGAAGGACTGGATTTTCGTTCTTGTTTTTTGTGTAATGGACCATGATTAATATACATATATACAATTCTAACTCGCTTCTCAAGGCTGGTGGTCCGGGTTCAGCTCCCGCAGATTGCGTGGAATTTTTCCGGACCGCGACGGCTCTCAGGTCGACCCAGCCTCAACTGGGTACCAGACATGCTCTGGGAAAGTAAAGGCGGCCGGCGTGATGCTGACATTACTCATCGTATGCCGACGGTCAATGAAAAATACAGGCCTAACACTGTATTGCCCTATATACCACAAGGTATGAAAGGGTTCCTTTACTTTTTTTTACTATATAAAATTCTAGAAGAGGATGATAAGGGGTTCCTAATTTCACGGCAAAAGCTGAATGAGAATGTCCATCTGTTTGTGTATCTAAAAGTCACGTAATGCTATATGGAACAGCAGGTTGTGATGACAAACAAACAACACTTGAACAACCACTCAAACATACATTAATTATACTGAAATGGGGATATAACTTACCTGTTCTTTTACCCGTAGATAATGATAATGATGATACCAGTTGCAGATGTTGTTGCGATGGTAATGAGGAAACTAGAACATATGGATATGTGAATGAGGAAGGTGTTGTTAGTTGAGACTTTGCAGTATGCTGGGCGTATACAACTGTTTGTTGCTAGGGATTGAAATACATAAGGTTTGTTCGTAGCGCGTTGGACTGCGGGTGACTAGCCCTCTGTGAGTGCGGATTCAATTCCGCGGACTGGCAGAAAAGCCACAGGTACCCCAGATTTACGGTGTTCGTGGCACCGAACCGAAGGGTTACGATGTCCATGGCACCGAGCCGAAGAACTGAAAGCTCAAGTGCTTCTGGATCGAGGGGGAAAAAATACATAAGGTTATCTTTGGCATTTAGATCGACGATAGCTTCTTCCTCTAACGCCCCACATAGACCACATGTTAACCACTCTGCGTGATCTGTATGTAATCTGAGCCTAAAAGCGATTTTACGTTGCACCAGTTATGCGCCTACAAGTAGGCCTGTACATCCGATTTCTACGACGATTTTTATTTACTAGGGTAGCTTCCCTAGGCATCTACCTCAATTGCCTCTTACGACATGCCTTGTAGGTCGCAGTGGTACTAATCTTTGTTTCCCCTTGTGGGCCCCGGTACCACACGGGCGGGTTGATGAAATGCGAAGTTGATAACATGTTGCTCTAATGACCACGTGACGGGAACATTCCTGGGCTCGATGTTCAGATTGGTAAATAAATTCTCAGTGTGCACAAGGCACGCTATGTGGGCTACAGGAAACCCAGACCCTTTACTTGGGAATCTAAATTACAAACACCTCTAAAACCGGGGTATGGTTCGCCCGAATGACGAGGGACACTGGTGATAAGGTAAACAAGTCTTCACGCAAAAATCAGAGGCTTCATATTAGACGTCATGACTACGTCTTAACTCATAGCGGGCGAGCAAAGGAAAAATATGTATCATTGAGGTACAGTGATCGTCTCAGTGGTAAAAAAGTGCTTGGATCGCATCCTTTATGGAAAAATCTGGGTCTATTCCAGTGATCCATTATCTCAGAGCAGGGGGGACAGAGTGACTAGTCCTATCAAAGATGGATGGTAATTAAGTATCTAACGCTGAGACCTTCACTTTGCGTTTAGCTTTCTGGATGGGGTTGGGCCCAAACAGGGTTCTGAGTACATTGATATCAGTTCTAGTCAGCGTTTTTATTGTTCTAAATACCAACTTATTTCTAACTTGCTTCCATTTTCCTTGATATGGAACTTTTGGTCGAAATATCGATCGAATCTCCCTTTTGTAAATTATAAATCTATTTCACTTCGTGTTTTGTACTCAAGGTGACAAGGCACATGGGGATGATAATTTATCTATCTACCTACCTACCTACCTACCTAGCTACCTAGCTACCAAGCTAGCTCTTTTCATTGCTGTTTGAAAACAGTTTTAAGCTAGGATCTAATTCAGTCAAAATATTCACCAGTTTGTGTGGATTCATTAAATTGTAGTTGTCCATGATATTTATAGAAACCTATTCTTATATTCTTGAGCGCAAACAATCGATTTGTTAATTGCTTCAAAAGCATTCTAAAGTCTATTTGTTATATATCTAGAGTCTGGTTCATTAGAATGGCAGAACAATTACCGTTTAAATAGAGCAACTCGACAGCCCCTGAAACCATTTTATTTCTAATTATAAATAATATTTTTTTATTGAAGATTTCAAACACAAATGAGAAGACAGATGTGTGGGCGCGAGGAGGAGGGAATTAGAGGAGAGAATGATACTTCTACAAAGGAGAAAGATATTTGAATGTGGGAGCGTGATACTTCTACAAGAAAGAAAGATACCTGAATGTGGGGACATGACACTTCTACAAGATATAAAGATATTTGAATGTGGGGGCATGATACTTCTACAAGAAAGAAGGATACCTGAATGTGGGGCATGATACTCTACAAGAAAGAAGGATACCTGAATGTGGGGGCATGATACTTCTACAAGAAAGAAAGATACCTGAATGTGGGGGCATGATACTTCTACAAGGTGAAGGATTGATTTATTGATTGAAAGGACAATCATTATTGCACTTCGGTGAGAAATCATGTACTCCGATCATTTCCTAACATGAAATCTCTCAGCTTCAGTCCACAAACCTAGCACCGACGAGGGTCCCCGATGTAATTGTGATGGTGGTGTAGATATTTTTGTATAAATTTAACTTTTTATCGTGTTCTAATGAATTTTGCACGGGCAGTGGTTTTCAACCTGCTCTTCTCGATTTTGAACTGCCAAGGGTTATTTTACGTGCTGCTAAAATTGAACACGGGACCTCCGTTTTATCGTTGGTTTTCGATAGGACTAGGAACTCGATCTCACTTACCTGAAGTCAGGAATTGTTTGGAAAATATCCCAATGGCTCCACGAAGTAACGAACCTGGTACCTTTGACACGAGAGACGAGCACTTATCCTCAGCGACATAGATACCCCAGGTGAAGGATATTTAAATGTGGGAGCACAGTGGCGGTTCGTATTCATTTTTGTTGGTGGGGCCAGACATACATTTTCGGAAATAATCATGGTTTTGTGATAGGTTATATTTAATTTATAAAATAATAAATAGAGTTAACATTACTTTTGGTGGGGCCGGTACCACAGGCCCCTAATGACGAGCCGCCACTGTGGGAGCATGATACATCCACTATACGTTAGTGTTTGTTACAGACGCTTTGAGAACTAATACGATATAACCTATTTTTGATAACTTGATGAATGCCACACCTACATCTGGTTAGCCGTGTTAAAAGTGCATAGTCGCCATACAGTGGATACCGCCACTGTGTGAAATACCAGGAAACGAGAACGCAGATCGACTGCTAATGAATGGCTGGAGATAAAAACCGGGTGTACCAGTTAAGAATCATCAGTAGAAACTTCAATGAATGTTTTGAAATCAGAAATAACAACTTAAGATAATCTACAAACTATGAGCAGATTAGAACAAGTTGCCATTCTGCTATTCAGAACACGTTACAAGGAATTCCACAAGGGGGTCTCTGTGACAAAGTGGCTAAGCGGTTAAGCCCTTTGCCTTGTGTCGAAGGTCGTGGGTTCGAGTCCGGACAGCGCCATTCTGTTCACGAGTGCATTTTTTCCAGAGATCCCTAGAATTGTTGCTGGAGCTACGGAGTTCGTGCTTGGTGCAATACTCTCGGCAGGTGACGTGTCATTTCTGCAGAGAGGGGCCGAGCCGTATGGGTTAAAAACCCGGTGTAATGAAGTCAATCCTTCGGCTTTTAATCCCTTTTTTTAAAGGAATTGTACAAGCACATGTATACATAATTCATGATTGTCAATTTAGTGATGTGTACATGTGGAGCATATACTTCAAGATTGTCAGTTTAGTCATGTGTACATGTTGAGCATATACTTCAAGATTGTCAGTTTAGTCATGTGTACATGTTGAGCATATACTTCAAGATTGTCAGTTTAGTAATGTGTACATGTTGGTGGCGTCTGTGGCTTAGGGGATAGTGACTCGGTCTAATAACCCGACGTTCTGAGTTCGAATCACGCTGCGGACAGTCTCGTGGCAAATTGACACACAACTAAAACACGGTTTACACAGCAAAAGCATTCCATGTAACATTCATAGCTCACAGCGTTGCCCAAGCACTAACTCAGTAGCTCGGCAAACGAAACCGGAGAAATACCCGACCAAACTTGGTGGAAATGCGCTAGCAAAGTCGTGTCCAGAATCAAACAGTCCTGATTATGAATGACCCTCCCGCATTCCGCCATTGCTGGCCAGATTTTCTGAACAAAAAAGTGAGAACTGTTACGTTGACCTAATAATTTCTGCAGAAATAAGTGTCCAGAATTGATTAACCTAGAGTGTGACGTTCTTAAGATGTTCATGTTACAAACAAACAGACAATCAGCTTTATAATTAAGATATTTCAAGCCAACGAAAAGAAGAATAGATATAATGACCGAATATTTATGGCTTCAACAATCAAACAGTATAACCAACACTGAGTTTGGTTTTTTTTTTGTTTTGGTCCGGACACATTTCCACCATTGATGACTGATTTAGTTGACGACTACAAATATTGATTGCTTAGACTTGTCAGTGCATTATTTATGTGACAGGAATCACACCGGTGTCAGAGAGGAAGTCATATATAAGAGGTTAACCCATTTACTCCCGTTATTTTTATATATATATTTTTTACCTCTGAGCGTATTTATATTTTAATGTATGCCGAAGAAGCAAGTATTACTGGCGTTTTGTAATCATAAAAATACAGCCAGACAGTATCAATCAATCAAATGCCATGCCTGCCGGCGTAGGCGATCATGTCTCTCCACAACTCCAGACAGTATATCAGCTCTTAATGCTGAATGGGTTAAAATTATGCGTAAGTAAATTGTACGACGTTTTGAGATTGAGATGTATTCAAAGATGAGTATTAATATGAAGATGTTAGCAGACAATTTGCTTAATAGAAGTGTGTACATAGCAGCACAGTGTTTGGAAAATATGTACGTAGCAGCACAGTGTTTGGAAAATAAGTACATAGCACAGTGTTTGGAAAAGATGTATATAGCACAGTGTTTGGAAAAGATGTACATAGCACAGTGTTTGGAAAAGATGTATATATCACAGTTTTTGGAAAAGATGTACATAGCACAGTGTTTGGAAAAGAAGCATGTATATAGCATGAAGTTTTAAGATATTGAAGATGGCGTTGCAGAGATTGGATGTGCTGACCTACTTGTACGTGCATAATTGCCACAACGTACAACCACTGTTAAGCTCAGATCACATACAAATCCCACAGAGGGGTTAACAAATGGTCGATATGGAGCATTCATAGAAGTTCTAACGTCAATCTTTGGTCGAAACCCGATGTCAGACCAACCAACATCCTCTCCCTCTGTCTTCTACGATCTCTCCTTCCCTGAATTTTACCTGTTGTCACCAAATGTTACCAACCTTCTCTTTGCATATGCCCGAAGAACCTTATATAATTTATATTAGTATTTAAACATGAAATGAAAATCGTTTACACGACTTAGCTATCAACCACAGTAAACGAGTCGCCGATTGTCTATGCACTACTTAAACGTTCAGTAGGTTGCCATTGCTTTCTGAACGATGAGGTCTATTTGTACCGTTCCTAAAAATCCACGAGAACGAATTTGCTTCCAAACTGCCCGCCGCGGAGTTTGAACTACTTAAGCTTGTGTTGTGATCGAGCTCACTACCGCTTAAGCTACATAAGCCTACTATCTAAAATTAGCTTGTAATATCTCACCGACACCTTTCCTATCAGTTTCTCCTTGGCCTAGAACTTCTCAACAGAAACCAACCATATTTCAAATATCTAATAGCAAAATCAGGTAACTGGAACGGAATTACCTATTTAATGAGGAATACAGGAAGTCTATACTGCCTGCTAATTTGCTAGTTTCTAATGTTTGCGTTACTAAAATAAATGTGCAGAGAGATAAGTGGAAATAACTAAACGATAAGTAAAAGGGGGAATATAAAATGATGTTACTATAACATGAGAATCATCTCACAGCGATTAATTTAATGAAATAAGTAATAAAGATAAGATTTAATGTGTTGAAAATAGAATGTTAAAATGTTTTAATTTAATGGTTTGGATGTGTTAAAATACATGATTTAGATATTTGAGTCTATGTTAATAAATCTCATTTTACTTTCAGTTTATTCATGTGTTTTTCTTATTGCATTTGTCTTTTATTTCTTGACATTATTTCGTGTTATTGTATATTTCGTTGTGTGTAATCATCATCATCAAGGTGCGTATCCTTTATAGGACATTGCTCTCTTTGCAGCGCATCTGAAATTCACACTGTCTCTAGCCAGTTCACCCACTTCGTCGATGGTCATATTCATGGTGTCTTTAATATCAGGTAGCCATCTTCTTCTTGGTCTGCCTCTGCCTCTGACTGCGCCCTCTAGTATTGTTCTTTCCAGACCATCGTGACGCTTGATGTGACCAAAGTATGTAATTTTTCTATATAGTATGTTGTTTATCAGCCAATTCTCTTTAACATTTAGTTCTTTCAGGACATCAGTGTTCTTTCTTTTTTCTGTCCATGGTATTCGTAGGATCTTTCTGTAGCATTTAGTTTTGAAGGACTGGATTTTCGTAATAGATGTGTGTAATAGATGTGTGTATTTGTCATTTATTTCTTGTAAGATCTCAGCGGCAGTGCACGAACTCCGTAGCACCAGCGAGAGTCCCCTATATCCTGTATGTTGTCCAGTATGCTCCGTTCTACTTTGCAACGACTTTACCATAAGAGCTAGCAAGGAAACCCCAGCCTTACTTCTCACCACGATGCACAGATCCATCAGAATGTACAAAAAATAATCATCACTTGCGTTAACTATCAGATGCTTAATGGCGAGTTCGGCCTTCACGCTGCCCCTATCTCTACATTCCCTTCCAAAAGAAACAATAAACTTGCAGAAGTTGGCCATGCTACCAACTATTGGGATCAATTCTTCCCCTTTTGGTAAGGTTTCATGTCAGATTCATCCATACACGACACACCCCATTTTATTCCCATGACCTTTGCATAATTAGTATTTTGGTACGTTCGTTTTAATTCACCCCCAAACAAAGGGACACTGAGGTTCCGGGAAGTTTCCAGGAGGTGTCCGGCGATTCCTAAACGCAACAATTCGCATGAGGTTTATTCCATTAACGTTTCCATGGGTTTGTATTAGCCACAAAAACAACGCTATCGCCTTGTCAATGCTGATTTTTAGGAAATTCAAGATTTATATCTTCAGTGATCGATCAGTAATCAATCTGATGATTAGCCAAACAGTTTTGGACTTTTCCACCATCAGAAAATAATTCTTGACATACATTTGAGAAATCACTTTCCCTGTTCTTAAAATCGACTTTCCTACAGGATGACAATTACGTCTAAGAATAGCTATAATATATCTAAAAATAGCTCTCCTTTTCTAAAAATAACTATACCTTTGTTTGGGGTGAATTAAAATGATAGTACCGTATTTTGTCCAGTGGATGTCTCTGGCCTTTAGTAACACGAATATATGCTATGGTTTTGACATTAACTTGATGGGTACGTAGTGACAGAATGTCAAGCATGTATCTCATCTTCACACACTGATCGCGTACTTTTCCATCTAGATACTACGTCACAACCGCACACCTTGACGTCGTACTGTCTAGATGTGTATTGTGGTGTCTGGGTCACGTTGTCTAGACAGCACAGCTCCCGTTCAAATCGTGGACATCCCACAATCTTCTATTACAACACGGATAAGCTGTCGTTCGATGACGTATCTGTAACAGAAACGCAGCTTACAATCAACAGTTCGGGGAAGGTGGTGGCTCATCCCACGCCACCCCACCCACACCTCCACCCCCTTCTACTTTTGATCAACAAATAAAACAATGTTACGGTTTGTGGGCGTCGGTGTCTTAACGGTAGTGAGGTTGATCAAAACCCAAGAGTACCTAGTTCAAACACCGCGGCGGTCAGTCTTAGAGCAAATTTGTTCAAGTGGATTTTTACAAACGCTAAAAATAGACCTTACCGTTCAGAAAGCAATGGCAAACTAAAAGTTGCATATCCTTTACAGGACTTTGCGAATCAACCCCAGCCTTTTAACGCTGTTTGTGATTTTTCTAGGCATTATTACGTTCAGTAGTTTGCCATTGCTTTCTGAACGGGTGGTGCCATCGTCCTTTTGTAAAAATCCACGGAAACAATTTGCAACCAAGCTGTCCGCAGCGTGATTTGAACTCAGAACGTCGGGGTTAATAGACCGAGTCACTATCCCCTAAGCCACAGACGCCACCAATGGCAAACTACTGAACGTATAAGTGGTGCCTAGAAAATCAACGACTCGTTTACTGTGATTGATGTCGACGTAACGTAAAGGACATGCCACGATGTTTATCAATCACTTCTACATCATACATTTGTCTTTACTTATCTCTATACCTCATATCTATTGCAAATATATATCTATCAACAATAATAATAAGGCTTACCATACGTCCTGGTTTGAAGGTATTGGTCACGGTCAGCTCGTCATTTTGTTCCAGTTATTTTTTAAAAATTTAAAAAAGGTTCGAAAAATGCTGGTTTTGGTCTTAGAACTATCACATTTGGAAAAATACAAGTTAAAAAAAAATAGAAACAGCTCTTCAGTCATTTCAAAGAGAAACATTTCGTTGCCCAATCGTGCCCAAATTATAGAATACATTTTCAGCCTGCCAGGCACATCTGTACCTTTTGAAAAGATATTTTTAATAACAAATAACATATGGTCTGAAGGAAGATGTAGAATGGCTGACTCAACTGTAAAAGCTTTTCTGCACTGCAAAGTTAATTGTGAACTAAAATCTGTCGACGCGAAAAATTATTACTGTATAATTCTTTTTTAACGAATTCATAACTTAGTTTATTTTAATCATAAGTATTTCATTAATATCAAATAGCTTGTCCTGAGCAGAACTTTGCCACCCCAACAGTCCTCCGGAATTTCTCTATGTCAGAGGCCCTGCCTCTGCAGCCGTCATATTCAACCCATCAGTTACATCCTGAATCCATCTTCTCCGTGGTCTTCCTCTTCTTCTCTTTGCCGGTATGCCTCATCTCATAAGTATTTATCTGAATATATTTCTCTCTAAAATAGTATAGAAAGCGTTCACTTTTTTTTTTAAGCAAATCATCGAAATTATTCCAGTTTGAGAAAAAAAATGGTACGGTAATTCTAATAATAATAATTATTAATGAAAGTAATAGTAATGTTCATAACCCATTAGAGTAGTCAGGCTGCTACGAAGGAATCGCCAACATATAAGTCAATCCAAAGTTCCATTTCCTCAGTGAGGCGGACGTGTGTGTGGAAAAGTCATTTCCTGACGAATCTTTGATGTTATCAGGCCATGTTTTTTTCCTTTGCTTTCTTCCTACCACATTCGACTATTCACTAAAGAATTGTTTATGAGAGGGAGTGATGTTTATTCACATTTCCACGCGCACGCGCGAGCTTACGATGTACTATCATTGTACCATGTGTTTCCTGCTGTTCTATCAGTATGTTTATTTTATTTCTAACAATTTGTTTGTTTTCTGCTATTTGTAAAACATCTCATTTGTAAAACATCTCATTTGTAAAACATCTCATTTGTAAAACATCTCATTTGTAAAAGATCTCATTTGTAAAAGATCTCATTTGTAAAAGATCTGCACCAACTTTGTCAAAGGCGTCCATAAGTTATGGCAAGGAGGAGGAGGAAACAAATTTCTCTCCCCCTATCCCCTCCCGGAAAATGCCATTTTTATAGAAGTAAGTAAAGGAACCCTTTCATACCTCGTGGTATATAAGTCAATACAGTGTTAGGCCTGTATTTTCATTGACCGTCGGCACACGATGGGTGATGTGGTCAGCATCACGCCGGCCGCCTTTACTTTCCCAGAGCATGTCTGGTACCCAGTTGAGGCTGGGTCGACCTGAGAGCCGTCGTGGTCGGGAAAAATTCCACGCGCATTGCGGGAGCTGAACCCAGACCACCAGCCTTGCGAAGCGAGTTCACTAACAACTACGCTACAGCGGCTCTCATTTTTTATAGAAAGATGTTATATGAATCTTGTCTTATAAAGTTTTGCGAAGTAAGCTACCAACTAACTTTTTACAATTATTAATTTTACCACGCCGTTGAAAAATGTATATGAACGCCCATGATCATTCTATAACATTTCTACTCAAAAGTCTAAAATCTTCTCTACATATCTTTATTTATGTTCAAGCTCTGACTATTGTCTATCTATTGTATACCTCATGTGGATGATGGAATTGGTTGTCCATTCTTGCCGTTAACCGTTGGGGTGGGAGCTACAATTTAAGCTCCAGGACCAGATGAGTCACCCTTGTGTTATATCCGTGACACCAGCTCTGACATCCAAACAAAATTATAAAACTCCAGATTTATCTCAACTGATCTTCATTGAATAACTTCTTCTTCTTTGTGTTCGTTCTTTACCACCAATTTTAATCACTCTTTGTGATATGTTTGATCTTTGCCAAGAACGTGTATACGTTGCACATTGGTTTGTAGGCCCCTAAACGCATAGACTTCTACACGTTTAGGATATGTACATCCGATTTCAACCAAACCTCTTTAATCGCCTCTTAACGACATGCATGGTAGGTAGCAGTGGTTCTATTCTTTACACCCAAATGTGGGCCCCGGTAACCACTCGGGTGATTGAATACCTGTTACTTGGCCATATCACACTTACCTTTACCATGGCATCTGCAGTCATTTCAAGTCTGGACTCAATTTCTGTACCTGACATTGCATCGCTTCAAATGAATGTTTTCAAGATGGTATCGCCGATAGGGAAGTTGATAGCACTCTGTGCTAGGGACCACTTGTCGTAACAGTTCCAGGGTTTGAGTCTAGCTAGATCAAAAGTTCTCACATGTGCACACGGTATGAGACTGGAAAAACTAGTGACCCTGATCTGGTGACCCTGACCTGGTGACCCTGACCTGGTGACCCTGACCTGGTGACCCTGACCCGGTGACCCTGACCCGGTGACCCTGATGATCCTTTACTTAGCGATAAAAATTACAAGTACTTCTGAACTTGGAGTACGGTTAATTTGAATGGCGATGTACACAGTAATTTAAAAAAGCAAGCATTCATGCATAAATCAGTCATCATCAAATACCTTGTCCTGAGCAGAATGTTGCCACCTTAACAGTTCTACGGAATCTCTTTCATAAAGTATATATCCCGTCACTGCAGCCGAAATTCTCAAATCATCAGTTACATCCTGCATCCATCTTCTCCGTGGTCTTCCTCTTTGCCGGAATGCCTCCTTCTATAATGTTTTTTTTTCCAACCTTTCGTGTCTCTTTATATATCCAAAAGCGTTCAATGTTTTCATTCTTATTTACAACAAGAGCCAGTTTTCTCTGATTTCAAGTTCTTTCTGGGTAAATCTATTTGTTCTCTTCTCTGTCCATGATATACTAAGGATTCTTCAGTAAGACTTATATTCAAAATCACATATATACTTTTCCACCACTGCCTTGTTAAATACAAAGTACACGTAGATCGCAAACAGTGCTCAACAAATTGTTATTCAAGAGGAAACGTACAATAAGAGCAGGAGGAAAGAGAAGAAGAATTTGTTGAACAAAAATTCACTATACACAAAGCTCAATGATCAATACAGTTTAATGTCTTGCTTATTCGTTTAAAAACATGTAACTTCTTTTTTGCATGATTTCTTCCAATCCACCTATATTGACATATTCTCTGATGGCTTGTATTATCAGAGACTCAACAAGTCCCTTGTGTGTGTGTAATTTGTGAGAGCGTATCGACATTTAATCCATGTTACACCATGTTTTTACAACCAATGTGTGTATGTATAAAATACGCAAAAAATCTGCAAGAAAAACATTCCATAGAAACGGCAGCTGCACGATGTTGGGCTGTTTTGTATTTCTTTTGGTTCATATTTATTTTCTATTTGTGTTCAACATCTTTTATAATGTTATAATTCAAATAAGACTGACTGCCTGGCATCGCAAAGAATGTTCATAGCATACATTAGCCACATGAATATTTATTCTCTCTTTGCGATGCCAGGCAGGTCTTATTAAATTATAAATATTCACCGACAATTGTTTCTTAGTGATTTGTATAATCTCAGTGGTTTTCTCGTGGGACTTTGGTGATCTTCAGAATGATATTATTTTATAGTCATGTTTATAGCAACAATCAAATATCATTTTTTTTTTTATATTAGAAGAAACGAATTTATTTGAAGGAAAGGAATTAAAGTATATAAAAACGATTTATTATGTAAAATTGACTGAGGGACTATGTAGCATAGGTTAAATTGTTTAGTTCAATATAAACATTCGATATGAGGGAAGACTGTGGGGATTAGGTAGCATAGGCGAAACATGTAAAATCACAGTTATATAGTTTTACAAAGCATAAAAATAAGATACAGTGACGTTTTGATCAAATATAAACATTGATAATCGGCAAGACTGCAGTAAAATTAGACATGAAATGCGAAACATAACACGAATTAAAATAGTTATTGTTATCAGTTATCAGTTCTATGAGGACTATCATCATAGCGCTCTGGACATGTCCTTAGATGATCCGATCTCCGCCGCAGCAAATCCAGCAGCGTCCAGTGGCCCAACATGCCAATTCGATGTTGATTCATTATTTAATTAAATAATAAACTAGTTATTGTATTAGTATTAACTAAAACATTTGGAAAGTCATCTGAAGACAATAAAGCTAAAGAGAAAAACAAAAAATGATAAAAACATAGTTGTACATAAGGGTGGAATACTTGAGGTCTCCATAGTGACACCCCTACGACCTTAACGGGTTATAAGCTCTATTATTATTATAATATTTTTTTAAAAATTATTATTATTATTATTATGATTATTATTTTTATTATTTTTATTATTATTATTATTATTATTATTATACTTGAGGAAACTCTTAAACAGACCAGCCCCTACAAACCCACCAGATATCCAGCCTCCAGAAATAGACTTGGATGTCAGTTGTGAGAAACCATCACAGATCAGTAAGGCTGCAAAGGCCGCCATCAAACTTTTGAAAGATAGGAAAGATGATCTCCTTGCAGATGCTGTTAAAGCCAATATAAACACCTCTACAGAACTACCGAACAAATTACTTAACAGAAGACTGAAGAAATAGTAGTAGATTAGATAGAAGGATACCTTGTCAAGCTACCAATGTACTAACACCCCCAAGAACGTGTAAACTATGGAAATAATGTTTGTCAGTTCTGGGAAAAATATTAACGCAGGATCAAACTGGAGAGACAGAGATGTTATCGACGTAAAACTATTCTGTAACATTATATTCTAATATCATATCTAGGGAATATGTACAATTACACAGGCATAAGAAATAGAAAGTTGATAGAAATTCTGCCAACATAAATAATACTTGCAAGATATAAAGTAAACAAATATATATATATATGTTCTAGCTGTCACAAAACATAGAGATGATGAAGAAGACACATGCTACATTTTTATGTTATTAAAAAACTCACACTTTGTTTCAATGTATAATTTAAAAAAAAATCACAGTTGCAAGAAGATAATGAGCAGGTAAAGAGAAGTGACTAGTTGTAGACAGAACATGAATAGAACAGAAACAACGGTCACAGTTGCAAGAAGATAATGAGCAAGTAAAGAGAAGTGACTAGTTGTAGACAGAACATGAATAGAACAGAAACAATGGTCACAGTTAACAAGAAATCCCAAACTTAATTTGAGAATTATGAAAAATATAATATATCGAAAGAAATTATTTTGCTGGAAAGACATTTTGTGTAAGAGACGTATAATAATAAGAACTCTCACACAAAAATGTGGGAGGTGCAACAAAAATTCAGTACTTTATTGTGCAAGTTACAGTAAGACTTCTAGAAAAAATAACACCCCAAAAAGGCCAAATATACAACTAATAAACAAGTCTGGGGCAAAATAAACGTCTCCTTCTAGCGATACGTAGAACTAATATTATTTTGTGGGTGGGAATTTCGGACATCATAATAATGTTAGAAAATAATTCTTGCTCAAAGAAAAATGTAATTCTTTATTATATTTCCAAGGGGTTGGGTCTCTGTGACGAAGCAATCGTTTATATTTCCAAGGGGTTGGGTCTCTGTGACGAAGCAGTCGTTTGTCTTGAGTTCCGAATGTTGTTGTATTGAACTCTCTCCGCGTCGTGCGTTTCGCGAGAGACTTTTGTTCCAAAAATTGAAGCTGCGGAGTTCATACTTTGTGCAATACTCTGGGCAGGTGGCGTGTCATATCTGCGAAGAGGGACTGAGCCTTGTTGTGAAACCCGGTGCAAGGAAGTCACTTCTTTGCCCTTAAATTTCCTTTTCATGTAAAATTTACCATGACGAAATGGAATGTGTACAAATAAAAACTACATTGACAAAATAATGTGAAGAAGTGTAACAAACACTATAACATTTCTTCGTTACACATATACTATGTACACATATACTATGTACACATATACTATGTACACATATACTATGTACACATATACTATGTACACATATACTATGTACACATATACTATGGTTAAACAAGATAGCACAAGGTGACAACTCAATGTTTTACAAAGCAAAACAACAGATTGATTCAACGTTTTGAACAAAACATCTTCATCTAGTAACGATACAAACATTAATGAAGTTGAAGTGTAAAACTTCACACAAAACAGGCGTGTTATCTAAGACCTATATTTGTGGTTGCACTGTTACTGTGCTTGTTTTCTCAGATACGTTCGAATGTCTCCGTATGTAGTCGTCCATAGTGTTCCTTGAAATTCGTCCCTCCTGTTGTATCGTTTGCTTGATAAAGGCCTTTTGGTCGAAACGTTGCTGTGTATCGTCACTGTGGTTGTAAAACTAAAAGTACTTTGTTCTTACGTGTTTTGCTACTTTAATAAGTTTTACTGCATTCTACCCCCTTTTTCGATGCTTGTTTTCTCAAAGTTACCTGTGTTTGATATTGTTATCTGTCAGATATCTACTGTTACCCATGTTTGTATCACCACTGTTTTATGTGTGTTTCATATCCATTGCTATAGTTGTGTGTATTACTAACTCTTACCTGTTACGGATATGCACTGCTGCAGCTTCCGATAGGACTAGGAACGATCTCACTCACACTAAAACGAGGGATTTCGTTAAATATAATGGAAAAATATCCGGACAACTGGCTCACGAGGGAGCGAACCTGGTACCTATGACACGAGGGGCGAGCACCTAACAACTACGCCGCATAGACCCCTTATTTATTATGAAATGTTCGATAAAATCCCAGTATATATATATATATATATATATATATATATATATATATATATATATATATATATATATATATATGTACAGTGGCGGCTCGTCATTAAGGGCCAGTGGGGCCAGGCCCCATCAAAAATAATGTGTAACGTGCATTTATTATTTAATAAATTAAAATATAACCAAATCCAAAACCATGATTTTTCCGAACATTTGTGCCTGGCCCCACCAACAAAAAGGATCACGAGCCGCCACTGTAGATTATATATATATATACAGTATAAAAAACCATTTCAATCATCACTGGTAAAGGGAGTTAAACTAAACTGAATTTGTAAACGAATACGTGCCAGAGGTGGAAGTCGTGTATGTTATAAATCTTCATTCTTTGTTATCTTTACTAGAGCATTGTTCCACTTACCAGCAGGTGAGGTCGTTTTTTTCAAGTTCACTGGATGGTTTAAATGTATTAAGTCGTGTTAAGAACAAATGTGATTAAATGAAGTATAAATAAAAACTATGAAAACAGTCGGCAATGACAATATTCTATACAAGGTAGTAGAGATGACTAAAGGTCACTATATTATCGTAAGTGTATATTTTATTGTTGTTTGTTCTTTATGGGTCTAGATGGTCCTACAGAAAGTTCCTACGAATACCATTGACAGAAAGAAGAAAAACACTGATGTCCTGAAAGAACTAAATGTTGAAGACAATTGGCTGATAAACAACAAAAAGTAAAGGAACCCTTTCATACCTCGTGGTATATAGGTCAATACAGTGTTAGGCCTGTATTTTTCATTGACCGTCGGCACACGATGGGTGATGTGGTCAGCATCACGCCGGCCGCCTTTACTTTCCCAGAGCATATCTGGTATCCAGTTGAGGCTGGGTCGACCTGAGAGCCGTCGCGGTCGGGAAAAATTCCACGCGCATTGCGGGAGCTGAACCCAGACCACCAGCCTTGCGAAGCGAGTTCACTAACACGCTACAGCGGCTCTCGATAAACAACATACTATACAGAAAAATTACATACTTTGGTCACATTAAGCGTCATGATGGTCTGGAAAGAACAATATTAGAGGGCAGGGTCCCAGGACGCAGAGGCAGACCAAGAAGAAGATGGCTACAAGATATTAAAGAAACCATGAATATGACCATCGACGAAGTGGGTGAACTAGCTAGACACAGAGTGAATTTCAGATGTGCTGCAAAGAGATCAACCTCCTATAAAGGATACGCACCTTGATGATGATGATCTAAAGTATAGTATACCATCACATTCTTGTATACATGGCAACGAGTCAATGGACATACTGGTAAAGACAGACGCTAGCACAGACAGACAACCAGTATGAGACATAAGGAAGAAAAATCACGACAATTGTATACATGGCAACGAGTCAATGGACATACTGGTAAAGGCAGACGCTAGCACAGACAGACAACCAGTATGAGACATAAGGAAGAAAAATCACGACAATTGTATACATGGCAACGAGTCAATGGACATACTGGTAAAGGCAGACGCTAGCACAGACAGACAACCAGTATGAGACATAAGGAAGAAAAATCACGACAATTGTATACATGGCAACGAGTCAATGGACATACTGGTAAAGGCAGACGCTAGCACAGACAGACAACCAGTATGAAACATAAGGAAGAAAAATCACGACAATTGTATACATGGCAACGAGTCAATGGACATACTGGTAAAGGCAGACGCTAGCACAGACAGACAACCAGTATGAGACATAAGGAAGAAAAATCACGACAATTGTATACATGGCAACGAGTCAATGGACATACTGGTAAAGGCAGACGCTAGCACAGACAGACAACCAGTATAAGACATAAGGAAGAGAAATCACGACAATTGTATACATGGCAACGAGACAATGGACATACTGGTAAAGACAGACACTAGCACAGACAGACACCAGTATAAGACATAAGGAAGAAAAATCACGACAAATGATGAACAAGAAGAAATGGACAAGCGATAACTCTGGTCAGCAAAAAGGTAAGACCAACTCGATAGAGAAGAACAGGCTACTGTTAGTAGTCAGTAGAGTTCGGTACTAAAATAACATTAACTAATTCGAAAAAAATATCCAAAACAAAATACCGACCTCTAGGGGCAAGCTTTGAGAAAACATCGACGTCTAGGGGCATACTTTGAGAAAACATCGACCTCTGGGGCAAGCTTGAGAAAACATCGACCTCTAGGGGCATGCTTTGAGAAAACATCGACCTCTAGGGGCATGCTTTGAGAAAACATCGACGTCTAGGGGCATACTTTGAGAAAACATCGACCTCTGGGGGCAAGCTTTGAGAAAACATCGACCTCTAGGGGCATGCTTTGAGAAAACATCGACCTCTAGGGGCATGCTTTGAGAAAACATCGACCTCTAGGGGCATGCTTTGAGAAAACATCGACCTCTAGGGGCATGCTTTGAGAAAACATCGACCTCTAGGGGCATGCTTTGAGAAAACATCGACCTCTAGGGGCATGCTTTGAGAAAACATCGACTTCTAGGGGCATGCTTTGAGAAAACATCGACCTCCAGGGCATGCTTTGAGAAAACATCGAGCTCTAGGGGCATACTTTGAGAAAACATCGACCTCTAGGGGCATGCTTTGAGAAAACATCGACCTCTAGGGGCAAGCTTTGAGAAAACATCGACCTCTAGGGGCATACTTTGAGAAAACATCGACCTCTAGGGCATGCTTTGAGAAAACATCGACCTCTAGGGCATGCTTTGAGAAAACATCGAGCTCTAGGGCATGCTTTGAGAAAACATCGACCTCTAGGGGCATACTTTGAGAAAACATCGACCTCTAGGGGCATACTTTGAGAAAACATCGACCTCTAGGGGCATGCTTTGAGAAAACATCGAGCTCTAGGGGCATACTTAGAAAACATCGACCTCTAGGGGCATGCTTTGAGAAAACATCGACCTCTAGGGCATGCTTTGAGAAAACATCGACCTCTAGGGCATGCTTTGAGAAAACATCGACCTCTAGGGCATGCTTTGAGAAAACATCGAGCTCTAGGGGCATGCTTTGAGAAAACATCGACCTCTAGGGCATGCTTTGAGAAAACATCGACCTCTAGGGGCATACTTTGAGAAAACATCGACCTCTAGGGGCATACTTTGAGAAAACATCGACCTCTAGGGGCATGCTTTGAGAAAACATCGAGCTCTAGGGGCATACTTTGAGAAAACATCGACCTCTAGGGGCATGCTTTGAGAAAACATCGACCTCTAGGGGCATGCTTTGAGAAAACATCGAGCTCTAGGGCATGCTTTGAGAAAACATCGACCTCTAGGGGCATACTTTGAGAAAACATCGACCTCTAGGGGCATACTTTGAGAAAACATCGACCTCTAGGGCATGCTTTGAGAAAACATCGACCTCTAGGGCATGCTTTGAGAAAACATCGAGCTCTAGGGGCATACTTTGAGAAACATCGACCTCATATGGCATGCTTTGAGAAAACATCGACCTCTAGGGCATGCTTTGAGAAAACATCGACCTCTAGGGGCATACTTTGAGAAAACATCGACCTCTAGGGCCATGCTTTGAGAAAACATCGACCTCTAGGGCATGCTTTGAGAAAACATCGAGCTCTAGGGCATGCTTTGAGAAAACATCGAGCTCTAGGGGCATACTTTGAGAAAACATCGACCTCTAGGGGCATACTTTGAGAAAACATCGACCTCTAGGGGCATGCTTTGAGAAAACATCGAGCTCTAGGGGCATACTTTGAGAAAACATCGACCTCTAGGGGCATGCTTTGAGAAAACATCGACCTCTAGGGGCAAGCTTTGAGAAAACATCGAGCTCTAGGGGCATGCTTTGAGAAAACATCGACCTCTAGGGCATGCTTTGAGAAAACATCGAGCTCTAGGGGCATGCTTTGAGAAAACATCGACCTCTAGGGCATGCTTTGAGAAAACATCGACCTCTAGGGGCATACTTTGAGAAAACATCGACCTCTAGGGGCATACTTTGAGAAAACATCGACCTCTAGGGGCATGCTTTGAGAAAACATCGAGCTCTAGGGGCATGCTTTGAGAAAACATCGACCTCTAGGGGCATGCTTTGAGAAAACATCGAGCTCTAGGGGCATGCTTTGAGAAAACATCGACCTCTAGGGGCATACTTTGAGAAAACATCGACCTCTAGGGGCATACTTTGAGAAAACATCGACCTCTAGGGCATGCTTGAGAAACATCGAGCTCTAGGGCATGCTTTGAGAAAACATCGACCTCTAGGGCATGCTTTGAGAAAACATCGACCTCTAGGGCATGCTTTGAGAAAACATCGAGCTCTAGGGCATGCTTTGAGAAAACATCGAGCTCTAGGGGCATGCTTTGAGAAAACATCGACGTCTAGGGGCATGCTTTGAGAAAACATCGACCTCTAGGGGCATACTTTGAGAAAACATCGACCTCTAGGGGCATACTTTGAGAAAATATCGACCTCTAGGGGCATGCTTTGAGAAAACATCGAGCTCTAGGGCATGCTTTGAGAAAACATCGACCTCTAGAGCATGCTTTGAAAAACATCGACCTCTAGGGCAAGCTTTGAGAAACATCGAGCTCTAGGGCATGCTTTGAGAAAACATCGACCTCTAGGGCATGCTTTGAGAAAACATCGACCTCTAGGGGCATGCTTTGAGAAAACATCGACCTCTAGGGGCATACTTTGAGAAAACATCGACCTCTAGGGGCATACTTTGAGAAAACATCGAGCTCTAGGGGCATGCTTTGAGAAAACATCGACCTCTAGGGCATGCTTTGAGAAAACATCGACCTCTAGGGGCATGCTTTGAGAAAACATCGACCTCTAGGGGCATGCTTTGAGAAAACATCGACCTCTAGGGGCATACTTTGAGAAAACATCGACCTCTAGGGCATGCTTTGAGAAAACATCGACCTCTAGGGCATGCTTTGAGAAAACATCGACCTCTAGGGCATGCTTTGAGAAAACATCGACCTCTAGGGCATGCTTTGAGAAAACATCGACCTCTAGGGCATGCTTTGAGAAAACATCGACCTCTAGGGCATGCTTTGAGAAAACATCGACCTCTAGGGCATGCTTTGAGAAAACATCGACCTCTAGAGCATGCTTTGAGAAAACATCGACCTCTAGGGCATGCTTTGAGAAAACATCGACCTCTAGGGCATGCTTTGAGAAAACATCGACCTCTAGAGCATGCTTTGAGAAAACATCGACCTCTAGGGGCATGCTTTGAGAAAACATCGACCTCTAGGGGCATGCTTTGAGAAAACATCGACCTCTAGGGGCAAGCTTTGAGAAAACATCGAGCTCTAGGGGCATGCTTTGAGAAAACATCGAGCTCTAGGGGCATGCTTTGAGAAAACATCGACCTCTAGGGCATGCTTTGAGAAAACATCGACCTCTAGGGGCATACTTTGAGAAAACATCGACCTCTAGGGGCATACTTTGAGAAAACATCGACCTCTAGGGCATGCTTTGAGAAAACATCGAGCTCTAGGGGCATACTTTGAAAACATCGACCTCTAGGGCATGCTTTGAGAAACATCGAGCTCTAGGGCATCTTTGAGAAAACATCGACGTCTAGGGGCATGCTTTGAGAAAACATCGACCTCTAGGGGCATACTTTGAGAAAACATCGACCTCTAGGGCCATGCTTTGAGAAAACATCGACCTCTAGGGGCATGCTTTGAGAAAACATCGACCTCTAGGGCATGCTTTGAGAAAACATCGACCTCTAGGGCATGCTTTGAGAAAACATCGAGCTCTAGGGGCATACTTTGAGAAAACATCGAGCTCTAGGGGCATGCTTTGAGAAAACATCGACGTCTAGGGGCATACTTTGAGAAAACATCGACCTCTAGGGGCATACTTTGAGAAAACATCGAGCTCTAGGGGCATGCTTTGAGAAAACATCGACCTCTAGGGGCATGCTTTGAGAAAACATCGAGCTCTAGGGGCATACTTTGAGAAAACATCGAGCTCTAGGGGCATACTTTGAGAAAACATCGAGCTCTAGGGGCATGCTTTGAGAAAACATCGACGTCTAGGGGCATACTTTGAGAAAACATCGACCTCTAGGAGCATGCTTTGTGAAAACATCGAGCTCTAGGGGCATGCTTTGAGAAAACATCGAGCTCTAGGGGCATACTTTGAGAAAACATCGAGCTCTAGGGGCATACTTTGAGAAAACATCGAGCTCTAGGGCATGCTTTGAGAAAACATCGACCTCTAGAGCATGCTTTGTGAAAACATCGAGCTCTAGGGGCATACTTTGAGAAAACATCGACCTCTAGGGCATGCTTTGAGAAAACATCGAGCTCTAGGGGCATACTTTGAGAAAACATCGACCTCTAGGGGCATACTTTGAGAAAACATCGAGCTCTAGGGGCATACTTTGAGAAAACATCGAGCTCTAGGGGCATACTTTGAGAAAACATCGAGCTCTAGGGGCATACTTTGAGAAAACATCGAGCTCTAGGGGCATACTTTGAGAAAACATCGAGCTCTAGGGGCATGCTTTGAGAAAACATCGACGTCTAGGGGCATGCTTTGAGAAAACATCGACCTCTAGGGGCATGCTTTGAGAAAACATCGACCTCTAGAGCATGCTTTGTGAAAACATCGAGCTCTAGGGGCATGCTTTGAGAAAACATCGACGTCTAGGGGCATGCTTTGAGAAAACATCGAGCTCTAGGGGCATACTTTGAGAAAACATCGAGCTCTAGGGGCATACTTTGAGAAAATATCGACCTCTAGGGGCATGCTTTGAGAAAACATCGAGCTCTAGGGCATGCTTTGAGAAAACATCGACTTCTAGGGGCATGCTTTGAAAACATCGACTTCTAGGGCATGCTTTGAGAAACATCGACTTCTAGGGCATGCTTTGAGAAAACATCGACTTCTAGGGGCATGCTTTGAGAAAACATCGACCTCTAGGGCATGCTTTGAGAAAACATCGACCTCTAGGGGCATACTTTGAGAAAACATCGACCTCTAGGGCCATGCTTTGAGAAAACATCGACCTCTAGGGCATGCTTTGAGAAAACATCGACCTCTAGGGCATGCTTTGAGAAAACATCGACCTCTAGGGCATGCTTTGAGAAAACATCGAGCTCTAGGGGCATACTTTGGAAAAACATCGACCTCTAGGCATACTTTGAGAAAACATCGACCTCTAGAGCATGCTTTGTGAAAACATCGAGCTCTAGGGGCATGCTTTGAGAAAACATCGACCTCTAGGGCATGCTTTGAGAAAACATCGAGCTCTAGGGGCATACTTTGAGAAAACATCGAGCTCTAGGGGCATACTTTGAGAAAACATCGAGCTCTAGGGGCATGCTTTGAGAAAACATCGACCTCTAGAGCATGCTTTGTGAAAACATCGAGCTCTGAGGGCATACTTTGAGAAAACATCGACCTCTAGGGCATGCTTTGAGAAAACATCGAGCTCTAGGGGCATACTTTGAGAAAACATCGACCTCTAGGGGCATACTTTGAGAAAACATCGAGCTCTAGGGGCATACTTTGAGAAAACATCGAGCTCTAGGGGCATACTTTGAGAAAACATCGAGCTCTAGGGGCATACTTTGAGAAAACATCGAGCTCTAGGGGCATACTTTGAGAAAACATCGAGCTCTAGGGGCATGCTTTGAGAAAACATCGACGTCTAGGGGCATGCTTTGAGAAAACATCGACCTCTAGGGGCATGCTTTGAGAAAACATCGACCTCTAGAGCATGCTTTGTGAAAACATCGAGCTCTAGGGGCATGCTTTGAGAAAACATCGACCTCTAGGGCATGCTTTGAGAAAACATCGAGCTCTAGGGGCATACTTTGAGAAAACATCGAGCTCTAGGGGCATACTTTGAGAAAATATCGACCTCTAGGGGCATGCTTTGAGAAAACATCGAGCTCTAGGGCATGCTTTGAGAAACATCGACTTCTAGGGCATGCTTTGAGAAAACATCGACTTCTAGGGCATGCTTTGAGAAAACATCGACTTCAGGGCATGCTTTGAGAAAACATCGACTTCTAGGGGCATGCTTTGAGAAAACATCGACCTCTAGGGGCATGCTTTGAGAAAACATCGACCTCTAGGGGCATACTTTGAGAAAACATCGAGCTCTAGGGGCATACTTTGAGAAAACATCGAGCTCTAGGGGCATACTTTGAGAAAACATCGAGCTCTAGGGGCATACTTTGAGAAAACATCGAGCTCTAGGGGCATACTTTGAGAAAACATCGAGCTCTAGGGGCATACTTTGAGAAAACATCGAGCTCTAGGGGCATACTTTGAGAAAACATCGACCTCTAGGGCATGCTTTGAGAAAACATCGACCTCTAGGGCATGCTTTGAGAAAACATCGACCTCTAGGGCATGCTTTGAGAAAACATCGACCTCTAGGGGCATACTTTGAGAAAACATCGACCTCTAGGGGCATGCTTTGAGAAAACATCGACCTCTAGGGGCATGCTTTGAGAAAACATCGACCTCTAGGGGCATGCTTTGAGAAAACATCGACCTCTAGAGCATGCTTTGTGAAAACATCGAGCTCTAGGGGCATGCTTTGAGAAAACATCGACGTCTAGGGGCATGCTTTGAGAAAACATCGAGCTCTAGGGGCATACTTTGAGAAAACATCGAGCTCTAGGGGCATGCTTTGAGAAAACATCGACGTCTAGGGGCATGCTTTGAGAAAACATCGAGCTCTAGGGGCATGCTTTGAGAAAACATCGAGCTCTAGGGGCATACTTTGAGAAAACATCGACTTCTAGTGACTACTAAGTTATTAGAAGTCGCTTTACGAAAATAACAAGTTTGAAACGAAAAAATTGGCAAAAAACCGCATCGAACACTAGTGACCAAAAAGTCACTAAAAGTCTATTTGAGGGGGAAAGAAATGTGCAAAGACCTCTAAGTTGCTTGTAGCAGAAGAAGAAGAGGAGCTAGAGGACATCTGAGAGAAATGGCCCATAAAACCAGCCTCTAGTGACTACTAAGTCCAAAATAAATCCAACTGTTAAAGAACACCGGAATGTTAGCAAATATCCGTGTTATTTTTAATTGCTGGATTTTTTTTTTAATTTGAAAAAACAAAATTCGACATAAAGCAACTATTAGTTGAGGTGAACATTTTTTTGAAACGATGACCTCTAAATTGTTCAAGGTCATCTGAAAAAAGTGGCCCAAAAAAACGCCGGCACCTAGTGACTTACTAAGTCACTAGGTGCCGGTCAAAAAAAATTCAACATCAAAAGAACAACGGAATGCTAGCAATTTCTATTGTTCTTTTTAATGCCAGGAATTTTTATTTTATTTGAGAAAAAAAAAAATCGAAGTCCAGCGACTAACTAGAGGTCGATTTACGAAAAATTAATTGAAATGACCTTTAAATTTTTCAAGGTCATTTGAAAAAGTGACCAAAAGCCGGCCTCTAGTGACTACTAAGTCACTAGAGGCCATAAAATTCAACATCAAAAGAACAACGGAATGCTAGCAATTTCCATTGTTCTTTTTAATGCCAGGAATTTTTATTTTATTTGAGAAAAAAATGGACTCCTAATGACTTCAGTCACTAGAAGCCATTTTACGAACAAAAATCGTTTTTAAACGATGACCACCACTAGGAGGTAGTTCGAAGCAAAACGTAAATAAAATGCTGAATGATGCATTTTTTTCAATGTTGAAGCTCTTTGGCAATCATAAGTTGCCAATTTGTTGGCGAGAGAAAGGTAGTTGAACTCCCAAGTAGTACGATCCACTCAATACAAATATGAATATGAATGATTATGTAGGGTTTTAAATATCCTTCGTACTATATAAGTCTTGGCAAGTCACTGGTGTTTGAGTACATTAACCACTACGACACCATTCCTGTTCAATTTGTTGAGTAATCCACTACGGGAGAACTGTCTGTCTGGCGTGATATACTCCTGCGCAACTAAACAATCGGCTAGGGAGCAATCGTTCAAGCTGTGCAGGAATAATCACTAAGTCGTTGTTTAATGTCCAGCGTGACGCTCTTGCGCAACTTGACAATCGGCATCGCATGATACCTATCGTTCAAGCTGGTGCATGACCAATCACTATGTAGTTGTCCAAAGTTACCTTCCCGCCAACACGCCAGCGAATACATAGCGTTAATATATGCAGCACACGGACCTCCAAGAAAACGTTTCAATATTAGTCGTTTTTGTCACGTGTTTTTATTAATTTGTTTGCTAAGTGTCGTTATGTTCTGAGGCACACGGGGCTTCTATGAAGACTTTTCCTGCTTCTTTGTTTTCTGCGGTCATCAGTCCAGTATTTTCTGTCCAATCAATCAAGTGTTCTGCCTGCCGGCGTAGGCGATCATGTCTCTCCACAACTTTATCTCTCCTTGATGCAGCCTATCAGTTCTGACGTAGAACTTTGTCGAATTACGATGTTAGACAATTCAATGTACCCGTTGTAACCAAATGTTCTAATCCTTCTATTCGCATTACGTACTCGAAGAGCCGTGATTGTCTGATTCTTTTCTTTTTGTGAAGGTATGTTTTAAAACATCATTTGTTTTCTTCGCTGTCCATTGGATGTTCAGCATTATTGTGCAAAACATCTCAGGGGCTTACAGCGATCTTATTTTACTGCTTGTTCATTGTCCATGATTCACTGCCGTACATAATTATTGGTTCAATATAGCACTGGAGTACTGGTTTCCGCAGTGTCATTGGAATTCACGCATAGTAGGCTTTTATTTATATCAGGTACCCCATGATTCAGGCCCATCACAACTGCAAGGTAATGGTCTATGAAGTAGTCCAGTCCTTCCAAACTGTAAGGTATTGGTCTATGAAGTAGTCCAGTCCATCCAAACTGCAAGGTATTGGTCTGTGAGATAGCGATCCAGTCCACCCCAAACTTGGCTAAGGTCAAGGGTGGTCTGTGAGATAGTCCAGTCCATCCAAACTGCAAGGTATTGGTCTGTGAGATAGTCCAGTCCATCCAAACTGCAAGGTATTGGTCTGTGAGATAGTCCAGTCCTTCCAAACTGCAAGGTATGGTCTGTGAGAAAAAGTCAATCTGAATAGTCGTCCATCAAACTGCAAGGTATTTCTAGTAGTCCAGTCCATCAACCAGAGATAGTTCAGTCCATCCAAACTGCAAGGTATTGGTCTGTGAGATAGTCCAGTCCATCCAAACTGCAAGGTAATGGTCTGTGAGATAGTCCAGTCCTTCCAAACTGCAAGGTAATGGTCTGTGAGATAGTCCAGTCCATCCAAACTGCAAGGTAATGGTCTGTGAGATAGTCCAGTCCATCCAAACTGCAAGGGTTGAGATAGTCAGTCCATCAACTGTAGGTATGTCTAGATATCCAGTCCATCCAAACTGAGGTATGTCTTGAATATCAGTCATCAACTGTAAGGTGGTCTGTGAGATAGTCCAGTCCATCCAAACTGCAAGGTAATGGTCTGTGAGTAGTCAGTCCTTCAACTGCAAGGTAATGGTCTGTGAGATATCCAGTCCATCAACTGCAGTAATGGTTGAATAGTCCAGTCATCCAAACTGCAAGGTAATGGTCTGTGAGGTAGTCCAGTCCATCCAAACTGCAAAGTATTGGTCTGTGAGATAGTGCAGTCCATCCAAACTGCAAGTTAATGGCCTTATTCGAGTAGTTTGCAAAATATTTTTCCAGTGTGGCTCAGTAGCGATATTCCTCTATACTTTGTACAGTTCCTCTTGCTACCTTTCTTCTTCCAGATGGGAACTATTGTTGCATTTATCTAATCTTCTGGTGTTTCTTGTGTGATCCAGACTTGGTTGAATAGGCTGTGAAGCTAGCGTATTTCTTCCTCTTTAGTTGCTTTGATTAGGTCGGTCAGGATATTGTCAGGGTCTGGTGTTTTGTTAAATGGAGCCATACTTACATCATTTCTAATCTCTGATAGTGTTATTCTTGAGTCTACTTCTGAAGTTACGTTTACTGTGTGTTCTTGAGTGTTCAGTTGGTCCTCTTGTTGTAGGTTGAGAAATTCATTAAAGTATTGTCACCATCTGTTCATTATCATTTTTGGATCATTAAGAGCATGACCATTTTCATCATTAATAATTTCATTTGGGTCATATTGTTCTTGTCTTTTCCGTTTGACTTTAATATTCTTGTAGAACTTTCTTGTTGAATTGTTCTCAGTATTTTCTGAGTATGACCATTCCTGATTGGATCACAGAACCTTCCTCAAACTTACAAACAACAGAATTATCACTGCACGAAGAGTTGATAGAATTGTCAACAAATGAAGAGTTGAAATTTTAAAAATGGATATCAAGAATGTTGGCTAAAAAAGTCAAATTCCAATATTATATCCAGAATTATGGGCTGCAGCAAAGCAGTTTTTGTTTTGCATTCCCATCATCATATTTAGCCGAAAGAAGATTTAGCATGGTCACCAGTCTATTAACAAATAAAAGAAACAAATTATCAATAAAGGAAAGCGGCGATTATTGATGACAAAAATGATACCAAACATCGAAAAATTAGTAGCATCACATTAAGCTCAACTCTCTCACTGATAATGTTAGATTCCTTTTTTAATAACCTATATTTTTTTAATCGTACTGTGAGCAATACATCGATATTGATATTATCTTCTAATAAAATAAAATCATACTGTGAGCAATACATCGATATTGTATTATCTTCTAATAAAATAAAATCATACTGTGAGCAATACATCGATATTGATATTATCTTCTAATAAAATAAAATCATACTGTGAGCAATACATCGATATTGTATTATCTTCTAATAAAATAAAATCGTACTGTGAGCAATACATCGATATTGTATTATCTTCTAATAAAATAAAATCATACTGTGAGCAATACATCGATATTGGTATTATCTTCTTATCAAATAAAATCATACTGTGAGCAATACATCGATATTGATATTATCTTCTAATAAAATAAAATCATACTGTGAGCAATACATCGATATTGTATTATCTTCTAATAAAATAAAATCGTACTGTGAGCAATACATCGATATTGTATTATCTTCTAATAAAATAAAATCATACTGTGAGCAATACATCGATATTGGTATTATCTTCTTATCAAATAAAATCATACTGTGAGCAATACATCGATATTGATATTATCTTCTAATAAAATAAAATCATACTGTGAGCAATACATCGATATTGATATTATCTTCTAATAAAATAAAATCATACTGTGAGCAATACATCGATATTGGTATTATCTTCTTATCAAATAAAATCATACTGTGAGCAATACATCGATATTGATATTATCTTCTAATAAAATAAAATCATACTTGAAGCAATACATCGATATTGATATTATCTTCTAATAAAATAAAATCGTACTGTGAGCAATACATCGATATTGATATTATCTTCTAATAAAATAAAATCATACTGTGAGCAATACATCGATATTGATATTATCTTCTAATCAAATAAAATCATACTGTGAGCAATACATCGATATTGATATTATCTTCTAATAAAATAAAATCATACTGTGAGCAATACATCGATATTGATATTATCTTCTAATAAAATAAAATCATACTGTGAGCAATACATCGATATTGATATTATCTTCTAATAAAATAAAATCATACTGTGAGCAATACATCGATATTGTATTATCTTCTAATAAAATAAAATCATACTGTGAGCAATACATCGATATTGATATTATCTTCTTATCAAATAAAATCATACTGTGAGCAATACATCGATATTGGTATTATCTTCTTATCAAATAACTGAAAAATGTGTCCGTGTTTGTTAGTATATAGCATATACAATATAGTTACTGCGGTAATAATAACGGTGAATTCGATAACGATAATATCCGGTGTCTGTTCCGCCCGCTGACACTGACAGAGAGCTGTTTGACTTATTCCTAGTCATACCTAGTCTATATAAGTGTTTGTTGAGTCTGCAGTGTCCGGTACGTAGTAAAAACCCTCGACATTGGGAACGAAAGGCAACGACTTAACCAATTAGCCGTATAAATCGCCTGTGTGGTGTCCTAGCCCGCAAGGGAAGCAAAGAATAGTACCACTGCAACCTACAATGCATGAGAGGCGACTGATGTAGGCCCTAAGGATGCTACCCTAGAAAATAAAAAGCAGTGCAGAAATCGGATGTGCTGGCCTACTTGTAGGCGCATAACTGGCACAGCGTACAATCGCTCTTAGACTCAGATCACATAGAAATCACACAGAGTGGTTAACAAGTGGTCGATATGGAGTTGGAAGAAGAAGAAGCCAAGTGAATATTATTGATGATGATAACCATTTATTTCATCTATTTTATACCATTTATTTCATCTATTTTATACCATTTATTTCATCTATTTTATACCATTTATTTCATCTATTTGAAGTTCTAGCAGTAGGGTTGGGTGACACATGTGACTAGTGTACTGTATTTTAAGTTCTAGCAGTAGGGTTGGGTGACACATGTGACTAGCGTACTGTATTTGAAGTTCTAGCAGTAGGGTTGGGTGACACATGTGACTAGTGTACTGTATTTTAAGTTCTAGCAGTAGGGTTGGGTGACACATGTGACTAGCGTACTGTATTTGAAGTTCTAGCAGTAGGGTTGGGTGACACATGTGACTAGCGTACTGTATTTGAAGTTCTAGCAGTAGGGTTGGGTGACACATGTGACTAGCGTACTGTATTTGAAGTTCTAGCAGTAGGGTTGGGTGACACATGTGACTAGCGTACTGTATTTGAAGTTCTAGCAGTAGGGTTAGGTAACACATGTGACTAGTCTACTGTATTTGAAGTTCTAGCAGTAGGGTTAGGTAACACATGTGACTAGTCTACTGTATTTTAAGTTCTAGCAGTAGGGTTGGGTGACACATGTGACTAGTCTACTGTATTTGAAGTTCTAGCAGTAGGGTTGGGTGACACATGTGACTAGTCTACTGTATTTGAAGTTCTAGCAGTAGGGTTGGGTGACACATGTGACTAGTGTACTGTATTTTAAGTTCTAGCAGTAGGGTTGGGTGACACATGTGACTAGTCTACTGTATTTGAAGTTCTAGCAGTAGGGTTGGGTGACACATGTGACTAGTGTACTGTATTTGAAGTTCTAGCAGTAGGGTTGGGTGACACATGTGACTAGTCTACTGTATTTGAAGTTCTAGCAGTAGGGTTGGTGACACATGTGACTAGTCTACTGTTTTGAAGTTCTAGCAGTAGGTTGGGTGAACATGTGACTAGTCTACTGTATTTGAAGTTCTAGCAGTAGGGTTGGGTGACACATGTGACTAGTCTACTGTATTTGAAGTTCTAGCAGTAGGGTTGGGTGACACATGTGACTAGTCTACTGTATTTGATTCAAGTGAGAGGACGATTTGAATCAGTCATCGGCCTCATTCTCTCGTCCAAGACTATCTGAAATCAGTGACAAGTCAAGACAATTGAAGATAGTACTAGATGATGACTTCATTCTCTCGTCCAAAACTATCTGAAATCAGTGACAAGTCAAGACGACTGGAGATAGTACTAGATGAATGACCTCATTCTCTCGTCCAAGACTATCTGAAATCAGTGACAAGTCAAGACGACTGGAGATAGTACTAGATGGATGACTTCATTCTCTCGTCCAAGACTATCTGAAATCAGTGACAAGTCAAGACAATTGAAGATAGTACTAGATGATGACTTCATTATCTCGTCCAAGACTATCTGAAATCATTGACAAGTCGAGACGACTGATGATAGTACTAGATGGGTGACCTCACTTTCTCGTCCAGGACTATTTTACTACAGTACAAGTCAAGTTGTGAGCATCTGTAGCTTAAGCGGTAGTGAGATCGATGACGACCCAAGCGTACATGGTTCAAACCTGCGGTGGGCAAGTTTGGAAGCAAATTGGTTCCCTTGGATTTTTCGAAAGTAAAAATAGACCTCACCGTTCAGAAATCAATGACAAACTAATGAATGTATATGTGGTGCCTAGAAAATCAACAACTCATTTACTGTGGTTCGTGGCGACGTCATGTAAAAGATATACCACTATTTCGATTTTACAAGTCAAGACGAGACGATTAGAGATAGTACCGTTTGGGGGATCTCATTCTTTCGTGCTGGACTCTCTGACTTCATGGACGAGTTAAGTCGAGACGAAGGGAGATGGTAACAGTTGGTTGACCTTCTTCTCCTTCTTTGCGTTCGCTCTTTACGACCAATGTTAATCACTCTTTGTGATATGGTTGATCTTTGTCAAGAACGTGTATACGTTGCACATTGGTTTGGTAGGCCTCTAAACGTATAGACTTCTACACATTTAGGACACGTGCATCCGATTTCAGCCAAACCTCCTTAGGCGCCTCTTACGACATGCGTGGTGGGTAACAGTGGTTCTATTCTTTCCATCCCAAAATTTGGGCCCCGGTAACCACTCGGGCGACGGTTGACCTCACTCTCTCGTCTATGGCCATCTAACTGCAGGGGCGAGTTAAGTCGAGACGAATGGAGATGGTGGCAGATGAGTGACCTCATTCTCTTGTCTATGCCCATCTAACTCTAGTAACAAGATACATCGAGACGATTAAAGACATTAACAGATTCATAGCAACTTGTCATCAGTATAAAATAACATCCTTGTTCAGGCAGCCTAACCTGTTTTGAACACTCTAATTTTCTATGACATAATGACGTATGGATGTGAAGCATGGACATTTACTAAAACAGTGGAAAAACATATATGTGCTTTTGAATATAATTGTTATAGAAGAGTCATTCGTATATCATGGACAGAGAAGAGAACAACTAGATCTTCCTATCCTTGCATTCAGTTCATAAAGACAAAATTTCAGACATCCTTGTCTATCTCCTTAACTCTTCGTATTTATTGAATCTTCGTTATACCTACACACGTATACAAATTGGAACTCTGGTCTAGAATGTCGTTGCTGATGGCTCTACGTTACAAGCATACCCTTCGACATCTGTTGTGAGGCGAGGGGGTGGGGTGGGGCTGCTGTGCACATGTCCAGAGTACTTGACATCAGCTCAGTAACCAATACTCAATCTACGTATTTTTAAATCAAGTATATATGACTTCGGAAACGAGTCCAGTGCTATATTTAACCAATTCTTATGTATGGCAGCGAACCGTGGACAATGAACAAATAATAAGATCATTGGAAGCCACAGATATGTGGTTTTACAGAAAAAATACTGCAAATTTCATGAACCGCGAAGAAAACAAATGATGAGGTTTTTAAAACAGGTCTACACGCAAAACCACATCAAAAGAATAAGAATCAGACAATCAAGGTTCTCCGGACGAATAATGCTAAGAAAAGGTTTAGAACATTTGGTGACAACAGGTAAAATTTAGGAGGGATCGTGGAAGACAGAGGGAGAAGTTGGATGGTCTGACATCGTGGTTTGATAAAATATCGACGTCAGAACTGATTAACTGCACCAAGGAGAGAGAGTTAGGGGGAGACATGATCGCCTACTCCTTCAGGCATGGCACTTGCTTGATTGAATATATGTTGACAACCTAACTTCTTATCTTAAAAAAATAAACTCATAACAGATTAATTTTGTTCGAATCTATAAATTGATAAATGCAAGCAATAAAGCATTCATACGGTACACTATGATTGTTATTGGGTTTCCAGAAATAACCTTCGAACACTGAATACAATCGATTCAATGCATCAAGTGCATCTCAATAAGTGATTGGCAGCTGTCAGCTTGATAAAAGCTGGGGAGGGTACGCCTTAGCTTTGAGACTAATTATATCCGTTTCGCTTGAACGATCAGGATTTATTACGTCCTTGAACGCATGAGACGATTCAGATAAAAACAATCACCGGACACTCACTTCAGAGATCTTGCGTGCATTTTATACTCTTACTCAGCCCCGTGCCGTGCGGCCGCTTTAGGCGGTACTGTAAGGGCGACATAAGAGTGAAATCAAACTACAATTTGAACCGTTCAATAATTACAAATCTTTACTTTTCTATATTGATCTATGTTATTCTGAGATTGCTGTATACTGTTTATGATTTATCGCACGTCTTCGAAGTTCAATAAGCCAAACAAAACTTTGAAATCTGTCATTAATTTCTACTGAATCTACATTGGCTGCTACTCTAGACTACACATCCATAATTAACAAATTTGCTGAAGTTTAAGTTAGAAGGGTAAAACTGTAGTAGATTGTTGTAGTTGGTATCATTATTTTAAAGCAGTTTATATTTTCAAAATAAAAGGTATTCGTACATTTTATGCAGTTTAACAAAAAATCACAATCACAATCGATGGTTATTTTAAAGAAAACAACATTTTAAGACGCTGAATTGAAATAGATATTAATATAGATTTAGATATAGATTTAGATATAGATTTAGATATAGATTTAGATATAGATTTAGATATAGATTTAGATATAGATTTAGATATATATTTAGATATAGATTTAAATATAAATATAGACATAAATATAGATTTAGATATAGATTTAGATATAGATTTAGATATAGATTTAAATATAGATTTAAATATAAATATAGACATAAATATAGATTTAGATATAGATTTAGATATAGATTTAAATATAGATATAGATGTAGATTTAAGATGTAGATTTAGATGTAGATTTAGATGTAGATTTAGATGTAGATTTAGATGTAGATTTAGATGTAGATTTAGATGTAGATTTAGATGTAGATAAAGATGTAGATAAAGATGTAGATAAAGATGTAGATAAAGATGTAGATGTAGATAAAGATAACGATTTAGAAATAGATTTAGATATAGATTTAGATATAGATTTAGATATAGATTTAGATATAGATTTAGATATAGATTTAGATATATATTTAGATATAGATTTAGATATAGATTTAGATATAGATTTAGATATAGATTTAGATATAGATTTAGATATAGATTTAAATATAAATTTAAATATAATATGATATAAATATAGATTTAGATATAGATTTAAATATAGATATAGATGTAGATTTAAGATGTAGATTTAAGATGTAGATTTAAGATGTAGATTTAAGATGTAGATTTAAGATGTAGATTTAGATGTAGATTTAGATGTAGATTTAGATGTAGATTTAGATGAGATTTAGATGTAGATAAAGATTTAGATGTAGATAAAGATTTAGATGTAGATAAAGATTTAGATGTAGATATAGATTAGATGTAGATATAGATTTAAAATGTAGATATAGATTTAGATGTAGATAAGATTGATAAGATTTAATTAGATATAGATTTAGATTAGATTTAGATTTAGATTTAGATTTAGATATAGATTTAGATTTAGATATAGATTTAGATTTAGATATAGACTTAGATATAGATTTAGATATAGATTTAGATATAGATTTACATTTAGATATAGATTTACATTTAGATTAGATATAGATATAGATTTACATTTAGATTAAATTAGATATAGATTTACATTAGATTAGATATAGATATAGATTTAGATATAGATAGAATCTATATTATGGGGTTCCTAGTGGGATATTATTGAATACACATTATATAACGCTTGTCCTGGTTATCGACACGCGATTGTGGTGTGGCTTGGATTTTGTTTGTACTCGCTATTTACTAACTTATTTATGTCCTCTCCCTATGGAGCACATGGCATCAACAGTTGTCCTCCAATTTTCCCGGCTTTTGTCCGTTTTCTTCATGGTTTCCTGCGATAGTCCAGCATCCTTCAGTTCCCCAATAAGACTTAGTCTCTATGTCTGTCTAGGACATCACCGTTTCCCTTTCCCTTGCGGTTTCCACTCAAATGCTTATTTGTACATTAGATATACTTTAAAAACCTACATTTTCTAAGATTGGAATATTTATCACTGATTAATATGCTCGTTATCTTCTTCTTTAAACCTTTCCTATTGACCTCTTGTGAAACCACTCTTTGTGATTGGTATATTATCTGAGCCTCAGAACGATTGTACGTTCTGCCAGTTATGCGCCTACAAGTAGGCCAATAATCCGATTTCTGCGACGCTTTTTATTTACTATGGTAGCTTCCATAGGCTCTATCTCAATCGTTTCTGACGACATGCCTTGTAGGTCGCAGTGTTACTATTCTTTGCTCCTCTTGAGCGCCCCGGCAATACACGGGCGGCTTATTGTCTTAGCACGCGACTAGTCGCTTATCCTCGACCAGATATGATATGAGCAAAATTATTCGTACGAGACAATTTATCAACAAATTTCAACAAACAATCGTGTTAAAACAAATACAAATTATTTGTTTTATTTTACTCATTAACTTCTGCCAACTTCGTTGATCATCATCTCCGTTACACCTGTGAAAGAAGGTTACGACAACACCTGGAAGAAGTTCTAATATTTCTTTGAACCAGAAAATTTACCTAAAGTTTTCTCACACCTTCACTGACGGAGAGATTAAACGGTGTACAGGTAGAGATTGTGCCTATTTTAGTTCTACAGAGAAACGTGTACAGGTAGAATTTACTATTTAGTTCTACAGAGAACGTGTACAGGAAGATTATGCTATTTTAGTTCTACAAGAAAGGCACAGGTAAATTATATTTATTCACAGATGAAACTGAACAATAACAGCTTGTTACATAGCATGAATGATGATGCAAATAGAAACACAAATATATGTTATACATGTATATTAACTAGAACACAAACATATGTTATACAAGTATGTTAACTAGAAACACAAACATATGTTATACAAGTATGTTAACTAGAAACACAAACATATGTTATACATGTATGTTAACTAGACACAAACATATGTTATACATGTATGTTAACTAGACACAAACATATGTTATACAAGTATGTTAACTAGAAACACAAACATATGTTATACAAGTATGTTAACTAGAAACACAAACATATGTTATACAAGTATGTTAACTAGAAACACAAACATATGTTATACATGATATATGTCAACTAGACACAAACATATGTTATACAAGTATGTTAACTAGAAACACAAACATATGTTATACAAGTATGTTAACTAGAAACACAAACATATGTTATACAGGTATGTTAACTCGAAACACAAACATATGTTATACATGTATGTTAACTAGACACAAACATATGTTATACAAGTATGTTAACTAGAAACACAAACATATGTTATACATGTATGTTAAATAGAAACACAAACATATGTTATACAAGTATGTTAACTAGAAACACAAACATATGTTATACATGTATGTTAACTAGAAACACAAACATATGTTATACATGTATGTTAACTAGAAACACAAACATATGTTATACAAGTATGTTAAATAGAAACACAAACATATGTTATACAAGTATGTTAACTAGAAACACAAACATATGTTATACAAGTATGTTAACTAGAAACACAAACATATGTTATACATGTATGTTAACAGACACAAACATATGTTATACATGTATGTTAACTAGACACAAACATATGTTATACAAGTATGTTAACTAGAAACACAAACATATGTTATACATGTATGTTAACTAGACACAAACATATGTTATACAAGTATGTCAAATCTCAGGTAACACAAACATATGTTATACAAGTATGTCAAATCTCAGGTAACACAAACATATGTTATACAAGTATGTCAAATCTCAGGTAACACAAACATATGTGATACAAGTATGTCAAATCTCAGGTAACACAAACATATAAGGGGCGGGTTCTCTGTGGCTAAGTGGTTAAATCGTTTACTTAAGTTCTGAAGGTCGTGGGGTTGAATCCAAACAGCGCCGTTATGTTCGGGTGGTTTTTTTCTTCATGAAATTCCTATAATACTTGACAGAGCTACAGAGATTGAGAGAGACCGGTGTACTTTGTGTAATACGTTTTTTTTCAGATCCAGAAGCACTTGAGCTTTCAGCTCTTCGACTCGGTGCCATGGACATCGTAACCCTTCGATTCGGTGCCACGAACATCGTAAATCTGGAGAACCTGGGGCTTTCCTGCCAGCCCGCAGAATTGAACCGCACTCACAGGGGCTTGTCACCCGTCGTCCAACGGGCTACGAACACGTTGGACAGGCAGGCAATCACTATCCCCTAAGCCACAGACGCACTTGCAACTTTTCTAGGTATTATTATGTTCAGTAGTTTGCCATTGCTTTCTGAACGGGTGGTGCCATCGTCCTTTTGTAAAAATCCACGCGAAACAACTTGCAACTAAGTATCCAGTTACTCTCCTTAATTAAAAAGGAAATTCAAACATGTCTATCCCTGAACTCGTACATTGTGAACCAGACTCTAGCTAGCAGTGTCAGATATATGATTTGATATTGTGTAGGTGGTAGGAGTAAAATTATTAAAAGTAAAATGGAGTGATTTCGTTTCTAACAACACAGTGAGAGATAGAACACACCAACAACCCGTATCAAATATTATAAGGAAATGAAGGTGGAAATATTTAGGTCATGTTCTTAGATCAGACGAAAAGTGACTAAATCGACAAGTCCTTATGTGGTCACCAGTTGGGAAAAGAAAACGTGGAAGACCAAAGACCACTCTTCGAAGAACCATCCAACAAGAAAGTAAACTATTGGGATGTAAAACCATACAAGATCTCCAACTGCTAGCAAAGAACCGTATCACATGGAGATCTAAAACCTCTGCCCTATGTGCCGCCTTTGGCACGAAAGGAACAAACTAAACTAAGGTGGTAGGAGACGAAACATATAGATATGATACAAAAGATAACTTCTTCTTGTGTCGTCACACTGCTACCGGGTTGTTGCCCAGTGTCGTGGTTTTCTGTTTTCTCTTGTAAGTTCTAGTGGCTTGGGTGATTGTTATTTTTGCTCTTTGACAGGATTCTGCCATACTATCTAACAATCTTTTTCATGGTCTACCTCTCGCCTTCTTCCCTGGTGTTCTGTCGTAGAAGACTCTGTATACTCTGGAGTTTGGATGCATTCTTATTAAGTGGCCAAACCACTTCATTCTTTGTTTCTCATTGTCTTCAAGAGTAACTTCAAATTAGTTTAAGCAAGTATCTTAGAAGCATTATTATGTCCCAAAATCAGCTGTCCAGTGTTTGTAATATTATGTACGAAAGTCATATCAGTTATCAGTTATCAGTTATCAGTTATCAGTTATCAGTTATCAGTTATCAGTTATCAGTTATAGGTACTATCATCATATCACTCCGGACATGTCCATTGGTGCTCCGATCTCCACCTCAGCAAATCCAGCAGCGTCCAACGACCCAACACGCCAGTTCGATGTTGATTAATCAACCTCTTTGCATATTTAGTATGTCGTTCTTTTCGGACTGCACCAATATTGACATCCATCTCTCTCAATCTGGTCAGTGAGTGGGATTCACAGTCCTGAAACGCCTCTGTTTGGAAGTCATATATCCCCATTTTGTTGTATTATTATTATAACTTGTGAAGCATCGGTGGCGTATGTGGCTTAGAGGATAGTGACTCGGTCTATTAACCACGACGTTCTGAGTTCGAATCAAGTTGTTGACAGTTTGGTTGCAAATTGTTTCGCATGAATTTTACTAAAAGGACGATGGCACCACCCGTTCAAAAAGCAATCGCAAACTACTGAACATAATATTGCTTAGAAAAATCACAAACAGTGTTACAAAAGCTGGGGTTGATTCGCAAAGTCATGTAAATGATATGCAATTAACTTTTTTTTGTGAAGCATGAGTTACTGAAAAAAACATCCTACTTCGGTTCGATTACAGAAAGTCCACACTAGATACATATCGCTATTACGTCCTACTATGTTTTTGTCTCTGTATGAACATAGTAATCATTATTTGCTTTTTTGATGTGCATTTGTGAGAGTACGGAAAACTCGATAAAGAAATTTAGGCAATGTGTCAAAAAGCAAATCAGCTACCAGCTGGCACCATTACTACAACACCCAAAGATCAAGATGGAAGTGAAAAGACATATGATAAAAGTATTTTCCTACCAACACTTTGTTACCAGTGTCAAACGTGGTCTCTTACAGCAACACACCACAGAAAGCTCATCACGTGGGAAATGAAATGCTTGAGGAAGACAGTGGGTGTCACCAGCAAAGATAGACTACGAAATGAGGACATCAGAAGCAGAGTGGGCATAACTTCATGCACCGAATATATCGGAAGACAACAAATGCAGTGGTTTGGACATTTAATGAGAATGAAATACAACCAACCACCAATAACAGCATACAATAAAAAGCGATCGGGTACTAGAGCTAAGGGAAGACCAAGAAAGATGGATAGACAATATCAAGACCACACTACATAAACACGGATATAACACAACAAGGGTGACTCATCTGGCCCTAGAACGCAAATTAAAGCTCCTATCCCTAGGCTTAACGCAAGAGTGGACAACCAACTCCATCTTCCACCTGGGAATAGACAATATATAGCTAGATTTATGAGATGATAGTCTCCTGAAGCGATGATCACGTTTTTAATCTAAGAATGTGTCTTATTTTGGTTATATCAGGGCATGTTGATCACCAAACCAAATCAATAACAAAATAACTCACTAAAGTAGTGGTTCTCAACCTAGAAGACGTACCTTCCCAAGGGGACATGAGACAGTATCAGAAGATTTTTATGAAACGTTATTACAATTTAGTGGATTCTGTATTTTTCTATGTTTTATATTTTTGTATATGTTTGTTTATGATTTTGCGACACAAGCAAAGGAACAAAAGTAGCTTTCAAATAAGGTGTTACAGAAAAGTTCTTAGAGCATCCTGGACAGAGAAGAGAAAAAACAAAGACATCTTACAAGACCTGCATATCAAGGAGCATTGGCTCATAAATAACATCATGTCACGGAAGATGAAATATTTTGGCAAAGTTAAACGTCACAGTGGTTTGGAGAGAACGGTAATGGAAGGCATGGTTTCTGGAGTACGAGGGAAGGGACGACCAGTACGAGGGTGGCAGAAGGACATTAAAGGAACACAGAAGGAAGAATTATTTTCATGCGGGTTGTGATGAAAGTGAGATTCCACAAAATCGTGCTACGTGTGACGTGCTACGTGTGACGTGCTACTACGCGACAAGTTTTTATAATATCTTAATTTTCCAGTTTATACACATTTTTTCATTAAAACTGCAAGTTGTTTTTTTTTTTACAAAATAATCAAGAACAATATTGACTTGTTCTTGTCAAATAATTAGTTTTGTTATTATTGACATTTCTCACTGCCAATGTTATTATGTTTAGAGAGCAGTTCTGTTACAACGCTCTGAGTGTGAAACATTATTTATGTTCGCTGGCCTTTTGGAAATTACATTTAATTCGGCGTTTAAATGAGGGAAGGGGAGCAGGAGGGACTGTGGGTATTGCTTCATCTTCAAGGGAGGCGCTAGCTGAAAAATAGTTGCGAACCGCTGCCATAAGACGAATCCAAGTGTAAGTGTGTGATTTCAATGATCTGGTCACTAAATTAATTATCTGTCCACATCGGAAGTACATTTATCACGTGACGCTCTCGTTGAAAAACGAGACAACAAATTGATCATGTCCCTGTGGACTAGCTTATTACAAGATCTGAGGTTGAAAAAAGAGGAAACTTTCCAATCATTACCTTCTTCAGGGAACCGAAAAATCAATTTGATGTTGTTTTTTCAAGGCAAAACAGAATGAACAAAACACTTCTTACAAATAACATTTTTAAAAAAGTAAAGGAACCCTTTCATACCTCGTGGTATATAGGGCAATACAGTGTTAGGTCCCGTATTTTCATTGACCGTCGGCACACAATGGGTGATGTGGTCAGCATCACACCGGCCACCTTTACTTTCCCAGAGCATGTCTGGTACCCAGTTGAGGCTGGGTCGACCTGAAAAATTACACGTGCACTGCGGAAGTTGAACCCAGACCACCAGCCTTGAGAAGCGAGTTCACTAACAACTACGCTACCACGGCTCTCTACATCTATACTAACAACATCTTAACAATATATTTATTTACTAAAGTAATTCGTGATAAACAAGAATAATAATAATAATAATTCCTCTTGTACCGTTATACGTTACAAAGGGCCTGCAAGCAATATCTCTATACCGCTCTATCCTGGACAACTCGCTCAATCTCCTCCATGGAAATGAGACCGATATTTCTTGCCTCTCTCAGCAAAGTTCGTTTCAGGGTCTCCTTAGGTTGTCCTCTATATTCAATTACCGCCCGTATGGTACCGGGGCCCGCAATGGAAGCAAAGAATAGTACCACTGCAACCTACAACGCATGTCGTAAGAGGCGACTGATGTATGCCCTGGGAAGCTACCCTAGTAAATAAAAAGCAGCGCAGAAATCGGATGTGTTGGCCTACTTGTAGGCGCATAACTGGCACAATGTACAATCGCTCTTAGGCTCAGAGCACATACAAATCGCACAGAGTTGTTGACAAATGGTCGATGCGGGTCGTTCAAAGAAGAAGAAGTAACATATACAATTACTGCATTCAAAAACTCTGACATGTGTACACAATGTCAATAGTGATAGAGACTGCAGTAAAACTATGTAGAATGGCAAAACACGTGTACATAATGTCAATATTGATAGAGACTGTAGTAAAACTATGTAGAATGGCGAAACATGTGTACACAATGTCAATATTGATAGAGACTGCAGTAAAACTATATAGAATGGCGAAACATGTGTACACAATGTCAATATTGATAGAGACTGCAGTCAAACTATATAGAATGGCGAAACATGTGTACACAATGTCAATAGTGATAGAGACTGCAGTAAAACTATATAGAATGGCGAAACACGTGTACACAAATATAAGTACACAATGTAGAGAATACAACAAAACATAAACTAGAATTACAGAATTTTGTTCCCAACTTTTAGACAAAGCTGTGAAGTCGATACTTTCCGGACGCCGTACATCCTTCTCTAGCAAGATGACGTCCAAGTGGCACACCTATCCGTCCCACAGTTCTAGCAAGATGACATCCAAGTGGCACACCTATCCGTCCCACAGTTCTAGCAAGATGACGTCCAAGTGGCACACCTATCCGTCCCACAGTTCTAGCAAGATGACGTCCAAGTGGCACACCTATCCGTCCCACAGTTCTAGCAAGATGACGTCCAAGTGGCACACCTATCCGTCCCACAGTTCTAGCAAGATGACGCCCAGTGGCACACCTATCCGTCCACAGTTCTAGCAAGATGACGTCAGTGCAACCTATCCGTCCACAGTTCTAGCAAGATGACGTCCAAGTGGACACCTATCCGTCCACAGTTCTAGCAAGATGACGTCCAAGTGGCACACCTATCCGTCCCACAGTTCTAGCAAGATGACATCCAAGTGGCACACCTATCCGTCCCACAGTTCTAGCAAGATGACGTCCAAGTGGCACACCTATCCGTCCCAGTTCTAGGGCAAGATGACGTCCAAGTGGCACACCTATCCGTCCCACAGTTCTAGCAAGATGACGTCCAAGTGGCACACCTATCCGTCCCACAGTTCTAGCAAGATGACGTCCAAGTGGCACACCTATCCGTCCCACAGTTCTAGCAAGATGACGTCCAAGTGGCACACCTATCCGTCCCACAGTTCTAGCAAGATGACGTCCAAGTGGCACACCTATCCGTCCCACAGTTCTAGCAAGATGACATCCAAGTGGCACACCTATCCGTCCCACAGTTCTAGGGCAAGCTACCATAGTAAGTAAAATGCTGGCACTAAATCGGATGTGCTGGCCCAGTCACCAAAGGCGCATAACTTGGCACAACGTATAATCGCTCTTAGGCTCAGATCACATACAAACCACACAGAGTGGTTTAATAAATGGTCGATATGGAGCGTTCACAGTAGAAGAAGAAGACTAAGCTGTGAGATTATAAAGTACGAGTTACATAATTGTTTATCGGTTACTGAACCGACGTTATTGCACGACCAATAGATGTCCAGTCTTCCACAAAGAGTAGCTACATAAAGGAACCCATTTTTATTTCATGAAGTATATTAGGAAAATCGATGTTCATCATCATCAAGTAGCTTGTCCCTTCCGGAACTTACCTCCCATGACAGCAGTCCTGAAAAACTCTCTGTTCTGTGCAAGTTGACCGGCGTCAGCAGCAGTTATTCTCAGATCGTCACTGACATCTTGCATCCATCGTCTTCTAGGTCTCCCACCCATTCTTCTTCCAAGCACCATTCCCTCAAAAATTATATTCTCTAGGCACTCATGTCTTCTGATGTGTCCGAAATATTTAATTTTCCTTGATTGTATGCTTTTAATAGCCAACTCTCTTTAATAGTAAGCTGTTGCAGAACAGAAGCATTTATTCTTTTCTAAGTATTCTTCTGTAGCACTTGCATTGGAGGGCATTAATGATTTTTCTCCGATAAATTGATGTTGGGACCGTATTTTTCTTCAATATTCTGTACACGATGTTTGATGTGGTCACCCTCCGCCGGTCACTTTTGCTTACCAGGGTTTCTCTGTTACCCAATTGAAACTGGGTCGATCTGAGAGTCATTACTGTCAGAAAAAAATTTCACTCACATTGTGGAATTGAACGACGGACCATGTGGCTGTGAAGCAAATACCCTAACCACGAGTTTGTCGCGGCTATCAGGGGATTTTGTAATGCAAAGAAATTATGGTCGCCTATCCAAAGCTGTCGCCACGAATATACCGGTCACATACTTCATTTCTCCCTAATAGAATGAAGAGAAGTGTTAACTTTATCAAGGTGTTAAAGACAGGATGTTTCCATCGTGAAACACATTCATGTTTAAACATACGCTCACTCGTTCTCCATTACTACAGGGAGTTCAAGATAAAAGTAGCCCGATTGGCAAATCAAAAGTTGCCAGTTACGCATTGAGTTTTGTCTATTTACTATTTAAACCGGTTCTTACTAGCTCGTCTTTTCGTCACATTTGTTCATCGCCCTACCCGCGACATAAGTACACGTCATCACCAAAAGACTCTCTCACTTGACCTATACTACGTCATAATTGAACCTTCTCATTTTAATAAATATATGCCAGATTGGTTTCTTGACAGGTTACTTTTATCTTGAACACCCTGTAGAAGAAATAACTCTCACGTTTAGGATCACTTACTACTAGCAGGAATTTTATAATATGGACCTTTATTGCAGGTTAGGGTTAAGGTTATAACTCAAAATTGTGAGAACCGCAAAGCTCTGATTGATTGATTGATTCAATGATTGATATGACCATCAGCATTGCAATTCGATGAATAGCCATGCGTGCTCCGATCTCTTTCTTAAACAGCAAGCTCTCAGAGGCAGTGCGCGAACACTGTAGCTCCTGCAAGCAACCCTAATGTAATTGTGAGAATGATAAAAATACGAATTAATTTTATTTTAATCGTTATTACCAATTTATTCCAGGGCAGCGAGTCTCCAGTCCATTCTTATCGATTTTCACCCAAAATTAATGTTCTTTTAAGTATTCAGTGTGAACACAGGATCAGCGTTTTAACTTCCATCTCCGATAAGACTAGGAATTCCCTCCATTTACATTGAGATTACAGATCAAAAGAAACAAATCTGATCTCACAACGAGAAATTAGGTCAATTACCTGGAAATGAAATTTTCTAATACCTTATCCTCTTTTACCTGAGTCTTTAGAACCAAAGAAAATTCAAATTGAATAAAATGGAGAATATAAGTTCAAATAATAAAATGTTATGGAGTTATTGTATGACTGTATATGTTTGCACTGGGTGTTACCGTATATTGGCCTGGTCCCTCTCCGCAGAAGTTCTGCCGTCCAAGAAGTCTAAATTTCTTGCCTTTCTGTTGTATCATTTGCTTCACAACGGCTTTTTGGTTGAAACGTCACTGTATATTGTTTTTTGTACTTTCTAACACTAAAGTACTTTATTTTTACATGTTTTGTCATTGCTTTTACTGTGTCTTCCCTTAAATCGAAATGTGGAGTATAAATTCACAGTGAAGAAATGTGGAATATAAGTTCACAGTGAAGAAATGAAGAATATATGTTCACAGTGAAGAAATGAGGAATATAAGTTCACAGTGATGAAATGTGGAATATATGTTCACAGTGAAGAAATGTGGAATATAAGTTCACAGTGAAGAAATGTGGAATATAAGTTCACAGAGAAGAAATGTGGAATATAAGTTCACAGTGAAGAAATGAAGAATATATGTTCACAGTGAAGAAATGAGGAATATAAGTTCACAGTGAAGAAATGTGGAATATAAGTTCACAGTGAAGAAATGTGGAATATAAGTTCACAGTGAAGAAATGTGGAATATAAGTTCACAGTGAAGAAATGAAGAATATAAGTTCACAGTGAAGAAATGAGGAATATAAGTTCACAGTGATGAAATGTGGAATATATGTTCACAGTGAAGAAATGTGGAATATAAGTTCACAGTGAAGAAATGTGGAATATAAGTTCACAGAGAAGAAATGTGGAATATAAGTTCACAGTGAAGAAATGAAGAATATATGTTCACAGTGAAGAAATGAGGAATATAAGTTCACAGTGATGAAATGTGGAATATAAGTTCACAGTGAAGAAATGTGGAATATAAGTTCACAGTGAAGAAATGAGGAATATATGTTCACAGTGAAGAAATGTGGAATATAAGTTCACAGTGAAGAAATGTGGAATATAAGTTCACAGTGAAGAAATGAAGAATATATGTTCACAGTGAAGAAATGAGGAATATAAGTTCACAGTGATGAAATGTGGAATATAAGTTCACAGTGATGAAATGTGGAATATAAGTTCACAGTGAAGAAATGTGGAATATAAGTTCACAGTGAAGAAATGAGGAATATATGTTCACAGTGAAGAAATGTATAATATAAGTTCACAGTGAAGAAATGAGGAATATAAGTTCACAGTGAAGAAATGTGGAATATACGTTCACAGTGAAGAAATGAGGAATATAAGTTCACAGTGAAGAAATGAAGAATATAAGTTCACAGTGAAGAAATGAAGAATATATGTTCACAGTGAAGAAATGAAGAATATATGTTCACAGTGAAGAAATGAATAATATAAGTTCACAGTGAAGAAATGAGGAATATAAGTTCACATTGAAGAAATGAATAATAGAAGTTGACAGTGAAGAAATGAAGAATATAAGTTGACAGTGAAGAAATGAAAAATATAAGTTCACAGTGAATAAATGAGGAATATAAGTTGACAGTGAAGAAATGGGGTATATATGTTAATAGAAAATAAAACTTCAATGTTAAGAACGAAAGTAGAAGTTTCAAAATAAAATATGAATAACAAATATTTCAATGGTTTATGAAGTGCAACAGAAACAACGAAATTTTCATTATAAGTTATAGCGTAAAGTTAAACAAAGAACTATTCCGGTATGCTGTTGGGGCGCAATATACTCATATCGCCCGCCTGTCCAGCGTGTTCGTAGCACGTTGTACGACGGGTGACAAGCCCTGACGAGTGACACGAATGCGGTTCAATTCCGCGGGCTGGCAGAAAAGTCAAAGATTCTCCAGATTTACGTTGTTCGTAGCACCGAACCGAAGGGTTATGATGTCCATTGCACCGAGCCGAAGAGCTGAAAGGCTCAAGTGCTTCTGGATCGGAAAAAATAACAAATAAATACACTCATATTCTCTACCAGTCACACAGATAACAAAGAGTGATTCGCTTTGTGATAACAACGAGCATAAATAATCAAACAGCAATTGATACTTTCTTGTATTTCTCTTATAGCCCGTGTTTGATGTTATCTCAATGTGACGAACAAATATTCTTCTTCTTCTTCAGCGATCTCTGGTCATGCGCTTAATTTACTTGGACCACAACTGGCAGACAGCTTCAGGTCTGTCAGGTTTCCCCAAAGCTTAGTTTTCAGGTCGACTGGGTGTGGCCACATGTTGCTTCTCAGCTCACACAGAAGAGGACAGTCTTGCAGGATATGCTCTGGTGTCTGTTCTGCCTGCTGACACTGGCAGAGAGCTGTTTGACTTATTCCTAGTCTGTATAAGTGTTTGTTGAGTCTGCAGTGTCCGGTGCGTAGTCGAAATATAATGACCTGGTCTGTTCTGCTTAGGTCTTTGAGGGAGTCTTTTCCATAATCATATCCAGTGTTTGTCTTCCAGTCTACTGCAGATTTTCTCTGTATGAGGGTTTTGACCTCTTGAAAAGACAAGGGTTGGTAAATTTGCTCTTTGGCACTGCCCTCCTTAGCTAAGACATCAGCACTCTCATTGCCTGCAATGCCACAGTGAGATGGAATCCACTGCAAGTGAATTTCTGCCTTTTCTGAAAGCTGAGCAAGTTCTCTTTGTAGTTTTTGTACTGTGCTGTCAGTGGATTTAGCCTCCAGGGCTTGTATAGCTGACAATGAGTCTGTAAGAAATACCATCTTGCTTGCAGCTGCTTGCAGCTTATTCATGTGCTGTGCTGCCATCAGAAGGGCTATGAGTTCTGCTTTGTAGTTGGAACATATTCTTCCAGTAGGAGCCGCTAGAGACACAGTGGTAGCATCTGGGTGCCTAATGTACACTTCTGCTCCACCATTCATGGTTGCCTCCATTGCCGATCCATCTGTGTAAATTCTTATCCAGCTGTCTTCTGGAAACATGTAATGGAGATGTTCCATTGTAATTGCTTTTTCACTAGATTAGGCTCGGCATCTTTGCTTAATAATTTAGGGATGGGGGTTGAGAAGTTTAGTGGTACTGAGTCTGGTTCCCAGTGATCAAAAAGCAATTCTTCAGGTATGGAATTATGATTTAGTAATTCCAAGTATGACTTTCCTATTTCTTTTGCTTTGTGGTTTAGACTTGTGCGCTTTAGTCTGTTCTTTGTTCTAGCCGCCATTTTTTCTTGCAGTGGATGGTGAGGCATTCTTTTGATCCTTTCAGTCTGTAGAATCACTTTTCTCCTTCTTCTGTCTTCCAAGGGCTGGATGTTGGCTGCCTTTTCCATTTCTACAATTGGTGTAGATTTCATGGCTCCTAAAATAGTACGCAGACACCTGTTTTGTGTTTTTTCCACTATCGATTTGTTTGAATGGGCTGCTGATATCCATGTCAATGATGCATATTCGAGGGTCGGTCTAACTGCACCAGTGTACACCTGACTCAGGATTCGAATATCAGCTCCCAGGTAGTTCCAGCCAGCTTCCGCATCACACTTTGTTTCCTCATAGCCTTTCTGTTTGTTTCCATTATGTGATGTTTCCATGTCAGACGACTGTCAAGCTTAACTCCCAAAAAGGTTGGAGTATGGGAACGGGAACGATATCATCGTTAAATTTCAGTCTGAAGTGTTCTTCCTTTGTTGACAATGAGAAAAGCGTTGCTATAGTTTTGCTCCGGTTTATTTCTAGACCCCATTTACTTGCCCACATTATGACACTGTTCAGGCTGGCCTGGAGTTTAAAGATGGCAGGACCCAGAAACTCGGAAGTGTACCACACAGCTAGATCATCAGCATGGAGAGAGTGTGATACATGTCTGGGCAGAGTTTGTGGCAGATCATTAATATATACCAGGAAAAGCAATGGGGACAGTACGCTGCCCTGTGGGACTCCTGCTCTTAATTTGAATCGGGGACTGTGCACTCCATCCAATTTTACAGATGCTTGTCTATGGGTAAGAAAGTCTTTTATCCAATAGTTCATTCTACCCCGTTTTCCACTGCGTAAGAGCTTGAGTAGCAAACCATCTTTCCAGACTTTGTCGAAGGCCTTAGACATGTCGAAGAACACTGTGAGGTTTTCTTCTTTCTTGGAAGCCATTTTCTATGTCCTGTGCGAGGTATGCCACTTGGTCATCAGTGCTTCTATGCTGCCTGTAGCCTGTCTGGGCTGGATCCAGTTTATGGTTGGATTCTAAAACCACTGGAGTCTAGTGGTTATCACTCTCTCCAGCAGTTTTGCAGTGCAACGACCACAAGCCGCCATTGCAATCAATCAATCTAGATTTTTTTTTTTTTTTAAATCTAGATTGATTGATTGATTGATTGATTGATTGATTGATTGATTGCAGTGGCGGCTTGTGGTCGTTTTTCTTTGTGGGGCCAGACACAAATTTTCGGGAAAATCATGGGTTTTGGAGTATTTACTATTATTTGTCTATTTCGGGAAGTTATCCCCTTTCGATTTTTGGTGGGACCGGGCCCCACTGGCCCTTGATAACGAGCCGCCCCTGATTGATTGATTGATGGGACCGTCATTATTGCACTTCGGTGAGTAACCATGTTTGCTTCGATCTCTTTGTTACACGTGAAGATCTCAGCTGCAGTGCACGAACTCCGCAGCACCGGCGAAGGTCCCAGATGTAATTTTGAAGATGGTGAAGATATGTTTGTAGGAATTTTACTTTTAATCTTTTCTAATGAATTTTGCCCGGGCAGCAGCTTTCCAGTCTGCTCTTTTCGATTTTGAACTGTCAATTGTTCTTTTACGTACTCAAATTGAACACGGGACCTCCGATTTATCTTCCGTCTTTGATAGGACTAGGAACTCGATTTCACCTACACTGAGATGGAAAAAGATCCAGATGGCTTCACGAGGGAGCGAACCTGGTACCTCTGGGACAAGAGATGAACACATAACCTCTATGCTACAGAGACCCACAAAAGAATCTAAAAGTGAATGATTGACTTAATTGTACCGGGATTTCCCATATGCTTCCGTCCCTGACTGCAGAAATAACACCAGATCTGCTGAGAGTGTCCCTGACTGCAGAAATAATACCAGATATGCTGAGAGTGTCCCTGACTGCAGAAATAACAGCAGATCTGCTGAGAGTGTCCCTGACTGCAGAAATAACAGAAGATCTGCTGAGAGTGTCCCTGGCTGCAGAAATAACAGCAGATCTGCTGAGAGTGTCCCTGCCTGCAGAAATAACACCAGATCTGCTGAGAGTGTCCCTGACTGCAGAAATAACACCAGATCTGCTGAGAGTGTCCCTGACTGCAGAAATAACACCAGATCTGCTGAGAGTGTCCCTGACTGCAGAAATAACACCAGATCTGCTGAGAGTGTCCCTGACTGCAGAAATAACACCAGATCTGCTGAGAGTGTCCCTGACTGCAGAAATAACACCAGATCTGCTGAGAGTGTTACATCAAAGTCTAACTCCCTGTCTCCAGCAACAATCCTAGAAATCTCATTAGAAATAGCACTTGTGGTTCGGTCCGACTCAAACCCCAGTCTTCAAAACTATATATATACGTCTTAACTAATTCGCCAAAGAGACCTCCCCCACCCCCACCCTATGGTAGTGAAATGTGTTTGTAACGTGTGGGTGTTAAATAAGTTAATTGCATATCCTTTACATTGAATGCATTTGAAAATAGATGTCTGCGAAAAATAATGAATATAAAATGGAACGAATTCAGGAGAAATGATGAAATCAGAGACATGTCTGGTCAACCACTAGTGACAACTGTTATAAGATAGAGAAGATGGAGATATGTTGGGCACACCTTGAGGAGAAATGATCAAAGAATATCAAAGCAGGCATTGAAGTGGGATGCAAAGGGTTCAAGAAAGAGAGGTCGACCTAAGGAGACCCTGAAACGAACTTTGCTGAGAGAGGCAGGAAATATCGGTCTCAGTTCCATGGAGGAGATTGAGCGAGTTGCCCAGGATAGAGCGGTATGGAGACATTACTTGCAGGCCCTATGTAACGTATAACGGTACGAGAGGAATTATTATTTTATTATATATCCTTTACAGGACTTTGCGAATAAACCCCAGCTTTTAACGTTGTTTGTGATTTTTTCTAGGCATTATTACGTTCAGTAGTTTGCCATTGCTTTCTTAATGGGTGGTGCCATCGTTCTTTGTAAAAATCCACGCGAAACAATTTGCAACTAAACTGTCCGCAGCGTGATTTGAACTCAGATCGTCGGGGTTAAAAGACCGAGCCACTAACCCCGAAGCTACAGACACCAAACGTGTGATTAAATGTGCTTGCAAAATGTGGTTAAACATGATTGTAAATTGTAGTTGGCCATGGCTGTAAAATGTGACTAATAATTGTTGCAAGATATGGCTAAACTGTGGTTCTAAAAGGTGATTTAGCCGTTATGTGAACTGTGATTAAGTAAGGTTTCACTGGTGTTTATCAAACATTTGATATAAAATAAATGATTAGAGAAATTCACTCGCTCTATTGTCTATTCCCAGGTGGAAGATGGAATTCATTGTCCACTCTTGCCGTTAAGCGTAAGGATGGAATTCATTGTCCACTCTTGCCGTTAAGCGTAAGGATGGGAGCTTTAATTCGCGTTTTATGTCCAGATGAGTCGCCTTTATTGTGCTTTATCCGTGTTATCAGTTATATGAGGACTATCATCATAGCTCTTCCGGACATGTCCATAGGGGCTCCGATCTCCGCCTCAGCAACTCTAGCAGCGTCCAGTTTGATGTTGATTATCAATCTCTTTGCATATTTAGTATGTCGCTCTTTTCGGGCTGCACCATTATTGACACCCATCTCTCTCAATCTGGTCAGCGAGTGGGATTCACAGCCCTGAAACTCCTCTGTTTGGAAAGACTCTCAATGCGTGAAGAATGTCATTTCGTTCCATGGCAGCTCCCTCTGAAATTATATCCGTGTTTATGTAGTGTGGTCTTGATATTGTCTATTGATTGGTCTTCCCTTGGCTCTAGAATCTGATCTCTTTTTATTGTATGCTGTTAGTGGTGGTTGTTTGTATTCCATTCTCATTAAATGTTTACTTATTTTTTTCGACCCAGAAGCACTTGAGCTTTCAGTTCTTTGGCTCGGTGCCATGAACATCGTAACCCTTCGGTTCGGTGCCACGAACACCGTAAATCTGGAGAACCTGGGGCTATTCTGCCAGCCCGCGGAAATGAACCGCACTCACATGTGCTTGTCACACGTCACCCAACGCGCTACGAACACACTGGGCAGACGGGCAAATGTTAGATAAACTACTATCGTTAAAAGTACGCAGTTGTCTTACCTAAATCTCTCTGTAATGTTTGGTCTAAGCCATGGTGGAACTGCAATATTCTCACGGGATTGTTATGTAAGATTTATCATTTCGAGCTTCGCTGGAGTGGTTACCGGGCCCAAATTTGGGGTGTAAAGAATAGAACCACTGTTACCTGCCACGCATGTCGTAAGAGGCGACTAAGGAGGTTTAGCTGAAATCGGATGCACATGTCCTTAATGTGTAGAAGTCAACCTGCTGCATTGAATGACGGTTGGGGACAGCCAAAGGCTAACGGAGAGCGAACCAAGTAAACGCTGGCTGAAATCGGACACTTCGCTGAAGGATAAGCACCAGAGCTCCAAATAGCACTGAAGATGTAACGAAACCCACTCATGCTAAGGCTGCTTGAATCAGATTTCCACGAGGCGATTTATAGAGAAATCTGATACATCTGTCTTGTATGTGATCGCGAGCGAGAGAGAGAGAGAGTTTTTGAGTTTGGTGATGTGATCGACTAATTATTGTGAGTGCCTAGTGCTACAGAAAAGTATTCAGAAATACCATATACACATATACGAACATATATGTTCTTTTGACAATATTGTAATATTGAAGATTAGTGATTGATAAACAAGAGAAAAATAAGATACTTTTGAAATATAGAATGGCGTGTTCTCTGGTAACGATCGTTCTGGAGGGAATAATACCAGGCAGACATGGAAAGGGGAGACCAATGATAAGATGGATGCAAGATGTCATAAACGGGTTGAGTATAACTATGAAAATGAAATGAAAATCGTGGCATATCCTAAAGGACGTAGCATCAACCACAGTAAACGAGTCGTTGATTTTCTAGGCACCACTTATACGTTCAGTAGTTTGCCATGGCTTTCTGAACAGTGAGGTCTATTTTTACCTTTGTAAAAATCCCACGGAAATGAATTTGCTTCCAAACTTGCCCACCGTGGGGTTTGAACCAGGTACGCTTGGGTTTGTGATCGACCTCAATTCAGTACCAGAAAAGCACTGGAGAGTAAAGGCGGTCAACGTGATGTTGACCACATCATATGCCTATAGTCAATGAATATAACGGACCTAACACAAGTATTCATCAATTTACATCCTCATGGCTTGAATCTTTTTTTACTTACTAACTACATGAATCGATAGTCTATAGTAATGTATGAAATTAATTGATGTAGTTGTTACGGTAATTAATTACCAGGACGTAGTCAAGATGTGGTCGCTAGAGAGACAGACCAACAGCTGCTAATGTCGCTAGGGACATACGTTGCGTTGTTGATTGATATTGCAGCCAGGGTTTGTTGGCAGAGTAAATGATATCGTCTTTGTTTGAATAGATAGTGTAAGGAAACGAATAGACAACTGCGACTATTGAAGTGCAATTTCAATGATAACAGAGACAAATTAATCATGGAAGAGATGAAATGGAAGAGATGTTGGTAACTGTAGAGAAGTGGAAAGATAACATAAATGCGTAAGACAGGCTCTCGATGGAACCCCAGGGCAATAGAGTTAAGGGAATACACAGTAACACCTGAAGTTGGAGACAGAATGCAAGAAAATGGGAGGATTGAGAGATCTGGAAAGGATGGCCTTGGATATGCGGGTTTGGAAGGCCTTGGTTGTGACATATGTTTCCTAGGGGCAAGGGTGAAGAAAGGAAAGATAACAGAATTTATAAGAGTAATTACATGAGTGACTAATGTTGAGGTGTTGAATGAGATCAAGACACAGAGAACGCTTATCATCAATATATAAGAGTAATTACATGAGTGACTAATGTTGAGGTGCTGAATGAGATCAAGACACAGAGAAAGCTTATCATCAATATATAAGAGTAATTACATGAGTGACTAATGTTGAGGTGCTGAATGAGATCAGGACACAGAGAAAGCTTATCATCAATATATAAGAGTAATTACATGAGTGACTAATGTTGAGGTGCTGAATGAGATCAAGACAAGAGAAAGCTTATCATCAATATATAAGAGTAATTACATGAGTGACTAATGTTGAGGTGCTGAATGAGATCAAGACACAGAGAAAGCTTATCATCAATATATAAGAGTAATTACATGAGTGACTAATGTTGAGGTGCTGAATGAGATCAAGACACAGAGAAAGCTTATCATCAATATATAAGAGTAATTACATGAGTGACTAATGTTGAGGTGCTGAATGAGATCAAGACACAGAGAAAGCTTATCATCAATATATAAGAGTAATTACATGAGTGACTAATGTTGAGGTGCTGAATGAGATCAAGACACAGAGAAAGCTTATCATCAATATATAAGAGTAATTACATGAGTGACTAATGTTGAGGTGCTGAATGAGATCAAGACACAGAGAAAGCTTATCATCAATATATAAGAGTAATTACATGAGTGACTAATGTTGAGGTGCTGAATGAGATCAAGACACAGAGAAAGCTTATCATCAATATATAAGAGTAATTACATGAGTGACTAATGTTGAAGTGCTGAATGAGATCAAGACACAGAGAAAGTTTATCATCAATATATAAGAGTAATTACATGAGTGACTAATGTTGAGGTGATGAATGAGATCAAGACACAGAGAAAGCTTATCATCAATATATAAGAGTAATTACATGAGTGACTAATGTTGAAGTGCTGAATGAGATCAAGACACAGAGAAAGCTTATCATCAATATATAAGAGTAATTACATGAGTGACTAATGTTGAGGTGCTGAATGAGATCAAGACACAGAGAAAGCTTATCATCAATATATAAGAGTAATTACATGAGTGACTAATGTTGAGATGCTGAATGAGATCAAGACACAGAGAAAGCTTATCATCAATATATAAGAGTAATTACATGAGTGACTAATGTTGAGGTGCTGAATGAGATCAAGACACAGAGAAAGCTTATCATCAATATAAGAAAGATAACAGAATTTATAAGAGTAATTACATGAGTGACTAATGTTGAGGTGCTGAATGAGATCAAGACACAGAGAAAGCTTATCATCAATATAAGAAAGATAACAGAATTTATAAGAGTAATTACATGAGTGACTAATGTTGAGGTGCTGAATGAGATCAAGACACAGAGAAAGCTTATCATCAATATATAAGAGTAATTACATGAGTGACTAATGTTGAGGTGCTGAATGAGATCAAGACACAGAGAAAGCTTATCATCAATATAAGAAAGATAACAGAATTTATAAGAGTAATTACATGAGTGACTAATGTTGAGGTGCTGAATGAGATCAAGACACAGAGAAAGCTTATCATCAATATAAGAAAGATAACAGAATTTATAAGAGTAATTACATGAGTGACTAATGTTGAGGTGCTGAATGAGATCAAGACACAGAGAAAGCTTATCATCAATATAAGAAAGATAACAGAATTTATAAGAGTAATTACATGAGTGACTAATGTTGAGGTGCTGAATGAGATCAAGACACAGAGAAAGCTTATCATCAATATATAAGAGTAATTACATGAGTGACTAATGTTGAGGTGCTGAATGAGATCAAGACACAGAGAAAGCTTATCATCAATATATAAGAGTAATTACATGAGTGACTAATGTTGAGGTGCTGAATGAGATCAAGACACAGAGAAAGCTTATCATCAATATATAAGAGTAATTACATGAGTGACTAATGTTGAGGTGCTGAATGAGATCAAGACACAGAGAAAGCTTATCATCAATATATAAGAGTAATTACATGAGTGACTAATGTTGAGGTGCTGAATGAGATCAAGACACAGAGAAAGCTTATCATCAATATATAAGAGTAATTACATTAGTGACTAATGTTGAGGTGCTGAATGAGATCAAGACACAGAGAAAGCTTATCATCAATATATAAGAGTAATTACATGAGTGACTAATGTTGAAGTGCTGAATGAGATCAAGACATCGAGAAAGCTTATCATCAATATAAGAAAGAGGCAGTCATCATTTTTCAGACATGTCATGAAGAGGGAGGTTTAGAACAGATTGTAACAACTGGTAAAATCGAGGGTAGACGAGACAGAGGAAGACAGAGAGAGAAAATTATGTACAGCCTGACTTCATGGCACGAAGGAGCGTCATCATCTGAGTTGATAGCAAACACCAACGACAGAGGCTTGTGGAGATCCATGATCGCCTACATCAGCCGGCACGGCACCTAATGATGATGAGTGACATATAAGAGAGGTGGTGATATGTATGATTGGGAATATATCAAGCGCGGCAAAGCTGATCGAAAAGGCGTAGATCCGGGCCGACATAGTTGGCAGAAAGGATCGTACCCTAAGGAAAGTTCACCCTAGTAAATCAAAAGCTGGCTGAAACCGGACGGGCGAGCCTAGTCACCATGGGCGCACAATCGTCCCGACGTAGATCACCCCGTTCTTGTTAAAGGACCAATTATACATCACAATAAGAATGATAAAATTGGCCGTGAAGAATGATCGAGAGAAGAAGAAGAAGAAGAATATCAAGCGAAAGCGTGATAATGCTTGAGTAAAAGAAGAAGAATGACAACAATATGTGAGTGAACGATGAGAGAATAGGTGTCAATACACGAAAGCAGGATAAAATAGTGGTAATAATGCATGGTGAACCTCACTGATTCCTGGTGGACCTGATGGAGATAACAGAGGCGACGAAAGACACTGTTCATGAAGCGCACACAAAAGCCTTGCTAGAAATCTCTTCTTATCCTGAAGCTGGGAGGAAAATCAGGATTGGAGAAGAGAAATAAAGACAAGGTGCATAAAGAGCTCGCTCCAGGTGTCTCCTTTTCGACCTGACGCTGAAAGGTAAAACAGGACTAGAGGATGGATGGATGGATGGGTGGGTGGGTGGGTGGGTGGATGGATGGGTGGGTGGGTGGGTGGGTGGGTGGGGGGGTGGATGGATGGGTGGGTGGGTGGATGGATGGATGGATGGAATAATGCATGATTGAAAGATAGAGAGTTGGTGACAACAATATCATTAATCCTCTCCGCTCCTCGTGGAGCATAGGGCCTCAACAGTTGTTCGCCACTCTTCTCGCTCTCTGGCTGTTCTCTTTATGGTCTCCCAGGTCAATTGAGCACGGTGACAACAATAAGTAACAAGACATAGTGACTGAGGTAGAATGTGGAGAAAACTCTTGTTCATCTTGGCTTTGTCTATGTTTGATCCAATTTTTCTTATCAATTTTGTTAAATTTCTGGACATTTTGAATATGTTTAGTACGAAATAGACTTATGTTGTGGATCTACTGTCCTGGACATGCGGGTGTTTGCGGTAAGTATATAACGGACAGGTTTGGATCTAATGCATCTATTGTCGGTGAGTTTAGGATGAATAATAGGGATATTCTTCCGTCTTTTGGAGACCTGTGGGATGAGGCAGAGCCAACTATAAACGTATGGGTCTTCGGACTCAGGTAAGAATTATGGGAAATCAGACCCCAACTATACCACGTGACCTCGCATTCCAGTATTGGTGTATATAGACGAGTTCATTTTAAAATCAACACAAAATGCTAAATCGAAGTTATATTATGCAACAAGTTAAGTTTAACAATAAGGAATATCAATATAATGAATATTTTTCACCAATAAATAACCATGGACTCACAGAATTGAGTAAAATTGCAAAATAAAAGCTTGCAGTGCTCCATCAAACATCTGTATTTTCCGGCCCCCTTTTTTGATCTAGGTCAGGGCACCTTGACAGTTGTCTGGCCTAGTTATCTAGAGTTGGCTGTGGATGAGGACACTTAAATTGATGTTGGGTCTATTCAGTGATTTAAGGAGTTTGGAATTGCAGATTGTACAAGTAGAACTGGACAAGTAGAGGCAGAGAGGTGTGTGTGTGTTTAATAAGCATGTCACAGGAACGATCAGTATGTATCAACAGTAGAAAGACTGGAGTAGAAGACTGACCAACTGGAGACATTGTACTTACCATCAGAAGACTGACCAACTGGTGACATCGTACTTACCATCAGAAGACTGACCAACTAGAGACATCGTACTTACCATCAGAAGACTGACCAACTAGAGACATCGTACTTACCATCAGAAGACTGACCAACTAGTTACACCGTACTTACCATCAGAAGACTGACCAACTGGTGACATCGTACTTACCATCAGAAGACTGACAAACTGGTGACATCGTACTTACCATCAGAAGACTGACCAACTGGTTACATCGTACTTACCATCAGAAGACTGACCAACTGGTGACATCGTACTTACCATCAGAAGACTGACCAACTGGTGACATTGTACTTACCATCAGAAGACTGACCAACTGGTGACATCGTACTTACCATCAGAAGACTGACCAACTGGTGACATCGTACTTACCATCAGAAGAATGGCCAGCTGTTGACATCGTACTTACCATCATTCTGATCAAGAAGTACACTGAAATTTTAAGAAATCTCGGAAAACGGTTTTCCATCAGAAAGAGTCGCCAGAAAATTCGTCTATATGAAGGATAAAGTATTAACTTAACTTTCTGGCACATGGGACAAGAATGTAAACGGGACTACCCTCTGTATCGAAAGTATAAACAAGTACCATCACCTGGTTCAAGCTCCGTGGCAAGCAGTTTGAAGCAAATTTATTGTGGATTTTACCAAAGGTAAAAATAGACCTCACCGTTCAGAAAGCAATGGCAAACTTATGAACATATAAGTGGTGCCTAGAAAATCAACGACTTGTTTACTGTGGTTGATGGCTACATTATGTAAAGTATATACCACAATTTCCATTTCAAACAAGTAGCAAGTTACTAAGAAAGAAAAAAAAGTTCTGACAGTTTTACAAAGAATTTAATTTGCAAAAAAAAACCACGAAAACGAAATAAGCCGAACACATTTAGCATAATGTATAATAAAAATGGCAATCACGAATGGACAAAAGGTGTCAAACTATAAATGTCTATAAATGAAAAGCAGAAAAATAGTGTTGGTAGTTGTCAGCACTTAGCAATTAGAGTGTAATGTGTAGTTGTTTACAACGCTAATACGTTTAAAACAAGAACAAGTCTAGTCAGACAAATATAGGCTTGTGTAGATTCGCCTTCTAGACAACTGCATTGTCAGACAAATGAATCTGTTTAATTGCAGATTTACCTACAGGGCAGAACATAGTTTTAATTATTGTATAGCGTATCAAATGAATGTGCGCATAGCGTACCAAATGAACTTGCGTATAGCGTACCAAATGAACTTGCGTATAGCGTATCAAATGAACGTGCGTATAAATGTGTATAGCGTATCAAGTGAACGTGCGTATAGAGTATCAAATGAACGTGCGTATATATGCGTATAGCGTATCAAATGAACGTGCGTATATATGCGTATAGCGTACCAAATGAACGTGTGTATAGCGTACCAAATGAACGTGCGTATAGCGTACCAAATGAACGTGCGTATAGCGTACCAAATGAACGTGCGTATAGCGTACCAAATGAACGTGCGTATAGCGTATCAAATGAGAGTGGTAGAATGCGTTTATCGTACATAAGAGATTTTACCCGGCTTGGTCCGTGATAATTCTTTTAAAAAAACATGGATTTGTGGTTTCTCTCAAATATGTTTTTCATCCCCATTTTACAAATTAAAATTGTGATAACAATCAATTCAAAATTTGATATCAAATATTCGAATTAACTGAAGATCGCAGTAATAAATATATTTGATTATTTTGCTTGATCTATCAACACAAACAATACTTTACAATTTACCAGGAGTCACTGAACAGCCTCAATTTCTACTACTAAGAGAGAGTTGATTTATCAAGATTTTGTGTCTTCGTTACTCAGCTATTGAAGAGAAACTACTTTGTGTTAAATGTGCCTCGAAATGTCGTTGTATGCATTAACTTTTGTCCCGTAAATTTCGTAATCTGCAATTTTGAACTGCATTTTGAATACCATCCTAATTTCCATTATACTCTAAAAATCGGCATACAAATATCAGTATCTGACTTCGTCTGTAGGTTTTTGTACTGATTAAAAGTTTATTTCTTTAATTGAAACTCCAGACTTTCGTCGGCACCATTACCTAATGATTGTGCGACGGAGACTTTTATGTCAATCTAGATCTTCCATCGTAATCTTCAAATCTCTCGCGATCGTAACTAATCTCTCTCGCCGAATCTAAATTTCTCTTTCTCGATCGTAAATTTCAAATGATCTCTCTCTCTCTGGTCTGGATCTAAATCTTCTAGAAGATCTCTTCGTCCTGGATCATAGAATCTTGACAAAGAGTCTCTTCTGGATCTAATGCTTCCTAGGGAGAAGGCCTTGCTTGGACTCATGCTTCCCTGGACGAGTGAATCTGGTCAAATGATCTCGATATCTCTCTCGAATGAACGAATCGTGAAAATTAATAGATACTTTTCATACTCTCTAGAATCGTAACATCTTCAAAGAAGTCGTTCATTTCTGCATCTATCCCGTTCAGTAGTTTGTCATTACTTTCGAACGGTTGGTCCTTTTTACTGTTCGTAAAATCAATGGTAACAAATTTGCTTCAAAATGCCGTCGCGGAGTTTGAACCAGATACATTTGGGTTTTGATAGTAGGTTATAGAAGACTCGATGTTGAATTGATCCAGCAGTTTGGAGTTAACCGTTGCACAAGTAGAACTGGATGCCTCAGGGTAGAGTGAGAGTGTGTTTATTCAGCGATCCACTGGAGCCATCAGTATGCACGCTCTTCGATATCTGCTGGGGGAGACTGAGCACCTATGGGTCTGCCCGGATTGCGATAACGTCAGTTTAGTAACCAATAACCAATATATAAGACTGAATTGTGCTGCCAAAGCAGCGAAGAATAGAATCACCCCCTCTCCACCCGAGTGGTAACCGGGGCCCAAATTTGGGGTGTAAAGAATAGAACCACTGTTACCTGCCATACATGTCGTAAGAGGCGACTAAAGAGGTTTGGCTGAAATCGGATGCATGTGTCCTAAACGTGTAGAAGTCTATGCGTTTAGGGCCTACCAAACCAATGTGCAATGTATACACGTTCTTGTCAAAGATCAAACATATCATAAAGAGTGATTAAAATTGGTCGTAAAGAACGAACGCGAAGAAGAAGAAGACCACTCCTCTCAATGCACAATGTGAAAGTTCGTGATCGCTTTCCTGAATCGACATGGCACATGGTAATGATATAGTGAAACAGAATATCACCTTCGCTGTATTAATCTTCGTCATAAATCGAAACTACTCTGAAATAATATATACCTTCTATTTGTGTCATCCATTGTTGTTGTTATGACAACTGCTTTGTTTATTTCTGTTAGTTTCTTAAACTAATGTCTTGATATTTTCTCATTGATATTTTATCTGTCTCGGCCTCATTAATCAGCATTGGCATCATTTCTTTCACCTTTCAGCCTGTTTTAGCACACTTTTCTTTCATTGTTGTCTACGATTTGATACTGCGTAAACTGTTGTATTTTTGTGTGTGCGTGTTTTGATGATGTGCCAACATCTATCTTCTATGTAACCTTCTCTGTTATGTCTGTCTCGTCTTCTGTTCACATGTTTTCTCTCAAGGCGAACAGATAAGATAATCGTTCCTAAAGTGGAAAGCAATATACTCGTAAATGCAGTGGCAGCGCGTGATCCTTTTTCTTGGTGGGGCCAGACACACACTTTCAGAAAAATCATGGTTTTAGGTAAGGGTATATTTTAATTTAAGAAATAGTAAATACACGTTACACATTATTTTAGGTGGGACCCGGCCCCACTGGCCCTTAATGACGAGCCGCCACTGCGTAAATGTGCAAACGTAGAGATGTAATAAGAAGAGACCATATAAAAAATGAGAAAATTAGAATAGCAGTAGAAAAAACAGCTCGTGTTAGATTCATTGAAGACAGAAAAGGTTTGGACACCTGGTGAGAATGAATCCGAATACACCAGTGGAAAGAGTGTACAACCTGAAAATTGAATCTTAAAGAGGAAGGGGCAGACCAAGAAAAAGAAGGATTGAGTTGCATACATCTTAAAACTCTACAATACCACAGCATATCAAACGACCGAGCGTGCATTATCTCGGATACCGATCATCAGTTAAACCTGCGACGCATAACGGCAAAAATCAGAGAAGGACAAAAAAGAGGGTGTCTGGATGTTCAGAAAAGCGTATTGCCTTATTGAATAGATATGAGAGATGCCATTCTCTATATAAAAGCAATTTGTCTATTATTGGTTCACAAGAATGGAGAAATGGCTAATCATACCCTATCATAGGACATATGTGCCAAACCGTGCTCTGTATTGTTTTTTTTTAACGAGCTAAGCTGGCTTGCTCTAGAGTAAATCTGGTTGGAAGAAATATGTTGAGGACTCTTGCTTCAAATAGAGTTAGAAAGAAGAAGATTCAGAAGTTTATTTTCTTGTCATCCTGCTGAGGACAGGTACTCGACCTCTCTAAATTGGCAAACATTAAAAATCATCACTAGGGCAACTGTGAAAATGTTCTGTAGTTGACACTGTTAACTATCTGAAACGGGCCATGCCCTTTTAAAGGCTTTCACAGCGCATTGACATCGATTATATTTTGTTTTGTAGTTTATATTTCCTTCTCATTAACAAACAACTATTGCTTTGAACGAAAACTAAACAAATGCTTCTTCTTCAATGACACAGTAGCGTTTGGGCTCGTGTCACTCCTTTCAATGTTCAGTGGTATTTTTTTTTTGTACATTGAATTGAAGAACTAGGATGTCTGTGGATTTTTCTACCCGACCTGAACAGGAAGTCAAATTTGAATTTCACAAGAGCTAGAGAACGAAGAGGAGTGGGATGTGGGGAGGGGGCTGTGCTGCTGAATTATAAAACAGAAAATTTAAGAGTTTATTGCACTTATATTCTACCACCTGATTGTTTGCTGGTTATACCAAGTTCTACAATCAACATCATTAAATAGCTTGTCCTGAGGAGAACTTTGCCACCCCAACAGTCCTTTGGAATTTCTCTCTCATAGGCCAGATGTCCTGCCTCTGCAGCCGTCATGTTCAAACATCATCTGATCCATTTCCGCTTTCCTGAGATCCACTCTTTTCCTTGGTTTTCCTTCTTCTTCTCTTTTGCCGGTATGCTTTCCCTTCCATATAGTCTTCTCCAACCTTTCGTGTCTTTTTATACGTCAAAAATACATAAATTGTCTCTTTCGTATTTGTAGCATCAGCCAGTTTTCTTTGATTTTGAGTTCTTTCTTGATAGATCTATTTGTTCTCTTCTCTGTCCAAGATATACGAAGTACTCTTCTATAACACTTATATTCAAAAGCAGATATGTTTTTCCACTGCCTTATTAAATTCCATGCTTCACGTCCATATGTTACATATGGTTCTACACTACTACAAGCATATGTCGAAATGGTCAGTTCAAGATCTACATCACGTAATACGTAGCTGACGCTTTTACGACGGCTGTCAGTCATCTGAAAGTTGCACATTTTGATTATCTAACCTCAGATGTAGTTAGTATCATTCGGACTTCTTTCTCAACCACACACAGACACACAGACATGCATAGGGTTCATACATATTGTCCAATTGGACACACATTTGTACCGCTGCCTCCAGGCTCTCTTGTGTGTGGCTGACCAACAGGTAACGCATACGATTATCATATCAGACTAGATGAATATGCTTCAAATGATTGAATCTGGAAATCTGCGCATGGAATTGGTGGACAGCATTCGGAGATCACATCTCAAGAAAAAAACTTGACTGTACACAACTGGACATGATGGAGTGCAGGGTAACGAGCGTGCTGACTCTCATGCAAACAATGCCCCGACTCAAGCGGGCAGAAGTATGTACAGATGCGATGTGATCAATGCGGTATGCTCTCATTTATAGGATATGGGCGAGTCTCAGACACTGGAACAAGTTCGAGAATTAGTTCAGTTTGGACATGCCAGACAGTGTCGTCTCCGTGGTAGAGAGAGAACAGAGAAGATATACTAATCAGCTTCTCATGGGTGCGGTGAGGAAATGGACTTTGGGATGGCTGCTGCAGTGGATTACAAAACACGCATAGCCATGAACCAAATGTGGCATGGCGTCTATTGCATAACATAACACATTTGTACAGATGAGATAGAATACTTGTAAGATTTTGCAAAACGGTAAACACCATTTAACAGTACCACATCCTCCGAATTGTACTGTAACATGGTGACAGATCTGATTGACCATAGTGATTGATGTTAGGGAGTCTCAATGGTGAAGTGGTCAAGACATTTGCCTGTCGTTCTGAAGATTATGGGTTCCAATCCGGACCGAGTCCCATGTGCAATTTTTAATGAGATCCCTAGAATTGTTGCTGGAACTAAGGAGCTCGTGCTTTGTACAACACTCTCTTCCTTGTTAGAGTCGTTACGGTTGGGAAAAACTTCACTCTCACTGTGAAATTGAACCCGGACCACTAGTCTAAGAAGTGAGTTGACTAACAACTACACCACTGCATGTCTTATTACTGTATATTTCTATCTAACGCTAACTTCTCTTCAACTCAAGTTAATTCGTGATGAACCAAATTTATTTTGTTCCTACTGATGTCAAGAGATAGTGAAACACACTGGGCTTTTTTTACGTTTTGCATGTCTAAATATACAGTTATGTGTCGTTTGTTTGGCCGATGTTTGTTGATAAATCTGGTCTATAAGAAGAGAAGAAATAACACGTTCCTAAACACAGTGCCAGATTTAGACATAGTAAACCCTTAAGATATATCAAATTTGAAGGAATTTGGCTAAAATGTACTCCAGGCCGTCTCACAAACTTGAGAACAATCATGTTATTTAATAGCTAAGCATTTAGCGAGTTAAATATAACTAGTTTTCATATGAATGTGTCATTGAATTTACTGAATAAATATTTAACATATTTACTTATGTATATAGAGATAGCAGAAATCTGTTCAGTTGGAAGCAGTTAAGAGTAGGCTGCAAAGCTACTGCCCGGGTTAAATTAAGTAAAAGTTTAAAATAAAATTTCAACAACATTTTTACCATCTAAAAACTCCATAGGGAGCCCTGCGGGTGATACAACGTTCATGTACTGCTGCATCAAGAACTCGATGAAATCCTTTGGCATAGATGTCAACAACTGGGAGAATGTTGCTCAAGATAGATCAGCCTGGCTCACACTTCTTCGACACGATTCCTCGGCCTGCGAGGCAGGTAGAACAGCACGGATGGAACAAAAACGTCAAAGTAGAAAGGCAATAAAACTTCCCACAAGTGCAGGTATACCTTGCCCACACTGTACAAGAACATTTCGAGCCCGTATCGGGCTCACTAGTCATCTACGCACACACAGACAAACATAACGCAACTACATTCCCTTGGATGAAAATGTGTGTGGTCATCATCACCGTGATGGACGAGCATCACTGCTGCTAAGATCTTGCTGCGTAAGAAAGGTATCAAAACACACATGGTTATTCATTGAAGTACGTTGATGAATAAATCATGTTCCATTCCATTAACTTAATCACAGATTATAACAAGATTTTTGTTTAATCCATAAAAGCTACTATCCTCCATAAGTATTGATTACGAATATCAAGTGTCCTTATGCTGTCTTTTCCTATTCAAAATAATCTAGTGGTTAGAACAAGATATTCTAAACAAACCTATGCCACGTATCTTCCATGAACTGGTTTGGAATGGTCACTCCTTTCTATGTTCTAGTATTGTTCAACACTGCATCATATTCATCGCCATATTTATCTACCTGTTTCTACAAACAGATCTCTGAGCTATTCATTTCTTGTGGTCTCAAATGTATATACATTCTTTCTTTTCTTTCTTTCTCCAATCCTGTTTTTACTCACAACGTCAAGATAAGAAAAGATGTCTAGAACGAGACCTTTGTGTCCGCTTTACAAATAGTATCTTTCGTTGCCTCTTATCTCTGAGGTCCACCTTTTGAGGTAACGTATAAGTGATCGCGATTGGAAAATGGCTAAAGATATAGAAAGCAAGTTGAATGCATTTGAAAATAGATGTCTGCGAAAAATAATGAATATAAAATGGAACGAATTCAAGAGAAGTGATGAAATCAGAGACATGTCTGGTCAACCACTAGTGACAACTGTTATAAGAAAGAGAAGATGGAGATATGTTGGACACACCTTGAGGAGAAATGATCAACGAATATCAAAGCAGGCATTGAAGTGGGATGCAAAGGGTTCAAGAAAGAGAGGTCGACCTAAGGAGACCCTGAAGCGAACTTTGCTGAGAGAGGCAGGAAATATCGGTCTCAGTTCCATGGAGGAGATTGAGCGAGTTGCCCAGGATAGAGCGGTATGGAGAAATTACTTGCAAGCCCTATGTAACGTATAACGGTACGAGAGGAATTATTATTATTATAAGTGATCGTAATGAGTAGGTGAAAAGGAGATGGTACTGAAAGTGTTTATACTGGTGCAATTGAACTAATTGAGGTGATGCTGGGAGTGATTGTAGTGGTGTAAGTGAACTAATTGAGGTGATGCTGAAAGTGTTCGTACTGGTGTAATTGACTAATTTGGGTGATGCAGGGAGTGATTGTAGTGGTAAAATTGAACTAATTCAGGTGGTGAAATATTGTACACATATTCTTCAATTTTGTAACAAAAGTCCGTACTCTCTGACACAAACCCACATTGTTTATTTTCAATTGTTAAACGTCTACTATTTAATTAACAGAACTTCCAAATCCAATGTAAAGTTTACAGTGTCTGTTTATTCATTTGTACTCTGTACTTTGTAGTAGCAGCTGCTTGGTCTTCGTCTTATATTTCAGTCTTGTCTGTATATAAAAGAAACACACCAAGCTCGTGCACTGATCTAATACCTGATGTGACAGGTAATAAACGTTGAATTGCTAACTGACACTTGAAAACAACGCCATCATTTCTAAACACCACAACCCTACTGCTGCAGTCTAATTGCTTTTATTAAACAGAAATTGTAAAGTTTGCCTGCGGCATGTGATCTTCATTTATATATACTACGTGTGTTAGGGTGGTATTGGTTATTAGTTTCTAACCAACGTCGTTACAGTCCTGGCAGACCCATAGGGGCTCAGTCTCTCCCAACAGATGGGGAAGGGTATGCATGCTGATAGTTCCTGTGGCTCGCTGGTTTAACACACTCCTCACTATACCTTCTAGATATTCCATTCTACTCGTACAACGGGTAACAACTCCTCCTTCTTCTTATGTCGTCACATTGCTACCGGGTTGTTGCTTAGTGTCATGGCTTTCTCTTTTTGTCTTGCGCTGTTCTGGTGGCTTGGATAATTGTTAATTTTACTCTTTGACAGGATTCTGCTATACCATCTAACCATCTTTTTCGTGGTCTTCCTCTTGCCTCCTTCCCTGGTGTTCTGTTGTAGAAGATTATGTATACTGTGAAGTTTGGATGCATTCTTATTAAGTGACCAACCCACTTCATTCGTTGTTTCTCAATGTAATTCAAGTAAGGTTCTGTGCCAACTCCAAGAATCGATTCAACATCTATTTTAGCGTCTTCGTCCAACAGACAGACGAACATCCCCCTTTATACATCTTCAACTCCCTGACAATCAATGCCATTGCTGCAATCATATCAGTTCTCTCATTGCCACAAACAAACGCATGCCTAGGACAGTAGATCCACGAAGGATTCTGAAAGTTTGAAGCATCATAAAATGATATAGTGTCACGATGTGACTATGTGTAATGTCAATCGTCTTTGTGCCGTTAGACTTTGTCTACAGATAAAAAAAATTTCATTCAGGCGTGGTCTTGACGTCTCGAACTGATTATTGCAGTAATCAGTGAAAGATTATTGTTCTTATCACCAGTGTGGTCATGGCGTCTCGAACTGATTATTGCAGTAATCAGTGAAAGATTATTGTTCTTATCACCAGTGTGGTCATGACGTCTCGAACTGATTATTGCAGTAATCTGTGAAAGATTATAGTTCTTATCACCAGTGTGGTCATGACGTCTCGAACTGATTATTGCAGTGATCAGTGAAGGATTCATGTTCTTATCATCAGTGTGGTCATGGCGTCTCGAACTGATTATTGCAGTAATCAGTGAAAGATTATTGTTCTTATCATCAGTGTGGTCATGGCGTCTCGAACTGATTATTGCAGTAATCAGTGAAAGATTATTGTTCTTATCACCAGTGTGGTCATGACGTCTCGAACTGATTATTGCAGTAATCAGTGAAAGATTATTGTTCTTATCACCAGTGTGGTCATGACGTCTCGAACTGATTATTGCAGTAATCAGTGAAAGATTATAGTTCTTATCACCAGTGTGGTCATGACGTCTCGAACTGATTATTGCAGTGATCAGTGAAGGATTCATGTTCTTATCATCAGTGTGGTCATGGCGTCTCGAACTGATTATTGCAGTAATCAGTGAAAGATTATTGTTCTTATCACCAGTGTGGTCATGACGTCTCGAACTGATTATTGCAGTGATCAGTGAAGGATTATTGTTCTTATCACCAGTGTGGTCATGGCGTCTCGAACTGATTATTGCAGTAATCAGTGAAAGATTATTGTTCTTATCACCAGTGTGGTCATGACGTCTCGAACTGATTATTGCAGTAATCAGTGAAAGATTATTGTTCTTATCACCAGTGTGGTCATGGCGTCTCGAACTGATTATTGCAGTAATCTGTGAAAGATTATTGTTCTTATCACCAGTGTGGTCATGACGTCTCGAACTGATTATTGCAGTAATCAGTGAAAGATTATTGTTCTTATCATCAGTGTGGTCATGGCGTCTCGAACTGATTATTGCAGTGATCAGTTGGTTGTTCTTATCATCAGTGTGGTCATGGCGTCTCGAACTGATTATTGCAGTAATCAGTGAAAGATTATTGTTCTTATCATCAGTGTGGTCATGGCGTCTCGAACTGATTATTGCAGTAATCAGTGAAAGATTATTGTTCTTATCATCAGTGTGGTCATGGCGTCTCGAACTGATTATTGCAGTAATCAGTGAAAGATTATTGTTCTTATCATCAGTGTGGTCATGGCGTCTCGAACTGATTATTGCAGTAATCAGTGAAAGATTCTTGTTCTTATCATCAGTATCCCTCTCCATTCAAACGAGCCTTACCCCGATTGTAAAGGTACTAGTAACGAGAATTGTGATGTGTTTGATTTTGGTGACCTCAAGGTATCAACTGAGAAACTGTTAGTTTGTTCCTTTCGTGCTAAAGGCGGCACATAGGGTAGAGGTTTTAGAGCTCCATGTGATTCTGCTCGTTGCTATCAGTTGAAGATCGTGTATGGTTTTACAACCAGTGCCGTGTTATGAAACAGAGAGGCGGCCGCATCAGGCGGTACCATAAGGAGGCGACATAAGCACCGAAGTCAAAATCAGTATTGAAGGTTATTTTGAAGAAAAATATTTAAGGGGCGGCATTTAGAAGACGTGCATCATATTGAGAAAATATACCGCTCGACCCTGTTTACAACCCAATAGTTTACTTTCCTTTAGAATTGTTCTTCGTAGAGTGGTCTTAGGTCTTCCATGTTTTCTTTTTCCATCTGGTGACCACATAAGTACTTGTCGATTTAGTCTCTTTTTCTCCAATCTAAGAACATGTCTACATGTTAATTACTAGACTGATTCACAACCTGTTGGTATTATTTAACAGTTGCAAAATCAGCATTCCAAGCACTTCATTCCTGAAAATTATCAGGTCTACAGACTTTACTATCTGAACTATGCAATCAGTGCAATGTTGTTTTGCAGTGAATACCTTCTCACTGTGTAATGAAATGAATGAAAAACGTAGCATATCCTTTACAGTGCGTAGCCATCAACAACAGTAAACGAGTCCTCGATTTTCTAGGCACGACTTATAGGTTCAGCAGTTTGTCATTGCTTTCTGAACGGTGAGGTCTACTTTTACCTTTGTTAAAATCCAAAGGAATTAATTTGCTTCCAAACTTGCACGCCGGGAGTTTGAACCAGGTACGCTTAGGTTGTGATCGAGCTCACTACTACTTAAGCTACAGACGCTCACAACTATCGAATATCACAACAAACAACAGAAATAAAACAACAAACCAACTGATCAAGAAAAGAGTGCTTCGTGAGAGGAACCAGATGAATTAGTTAGGCATCATTTTAAAAAAGAATGAATAAATTAATGAGAAAATTATCAATATTAACCCAGGACGGACTACCAAAATATGAGCAAATAAATTAATGAGAAAATTATCAATATTAACCCAGGACGGACTACCAAAATATGAGCAAATTAGAATGTTGTTATTCTACGTCTCAGATAAGGACACAATCGACTCCGCAGTCACATTTATACGAAATTCATGGTTAGCCATTCAGTCATGTGTACATGTGGACAGCCACCCCAGACTGCAGATCACATACTTCAAGACTACCTCAGATATGATATACAGTGAAATTTTAAAATTCGAAATTTCACATGGTGATCGGTGAGATACATCACATGAAAATGAACAATGATAAAAATATTGTTAAAAGTAAGTCCCCTTCAATCTTCTAAACTGATATGCTGGCTCGGGGCATTCTGTAAGATGACGCTAAGCCAGTGTACAGACTAATTTTGTATACAATGCAATATAAATACGTGCGGAGGTTGAAAACAATCACAGAGTGAAAGTGTTAAACAGCAGCATAAGGTTATTGGTTAATGGTTATTGGTTACTATAGTGACGTCATTGCACTCCGGGCAGACCCATCGGTGCTCAGTCTCCCCGAACAGATATCGAAGAGTATGCATACTGATGGTTCCTGTGGCTCGCTGATTAAACACACCTCTCACTCTGCCTCTCATGCATCCAGTTCGACTTGAACAACGGGTAACTCCAAACTGCTGAAATCGCTTGATCGATTGCAGCATAAGGGATTTCTTAAATGTTAAAATCCATACTGAAATGGAGACACAAAGTACTACAGTTTTACAAAATACATAACAGTGACGATAAACAGCAACGTTTCTGACCAAAGGCCTTATCAGCAAACAACACAACAAGAATGACGAATTTCGGGGAACACTACAAATGGACGATTACATGTGGAAACATAAACCTATCTAATGAAAATCTGGGAATAATATCGGTTCTTTTGTTTGTATTTCTATTAGTAATCGTCCATTTGTAGTGTTACTCGAAATTCGTCATTCTTGTTGTGTTGTTTGCTTGATAAAGGCCTTTGGTCGAAACGTTGCTGTTTATCGTCACTGTTTATGTATTTTGTAAACTGTATTTTGTGTTTACGTGTTTAGCTATTTTTCAAAGTTTTACTGCAGCCTCCACCTTTTTACTGAAATGTAGGTAAAGGGAACAGTTACCAATGTTAGTGCAAGAAAGAACATTGCTTATCACACTGCGGTACATAATCACAACTTAACGTCTATTGACATCATAGCAGCATAGCAGCAATCGTGGAGAAAAAATATTTATTGATAATTCAGATTTTTACAAGCAAAGTACAAATCAGTAATCGTCAATGATATTGCCACATTAGCGACAAATAAGATTAATCAAGACAAGAGTTAAAAGAAGCGTGTTTCATCTGATCATTTTCTTAATCATTAAAATCACTTTCTTTAAAAAAGATCTCTCTGATCGTGAGATTATTAATTAAGAAAATATAGAAAAGTAAATGTGTTGAAGTTAGTTAATGTATGCGATGAAACTTTAGAACTAATATTTCCTGATGGGTTGGAAGTGTGATAGAAGATATCCCCTTGCAGACTTATTTTATTGATACAGTTATTATCAGCAAATGTCATTTTATCATGTCAGGAGTTTTTCATAATGTTTCAGATTTATTTTAGGTAAAACTCTGAAGATATTTTATTTAAAAAAAATTATTTGATCCTATTAATACTACATAAAAACAGATATGGCTTTTGAATATAAAATGTTACAGAAGAGTCCTTCTTATATCATGGACAGATAAGAAAACAAATAGATCTATACAGAAAGAACACAAGATCAAAGAAAACTGGCTGATGTTACAAATAAGAAAGAGACAAATTAGATATTTTGAACATATAAAAAGACATGAAGTGCTGGAGACCATCATGTAAGGAGGCATACCGGTAAAGAGAAAAAGAGGAAGACCACGGAGAAGATGGATTCAGGATGTAACTGATGGTTTGAAGATGACGGCTGCAGAGGCAGGACATCTGACCTATGAGAGAGAGAAATTCCGGAGGACTGTTGGGGTGGCAAAGTTCTGCACAGGACAAGCAATTTGATGATGATGATGATTAATACTACAAGATTTTGGATAATCTGACATCGTAGTTTGACAAATTATCGAAGTTAGAACTGATTAACTGCACCAGGGAGAGAGAGAGAGAAAGTTGTGGAGAGACATGATCGCCTGCGCCGGCAAACATGACGATTGATTGATTAACACTATTTGGTCGTAAGCATATCTAGTATAAGTGACTTACGAATAGTTTGCAGATTAAGTTCTTGCTTTGAAACTTCACAAATATACATCTCAGTCTCTACTAGTCTGACCCTTGTCTCTTTCAGACCTCCAGGTTACTCTGTCTGGGCTGAGTCTTGCTCCGTCTCTGAGATGCTCTAATTCTGTTCTCATTCTTTCAGACTTCTCCCAGAGTCTCTTCAAGCTACTCTGATTCTACTCTAAAAGTTATATATATATGGCGTGACAAAAATTACCATTCTCTCTTTGTTCGAGTTATATGTCTTTTGACTCGAAATTTGCTCACCAGTTTTCATCGTTGTTGGTACAGATTTTTTTTTTAAATTGAAATTATCATTTCGGCCACTCTGCATTTCTTTCATACTAAAAGTTTGCTTATCTTCTTCTTCTTTGAGTTCGTTCTTTACGACCAATTTTAATCACTCTTTGTGATATGTTTGATTTTTTACTAAGAGCATGTGTACGTTGCACATTGGTTTGGCAGGCCCCTAAACGCATAGACTTCTACACGTTCAGGACATGTGCATCCGATTTCAGGCAAACCTGACTATCGCCTCTTACGACATGCGTGGCAGGCAGTGGTGGCTCGTCATTAAGGGCCAGTGGGACCGGGCCCCACCAAAAATAAGGTGTAACGTGTATTTATTATTTTGTACATTAAAATATATCCTAACCGAAACCATGATATTTCCCAAAATTTCTGTCTGGCCCCACCAATAAAAATGATCAATAGCCGCCACTGGTGGCAGGTAACAGTTGTTCTATTCTTTAAACCCCTAATTTGGGCTCCGGTAACCACTAGGGCATGGGAGCCATGCTCTAATCCATTCGACCAGACGCTATGGATAGTAACATTACCTTAAGAAAACCTTAAAATATATAGACTTCCATATCTCTGTTTGATCTTCTACTATATCCGTCAACACAGGAAAAGATAATAAAACGTTAAACAACAATATTTAGACAAAACTGTCATCATCATGTTCTGTCGCGAGACACCTTTTTTATTGGGTTGCTCACTCCTGTCAACACAGGAAGAATTTTAGTTCAATTCTCGTTAATAGATGTTTCCTCAATTCTGGAATATTAGCACAAATATACATCATATTTTTTCGTACTCAAACCTTTCAATCTCCAGCACCTTGTTTTTATTTAGTCTCTAAATAAAACTAAACATTAACATGGGCTAACATAAACATAACATAAACATTATCTAACATGTAATAGATTACTGTTACACTAATAAATAATATTCAACGCGATCATTCTAAAATAATGATGTTACTATAATATCAAGTGCTGTCTGGATCTCGTAATTAAATATGGCCACAGAATAAATAAAATATGGTTTTTAAAATTAATTCATTAAATAGCTTGTCCTCTGCCGAACTTAGGCACCCTAACAGTTTTTTCGGATTTCTCTCTCTCATAGACCTTAGTATATGCACAAAAGTTAAATTATTTAGGTCATGTGTGATTCCTGTACTGACCTAGGTTGTGAAAGTTGGAAATCAACAAAGAAAATTGATAAGAAACTGGACAGCTTTGAGAATAAATGTCTCCGAAAATTATTAAAAGTAAAATGGAGTGATTTTTTCTAACAACACAGTGAGAGATAGAACACACCAACAACCCGTATCAAATATTATAAGGAAACGAAGGTGGAAATATTTAGGTCATGTTCTTAGATCAGACGAAAAGAGACTAAATCGACAAGTCTTATGTGGTCACCAGTTGGGAAAAGAAAACGTGAAAGACCAAAGACCACTCTTAGAAGAACCATCCTACAAGAAAGTAAACTATTGGGATGTACAACCATACAAGATCTGCAACTGCTAGCAACGACCGAGCACATGGAGATCTAAAACCTCTGTCCTATGTGCCGCCTTTGGCACGAAAGGAACAAACAAACTAACTAACCAACTAACATAGACCAGATTCCACGCCTCTGCAGCCGTCATGTTCAAACCATCAGTTACATCCAATCGAGAATAAGTAGAAGAAGTTCATTAATTCTCAATTCATCATTAGTTATAACAAATTTCTTATGTTATCAAGTTTATTCATTAGTTTTAATTTACTCTTCTTTATATGGACATGCGTTCTTCTTCTTCTTCAGCGATCTCTGGTCATGCGCAATTTACTGGAAGTCATAACTGGGCAGACAGCTTTCAGGTCTGTCAGGTTTCAAACTTAGTTTTCTTAGTCGACTGGTGTCCCAAGTTGTTCTCAGCTCACACAGAGAGGACAGTCTTAGATATGCTCTGTGTCTTTCTGCCTGCTGACATGGAAGGCTGTTGACATTCCTAGTCTGTATAAGTGTTTGTTGAGTGATGTCGTGCGTAGTCAAATATAATACTGGTCTGTTATGAACTCTTCCATGTCAAATAAATAATATGAACAAATATATGATGAATACAGAGGAAGAGGAAAATCACACAAAAGATGGAGTGACTTCATCAAGAACAGCTTTAGAGTAATATATTACCAATTTACAAAGTGTATTAGACAAAGTGAGCGCCTGTAGCTTAAGCGGTAGTGAGCTCGATCACAACCCAAACGTACTTGGTTCAAACCCCACGGTGGGCAAATTTGGAAACAAATTCTTTTCCGTGGGATTTTTACGAAAGATAAAAATAGACCCCACCGCTCAGAAAGCAATGGCAAACTACTGAACGTATAAGTGTGCCTAGAAAATCAACGACTTGTTTACTGTGATTGATGGCTACGTCATGTAAAGGATATGCCACGATATTCAATTAGAAAAAAACACATAAAAGTTGCTCATATCTTCTCCAACACCTCACTGAGGTACAATAGAGGAAGAGAAGAAGAAGAAGTTGAAGATTTTGTCTATTGTTCTAACAATTGTACTATTGTCATATTTCAGGCTGCGGCTTTCTTGACATTCACTTGGGCTTACGGAGAAGTTCTTTGTAAACTGGTCCATTATATTCAAAATGTCAGCATGATCTGTTCTGTGCTGACTCTCACCTGTATATCCTTAGAAAGGTAAGTTTGAAAATAGATTCGATCTTTTCTGGACATTTTTACCGTTGTCAATAATATCATACAAGATGAGAATGGTGTTGTTATTAAACAGAAATATGATACATCAGTGATATGTCACCATCGTTGTATGTGGACATCATTGATGTGCGAGTTCTATGTGAACATCATTGATGTGTGAATTGTATGTGGACGGTTTTAATCCATGGACAGCGAAGAAAATACAGGAGGTTTTTAATCAGGCCTGCAAACAAAGAAACCGTATCAAAAGAATAAGAATCCAACAATCAAAGTTCTTCGGGCATATAATGCAAAGAGAAGATTTAGAACATTTGGTAAGATTCAGGGAAGGAGAGATTGCGGAAGAAAGAGGGAGAAGATGCTGGATGGCCTGACATTATGATTCTCTCTCTCGCGCTCCTCTCTCGCGTCTTCTCTCTCTCCCTTTCGTGCGATCATTCTTTATCATTCTATTGTGATGTATAAACAGCCAAACATCTGAACGTAATGTACGTGCACCAACCTTCAGCACCTATTGGAGCACGAGTTGCTTATCCTTCGGTGGGGTGTTCGATTTCAGCCAGCTATTGTGTGCGGTTTGTCTCCGCTAGCCTTTGACTGGCCCCACCGTAACCCACAAGGCAGTGGGTTGCCATTTTCTTTCAGGGCAGCGACCCTTAGACGGCCTGCCCTCCCGGGCTTATGAACGCCATCTGTCCAGCAAAACCGGTTGTTTTAATGAACACCTTGGTTTTCCGCCCGTTCAGGTTTGTTTGCGGTTTGCTCCGCTAGCCTTTCATTGTCCCCAATCAAAACTACAAGGCAGCAGTAGTTCCTGCGAGCGGAAACGCGCACTGGCTTTACCTTTGCTGGACTTTCCAGTTGTTTTGCACATTTGGGTGGGACGACACTCTCTTGCCTGCCACGCTTGCCGCTCGCCGCTGCTTTGCGCTTGCACTGGTTGCTTCTGCTGGTTTACCGCTTCTGCTGGGTTTCCAGCTGTTCTACTCATTAGGTGGGACTACGCCCTCTTGTCTGCCATCTCACCGCAGCAGTGGCTGCCTACTTTCGCCTTGCCGTGCCGGCCTGCTCCTCGATGGAGCCCGCTATGACTTTGCCAGCGTGCGTGCTCGCTCTACCCTGGTGCCTACCTCACCATTTCCGTCAATTCCTACTGGGCTGTCCGACTTCGAGGGGGAAAAACCGAGTTCGCCCCATGTTGCCCATATGCAACTCAATTCGACTCCCAGCATACTCATCGGCTCTAGGGTAGTGCCTCAAGAGAGAGCATGCTTGGGCTCCCAATTTCACCACACGCGGGTCAACGTCCCTTCGATTGTTTTGATTCGTGCCCCCATTTCTGTGATGGGGCTAGACTTTGACTTATGTGGACCAGCGTGCGGCCTAACTCATCACCCAGCATACTCATGAGAGTACATCAAGAGAGAGAATGCTTGGGCTCCGAATTTCGCCACACGCGGGTCAACGTCCCTTCGATGGTTTTTATTCGGACTTTTGACCCATATGGACCAACGTGTGGCCCAACTCATCGATTTGAAATTTTGTGTTTGGTGGCCATTTCGTATTGTGTCCATGGCAACGCATTGACATACTCCTGTAAATTAACTTTTTTCTACTCTTCTAAGCTATAATCTCTCAAAATTCTTATAAAAATTCTACAATAACAGGAAAACAACGAAAATAATTTCTTAACCAACATACCCCAGAATCCCCCCTCCTTATGTCTAAGTCTTCCTCGTGTTGGTCTTCTTTTAACGTGCCCCTATATTAAGGTTTTAATCAGGGAATCCAATCTCTTTATGTGCCCGAATTTTTTTCTTCTTATAGTAACTATTTCTTCATTTTTACTTTTTCTAAATCTTCTTTATTTCTCTGGGTTTTTTTTTCCATTCTCTGGCTCAAATAGATAGGAATAGAAAAGTTTAGTTTAAAAATCATCCGAGTGATTACCGGGTCCCAAATTTGGAATGTAATAAGTAGAACCACTGTTACCTGCCACACATGTCGTAAAAGTCGACTAAGGAGGTTTGGTTGAAATCGGATGCATGTGTCCTAAACTTGTAGAAATCTATGTGTTTAGGGACCTACCAAACCAATTTGCAACGTATATGAATAGTCAAGCACGTTCTGTGCAAGAAACAAACATATCGAAAAGAGTGATTAAAATTGTGAGTAAAGAAGCAACCATAAGGAGAAGAGAAGTTTAAAAATAGTCTAAATGTTAGTGATAAGTTTAACTGTGATTCATTGGAAACAGAAAGAAATAAGATAGAGAAATTTGTGAAGATCTAATGTCTGTATGCCATCATGCAGAAGCAGCACATGATACTGAGATGAATCAAGAACTGAGAATGCAAGACACATGATACTGAGGTGACCATTAATGAACTGAGAATGGTATAAGAATGACAACAGTTTGTTGAACAATCAGTTCTAATAACAAAAATAGCATTATTATCTGCATTCCAACGCAAACAACGGCATAATTAGTCCATCTTGTTCCCTGGGGAACATAGGGCTGCAACTCTTGCTATTCACTACCGATTTCTATTCTGGTCTGTTTTCGTCAGTTCCGCCCATGAGAATCAGTTTTCATAATCTCAGCTGTGATGATCCTTTATGAGTCGATCTAATAATAGTCGTTGCAAGTGTTCGTTTCTGTCACAGCCAACTCTAATTTTGGGCCATATGGCTGACCGGAGAAACTCTAGGACATAGTTTTGAGTTGGGGGCTGGCTTTTGTATTTGTTTGATAGAACACTGTCAGCTTTTTGTTTGCAATTTTACTTAATTATATGAGTTGATCGTATAGCAGAATCCCGTCAAAGAACAAAATAACAATCCAAGCCACCAAAACAGCACAATACGAGAACAAAATAACAAACCAAGCCACCAAAACAGCGCAAGACGAGAACAAAATAACAAACCAAAACAGCGCAAGACGAGAACAAAATAACAAACCAAGCCACCAAAACAGCGCAAGACGAGAAAAAAAACCACGACACTGGGCAACAACTCGTTAGCAGTGTGACGATAAAAGAAGAAGAAGATTAAGATATTAGTCGGTGGTTATTTATTAATAAAGAAAATATTAATAATACTGATATCCATTATTGTTTAACTGAACTTGTTACATAATATAACCTTAATTTAGCATTGTTGTGTTGATTTTCAAATGAATTCATCTTTATGATGCTCGTTCATCACGGGTGATGATGACCACACAATTTGTATCCAAAGAATGCAGTTGGTTATGTTTATCTGTGTGTGCGTAGATTACTAGTGAGCCTGATACGGGCTTGAAATGTTCTTGTACAGTGTGGGCAAGGTATACTTGGACTTGTGGGGAGTTTACCTGTTTTTCTATTTTGACGTTTTTGTTCTATCCGTCTCTATACAACAATACCAGAATGGATGTAACGCGACGGTTGTGGTCTTATTTTTAGAATTTTTACCGAGTCCGCTGGTCGTATAGTTATCGGACTATATGGTTTCTGTAACAATACTGGGTATATTTATAATGTTTTATTGTTAGAATTAGCAGGACCCTCTAGCTCATCATTGTCCAGCACATCGCCCTTGGACACCATGGCGTCCGTCTTATACACTACTGTGCCCTACTTTACTCTGATGACTTTAACACAATTGGGAGAATGTTGCTCAAGACAGATCAGCCCGGCGCACATTCTTCAACACGGTTCTTCGGTCTGCTATGCAGGTAGAACTGCACGGATAAGAACAAAAAAGTCAAAACAGAAAGGCAGTAAAACTCCCCACAAGTGCAAGTATTCCTTGCCCATACTGTACAAGAACATTTCAAACCCGAATCTGGCTCACTAGACATCTACAACCACACAGACAAACATAATCCTCTACATATTTTCATTTTAGAGCTGTCAGGATATTATTGTTGTATTCTATATATAGTGTGCTGTGAAAGAAGTGAAGTTCTTCACTTCTGTTGTATCCATTGCTTGACAAAGGCCTTTTGGTCGAAACGTTGCTGTGTATTGTTATTGTATTTTGTAAAACTACAGTACTTTGTTTTTATGTATTTCGCCATGTGTTGGATATAGATCAGAGTAGAAAGGTTTATTTTAAAAAGTGCATTGATTATGTTTCTATCAATCATCGATATTTCTAAACATGTTCCCACTAAAATGACTAAAATTGTTGTATCAATCATCGATATTTCTAAACATGTTCCCACTAAAATGACTAAAATTGTTGTATCAATCATCGATATTTCTAAACATGTTCCCACTAAAATGACTAAAATTGTTGTATCAATCATCGATATTTCTAAACATGTTCCCACTAAAATGACTAAAATTGCTGTACTGAAGACGGTCAATGGACAGGCATATCTCATTATGAACATAAGACAGATGTAATCATCATTTTTGGTTATATCAAGAGAAAGGGTGGTTTGTGGCAAACGAAAAATCAAAGAATGGTGGGAAATATGAGGACACTAACACTGAGCGAAGGGAGAGTAAAGGACAACTCTTCAGTGAGGATGAAGGTTGAGGCTGTTACTGTTGATCTCCATTTTCTCTCTGGGACTTCATTTACTAGGGCCGTTGTTGTATCTGACTCTCAGTCGATGCTTCACAAGATCAAGAAGAGCAAGTTTCGGTATGAGTGTATGTCTTCTATAGAAGTTACTAATCTCCAGAAGCTTACGTGGATATACTGTCCTGGGCATGCAGGTGTTTACGGTAATGAGAGAGCGGACAGGCTTGCATCAACAGCATTGATTGTTGGGGAGTTGAATATAGATAAGGGGTAACGTTCTTCGATCTCTTCGCGATTCTCTGTCGGATGAAAACACAAAATAGATGTTGAATAGATCAAGCTGTTGTACAAGTAAAACTGGATGCCTGAGAGACATGGCGAGGAGTGTGTTTAATCGGCGAGCCACAGGAACCATCAGTATGCATTCTCTTCAATATCTGTTGGGGGAGACTGAGCACCTATGTGTCGTCTTCCTGGAGTGTAATGACGTCAGTTTAGCAACCAATAAACAATAACTAACACTGAGCACGCCGTCCCTCCATATCTATTATATCATATGAGAAATAGTTCTAACCAGCTATCGATCCACTACTTGCTCTGTTCTAATACTACAGCGACAGTGAATAAGTCTTGACATTTCTTGCGTTTTCTCATGTAATATCTTTTTTATGTTCATTACTCTACTTTGCCCGCCTGCCCAGCGTGTTTGTAGCGCGTTGAACGACGGGTGACAAGCCCCCAGTGAGCGCGGTTTAATTTCGCGGGCTGGCAAAAAATCCACAGGTTCTCCAGATTCACGGTGTAGAGCTGAAAAAGTTCAAGTGCTTCTGGATCGAAAAAGAAATTTCATTACTCACATTCAATATATTCACTATTCACTATATTCACTATTCACTATATTCACTATTCACTATATTCACTATTCACTATATTCACTATTCACTATATACACTATTCACTATATTCACTATTCACTATATACACTATTCACTATATTCACTATTCACTATATTCACTATTCACTATATTCACTATTCACTATATTCACTATTCACTATATTCACTATTCACTATATTCACTATTCACTATATACACATTCACTATATTCACATTCTTTATTTACTATATTTGCCCCTCACATTCACTATATTCACATTCACTATATTCACATTCACTATATTCACATTCACTGTCTACATTCACTGCTCATATCTATACTCACATTCAGTACTCACACTGACTGCACAGAATCGCTGCTCACATTCACTATTCAATTTCTACATTCACTGACCCCGTTTACTTCTGACATTCACTGCCCAGAAACATTGTTTCCAAGATTTCTTTTTTTTTTTTTTTTCCATGATCCAGAAGCACTGGAGCTGAAAGCTCTTCGGCTCGGTGTCATGGACATCGTAACCCTTCGGCTCGGTGCCACGAACACGGGAAATCTGGGAAACCTGTAGCTTTTCTGCCAGTCCGTGGAGTTGAACCCGTACTTACAGAGGACTAGTCACCAGTAGTCCAACGCGCTACGAACACGCTGGACACGAGGGCCCAATATTTCTTTAAGTAATATCGTTAGAATTATCTAATATTAAACATGTTCATAACTTATGGAGAGAACAAGACAGATTCCAGTGAACGAACAGGTTAAAAAGACGCTGACGCTGGATAGGACACACTTTGCGAAAACCGGAGAGGAATATAACAAGAAGGGTCCTTGCCTGGAACCCGCAGGGACAGCGAAAGAAGGGAGGCCGAGAAATACATGGAAACGAGATTTGGAGACAGAGATCAATAATATAAAGAAGAGCTGAAGGGAGCTGCAGGAGATAGCTAGAGATAGGAAGACTTGGCATGAATTGGTTGAGGGCCTATGCCCCAATCCGGGTTTAAAGGCAAAGAGAGAGAGAGAGAGAGAGAGAGAGAGAGAGAGAGAAACATGTCCATCTCCGTAGTCTATACTTTTCTTAGTGTTTTCCTCTAGGGATGACACGTCTTGATTACATTCATGAATTCTGAAAGATTTCATTCATCCCTTTTTTATTACTTAAGCCGATAAAAGGTTAGCATTTGGACATTACAGATTAGTACAGTAATTTTTAAAGTGATGTTCTAAATGAACAGATTGAGCCATTGATTGAAGACAAATCCGTCTGGATAAACATGGATGATGAAAAAACAAATAAGTCAAACTTTAAATTTAACTTCCTTTTACGTTTAGTATACCCACCTGCGCAGCGTGTTCGAAGCGCGTTGGACGACGGGTGATAAGCCCCCTGTTAGTGCGGTTCAACTCCGCGGACTGGCAGAAAAGCCACAGGCTCTCCAGATTTACGGTGTTCGTGGCACCGAACCGAAGGTTACGATGTCCATGATACCGAGCCGAAGAGCTAAAAGCTCAAGTGCTTCTGGATCGGGACAAAAAATACGTTTAGTATTTATTATTGCTACTGTTGTTACTGCCTGTAGTATCACTTTTTAGGGCGGTGTAGGACAGGTGGGACGTGAGCCTTAGGAATTGAATGATTACATTTTCTAGTGCAGTCGCTACGAAGCTGTTCAGGTTAGCATTTTTCTTTTATGCCCACAACAGAAAACAATCCTTGGCCTTACTGTGAATTGAGCACGGGTCGACCGTATGGGAGCCGCGGTCTACTCCATTCGGTCAGACGCGCCTCTGTTATTCTTGTTACTTGTTCAGTTTTCGATAACCAAGTTTATGATGTCAACATTGTTGCCTGATCTTCTACTAGTAGAGGCAGTTCGAGGAAACCAAGCAAGCCACTTTTAATATAAGTGATACATAAAGAGTATACAGAATCATCATCATTATCAGGTGCCATGCCGGTGGGCGTAGGCAATCATGAATATCCCTCTCGCACTCCTGTTTCTATTCCAAAAGTGTATGTTTGTTTACCTTCAAGAAGAACTCTACATTTCATATCTTTATATGTTGCTTTTATTAGGTTAATCTGGGGATTCCATAGTGTCTCATCAATTTCCAAAGGTTTCCTATTAATGCTATCAAAAACCTTCTCATAATCCACAAATCTAACAACATTGAATATAGAGACAATATTTCAAGCCAACTAAAGGAAGGAAGGATACAAGTGACAACATTGAATATAGAGATAATATTTAAAGCCTACTAAAGAAAGGAATGATCATTATCTTATCTTATCTTAACCACATTTGCCATGAAGCGCCGTGGGGAGAGTTAGTTTTCTAGCTTGACGTTGTCAGTCCATGCTTTCGCAGGGATTCTGAGATGTTATCTATCCATCGTGTTCTTGGCCTGCCTCGTGCTCTGCGTGCCTGTGTCGATTATTATAGGCACGTAATGGTAGTAAATGTGGTTCCATTCTCATTAGATGGCCGAACCACTTGATTCTTTGCTTCTCGATGTACTGTATGTATGGTATAGTGCCAACGATGCTTCTGACATTCTCGTTTCTCACTCTATCTCGTCCTGTAACGTTGACAGCTTTTCGTAGACATCTCATTTCACATGTTGTAATCTTTCTTGCTTGTGTCTTAGTCAGGGGCCATGTTTGTCACTGATAGCAGAGAGTTGGAATAAATATGCAGTTTATCAGTTGTCGTTTGACTGCCATGTTAATGCTTGGATGTTTTAATAGTGGTGATAGTTGGTATGTCACTGCATTTGCCTTCTGGCATCTAGTCTCGATTTCTCTGTCCATCTTTCCATCTGTTGTGAATATACTCCAGAGATATTTGAATTCTGGAGTCTGTTGTATTTTGACATTATACACGTGTATATTTAGTTGACCTGTTTATTGTCATGACTTCTGTTTTGGAGGTGTTAATTTTCATGTCATATTTTTCACATGTCGCTTGCAGTACATTTATGTGTTGTTGAAGTTTGCGTGTTCGTTGTTGTAAATTATACTCTGATCATCTGCAAAGAGTCGCTTGTTCATTTGAGCATTTTTGCGCTTGAGCATTTTGGTATAGCGCTCTAATATTGTCTAATAGTTGGCCCTGAATTCCATATTCACTTAGTATGGCCCATAGTTTGTTTCTGTTTATTCTATCAAAGGCCTTTTCTTGGTCTATGAATGTTAAGTTGAGCTGTTTGTCATACTCTATGGTGTTTTCGCTGAGTTGTCTTAGTGTAAACAGGATATCAGTGCAACTCTTCCCTTTCTGAACCCAAATTGAGCGATGTTCAGCTGTGGCTCTATTATAGGTTTGATTCTAGATTCCAAAATTTTAGCATATAATTTCCCAACATGACTTAATAATGATATGCCTCTGTATGTATTGCATTCTCTTTTGTTGCCCTTTTTTCCATATTGGTATTATGATGGCTTTCTGCCAATCTTTGGGACTTCTCTTTCTGTCCAGGCTGACTTGAAGATTCTATGTATCCATTGTATTCCTGTTTCTCCGCATGCCTTGATTGCTTCATTGGTTATACCGTCTATGCCTGCTGTCTTGTGACGTGGACTCTTCTTCACAACTTCTTCTATTTCTTGGATGAGTATATTTGGTTCTTCTATGTTTGTGTTATTTTTAAATCTATTCGCAATTGATGTTGGTGGTTGGTTAAGTAGTTCTTGGAAGTATTCTTTCCATATGTTCTTCCTTCCGTTTGTATTAAATATCTGTGTACCGTTTTTATCATTAATAATGTCAGTGGGGTTGAAACTTTCGTCTCTTATCCTCATGGAATTGACTCTTTTGAAAAAATTTCGTGGCGGTTCTTTGCATAGTAATGACAGTTGTTCACCGTATTTTTCCCACGATTCTGTCTTTGATTTTTTGATTACTTGTTTACTATGTCTTCTCGCTGTTCTGTATGATGTGTAATCATCTTAGCTTTTTTTGGATTTTATCATTTGATTTCTCAAATGGACGTAGTTTAGTTTTTCATTAATTAAATATATCGCTTACCTCTTTCAGAACTTTCGACAAAAATTCTGGTAATATTAGCCAGGGTGTGTTAACCGCATTTTTTAACTTTTATAAACAATTAACAAAGGTATCATTATTTCTGAGACTGCGTAGGTTTTAGCTGTGTATGTTTAGTTAAACAGAATAACGGGCAAGCCAATGACCTGGGATGTCAACGCTTGACCTTATTTAGATTTAATGTTCTGGTAACAGCCTTTAAGATTTCGTAAATACTGTCCGAAAACCAGTTTCTTATCAACTCATCAGAGAGGGCAGATTGATAGCGGTAACTGGCCGTGAGATCCAAACCTGGACTCAATTGAAGTACAGTTTTCTTTAGGAATTCAGAGCAAAGTGAAATGTTTATAGTGTAATAGATTATGCACCCATTTTACAAAGCATCTCTTTCTTCTAGAGAAACTATATAGAGAAAAGATTATAAATTGGCGCTCCGTGACTTTTGATGTCTTAAAAGTTTGTGTAATTTAATATGAGAATCACTTTCTCTACATAGTGTAACACGTATTAGTATTATGGGACACACATCCCGTATATCTGTAAAGGCGGGGTCCGTCCCGTATCTGTAAAGGCGTAGTCCGTCCCAGGATCAAATTATTTAGTTGAAGTAAGAGTGTTTTTTCCAACACAACGACTCTCAGGTCGTCCCAACCTCAGATGGGTGCCAGAGAAACATTAAGAAGTGAATGGGTACGGATTGACGCTGACCACATCAAACATAGCTTAGAGTTAGTCAAAGAAAAACAGGACTTTGCAGGGTATTCCACAATATATAACATGATATAAATGGGTTCTTTTCTTGGTGTTTAGTTTAATTAACAGTGTCTAACAATCCTTTTTCTTCTTTTTCTTCTCTCTTCTCTCTTGTCTCTCTTCTCTCTCTCTTCTCTATCTCTCTCTTCTTCTTCTCTCTCTTCTCTTCTTCTTTCTCTCTCTCTTCTCTTCTCTCTTTCTCTCTATTCTATCTCTCTCTTCTCTTTCTCTCTTTCTCTCTCTCTCTCTCTCTCTCTCTCTTTCTCTCTTTCTCTCTCTCTCTTCTCTTCTTTCTCTCTCTCTTCTCTCTTTCTCTCTCTCTCTTCTCTCTCTTTCTCTTCTCTATCTCTCTCTCTCTCTTTTCTTTCTCTCTCTTCTCTTCCTTTCATATATATATTCGTCTCGTACCGGTATACGCTATATAGTGCCTGCTAGTAATTTCTCCGTACCGCTCTGTTCTGGGCAGCTCGCTCAATCTCTTCCATGGAATTCAGTCCGCTATTTCTGCCTCTCTCGGCAAAGTTCTTCTCAGGATTTTCCCAAGGCGTCCTCTCTTTCCTCTCACTTCAATGCCTGCTTTGTTATTTTTCATCATTTTTTCTGGAGGTATACACAACATGTCTTCATCTTCTCCTTCTTGTAAAATATATAGCTCTATTCCCCAGCTTCGTATGGAGTTTACGTATGAAATAGTGTACGACCGTAAGGACTATAATGTCTCAGTTATCAGTTATATGAGAAATATCATCATAGCACTCCAGACATGACTATAATGTCTCAGTTATCAGTTATATGAGGAATATCATCATAGCACTCCGGACATGACTATAATGTCTCAGTTATCAGTTATATGAGAAATATCATCATAGCACTCCAGACATGACTATAATGTCTCAGTTATCAGTTATATGAGGAATATCATCATAGACTCGGACATGACTATAATGTCTACCGGTTTCATTATTGAAAATATCCTAGATGAACACTAAGTTAGTTTTCAGTCTTGACTATCATGACAAACGATTGCTCTAAGTTTTAACAAAAAGAATACACAAGCCTCTACAACATATTCATCAGTGTTATATTCATCAGTGATTATATTCTCAGTGTTATATTCATCAGTATTATATTCATCAGTGCTTATATTCTCAGTATTATTTTTATCAGGAATATATTCATGACAGTATAACTAATGTTATTAAAACATTACTTACTTCGATGATTTATAATGCTCAGAGTTTTGAAAAATTTCATGCCACGGGTTTAATGCTCAGATCCTTTAAGTTCACATGCAGCTGACAGATTATTGTTACATATAGTAGAATCTGTAGCCCGTAAGACAATGTCTAGCTCTCGTAAGAAAAATCATTTAGTAGACATGACAATGTCAGTTCAGAATAGACCTACGATACCTGACACAAAGTCGTACACCATCTGAAAACTGCACCGAGACACTAAATATTGTATTCATAATTATATATCATCATCATCAAGTACAGCTTAAAGTCCCTTCGGAAACTCTAGCTCCCAGACAGCATAATGTTCTCTGTTATGATGCAAGTTGGCATCAGACGTCAGCGCTGCTTCTAGTCGTAATGAACCCCCACCCATAGTCTTCTGGGTTCCCCTCCTGTCGTATTTTTCGCCAGGCTCACATGACCTTCCTAACTTAAATATCTAGGATAATCGTTGATGTGCAATCATATTTAATTTCCGATGTTTTAATGAAATACTAGCCACTCTTTTGAATATCAAGATGTTTGAAACGGTTTTGTTCTTTTCTCGCACATAATTCTCAGTTATCTTCATAGAATTTCATTCAAGGATATTATTGATCTAATTTATATTAATAAAATTCTCATATAATCAAAATTTATTTTTAATTGAAAATTTCCTGACTCCAGACATGATAAATCTCAAGTTTTTTTTACCGTTACAACTGCATGACTATAATGTTACTCTTAATTAGATTGATAATCACTAACAAGTAAGCTGTTGACTACATGACAAACGATGTGCTCTAGTTTTAACAAAAACAATACAAACCTTACCATATTCATCATGTTATATTCATCAGTGTTATATTCATCTGTGTATATTCATCATGTTATATTCATCATGTATATTCATCAGTTTATTCTCAGTGTTATATTCATCAGTTTATTCATCAGTGTTATATTCATCAGTGTTATATCATCAGTGTTATATATCAGTATACTAATGTTAGAAACAGGGTTACTTTACTTTTATTATTTAAAAAGACAAGAGTTTGATTTCATTGCACCGGTTTTACCCAATGGCTAGGTCCCTTTAAGTTAGCACGCCAGCTGTCGAGATTATTACATAAAGTACGAACTCTGTAGCTCCGTAAGCAATCCTAGGGCTCTCCGAAAGAAAAATGCATTTGTGAACAGAGCGACGTGGTCAGGATTCGAACTCACGACCTACGGAACGTGACACAAAGTCGTAACCACTGAACCACCGAGACACCTAAATATTGTATTCATAAATTATATATCATCATCATCAAGTAGCTTGTCCCTTCCGGAACTTGGCTCCCATGACAGCAAAATTCTCTGTTCTGTGCAAGTTGGCAAACGTCAGCAGCAGTCATTCTCAGATCGTCAATGACATCCTCCACCCATCGTCTTCTGGGTCTTCCTCTCGTTCTTCTTCCAGGCACCATTCCTTCCTAAATTAATTTCTCTAGGCACTCATATCGTTTGATGTGTCAGAGATATTTAATTTTCCTTGTTTTTATGCTTTGTACTAGCCACTCTCTTTAATATCAAGATGTTTGAGAACAGGTTTTGTTCTTTTCTCTGTCCATGATATTCTAAGTACTCTTCCGTAGCATTTTCATTCAAGGATATTATTGATCTAATGATATTAATAAATTCTATATAATCAATTTTATTTTTAATTGATATTTCCTGCTCACAAATGATGAAACTAAGTTTTTTTTTACCGTTTACAACTTTGCATGCTTAATTATCTATAATTATGATTGACTAATCACTCAATCAAGTGCCATGCCTGTCGGCGAAGGCGATCATGTCTCTTCACAACTCTCTCTGCTTGGTGCATGTAATCAGTTCTGACGTCGATCTTGTGTCGAACCATGATGTCAGGCCATCTAACATCTTCTCCTTCTGTCTTCCACGATCTCTCCTTCCATGCATTTTATGATTGATTAAACACGGTATAAAATGTATAGCTACACACGTAACAACAAAGTACTATAGTTTTACAAAATACAGAAACAGTGACGATAAACAGCAACGTTTCGACCAAAAGGCCTTTATCAAGCAAACAATACAACAAGAATGACGAATTTAGAGGAACACTACAAATGGACGATTACATGTGGAAACATAAACCTATCTAATGAAAATCTGGGAATAAAAACGAACAACGAAATGTATTTTGTAAAACTATAGTACTTTGTTTTACGTGTTTAGCTATTTTTCCAAGTTTTACTGCAGTCTCCACCCTTTTTTATAAAATGTATACATTCTTTAACCAACTTAACAATCTTATAAATCACACCACCGTGTGGTGCCGGGTCTCACAAGGGAAGCAAAGAATAGTACCACTGCGACCTACTAGGCATGTCGTAAAAGACGATTGATGTAGGGGCCTAGGGAAGCTACCTTAGTAAGTAAAAAGCAGCGCAGAAATCGGATGTGCTGGCTTACTTGTAGGCGCATAACTGGCTCAACGAACAATCGCTCGTAGGCTCATATCACATAAAATCACAATGAATTGTTTAATAGGTGGAGCGTTAGAAAAAGAAGAAGAAGAAGAAGAAGAAGAAGAAATCAGTAATATCATGTAAAAAAAAGCTGAAAATGGTCGCGTTGATCTACACATGTATGCAGGAATAAGCTGTTCACATTTCATAAGCTGTTCACATTTCATAATTCCAGAGTTTGACATTCATAAGTTGTTCTTTTTCCTGGGACACACAAACAGATAATGAGTATTATAACTTATATTCATATATATATATGGTGCGTCTGGCGGAATGGCTAAGAGTGCGGGCTCCCATGCTGGGAGACACGGGTTCAATCCTCGATAAGACCAAGGAGATTTGTCTGTCTGGTTCATAATGAAAATATTTTAACCGGAACAGTTTTGCGGCGACAGCACTAGCCATGCGACCTTTCAATTTAATATGCTCATAACTCCCCCCCCTCCCTTCCGTCCTACACCCACCTAAAAAGCGATATTACAAGCAGTAACGAGGACAACAGTATATATATATATATATACAGTGGCGGCTCGTCATTAAGGACCATTGGAGCCAGGCCCCACCAAAAATAAATTGTAACGTGTACTTATTACTTTATAAATTAAAATGTAACCTTACCCAAAACCATGATTTTTCCGAACATTTGTGTCTGACCCCACCATCAAAAATGAGCACGAGCCGCCACTGTATATATATATATAATCTCCCTCGATGATGAAATTAGTAGTCGTATTGGCAAGGCCTCCACTGCTGTGTTTAAATTAGCAAAGCAAAACGTGTATGGGAAAACAAGGCACTCACAAGAAACACCAAGACACAAGTATATAAAGCTTATGTTCTCAGCACTCTGCTGTATGGTAGTGAGACATGGACCACATATGCTAGACAAGAACATCACCTCAACACCTTCCACATGCGCTGTCTCAGGCGAATATACAACATCCGATGGCAAGATCACATCTCCAATATAGAAGTCCTGAACAGTGTTGGCATTCCAAGTATGTACACTTTACTGAGTCAGCGACGTCTCAGATGGCTGGGACACGTGTACCGTATGAGCGATGATAGAATCCCAAAGAACATTCTATATGGTCAACTTGCAGCTGGTGCTAGACAGCATGGGCGCCCATTATTACGCTTCATTGACACCTGCAAGCGTGATCTAACTTCATGCGGCATAGACAAAAAACACTGGGAACGGCTGGCCAAAGACAGGCAAGCATGGCGAGCGGCAGTGAGGGCGGCTCAAAAAGAAAAGAAGAAAAACATCACATGTGGAGGCAAAAGAGAGCACAGAGTACAGAGAGAACATCCCATGCATCGGCTCTAGTTTCCAGTTTTACCTGCAGCAACTGTGGCAAGGATTGCCGCTCCAGAATAGGCCATTACAGACACATGAAACGTTGTGATTCAGCACAGAACATACTACGTGACGCAACACCTATTGTCTCCTGAGACAAAGAGGCCAATGATGATATATATATAAATTAATCAGGGAACTATGAACATGAGAGTCATAGACCGGGAGAAAGTTAAATTAGCCCAAGGCCTCTGGAAGAATAAAACTGTGTTGCCAGATCAAATATCCACCAATAGCCCGTAGGCAATTAATTATTAGAGACTGACTATTCCGTTGGTAGGAAATAATTTGTAAGAACTGAGACTGATAAGAAACATGGACACCTAAACACCGGACACCCACATCCGGATTATATTTCGTTTCTTCTAATAAGTAGTTGAATTAAAACCACATGGTGTTACAATAATTATAATCAGTGACGGCTCGTGCTAAGTTTTGTTGGTGGGGCCAGACATATTTTTTGTGTGGAAAATCATGGTATTTGGTTAGGTTATATTTTAATTTATACACGTTACACATTATTTATGGAGGCTCGACCCACTGGCCCTTAATGACGAGCCGCAACTGATTATAATAGTTGAATTAATGCCACATGGTGTTACAATAATTATAATATAGACAAGTTATTGGTTCTTGAATAGATATCATAGAACTCCGTGCAGACACATAGGTGCTAAGCCTGCTGCAGTCGATGTCGAGGAGTATTCTTGATGATGAAGCAAAGACACAGTAATTGCAGCAGCAAATAGAAACACAATAATTACCGCTGTAAATAGAGACACAATAATGGTCGCAGTAAACGGAGACACAATAATGGACGCAGTAAGCAAAGACACAATAATGACCGCTATAAACGGAGACACAATAATGACCGCTGTAAACGGAGACAAAATAATGGACGCAGTAAGCAAAGACACAATAATGGACGCAGTAAACATAGACACAACAATGACTGCTGTAAATAGAGACACAATAATGGAGGCAGTCTTCTTCTTCTTCTTTGCGTTCGTTCTTTACGACCAATTTTAATCACTCCCTGTGATATATTTGATCTTTGCCAAGAACGTGTATGCGTTGCACATTGGTTTGATAGGCCCCTAAACGCATAGACTTCTACACGTTTAGACACACGCATCCGATTTCAGCCAAACCTCCCTAGTCGCCTCTTACGACATGCATGGCAGGTAACAGTGGTTCTATTCTTTACACCCCAAATTTTTGGCCCCGGTATCCACTCGGGCGAATAGCGGCAGTAAAACAGAGACACAATAATTGACACATTAAACAGAGACACAATAATTGACATAGTAAACAGAGACACAATAATTGACATAGTAAACAGAGACACAATGACATTAAAGAACACATAATTGACACAGTAAACAGAGACATAATAATTGACACAGTAAACAGAGACACAATAACTGACACAGTAAACAGAGACACAATAATTGACACAGTAAACAGAGACACAATAATTGACACAGTAAACAGAGACACAATAATTGACACAGTAAACAGAGACACAATAATTGACACAGTAAACAGAGACACAATAATTGACACAGTAAACAGAGACACAATAATTGACACAGTAAACAGAGACACAATAATAACCTCTGTAAAGAAGAGTTTCAGTAAGCCGTTGGGATGCAACAGTAGCTGTCTTAACCTCCATCTGTACACTGCTTATAGTTGTGCTGTATGTTCAATTCTACTTGATTGCAACCATACAGCGCGTACTAGCTAGAATACTATGGCTTGATTTATGACCACGATACATAAACCCATCCGTATACACAACAGCATCACCGTCATCTTCGTTCTCTGATCTTGAAAGGTCCTCTTCTGAGACTTAGCGGTAAGAAGTTCAATCACAACCCAAGGGTACCTGGTTCTCTCTCTCTCGCGATCACCGCCCAGACCAATGTACCAGACATCCCCGGGCCAGTCGCTCTGCCAAAAACAATACGCTCTGCCACAAACACCACACTCTGCAACAAACAGTACGCTCTGCCACAAACCGTACACTCTGCTACAAACATCACACTCTGTCCCAAACATCCACCCTGTCACAAACATCACACTCGTGCTACAAACATCACCCTGTCATAAACATCACACCCTGCCCCAAACATCACATCCTACCCCAAACATCACATCCTACCCAAACATCACACTCTGTCCAAACATCACCTCTGCCACAAACATCACACTCTGCCACAAACATCACACTCTGCCACAAACCTCATCCTACCACAAACTACATCTGCCACAAACTGACCTCTGCCACAAACATCACATCTGCCACAAACATCACTCTCCACAAACCTCACACTCTGCCACAAACATCACACTCTGCCACAAACCTGACACTCTGCCACAAACCTGACATTGCCACAAACTCACACTCTGCCACAAACATCACACTCTGCCACAAACCTCACACTCTGCCACAAACATCACACTCTGCCACAAACCTCACACTCTGCCACAAACATCACACTCTGCCACAAACATCACACTCTGCCACAAACATCACACTCTGCCACAAACATCACACTCTGCCACAAACCTGACACTCTGCCACAAACCTGACACTCTGCCACAAACATCACACTCTGCCAGAAACATCACACTCCTCCACAAACATCACACTCTGCCACAAACCTCACACTCTGCAACAAACATCACACTCTGCCACAAACCTCACACTCTGCCACAAACATCACACTCTGCCACAAACATCAACTCTGCCACAAACATCACACTCTGCCACAAACATCACACTCTGCCACAAACATCACACTCTGCCACAAACATCACACTCTGCCACAAACATCGAAGAATACAAAGGAAATAAAAGTGTGCAGTAGGTATCATTATCTAACAAGGATTCTTCAGTTATCCATTAACAAATTGATCATCCTGGCTAACTTGCCTGCAGAACGCTATTATAAAACTAACATTGTATAACATGTTATACTTACCGATCTATCACACTCTATGCCTTGCCTTCATACTGCCAATAACAAAACAATATTGTCAAGCATTTCATATTTTTCAAATGAAAAAAAAACGTTTGTTGTAATTGTTCCTGATTACTTCCTAACCGGATTACAGCTTTTTAATCTATTTTTATAAGAAGGAGGAAGGTGAGGTGGGGTGAGGGGGGGACCGAAGAAGCGCATTAGACGGAAGTTTCAAGATCATTGATCGTATATCTAAAGCTCCTTCTTTCTTCGTTTTTTTTTCTTGTTGCACTAAAAACGAAAATTACCGGAAATAACCTGGCATGAACTATAGTTAATTATTCTGGAGAATAATTATTAACGGTTGTTATTTTATTAAGATATATCTTTTGTTTAATTGTGTTTTATGTGCACCAAGAAACCGTGTTTATATGCACGTAAAAGTGTCATGCTGTTGTTGAATTTATTGTTTGTGTTTTCAATGCAACCTGCATCAATCGATTGTTATGTTTTTACGAGAGAGGGTGAGATTGTTATGTTTTACGAGAGAGGGTGAGATATTGTTATGTTTTTACGAGAGAGGGTGAGATGTTATTTTTTTACGAGAGAGGTGAGATGTTGTATGAGAAAGGGAAAAGACTGAAATAGAGAGAGACTTGAAAGAGAGATGTAAATATCATTGTCTCAATGCAATGAAAGTATTTAAAGCTGAACTTTCAAGGAATGCTCAACACAATAAAAAATGTTCTTCTGCGTCTGTGTTCTTACTAGATTGGGATTTCGGATTCTCTTATAAAGGCAGACGTCTGTCTCAGATTATCAGCCACACCATACAGTTTGTCTTGAACGCTAGTGTAAGTGGGCCACCTCTTTCTTCTCAAGTCTGCATGCTGGGGCAGTTTTTGTAGGATATAATTCTTATGATTTCTGCTTCCCCGTTTATGCCGATCTCTTCCAGCAGTTAAGTTTTGGCCACCCTTGTAATGGTCTGACATTCTTACTGCAGGGCTAAATCTCCGAGGTCTCCCGGAGTGCAATGACGTTAGTTTAGTAACCAAGAACAATGACAAAGTTGTATGACTCTACCGTATCTTTGATCGACTCGAATATTTGGACTATTGTACTTCTAAACTTTTGTCTGACAATGCATATTTTTAGTTAGAGCCAATTAAGTTTAGAGGCAAGGGGTATTGTGATCGTATTGAAATTGTATTCCCTGTTTTGGTTTACACAGATCTAAACTTTATAGAGAAAAAATTGTACAGAGAATCTTGGGTAAAAACTCATCGATTGGTAGGCAGACCTGTTTTAATATGAATAAAGGATAATTAGATGCCAGAAGGGAAGCCGTCGTTGTAGAAAAGGTGTAAATACTTAGGAGTGACAATTTATCAATCAATCAATTGTCATGCCTGCCTACGCATGCGATAGTATCTCTACACAGCTCTATTCGGTACTGTTAATCACTTCGGACGTCGATCTCTTGTCGAACCAAGATACTAGACCAATTCGGGCTTCTTGTAGTCTGACCACGTACGGGGTTCAATTAGATAGTTAGAATTGAATTTTGTTTTCCATCTTTAGGTCGACCCAACCTCAATTAGGTACCAGAAGACCATTTAAAAGTAAAGGCGGTCGGCGGGATGCTCGATCGGCGGGATGCTAACTACATGTGATCGGTCGCCGACCGCCGGCCGAGATTGCGTCTTGGTGGTCAAGAAAATTGTATGAAACCTTTACTAATTATCCTTGGCCCCCGGTAACATAAGGCCGACTAGCTCAGACGGGTAAACTAAAATTCCTGTGTAATGGGGGTTGATTTTTATAAGTGTTTGATAGAACACTGTAAGGTTTTCTGTCATTTTACACAATTATACGAGTCCATGGTAATTTATTGATAACAAATGTTAATAATACTGATATTCTTTAGTGTTAAACTTCATTTGTAACATAAGATAACCTGGATTTAGTATGTTGTGTTGTTTTTCTTCTTCTTCTTGCGTTCGTTCTTTACGACCAATTTTAATCACTCTTTGTGATATGTTTGATCTTTGCCAAGAACGTGTATACGTTGCACATTGGTTTGGTAGGCCCTAAACGCATAGACTTCTACACGTTTAGGACATGTGCATCTGATTTCAGCCAAACCTCCTTAGTCGCCTCTTACGACATGCGGGGCAGGTAACAGTGTTTCTATTCTTTACACTCCAAATGTGGGCCCCGGTAACCACTCGGCGGTGTTTTTCTAAAATGAATGTGTCTATATCTAACAATAGTGGAATACGAGATCACGTGACGATTGTGATCTGATTTCCTAGAATTTTACCTCAGCTCACTGGTCTTATATTATCGGAGGAAACGAATTATCTTACGATAAAAAGAAATAATTCGCTATCGTATATAAACATCCGGCGTGATGCTGACCACATCACCCATCGTGTGCCGACGGTCAATGAAAATACAGGCCTAACACTGTATTGACCTATATACCACGAGGTATGAAAGGGTTCCTTTACTTTTTTTATATCAACAAGAATTTGAAGCGTTAGAGTTGTTTTGTAACTAAGAAGTTATATCGGATTCTCCGAAAACAGTTCATTCTTATTTTTCTCGTTTTTAGCTTACACGCTCTGGTATAATTATAAGTTCGTTCCAAAATTCGTGATCACACTAAGGTTTAATTTGTACGAAATTTACCTGATGCATACTAGTGATGTTTTGCAAGCAGTCTTATATATCTCACGACCTTACGAATACATGTTTAACTAATTGGTAGGTAGCTTGGTTGATGCAAAAAACGTTTTTTGTTATATAATTTTGCATAAGCACAACAAAATGATCATCAAAGTTTAGAACTTACAGTAATACACAAAATGGTGGCGAATGATTGCAAAGGCGTATTCCTATTACATATCATAAAAAGAAAGGTGACATATTGAACAAATGATACCTTCCACTTCTATAAATGAAAGTCAATGTTGCGTACATACGCCAATGACAGTCGGTAGGAAACATTGTGAACTGATTAATTCACGGGATTCCCGATTTTGACCTGCACTGAATTGCATTTGGAACACGGAAATGCTTAGTTATAGATAAACTTGACAATCGTACTGTAAAATTTCGACAAGTATACCAAATCAACATCGCTGTAATTTTAGTAATAACATAATAAAAATCATACAGAACTAAAGGTTTGGGTGGGCAAAAATACATTTGGAAGGTCGTCACTGTTACCTATATAAAAATGTAAACATCAAGAATTTATGTCAACTGGATGATTTTATATCGGTCGGTAACGATGATCACGAATTTTGGAACGAACTATAATAAAAGGTTCGCCTTAGGTTGAAAGCGCGTGCCTCGGCTTAAAGCGAATTGAATCACCTAGATAGCAAACAGAGTTGTATCTGCTGTCAAGAAATCTGGGGAAGAATAAAAAGGAGGATGCGGAACCACGTCATGTTAATGAACTATTCGGTTCGAGATTACTGCACTGTTTTAGCAACAGGCAGAGGGAGTCAGAAGGGAGGGACGCCCGAGTGGTTATCGGGGCCCAAATTGGGGTGTAAAGAATAGAACCAGTTACCTGCCACGCATGTCGTAAGAGGTGACTAAGGAGGTTGGGCGTGGGATAGCTACCCAACACCGTAAAAACACAGAACGGAGAGCGAACCGAGTAAACGCTGGCTGAAACCGGACACATCGCCGAAGGATAAGTACCAGAGCTCCAAATGGTGCTGAAGATGTGACGTAAAACACACCAATGTTAAGGCTGCATGAATCAGATTTCCACATGAATAGAATTTATGGGAGGTCTGGTACATCGGTCTGGGCGGTGATCGAGAGAGAGAGAGAAGGGAGGGGTTGTACATTATAACAAATCAAGCTGTAATCCGTAAAGGTCAAAGGTTAGTAATTTTTTTTTTGTTGCAACTTTCATCTTATAAATCGTCGTCCAGAATACGTTCCCTGGTTCCCTTCTTTCCATCACGATCATGATTGTCTGTCGAGTTAGGACTTTGTAGACAATCATAGATATTTAGTTTATCCTGAGTACTGATTATTAATACCTATGTTTACATTTTTCCGTTCCATGAGGTAATTTCATTTCCCTGTCTCATCCTCCATCAATTTTAAAGTTATCACCAAGTGTTTTGTGACTCATTGTTTACATGTGAATGTAACCTATTTTGTCTATCTTTTTCTTTTGTCTTTCTTTGCTTTTTTACCTTAGACGTAGCAGGTTTAACTGGTGATCAGTTACTGAGATAGTGCACGCTCGGTCGCTTAATATGCTGTGGTATTGTGGAGTTTTAAGATGTCTGTAACTCCATCAACCCATCTTTTCTTGGTCTGCCCTTTCCTCTTGATGATTCCATTTTCAGATTGTACACTCTTGCAACTGGTGTATTCGGGTTCATTCTCACCAAGTAGCCAAACCATGTGACTCTGCTTTTCAATGAATCTAATAGCAGGTGTTGTTCCGACTGTTCTTCTAATTTCCTCATTTCTTATATGGTCTCTTCTTGATTTATTTACCGCTTTCCTCAGGCATCTCATTTCACAGGTGGTAATTTCCTTTCTTGTTCTTTTGTCAGTGCTCATGTTTGGTACTGGTATCACAGTGTTGGTATGAAGATTGCATTTATAATCTGTCTTTTAGTCTCTACTGGAATTGTTGGGTGTTTCAAGATTGGGGTAAGTTGGTATGTAATGTTGTTGGCTTGCTGGATTCTAGTTTCGATCTCTCTGTCCAGTCTACTATCAGGTATGGAGATACTTCCAAGGTATTTGAATTCTCTCACCTGCTTTAACGTTTGTCATTTATTTGTATGTTGATATCTTTATGTTCTCTGCTTCGAGCATCAAATAACGTTACAAACTTGAAGCCCATATTCAAGGAAAATACATATAATACCACAATGTGATGGTACAGTGTTCTGTGCAGTGTTTCATTTCACAATCACAAGGGGAAGGTTTCGTTTAACAGCGTTACAGACTGCTAATGGAACACCTCGACTCCATGTCAGCATTCCCACAATTGTCTGTTCCTATCTGAACTATTCATACATCTGTCTGATGTGTTTAGATGCAAGTATGTCTGTGTAAATACTTGCGGTACAGCCTTAGGGCACGTGGAGCAATGTGTCAATGACATCCTGTCCTCTCGTCAATGGATGAAGGTAGACAGACGGATAGGAGGGAATGAGACGAGAGGATGAGACGAGAGAAATGAGACGAGAGGAAATGAGACGAGAGGAATGAGACGAGAGGAAATGAGACGAGAGGAATGAGACGAGAGGAATGAGACGAGAGGAATGAGGACGAGAGGAATGAGACGAGAGGAATGAGACGAGAGGAAATGAGACAGAGGGAATGAGACAGAGGGAATGAGACGAGAGGGGAAAGAGACGAAGAGGAATGAGACGGAGGAGAGAGAGACGAGAGGAATGAGACGAGAGGAATGAGACGAGAGGAAATGAGACGAGAGGAATGAGACGAGAGGGAATGAGACGAGAGGAAATGAGACGAGAGGAAATGAGACGAGAGGAATGAGACGAGAGGAAATGAGACGAGAGGAAATGAGACGAGAGGAATGAGACGAGAGGAATGAGACGAGAGGAAATGAGACGAGAGGAAATGAGACGAGAGGAATGAGACGAGAGGAATGAGACGAGAGGGAATGAGACGAGAGGAATGAGACGAGAGGAATGAGACGAGAGGAATGAGACGAGAGGACGAGAGATGAGACGAGAGGGAATGAGACGAGAGGAATGAAGAGACGAGAGGAATGAGACAGACGAGGAATGAGACGAGAGGGAATAGAGACGAGAGAGGAATGAGACGAAGAATGAGACGAGAGAGAATGAGACGAGAGGAATGAGACGAGAGGAATGAGACGAGACGAATGAGAGAGAGAACGAGACGAGAGGAACGAGACGAATGAAGAGACAGAACTGGTTTAGGGATATCTTGCCGGGACATACATTTTCTCAGTTTCTCATATAATTTTCAACTACATATGTCTTCAATGTGGTCTGCCAAGACAAATTACAGTCAGTCATAAGAAAAAGACAGATGGCCACCTTCCATTGTGGTTTTAGCTTTAAATATCATCATCTTTATTAGTTCATTAAATACACTAATAACTAGAGCTAAACTATAACCTTCCTTACCACAAAAGGGTACATTTGCTAATCTCATATAAACCAAACGCATTCTCTCTCTCGATCCCGGCCTAGACTGATGAACCAACTTTTATCATGAATTTTATCATGTTTTTAAGGGACTCCGTTCCTTCGTACAACTTCTTGCGAAGCTCTGTTTGTTTTTTGTTGTCAAGGTTTCTTTTCTTATGCCTGCTATCAGCTGACAATCTTGCAGAACGTGTTCTGCCGTCATATCCGCCTTTTTGCAAGGGCACAGGCTAGTTGTGTCAATTTTAAATTTGTGGAACATGTGGGAGCTTGTTGTGGCCGGTACGGAGGCGAAGTATGGCAACTTGTTCACTACGAGACAGACCATAGTACCCGTCGCTGTTGTTGCGTTGGGGATGGTCTTTTGACCATTTGTCTCTATAGTGCCAGCCAATGGTTGTTCTGGCTTCCTCATAACTGATCTCGAGATCGATCTGAGGTAGTCGCCTGCCTTCTTTAGCTAACTTGTCGGCATATTCATTTTCGCTTATATTGCAGTGTGAGAACACATTCAATGAGACTAGAATCATTGTATTCCTCTCGTATCTTTATACGTTACAAAAATCCTGCTAACAATTTATTCATACCGCTCTATCCTGGACATCTTGTTAAATCTCTTTCTTTGAATTGAGTCCGATATATCCCTGTCTCTCTCATAAAAGTTTGTTTCAGGGTTTTCCTGAAGTGCCTGGATTTATGCATGTATAATTAAGTGAATGGGAAACAAGTTCGGTTGAATAGCAGAGATTAAACACACGGTAAACGAACAATCACACCTGAAGATTACCTGTCTGTATCATTTGAACCTGACATTTATTTATACCTTGCATTGCGTGTTATGTTTGAAACTGGAACTAGTGATGTCGGTTTCAGTTACATTTAGGTATTGTAAACTATATGTTAATTTTGCAACAAATACTCGGTACTTTGTATTTATTACTTAGAAATCGTTACTTACTAATTGTTTGCCTTTGTATTTTAAATAACACTAGCCGATTATTTGGCCGACTAGCTCAGACGGAAGAAAATAACACTAGCCGATTATTTGGCCGACTAGCTCAGACGGAAGAAAATAACACTAGCCGATTATTTGGCCGACTAGTTCAGACGGAAAAAGTCAAAAATCCATTTTAAGGGGCGCTGGCGGTAGGGATGGGGGGGTTGCATATTTTTATAAGTTTGATAGAACACTGTACGGTTATCTGAAATTTTACACAATTCTAAGATTTCATGGTTATTTATTGATAAAAATGTTCATAATACTAATATTCCTTATTGTTAAACTGAATTTGATGAAAAATATTCACAATACTAATATTCCTTATTGTTAAACTTAATTTGATGAAAAATATTCACAATACTAATATTCCTTATTGTTAAACTGAATTTGATGAAAAATATTCACAATACTAATATTCCTTATTGTTAAACTTAATTTGATGAAAAATATTCACAATACTAATATTCCTTATTGTTAAACTGAATTTGATGAAAAATGTTCACAATACTAATATTCCTTATTGTTAAACTGAATTTGATGAAAAATGTTCACAATACTAATATTCCTTAATGTTAAACTGAATTTGATGAAAAATGTTCATAATACTAATATTCCTTATTGTTAAACTTAATTTGATGAAAAATATTCACAATACTAATATTCCTTATTGTTAAACTGAATTTGATGAAAAATATTCACAATACTAATATTCCTTATTGTTAAACTGAATTTGATGAAAAATATTCACAATACTAATATTCCTTATTGTTAAACTGAATTTGATGAAAAATATTCACAATACTAATATTCCTTATTGTTAAACTGAATTTGATGAAAAATGTTCACAATACTAATATTCCTTATTGTTAAATTGAATTTGATGAAAAATGTTCACAATACTAATATTCCTTATTGTTAAACTGAATTTGATGAAAAATATTCACAATACTAATATTCCTTATTGTTAAACTGAATTTGATGAAAAATATTCACAATACTAATATTCCTTATTGTTAAACTGAATTTGATGAAAAATGTTCACAATACTAATATTCCTTATTGTTAAACTGAATTTGATGAAAAATGTTCACAATACTAATATTCCTTATTGTTAAACTGAATTTCCTTATTGTTAAACTGAATTTGATGAAAAATATTCACAATACTAATATTCCTTATTGTTAAACTGAATTTGATGAAAAATATTCACAATACTAATATTCCTTATTGTTAAACTGAATTTGATGAAAAATATTCACAATACTAATATTCCTTATTGTTAAACTGAATTTCCTTATTGTTAAAACTGAATTTGTCTTATTGTTAAACTGAATTTGATGAAAAATGTTCACAATACTAATATTCCTTATTGTAAAACTGAATTTGTCTTATTGTTAAACTGAATTTGCCCCATAATTTAACCTTGATTCAGCATGTTGTGTTGTTTTTAAAATGAATTTGTCTTTATCTAACAATACTGGAATGCTAGGTCACGCGACTGTTGTGGTCTGATTTCCTAGAATGTTTACCTGAGCTCGCCGGCCTTATGTTATCGGTAGCCACGACTCAGCGAGATATTTATAAATTTATCTAAAAGTATTCTTGTAATAGCAATTACAATCATAAAATAATATGTAAGTTTTTTTTAAATAGAGAATATAAAAATTATAAAACTTATACAATGTTGACCAGGTTATATTCATAAAACTTATACAATGTTGACCAGGTTATATTCATAAAACTTATAGAATGTTGATCAGGTTTTATTCATAAAACTTATAAAATGTTGACCAGGTTATATTCATAAAATGCCCAAAAAATTATCTGGTGCAAACTAGACAGAAAAAAACATGTCGAAATTTTACAAATTTGGCTAATAAAAAAGTAATATGGCAAATATTTCCTAAAGCATCCAATCGCATAATACTCAATCACAAAATGCGTTCCTTGTTTGGGTGTAACCAGTGTCGGATTAGCTCTATAGCAGAAGTAGCAAATGCTACAGGCCCCGCGTTTCTGGGGGCCTCTAGCCTAGAGCAGAAAATATTTAGCTTGTAAAACTATCAAACAAGTTTTGGATGACATCTCAAATAACATGGATCAGGAGGTAGATTGTCGTAATCAGGTGTACGGACTAGTTTTGAAGATGAGTAAGTTGGAAACGGGAATAATTATCATTTTATGGAACGGAATTCTAGAACGCGTGTAAGCGGAGAACGTTCTTTTTCGATATTAAAACGTATAAAAAGTAAGAAACATAATGGGACAAGATCGTCTAAATAACCTCACCTTAATGAACATTGAATGTAATTTACTTAGCGAAATTCATTTGTCTAGTGTTATCTCTAAATTTGCTCACATTAAATCGAGAAAAGTCTGTTTGTAAAAGTTGTGTTTTATTTTATTATCATTCAAAACCTAGTGCCTTTTGGTAACATTTGCTACAGGCCCCGTGCTGGCTTAATCCGGCACTGAGTGTAACCAATACAAATGTTATAACTGAAATAAAACGAGTAACGAATATTAGCTACGTACCGAATATATTTAAAAATCGGATTATTCGGGACTAACAATTAATGACTATATATACACGTTTTCGACATGTGTCGAGTATTAGAAATGGACTGATTAGTCGCTACGTAACGAGTACTTTTTCATTCATTTATCTCAAGTCGGAGTTACCGATAGCAATCTTGATAATCTGAAGCTAGTCACGAATCCTGGGCTATAGATCGAATAGTGACTATGCATCTCATCATCATCAAGTAGCTTATCCCTCCGGAACTTAGATCCCATGACAGCAGTCCTGAAAAACTCTGTTTTGTGCAAGTTGGCCGACGTCAGCAGCAGTCATTCTCAGATGACATCTTGCACCCATCGTCTTCTAGGTCTTTCTCTCATTCTTCTTCCAGGCACCATTCCTTCCAAAATTATCTTCTCTAGGAACTCATGACGTTTGATGTATCCGAAATATTTATTTTAAATGTTATTTCTTTAATAGCCAACTCTCTTTAATATCAAACTGTTGCAGAACAGAAGCATTTGTTCTTTTCTCCGTCCATGATATTCTAAGTATTCTTCTGTAACATCTGCATTCCAAATCATTAATGATCTTCTCCGCCGCTTGTCAATGGTCCATGTATCTAGTAGTTATAAAACAACGAATACGTTTTCGTAGATGATATTCTGTGCTTTCGGAATCATCCAAACTAGATATTCGAGTGTCTCAGAGCAGACCTCCACAGAATGGGTCTCAGGGACTCGGCAGCCTGCACCTGTGGAGCACCAAAGCAGTCACCAGAGCACATCCTGCAAGACTGCCCTAGTCTGAGTAGTGAGAGATTGGAGATCTGGCCAACAGAAACAACACTACAAGACAAACTATCGGTGAAGACCTCAAGCGCACCGCCCTGTTTATTACACATACCGGAGTAATCGCATAGCAAAAGTTGATTACAGAAGAAGATGAAGAAGATATTCGAGTAACGGTTAGTTACTACTATTCGCAAATATCTAATTAGAACAATGTGCTAGTACCGAATGTACGAGAAATATGGCAGCAACACGAACTACTAGAACGTTAAACAACTCAACTAAATATATTTTTTGACCACATACATTGAAAGACATACAATTCAAACAGATAAATTGTCTTGCCAACGATATTTTCTCCCATACTAAAACGTCCCTGCTGCTGAGGTCTACAAGCAAGTTAAGAAAATAGAGGATAACAGCAAAGACCTGTTGCTATGGACTGTTTGTTTAGACAAGAAGGCAGGGAAAGGTCATCAAAGGACAGCTATAAAATTCCGCTTTTCTGCAAAGTCAAGGCCTGATAAAAAACAGATTTCTACACTGGCCGATACAGAATTTCTGGAAACCTCACTGGGCGTGGATGTTTGAAGAGGAAACAATCAGCGATTGTCTCCGTATTGCTCATCGAGTCACGTACATGGCAATTTACACAACTCAATAAGTTTGTAACGAAACTAGAAATTGTGATTTTTTTAAGTGTCATAACTTTTTATATGATTATTGAAATGTTAAATGCAATACTGAAACTTTTCTTTACATGTAATAATTTTTGATATGATTATTGAAATTTAAAATACAATATTGAAACTTTTCTGATGATTTCCAAATGTAACTATCCAAAAGTAAGTCATATAAAATAGCAATAGTCTCACCCTTCAGCTTAGGATCATTGAAAAAATAGTCTAACTGCTCAACACAGAAAACGATCCTAGTTTCTTTGCAGCGAGAGATGAGGGGAAGGGATCAGGTTACCGTATCTTCACGTGACAGAGACTTCATATTAACCATCAAGTTTGGTTGTTTGTTTGTTTGTTTGTTTCTTTCTTTCTTTCTTTCTTATGTAGGAGATTGAAGCCTCTTTGAGACAGGAGGCACGTACTTTCCACCTGTCAACCTTTTTTGGTTATATCAGATCCTATAGGCTAACAATCATGAAAAATAAGAATTATCTTTTTTTGGAGAATCCACACTATTATTTTATTAAGTTAGATTTTATTAAGTTGTATAAAGATAATAATAATTCCTCTCGTACTATACGTTACATAGGGCATGCAAGCAATTTATTCATACCGTTCTATCCTGGGCAACTCACTCAATCTCCTACATGGAACTGAGACATATATATATTGTCTCTCTCAGCAAAGTTCATTTCAGGGTCTCCTTAGGTCGTTCTCTCTTTCTTGAACCCGTTGCATCCCACTTCAATGTCTGCTTTGTATAAAGATATATTTATGTAGTTAACCGTTTAACAATCATAACTGTTTTCGGAAGAACTGCACTCTCGAACAGAACGGTGTGATTTGGATTCGAACCCCCGACCTTCAGATCGCAAAACGAACGTCTTACCACTTAGCCACAGAGACCACATAATTTGATTATTTCCTGAACCTGAACGAACACATGAAGCAAGCGACAGATATTCCCGGCTATAACGGCTGTAACGGCTGAGCTTTCAAAGATGACTGGAAGAAGCTTCATTCTGCTCTGAATTGGATTTACCCCCATCATCAATATCATCAATAAGTTCGCGTTTCAAATTCAGTCTGCAATCCACCAAGAAGCTCAGACAAAACGTTTTATAGCAAGCTTCAACGCGATGTTAGCTAACTTATCTTTCCCATTATTGTCTTAGTTAATTACTTATGGAGTTTCATTCTTTGAGCTATCTGGTTATTAGTACAACACCATCAATCAGACTGTTTGTTTTCATTTATTTAACAAAGGAAAAACGTTTTTCGTATATTCTTTCTAGTCGGTTGGTTATTCAAGGTGTGTGTGTGTGTGTGGTCAGCTATTCATACTGTAAGTGGTCGGTTATTCAAGGTGTGCGTGGTCGGTTATTCAAGCTGTGTGTGGTTGGCTATTGAAATGGGTGTAGCCGGCTATTCAATTGTATGTGGTCGGCTCTCTATACTATGTGTGTGGTTGTTTATCCAGACGTTCTGTGGTCGACAATTCAGACATTGTGTGGTCGGCTATTCAGACATTGTGTGGTCGGCTATTGATAGTATGTGTGGGGTTGCTTATTCAGACTGTGTGTGGTCGGCAATTCAGACATTGTGTGGTCGGCTATTCAGACATTGTGTGGTCGGCTATTGATAGTATGTGTGGGGTTGTTTATTCAGACTGTGTGTGGTCGGCAATTCAGACTGTGTGTGGTCGGCAATTCAGACATTGTGTGGTCGGCTATTCAGAATATGTGTGATCGGTTATTTATACTCTGTGTGCCGTTGTTTATCCAGACATTGTGTGGTCGACAATTCATGCTATGTGTGTGGTTGTTTATTCAGAATGTGTAGGATCGATTATACAGACTGTGTTGGATCAGTTATTTAGACTTTCTCTGGTCTGGATCCGTTAATATTCTGCTCACATACCCGTTTGTCTTGGTGTTCTCAGAAGTCTCAAAATTCTCACAGACGACGATCTTGCTTTGATGTGCACTGATAGAAATGTCAAATAACTGTCAAGCTGTGATGCCTGGTCACATGGCTTACCAGTTCCTATTTCTACTGGCGAAACACGTAAAAACAAAGTACTGTAGTTTTACGGAATACAAAAACAATACACAGCAACATTTCGACCAAAAGGTCTTTATCAAGCAAAAGGATACAACAGGAGTTAAGAATTTCACGTCTTTCACATCCCACTACATACACATTACAACAATAACATCCTAACGGCCCTAAAATGACAATCTTAATTGAAATTCCATTTCTACTGGGATGTCTGTTTAATCTCTATTTACCTAACTATATAAATTTTGTATAATTTAACTTGTGCAATGTTTGTTCATGTGTCCGTCTTTATTTTTATTTTTTTATTCTCAAAGTTTAAAGTGTTTACAGACGTAGGATTTACTTCATTGCGCCATCTTTCCTTATATGCCTTTCTGACTGCCTATCCAACGTGTTCGTAGCGCGTTGGACGACGGGTGACAAGCCCCCTGTGAGTGCAGTTCAATTCCGCGGGCTGGCAAAAAAGTCCGAGGTTCGCCAGATTTACGGTGTTCGTGGCACCGAACAGACGGTTACGATGTCCATGGCAACGAGCCGAAGAGCTGAAAACTCAAGTGCTTTTGGATCGAAAAAAATATGGCTTTCTCACACTCCGCAGAAATGGCACGCATCCTGCCGAGAATATTGCACAAAACACGAACTTCGTAGTTCCGGTAACAATTCTAGAAATCGAAATCTAGGGAACAAATGCACTAGAGAAACAGAACGTCGTAGTCCGTATTCGAACTCACGACTTTGGAAATTCAAGACCAATAACTTCATTAATTAGCTACAGCACAGCCAACTCTAATATTGGGCCGGGGAAACTCTGACCTAGTTTGAGTTGGGGGCTGAATTTTATGTGTTTGATAGAACACTGCAAGTTTTTTTTTGCAATTTTACTCAATTCTATGAGTCTATGGTTATTTATTGATGGTAAATATTTATAATATTGATATTCCTTATTGTTAAACTTAACTTGTTGCGTAATATAACATTGGTTTAGCATGTTGTGTTGTAACAATACTGGAATACGAGGTCACGTGACGGTTGTGGTCTTATTACCTAGAATTTTCACCTGAGTCCGCTGACCGTATGAGTTTATAGTTGGCTGTGACTTCAGAGACGTCCAATGAAGATTGACTTCATTGCACCAGGTTTTTCAATATAACTGTCACTCTCTCGCAGAATTATTGTGTCCCCTGCAGAGAGTATTGCACAAACCCTAACTCCGTAGCTCCCGTCAACAATTTTCTAGTTGTTTGTTTCTTTGTTATATATTAGATTAAAGCCTCTTTAAGCCCGAGGCACGCTATTTCAACCTAAGACCAATACATTTTTGGTTGTATCAGAGTTTGTATTCCAACAAACATAAAGGAAACCTAAAAATAACTCCTTGCCGGTATTTTTGTTTTTTTTCCTCCGATCCAGAAGCACTTGAGCTTTCAGCTCTTCGGCTCAGTGCCATTGACATCGTAACCCTTCGGTTCGGTGCCACGAACACCGTAAATCTGGGAGACATGTAGCTTTTCTGCCAGCCCGATGAATTGAACCCGCACTCACAGAAGGCTTGTCATCCGCAGTCCAACGCGCTACGAACACGCTGGTCACGCGGGCCCTTGTCGGTATAAGATCCAAATATAAAATAGGGACAAGTCTTTGCTGACCTGTGCGAGGACCTCACTAACACTCATTGTGGGTCCGCAGACTACAGGTTAAATATCGCGTATCTGTTAATTTATCATCTGCTTTGAGTAACGTTTGTGAGATTTATCTAAAAGTTCAAACCAAACTGCGCCCGTGTGTTGCCAGGACCCTCAATGGAAGCAAAGAATAGTGCCACTGCGCCCTACAAGGCATGTCCAAAGAGGCCACTTGGGTAGGGGCCTAGGGAAGCTATCCTAGTAAATAATAAGCGTAGCAGAAATTGGCTGCTAACGGATACAATATTCGTAAAAATTATACTTTTGTCTACTGTCTATCCCACAGTGCAAGATGGAATTGGTTGTCCACTGTTGTCGTTAAGCGTAGGGGTGGGAGCTTTAATTTGCGTTCCAGGGCCAGATGAGTCACCCTTGTTGTGTTATACCCGTGTTTATGTAGTGTGGTCTTGATATTGTCTATCCCACAGTGGAAGATGGAATTGGTTGTCCACTGTTGTCGTTAAGTGTAGGGGTGGGAGCTTTAATTTGCGTTCTGTGGCCAGATGAGTCGCCCTTGTTGTGTTATACCCGTGTTTATGTAGTGTGGTCTTGATATTGTCTATCCCACAGTGGAAGATGGAATTGGTTGTCCACTGTTGTCGTTAAGTGTAGGGGTGGGAGCTTTAATTTGCGTTCTGTGGCCAGATGAGTCGCCCTTGTTGTGTTATACCCGTGTTTATGTAGTGTGGTCTTGATATTGTCTATCCCACAGTGCAAGATGGAATTGGTTGTCCACTGTTGTCGTTAAGCGTAGGGGTGGGAGCTTTAATTTGCGTTCTGTGGCCAGATGAGTCGCCCTTGTTGTGTTATACCCGTGTTTATGTAGTGTGGTCTTGATATTGTCTATCCCACAGTGCAAGATGGAATTGGTTGTCCACTGTTGTCGTTAGGTAGGGGTGGGAGCTTTAATTTGCGTTCTGTGGCCAGATGAGTCGCCCTTGTTGTGTTATACCCGTGTTTATGTAGTGTGGTCTTGATATTGTCTATCCCACAGTGGAAGATGGAATTGGTTGTCCACTGTTGTCGTTAAGTGTAGGGGTGGGAGCTTTAATTTGCGTTCTGTGGCCAGATGAGTCGCCCTTGTTGTGTTATACCCGTGTTTATGTAGTGTGGTCTTGATATTGTCTATCCCACAGTGCAAGATGGAATTGGTTGTCCACTGTTGTCGTTAAGCGTAGGGGTGGGAGCTTTAATTTGCGTTCTGTGGCCAGATGAGTCGCCCTTGTTGTGTTATACCCGTGTTTATGTAGTGTGGTCTTGATATTGTCTATCCCACAGTGCAAGATGGAATTGGTTGTCCACTGTTGTCGTTAAGCGTAGGGGTGGGAGCTTTAATTTGCGTTCCAGGGCCAGATGAGTCGCCCTTGTTGTGTTATACCCGTGTTTATGTAGTGTGGTCTTGATATTGTCTATCCCACAGTGCAAGATGGAATTGGTTGTCCACTGTTGTCGTTAAGCGTAGGGGTGGGAGCTTTAATTTGCGTTCTGTGGCCAGATGAGTCGCCCTTGTTGTGTTATACCCGTGTTTATGTAGTGTGGTCTTGATATTGTCTATCCCACAGTGCAAGATGGAATTGGTTGTCCACTGTTGTCGTTAAGCGTAGGGGTGGGAGCTTTAATTTGCGTTCTGTGGCCAGATGAGTCGCCCTTGTTGTGTTATACCCGTGTTTATGTAGTGTGGTCTTGATATTGTCTATCCCACGGTGGAAGATGGAATTGGTTGTCCACTGTTGTCGTTAAGTGTAGGGGTGGGAGCTTTAATTTGCGTTCTGTGGCCAGATGAGTCGCCCTTGTTGTGTTATACCCGTGTTTATGTAGTGTGGTCTTGATATTGTCTATCCCACAGTGGAAGATGGAATTGGTTGTCCACTGTTGTCGTTAAGTGTAGGGGTGGGAGCTTTAATTTGCGTTCTGTGGCCAGATGAGTCGCCCTTGTTGTGTTATACCCGTGTTTATGTAGTGTGGTCTTGATATTGTCTATCCCACAGTGGAAGATGGAATTGGTTGTCCACTGTTGTCGTTAAGCGTAGGGGTGGGAGCTTTAATTTGCGTTCTGTGGCCAGATGAGTCGCCCTTGTTGTGTTATACCCGTGTTTATGTAGTGTGGTCTTGATATTGTCTATCCCACAGTGCAAGATGGAATTGGTTGTCCACTGTTGTCGTTAAGCGTAGGGGTGGGAGCTTTAATTTGCGTTCCAGGGCCAGATGAGTCGCCCTTGTTGTGTTATACCCGTGTTTATGTAGTGTGGTCTTGATATTGTCTATCCACGTCAGATGAATGTGTCACTGTGTCGTTAAGGTAGGTGGAGCTTAATTTGCGTTCTGGGGCCAGATGGTCGCCCTTGTTGTGTTATACGTGTTTATGTAGCTGATATTGTCTATCACGTGCAAGATGGAATTGTGTCCACTTTGTCGTTAGCTGGTGAGCTTTATGCGTTCTGTGCCAGATGATCGCCCTTGTTGTGTTATACCCGTGTTTATGTAGTGTGGTCTTGATATTGTCTATCCCACAGTGCAAGATGGAATTGGTTGTCCACTGTTGTCGTTAAGCGTAGGGGTGGGAGCTTTAATTTGCGTTCTGGGGCCAGATGAGTCGCCCTTGTTGTGTTATACCCGTGTTTATGTAGTGTGGTCTTGATATTGTCTATCCCACAGTGCAAGATGGAATTGGTTGTCCACTGTTGTCGTTAAGCGTAGGGGTGGGAGCTTTAATTTGCGTTCTGTGGCCAGATGAGTCGCCCTTGTTGTGTTATACCCGTGTTTATGTAGTGTGGTCTTGATATTGTCTATCCCACAGTGCAAGATGGAATTGGTTGTCCACTGTTGTCGTTAAGCGTAGGGGTGGGAGCTTTAATTTGCGTTCTGTGGCCAGATGAGTCGCCCTTGTTGTGTTATACCCGTGTTTATGTAGTGTGGTCTTGATATTGTCTATCCCACGGTGGAAGATGGAATTGGTTGTCCACTGTTGTCGTTAAGTGTAGGGGTGGGAGCTTTAATTTGCGTTCTGTGGCCAGATGAGTCGCCCTTGTTGTGTTATACCCGTGTTTATGTAGTGTGGTCTTGATATTGTCTATCCCACAGTGGAAGATGGAATTGGTTGTCCACTGTTGTCGTTAAGCGTAGGGGTGGGAGCTTTAATTTGCGTTCTGTGGCCAGATGAGTCGCCCTTGTTGTGTTATACCCGTGTTTATGTAGTGTGGTCTTGATATTGTCTATCCCACAGTGCAAGATGGAATTGGTTGTCCACTGTTGTCGTTAAGCGTAGGGGTGGGAGCTTTAATTTGCGTTCTGTGGCCAGATGAGTCGCCCTTGTTGTGTTATACCCGTGTTTATGTAGTGTGGTCTTGATATTGTCTATCCCACAGTGCAAGATGGAATTGGTTGTCCACTGTTGTCGTTAAGCGTAGGGGTGGGAGCTTTAATTTGCGTTCTGTGGCCAGATGAGTCGCCCTTGTTGTGTTATACCCGTGTTTATGTAGTGTGGTCTTGATATTGTCTATCCCACAGTGCAAGATGGAATTGGTTGTCCACTGTTGTCGTTAAGCGTAGGGGTGGGAGCTTTAATTTGCGTTCTGTGGCCAGATGAGTCGCCCTTGTTGTGTTATACCCGTGTTTATGTAGTGTGGTCTTGATATTGTCTATCCCACAGTGCAAGATGGAATTGGTTGTCCACTGTTGTCGTTAAGCGTAGGGGTGGGAGCTTTAATTTGCGTTCTGTGGCCAGATGAGTCGCCCTTGTTGTGTTATACCCGTGTTTATGTAGTGTGGTCTTGATATTGTCTATCCCACGGTGGAAGATGGAATTGGTTGTCCACTGTTGTCGTTAAGTGTAGGGGTGGGAGCTTTAATTTGCGTTCTGTGGCCAGATGAGTCGCCCTTGTTGTGTTATACCCGTGTTTATGTAGTGTGGTCTTGATATTGTCTATCCCACAGTGGAAGATGGAATTGGTTGTCCACTGTTGTCGTTAAGCGTAGGGGTGGGAGCTTTAATTTGCGTTCTGTGGCCAGATGAGTCGCCCTTGTTGTGTTATACCCGTGTTTATGTAGTGTGGTCTTGATATTGTCTATCCATATTTTTCTTGGCCTTCCCTTGGCTCTAGTACCCGATCTCTTTTTATTGTATGATGTTATTGGAAGTTGGTTGTATTTCATTCTCATTAAATGTCCAAACCACTGCATTTGTTGTCTTTCGATGTATTCGGTGCATAAAGTTATGCCCACTCTGCTTCTGATGTCGTCATTTTATAGTCTATCTTTCCTGGTGACTCCCACTGCCGTCCTCAAGCATTTCATTTCACACGTAAAAATTTATACTAAACGATTTAAATATTGTGTGTGCAATTTTGAGCTTGTTTCAATGCACTTGGTTTCTTTAAAACAGTTTCTCGAAGTTTTAAAACAGGCCTGTGCACAAAGACAACTTATCAAAAGAATAAGAATCAGACAATCAAGGTTCTTCGGGCATGTAGTGCGAAGAGGAGGTTTAGAACATTTGACAACAGGTAAAATTCAGGGAAGGAGAGATCGTGGAAGACAGAGGGAGAAGATGTTGAATATTCTGAAACCTCAGTTCGAAAAAAGATCGACGTCAGAAATATTAACTGCACCAAGGAGAGAGAGAGTTGTGAAGAGACATGATCACCTATGCCGGAACGCATGGCACTTGATTGAGTTTCTTGAAATCAGGCTCGAAAGAAGAAAATAGTCCGTTTTGTTTTGTTTGCACACTATGAATTCAAGCGTAGTCATGACACCTCTGATTTTTTATTGCTTGAAGACTTGCTTTTCTTATCATCAGTGTCTCGTTACCATTAGGGCGATCCTTACTCCGACTTCGAATGTTAGATAGTCTTAAATCCGACTTCGAATGTTAGATAGTCTTAAATCCGACTTCGAATGTTAGTCTTAAATCCGACTTCGAATGTTAGACAGTCTTAAATCCGACTTCGAATGTTAGATAGTCTTAAATCCGACTTCGAATGTTAGATAGTCTTAAATCCGACTTCGAATGTTAGATAGTCTTAAATCCGACTTCGAATGTTAGTCTTAAATCCGACTTCGAGTGTTAGATAGTCTTAAATCCGACTTCGAATGTTAGTCTTAAATCCTACTTCGAATGTTAGATAGTCTTAATCCTACTTCGAATGTTAGTCTTAAATCCTACTTCGAATGTTAGATAGTCTTAAATCCTACTTCGAATGTTAGATAGTCTTAAATCCGACTTCGAATGTTAGTCTTAAATCCGACTTCGAATGTTAGATAGTCTTAATCCTACTTCGAATGTTAGATAGTCTTAAATCCGACTTCGAATGTTAGATAGTCTTAATCCTACTTCGAATGTTAGATAGTCTTAAATCCGACTTCGAATGTTAGTCTTAAATCCGACTTCGAATGTTAGATAGTCTTAAATCCGACTTCGAATGTTAAATAGTCTTAAATCCGACTTCGAGTGTTAGATAGTCTTAAATCCGACTTCGAATGTTAGATAGTCTTAAATCCGACTTCGAATGTTAAATAGTCTTAAATCCGACTTCGAATGTTAGATAGTCTTAAATCCGACTTCGAATGTTAGTCTTAAATCCTACTTCGAATGTTAGATAGTCTTAATCCTACTTCGAATGTTAGATAGTCTTAAATCCGACTTCGAATGTTAGATAGTCTTAATCCTACTTCGAATGTTAGATAGTCTTAAATCCGACTTCGAATGTTAGATAGTCTTAAATCCGACTTCGAATGTTAGATAGTCTTAAATCCGACTTCGAATGTTAGATAGTCTTAAATCCGACTTCGAATGTTAGACAGTCTTAAATCCGACTTCGAATGTTAGTCTTAAATCCGACTTCGAATGTTAGATAGTCTTAAATCCGAATTCGAATGTTAGATAGTCTTAAGGGGGATTCGGGTCTTGAAAATCAAGAATCTATTTTCGTTGTTTTCATATTAATATAAAATTTGTATAAGCATTTTGAAAGAGTATGACTTAGAATAGTAGAAAAAATGAGTAAAAAAATGTCAAAGTGTTGCCATGGAAACAATACAAAATGGCCACCAAAAACAAAATTTCAAATCCTAAGGCTCTGAATCTAATGAATGTAAATGAATTCTGTTTTCACTCTAAGGTGCCCAATTGTAATATCTAAAATATTACACATGATTTTTAGGATATATTAAATATTTAATTTTTTATAAATTTTTGGAAAAAATTTCCCCTCAAAATGTGGTCAAAAAGCTGTTTTTGGAGGGTGTGTTTACACAAAAATTCATAAAAATGTAATATTTAATATATCCTAAAAAGGATCAGTAATTTTGTAGATATTACAATTGCGCACCTTAGAGTGAAAACAGAATTCATTTATATTCATTAACTTCAGAGCCTTAGGGATTTGAAATTTGTGCTTGGCGGCCATTTTGTATTGTTTCCATGGCAACGCGCTGACTTTTTTTTCTAATTTTTTCTACTATTCTAAGTCATAATCTTTCAAAATTGTTATACAAATTCTACATTAATACCAAAGCAAAGAAAATAGTTTCAGACCAGAGTCCCCCTTAAATCCGACTTCGAATGTTAAATAGTCTTAAATCCGACTTCGAGTGTTAGATAGTCTTAAATCCGACTTCGAATGTTAGATAGTCTTAAATCCGACTTCGAATGTTAAATAGTCTTAAATCCGACTTCGAGTGTTAGATAGTCTTAAATCCGACTTCGAATGTTAGATAGTCTTAAATCCGACTTCGAGTGTTAGATAGTCTTAAATCCGACTTCGAATGTTAGATAGTCTTAAATCCGACTTCGAATGTTAGTCTTAAATCCTACTTCGAATGTTAGATAGTCTTAAATCCGACTTCGAATGTTAGATAGTCTTAAATCCGACTTCGAATGTTAGATAGTCTTAAATCCGACTTCGAGTGTTAGATAGTCTTAAATCCGACTTCGAATGTTAGTCTTAAATCCTACTTCGAGTGTTAGATAGTCTTAAATCCGACTTCGAATGTTAGATAGTCTTAAATCCGACTTCGAATGTTAGATAGTCTTAAATCCGACTTCGAATGTTAGATAGTCTTAAATCCGACTTCGAGTGTTAGATAGTCTTAAATCCGACTTCGAGTGTTAGATAGTCTTAAATCCGACTTCGAGTGTTAGATAGTCTTAAATCCGACTTCGAGTGTTAGATAGTCTTAAATCCGACTTCGAGTGTTAGATAGTCTTAAATCCGACTTAGAATGTTAGACAGTCTTAAATCCGACTTCGAATGTTAGATAGTCTTAAATCCGACTTCGAATGTTAGTCTTAAATCCGACTTCGAATGTTAGATAGTCTTAAATCCGACTTCGAATGTTAGATAGTCTTAAATCCGACTTCGAATGTTAGATAGTCTTAAATCCGACTTCGAATGTTAGATAGTCTTAAATCCGACTTCGAGTGTTAGATAGTCTTAAATCCGACTTCGAATGTTAAATAGTCTTAAATCCGACTTCGAGTGTTAGATAGTCTTAAATCCGACTTCGAATGTTAGATAGTCTTAAATCCGACTTCGAATGTTAGATAGTCTTAAATCCGACTTCGAATGTTAGATAGTCTTAAATCCGACTTCGAATGTTAGATAGTCTTAAATCCGACTTCGAATGTTAGACAGTCTTAAATCCGACTTCGAATGTTAGTCTTAAATCCGACTTCGAATGTTAGACAGTCTTAAATCCGACTTCGAATGTTAGATAGTCTTAAATCCGACTTCGAATGTTAGTCTTAAATCCGACTTCGAATGTTAGATAGTCTTAAATCCGACTTCGAATGTTAGATAGTCTTAAATCCGACTTCGAATGTTAGATAGTCTTAAATCTGACTTCGAATGTTAGTCTTAAATCCGACTTCCAGTGTTAGATAGTCTTAAATCCGACTTCGAGTGTTAGATAGTCTTAAATCTGACTTCGAATGTTAGATAGTCTTAAATCCGACTTCGAATGTTAGATAGTCTTAAATCCGACTTCGAATGTTAGATAGTCTTAAATCCGACTTCGAATGTTAGATAGTCTTAAATCCGACTTCGAATGTTAGATAGTCTTAAATCCGACTTCGAATGTTAGTCTTAAATCCGACTTCGAATGTTAGACAGTCTTAAATCCGACTTCGAATGTTAGTCTTAAATCCGACTTCGAATGTTAGATAGTCTTAAATCCGAATTCGAATGTTAGATAGTCTTAAATCCGACTTCGAATGTTAAATAGTCTTAAATCCGACTTCGAGTGTTAGATAGTCTTAAATCCGACTTCGAATGTTAGATAGTCTTAAATCCGACTTCGAATGTTAAATAGTCTTAAATCCGACTTCGAGTGTTAGATAGTCTTAAATCCGACTTCGAATGTTAGATAGTCTTAAATCCGACTTCGAATGTTAGATAGTCTTAAATCCGGACTGTATTATTCCATAACTAACTTTTTAATATATTTTTTTTAACCTTACTAGTTATTTCGTCATTCATCATCATCATCAGATGCCTGCCGGCTGGCATAGGCGATTATGGATCTCCACAAATCTCTTGTTTGCTACCATCTCAGATGTTGACACTCTTCCGTACCATGACGCAGGCTATCCACAATTTTCTTTTCTGTCTTTATTCCGCCATTACTTATTATTGTTCTCGTACCCCAGAATAGCACAACGCGTACCACCGAGGTACGCGTACCACCGGTTGAGAACAAAAATTCTAGAGAATTCTGTACTCTTAGCGTAAATCTAACGATGGCTGGAATTCGCGAAATCTTCAAGAAACCTTTAGGCAGATATGCTACTGAAAACAAAGGAGTGGCAGTATCATTTGTCAGATTGGATATTCGACATTTTATCAAGATATCATTTAACCTGTTTACAATGTGGTTTTATTTTTTGTTGTAAACAAACGCATTCCATTAATATAGTTATAGTTTATCTTAGATATAACAATAACAAATAAGGGAAGATGGGAAACCAAGATTAAGATCAAATAACAACAGTAGTAAAGATTACATGCAGCAATGATGAAGCAACGATATTAACTTTCCAACAAATAAATAATATATCATGAGTTACCGAATGTATTGTTTATTGTTCTGTGGCACAGAATAAGCATGGACACTGAGCAAGAAGTGAAAAGATAAACTTGAAACTTTTGAGATGTCGGTTACAGAAGAATTTTGCTAATTTCCTAGAAAAGTATTTTTCTTTTTTTTTGTTCCTAATCATGGGTTGCCTTACAGCATCAGGAAAAGAAGAGAGTTGTAGATCTTGTGTGCGTTTCTTCGTACATGATGTTTTTCACTGCCTCTGTTATTTCTGTGGTCCTTTTTTGCATTGGTTGCCTTTTTTCTTGTATCAACTTTGCCTGGATAACATTGTCCTTCGATGAATCTGTTGTTAATCTGTTTATGTGGCGGAGTCATTTCATTTGCGGTTTCTTGAGGAAGATTAGTTCTAGTGTTGTACTTATTTTTTACTTGATATCTTTATTTTTCAACCGCAAACATAAAAATATAATAAAAAAGGAGTTATTGGAAATTAGACAGGAACAGTCGGATTTTTTGATTAAAAAAGTAGCAATATTCTGTAGTCCTAGTGACCAGTAATATTCTGTAGTTCTAGTGACCAGTAATATTCTGTAGTTCTAGTGACCAGTGATATTCTGTAGTTCTAGTGACCAGTAATATTCTGTAGTTCTAGTGACCAGTAATATTCTGTAGTTCTAGTGACCAGCAATGTAGTTCTGTAGGTTCTAGTGACCAGTAATATTCTGTAGTTCTAGTGACCAGCAATATTCTGTAGTTCTAGTGACCAGTAATATTCTGTAGTCCTAGTGACCAGTAATATTCTGTAGTTCTAGTGACCAGTAATATTCTGTAGTCCTAGTGACCAGTGATATTCTGTAGTTCTAGTGGCCAGTATATTCTGCAGTTCTAGTGACCAGTAATATTCTGTAGTTCTAGTGACCAGCAATATTCTGTAGTTCTAGTGACCAGTAATATTCTGTAGTTCTAGTGACCAGTGATATTCTGTAGTTCTAGTGACCAGTAATATTCTGTAGTTCTAGTGACCAGTGATATTCTGTAGTTCTAGTGACCAGTGATATTCTGTAGTTCTAGTGACCAGTAATAGTCTGTAGTTCTAGTGAATAGATAGCTTTCTAGTCCAACTGACTTCTCAACTTGATTCTCGAATATCCAAACCAACGAATTGATATCTTTTTGATATCCACACAGAGACATTTGCTGGTAATCAAGTTTCATAATAATGCTATTTGATTTCTGGAATATTCTCTGCTAACATCAAAGAAATATCTCATTTTCCGATTGTTGAATATTCATGAGTAACTCTACTGGTATATACAAGAATACTTTACAATAAAACAGTTTAGTCCAGGAATTCGAATATCTAATATGAATCTGAGAGAGCACAATTTCCGAGCAACTGTCTAGATCAGGGATTCCCCACATTTTTCCCAAGTTCCGACCCTGTTTGTGGAATTCTTGATCCTTTTTTAGATTCCTACATAAAAAGTAACTAAAATTACAGAAAGTGGTTACGTCCTTGTCTTACGAGTCGAAGGTCGTGAGTTTGAGTCTGGACCGTGCCGTTCTGTTCACGAGTGCATATTTTTTCAGGGACCCATAGAATTCTTGCCGGAGCTACGGAGTTCATGCTTTGTGCAATACTCTCGACAAGTGGCGTGCAATTTCAGCGGAGAGGGACCGAGTCATATGGGGTGAAATTCAGTGCAATTAAGCCAATATCCGGCTTTAAAACCCCTTTAAAACAGTAAAAAACGCCTAACAAATTAACAGTAACTCTTTATAGGGCTGTTTAGTTATTCTGGGTTATCGACCCATGGGTTATCGACCCATAGATTGTCCTATTATTGACCTCTGGAAGTTAATATCGACCATTCTGGAAATCCCTGAGCTATGTCGTTCTGTTTTCAGTTACTTGTTTACAAACGCCAAATGGTTTATCATTAGCAACAAAAAAAAAGAAAGAAAGTCGGGACAGAACCTAGCTTGAATTACATTAAGAAAGAAAGAATGACGTGGTACGACTACTAAATAAGAATGCAACCAAACAGAGCCGTGCCGTGTGCTATGATACATAGAGACGGCCGCATCAGGCGGATCAGTAGAGAGGCAGCATATGCAGCGAAATCAAAATACAATTTAAACCATTCAATATAAAAAAATATTTACGCAACGCTTTTCTATGTTGGTCTATGTTATTCAGATATTGATGTATTCGATTTAGTATTCGTACATTTTGTGCACTTTTAAACAAATTAATGTGTTTGTGGGTATGTGGTGTTGGACGGGTGCGTGGGTAGGTGTGTGGGTATGGGGTGTTGGACGGGTGCGTGGGTAGGTGTGTGGGTATGGGGTGTTGGACGGGTGCGTGGGTAGGTGTGTGGGTATGGAGAAATTATTGTGGTATTTTTATTTGATTTAAAGTTGTTGGCCTATTCTTTCGAATAAAACCAAAAAAGAGATTCATTCTTAGGTTGAAAAGAGCGTGCCTCTACTTAAATCGGTTTTAGTCGCCTAAAATATAAACAGATGGCGTCTGTGGCTTACGGGATAGAGACTCGGGCTATTAACCCCGACGTTCTAAGTTCGAATCACGCTGCGAACAGTTTGGTTGCAAATTGTTTCGCGTGGTTTTTTACAAAAGGACGATGACACCACCCGTTCAGAAAGCAAGGGCCAACTACTGAACGTTATAATGCATAGAAAAATCACAAACAGCCTTAAAAAGCTGGGGTTGATTCGCAAAGTCCTGTAAAGATATGCAATTAACTTTTTTTTCAATTTAAACATACTCAAGATTAATAGAGAAGAAGTGAACAAGATAAAGAAAACATAAAAAACGCGTAGAAAAAGTATAAAAGCTATATAGAAGACAGAACAAATTATATAAAATAGGAGTCAACGTTTTTTGTCAAGAGAAAAATCAATGCGAATACTATGAAATTACCCGTGACAGATTTTCCAGAGCAGAGCCATGTTTATACAAATGTGACCTCACAACTTCTGTATCTATTAGGCGTCCTCATCTTGTTAGACGCCATAATGTGGTACAATCCATACCCCATGGCTACTCATCAGCCGATATAAAACACTATTTGCGGGGCCACAGTTGAAAGCCAAAAACCTCTTTTTATCCTTAACTCGTCGACTTGTCATTAAGATTATAGTTGCTTGGTGGTCTAGCGCTGGCTTCAGCTTGATTGTTTGTTTATTTTATTTTGTGTTTTTTTTCTTCTTCAGATCTAATGTTTCTGTTTTGTAATTTTTGCTAGAGACTGATTGTGTCACGGAGATATTTGAGAACATCTGTTTTTGTTAATAATGTAGCTATCAATATACGGCAAGACTACAGTAGAACTATGTAGCATCTTCCTCTTTATACGACAAGACTACAGTAGAACTATGTAGTATCTTCTTCTTTATACGACAAGACTGCAGTAGAACTATGTAGTATCCTCTTCTTCTTTATACGGCAAGACTGCAGTAGAACTATGTAGCATCTTCTTCTTTATACGGCAAGACTGCAGTAGAACTATGTAGCATCTTCTTCTTCTTCTTTATACGGCAAGACTACAGTAGAACTATGTAGCATCTTCTTCTTCTTTATACGGCAAGACTACAGTAGAACTATGTAGCATCTTCTTCTTCTTTATACGGCAAGACTACAGTAGAACTATGTAGTATCCTCTTCTTCTTCGAACTCTCTATATCGACCACTTGTTACCCACTCTTTGTGTGTACGTGATCAAAGTCTAAGAGCGATTGTACGCTGTGCCGTTTCAGTTTCAGTTTAAAATATCTTTATTGCACTCCGGACGTGTCCATAGGTGCTCCAATCTCCTTCGCAACATCTTCAACCGCGTCCAGCGACTGACCGTACCAGTTCGATTTTGATTGATTAGCCTACTCACGTACATGTTGTGCTGTTCTTTTCTTGCTACTCCAATCTTCAATCCCAGCTTCTGCAATCTTGTAGTTTACGTGGATTGGTTTAAATGAAAATCTTCTTTGCGGTCACATTCTATGAGGGCGTTCCAAATATCAGCTCTATCCATTGGCTGGCCCTCTGATATGGTGACAGAGCCAGCCAGCCTGTCTGCTCTCTCATTGCCAACGACACCCATGTGCCCCGGAACATAACTGTGCCAGTTATGCGCCTACAAGTAGGCCAGCACATCCGATTTCTGCGACGCTTTTCATTAACTAGGGTAGCTTCCCTAAGCCCTACTTCAATCGCCTCTTACAACTTGCTTGTAAGTCACCTCTTACAACTTGCTTGTAAGTCACCTCTTACAACTTGCTTGTAAGTCGCCTCTTACAACTTGCTTGTAAGTCGCCTCTTACAACTTGCTTGTAAGTCGCAAGTGTTACTATTCTTTGTTCCCATTGCTGTGCTCCCAGAAACACACTGGAGAATATGTTGCAAAGACTTCTCCTTCTGCTATTCCACCATTTACTTCTTTATAGAAGTGGAGGGGGAGGAGGGTAAATCTTGTGTGTGTCTGTTCTAATGCATTTTGTAAGCTGTTATTCATTTTCCTAAGGCTGTTCTTCATGCCGTCGCTTCATCTTTTTCGTGGTTTTCCTCTTGCTCTGTACTCGTATTACTTTTTCATTGTGGCTCTCTGTGGTAGACGATGATAGTAAAGGCGAAACACATAAAAACAAAGTAATGTAGTTGTAAGACATTGAAGTGGAATGAAATGGGTTCAAGAAATAGAATACGCCCTAGAGAGACCATGAAACGAACTTTGCTGAGAGATGCAATAAATCGGTCTCAGTTCCATGGAAGAGATTTAACGAGTTGCCCAAGATAGAGCGGTATGGAGAAATTGCTTGCAGGCCCTATGTTACGTATAACGGTACGAGATGAATTATTATTAATGTAGTTGTACAGTACAAAAACCAGATACAGCGACGTTTCAGCTAAAAGGCCTTTATCAAGCAAAGGAAACAATACATGAAAAGAGATTAAGACATTTCCAATGTCATACCACAGATACATTGTGACGTGAGACAATAAATCCTAACTGCTCTAAAATGAAAATATGTGACTAAATACATTAACGAATAAATATAAAGAACTAGAAATATATCACGAGGATAAAGCAATAAGAATATAACATATACTTAAAATATATACATTCAACATATACTTAAAATATATACATTCAACATATACTTAAAATATATACATTCAACATATACTTAAAATATATACATTCAACATATACTTAAAATATATACATACAACATATACACATATATTATGGAGTCTAAAAAGACATAAAGGCGAATGATTGATTTCATTGCAGCGGGGTTTCCCATATGACTCTGTCCCGGTCGGCAGTGATGACATGACATCTGCCGAGAGCATTGCACAAAGCACAAACTCCGTTACAATCCTAGAGATCTCATGAAAAAATTGTACATTTGTCTCGGTCCGGATTTGAACTCACAACCTTCAGTACGACAGGCAAACGACTCAACGGCTTCGCCATAGAAACCCCCGTCTTGGAGTAGGAGAATAGAAAGTATCAAGAAGCATAGGAGTGTAGTCTAAGAAGTCGCAATGTACCACATAAAGATTTGCGACATCTTGAATCCTAACAGTCCATTGCAATTTCAATCCTGCTCCGTTTTCTTCTCTTCTTTTTTTGTATTAACTCTAATCTATCGTTTGCCGTCCACTCACTCTTTCTGTCTTTACTTCGTGGCATCATTTCTTTGGCTGACGACAATAGGATATCTCTAACATGTGTGGCTAACTCATCTGGTATCATCTCTACTTGGACTGTCATCAGTATTTCAAATCTGTTCTTCACTACTACTCCATATTCATCGGTATTCATCGGTATTCATCGGTATTCATCGGTATTCATCGGTATTCATCGGTATTCATCGGTATTCATTGGTATTTTGTATCGCCAAATTGTACTGGTTTTTGGTTTCTTTTATCTTCAAGTTTAAAGTTTAGCATTGCCACTAATAGTTTGTGGTCACTTCCACAGTCTGCACTAGATAGGGTTTTGTCTTTTATATTTGTAGGGACATGACTAAGACTATACAGACAGGACAAGACTAATACAGACATACTAGACTAATACAGACATGACTAAGACTAATACTAACATCACTAAGACTAATACAGACATGACTAAGACTAATACTAACATCACTAAGACTAATACAGACATCACTAAGTCTAATGTATACATCACTAAATCTAATATCTAATATATATATATATATATATATTATGAAGGTCGTCACTATTATCTATAGAAAAATGTAAAAAAACAATCATTTCTGTCAAGTGGATGATTTTATATTGATATGTAAAGATGTTCACGAATTTTGGAACGAACCATAATACTTCTTCTTCTTCTTTTCGTTCGTTCTTTACGACCAATTTTAATCACTCTTTGTGAAGTTTGATCTTTGCCAAGAACGTGTATACGTTGCACATTGGTTTGGTAGGCCCCTAAACGCATAGACTTCTACACGTTTAGGACACGTGCATCCGATTTCAGCCAACTATAATACTAAAATCATATACATTTTCACCACGGCAAACATTAATGAGTATTTGTCAAACATGTCATGTTGATATCATATTGAAGTATACATAAATGAAACTATGATATGAACATATGTGTGATGTTCTTGTATCGGCAGGGTAGTGGCTGTGGTATCACCGCTCAAGGCTCGCACTGTGTGTACCATGCGTCACGCTAAGATTGTGGTCATCTTTGTTTGGATGCTGTCATTTCTCTGTGCGACTCCCATTATTTTTGGCATGGTAAGTCATTGGTATATCATTGTTATATCATTGTTATATCATTGGTATATCATTGTTATATCATTGTTAGATCATTGTTATATCATTGTTAGATCATTGTTATATCATTGTTAGATCATTGTTATATCATTGTTATATCATTGGTATATCATTGTTATATCATTGGTATATCATTGTTAGATCATTGGTATATCATTGGTATATCATTGGTATGTTATTGGTATATCATTGTTAAATCATTGGTATATCATTGGTATATCATTGGTATATCATTGTTTATCATTGGTAAGTCATTATATATCATTGGTATATCATTGTTATATCATTGTTATATCATATTTATATCATTTATATCATTGTTAGATCATGTATATCATTGTTATGATCATTGTTATAGCATTGGTTAGTGCATTGGTATATCATTGTTATAGTCATGGTATATCATGTAGATCATTGCTAATCATTGGTAAGTCATTGTTATATCATTGGTATATCATTGGTATGTTATTGGATATCATTTTAAATCTTGGTTCATTGGTAATCATTGGTATATCATTGTTATATCATTGGTAAGTCATTGTTATATCATTGGTATATCATTGTTATATTATTGGTATATCATTGTTATATCATTATGTTATATCATTGTTATATCAGTTGTATTTATATCATTGTTAGATCATTGTATTTATGGTATATCATTGTTAGATCATTGTATATTATTGGTATATCATTGTTAGATCATTGGTATTATTGGTATATCATTGTTGATCATTGTATGCTATTGGTATATCATTGTTAATCATTGTATATTATTGGTATATCATTGTTAGATCATTGGTATGTTATTGTATATCATTGTTAGATCATTGGTATTCATTGGTTATATCATTGTTATATCATTGGTATGTTATTGGTATATCATTGTTAATCATTGGTAATGTTATTGGTATATCATTGTTAGATCATTGGTATGTTATTGGTATATCATTGTTAGATCATTGGTATGTTATTGGTATATCATTGTTATATGGTATGCATTGGTATATCATTGTTAGATCATTGGTATGTTATTGGTATATCATTGGTTTATCATTGGTATGCTATTGGTATATCATTGTTAGATCATTGGTATGCTATTGGTATATCATTTAGATCATTGATTTTTATATCATTGAGATCATTGGTATGATATTGGTATATCATTGTTAGATCATTGGTATGCTATTGGTATATCATTGTTAGATCATTGGTATGTCATTGGTAGATCAGTAATAGTTTATAGGTATGTTGTATCCTTGATACGTCATTATTAGGTCATTGGTACGTCATTGGTAAATAACTGATAATTATATAGCGCTGCAACCAGTGACCAAGTCATTACTCTAACCTGCAAAATCAGCACTCCAAGCACTCCAGTCCAGAAGATTGCCAGGTCTACAGATCCTACTGTCTAAACTGTGCAAGCAGCGCAAGGTCGTCTTGCAGTAGATACTGTCTCACTATGAAATACAAGGAAAGTAAAGACAGATAGTCACGACGGAGATGAAGTGTCTACGCAGAATGCTGGGAGTAACAAGAAGAGACCGGTTGAGAAATGAAAACATCTGGAAAAATGGGTACAACATCAGTACTAGACTTCATCAAGAAACAACAAATTAAATGGTTCAGTTACATAAGCAGATTACCACAGACAGTGCACCTCAAAGAGCAATGCTACTCCGATACAATGGGTACAAAGCAAAAGGCCGGTCACTCAAAAGATGGACCTCGGAGATAACAGAGGCGACGAAAAACTATCTACGAAAAGCACAAGGGCCGGTTTTAGAAATCTCTTCTTGACCTGACGCTGTGAGACAAACATGATTGAAGAAAGAAAAAACGTTTTATCTAGATGCACACCTCTGCTACTTTTTTTTTATATGATAGTGCTACACCTATCTAGATGCACACTGCTACTATTTTTATATGTGTCCTATCTAGATGCACTGCTACTATTTTTGTTCTATCTGATGCACACCTCTGCTACTATTTTTTTAATATCTGTTCCTATCTAGATGCACACCTCTGCTACTATTTTTTATATGTTCCTATCTAGATGCACACCTTGCTACTATTTTTTATATGTTCCTATCTAGATGCACACCTCTGCTATATTTTTATATGTGTCCCCTATCTAGATGCACACCTCTGCTACTATTTTTTATATGTGTTCCTATCTAGATGCACACCTCTGCTATATTTTTAATATCTGTTCCTATCTAGATGCACACCTCTGCTACTATTTTTTATATGTGTTCCTATCTAGATGCACACCTCTACTATATCTATTGTGCTTATATATGTTCCTCATCTAGATGCACACCTCTGCTACTATTTTTATATGTGTCCTATCTAGATGCACACCTCTGTCTATTTAATATCTGTCCTATCTGATGACATCTGCTACATTTAATGTTCTATCTAGATGCACACTCTGCTACTATTTTATATGTTCTATCTAGATGCACACTTCTACTATTTTTATATTGTCCTATCTAGATGCACACTTGCTACTATTTTAATATCTGTCTATCTAATCACCCTGCTACTATTTTTATATTGTTCTATCTAGATGCACACCTCTCTACTATTTTATATGTTTCCATCTAGATGACACTCTCACTATTTTATGTGTTCTATCTAGATACACCTCTCTACTATTTTTTGTTCATCTAGATGCACTCTGCTATTTTTTATTGTTCTATCTAGATACCTCTGTTATATTTTATGTGTCCTATCTAGATGCACATGCAGTTTTTTTGGCTAATGTTTCCATTATTATTCGCAGGACCACCAAGAAGTGGGAGAACTTATCAAAGCTTACTGGTGCGTAAAAGAATTCTCATCACAGACAGTACTCATTGCTTACGAGGTCTACATGCTTGTTCTAATGTTTGTCGTCCCTATCGTTGTCATGGTTACAACATACGTTATTATCTGCATCAAGGTCTGGAAGTTTACGGATATGAGATCAAACATGCGACACGGAAGGTAACGACAAGACATTAGGACATAATAGTTGTGGTGCTGTATGATTAGTGGTTGAATGGTTGAATACGACAGGGCTGTTTGAAGTATAGTATATGTGAGGTTTCTTATTGTATAATTGAGGGAAGCACTTATGATAGTGTACGAATTGTTTGAATTTCCTGAGTAATAGTTTTGAATTAATATTGAAAAATATATACAAAGTATTATATATTACGTATATAATATTATTTGCTATTACAGAGCAGTGGCGTAGCAGAGCAGTGGCATAGCAGTGCAGTGGCGGCTCGTGATCATTTTTATTTGTGGGGCCAGACACAAATTTTGGGGGGAAATCATGGTTTTGGATTAGGTCATGTTTTAATTTATAAAATAATAAATATACACATTACACATTATTTTTTGTGGGACCGGGCCCTACAGGCCCTTAATGACAAGCCGCCACTGTTAACAGAGAATACTTGCCTCAGAATATAATTATTTTAAGTATGTACTCTGCAGCCTGGTCACATGACTGAATTGCCTGTTTTGAATTTGTAAACCCGGAACTTCTACATCAATGTCTTGTTTTGAAGTGCAGATCGACAACTTGTTCTAATTTTCTCATATTTTGGTAGTCACCCTGTGTTACTATTGGTGGCTTTCTGATTGATTTAACCCATTCGCCCTTCGGAGTCGATGTACTGGCTCTCTATATATTTTTAGGTGACGCAAAGCCAATATACTGGCTAATCCAGTGTACATTATAATATAAGTACGCCCAGAAACAAAACAAAAAACTACGTAATGAAGGGGTTAATCATCGGGTTTTTTTAATGGGTTACAGAAAATAGTACTATTCTGTAGCAATTATATTAAAAAGCACATAAATACTTTTTTCACTACCTTGTTAATTAATTAGTTGCATATCCTTTACATGACTTTGCGAATCAACCGCAGCTTTTAACGCTGTTTGTGATTTTTCTAGGCATTATTACGTTCAGTAGTTTGCCATTGCTTTCTGAACGGGTGGTGCCATCGTCCTTTGTTAAAATCCACGCAAACAATTTGCAACCAAACTGTCCGCAGCGTGATTCGAACTCAGAACGTCGGGGTTAATAGACCGAGTCACTAACCCTAAGCCACAGACGCCACCACTACCTTGTTAAATGTCCATAAAATACTAGAACACTTAAAATGTGTGAGATGTGTAAGGCTGGGTGACTGACGAAATGTCATAAATAGACAGGATAACTACACGCAGAGATGATCTGACAGGAAACGTGTTGCTAGTATTAACAGTTTAAAAAGTCAAGGACCATTTTTATACCACGTGGTACAAAGGTAATACGGTTTTATGTCCATATTTTTCATTGACCGTCGGCACACAATTGGTGATGTTGTCAACATCGCACCGGTCGCCTTTACTTACCAGTGCTTTTCCTGGTGGTACCAAATTGAGGCTGGGTCGACCTGAGAGCTGTTACAGTTGGGGAAAAATGTCACGCCCAGTGTGGAATTGAAACCGAACCACTATCCTAGAAGCGTGTTCACTAACAACTGCGCTACTGCCGCTCTCTTGTTGTTAGTATTAGACTAATCTATCTCTCGTTATGAGAGCCGCTGTAGCGTAGTTGTTAGTGAACTCGCTTCGCAAGGTTGGTGGTCTGGGTTCAGCTCCCGCAATGCGTGTGGAAGTTTTCCTGACCAAGACGGCTCTCAGGTCGACCAGCCTCAACTGGGTACCAGACATGCTCTGGGAAAGTAAAGTCGGCCGGCGTGATGCTGACCACATCACCCATTGTGTGCCGACGGTCAATGAAAAATACAGGCCTAACACTGTATTGACCTATGAAAGGGTTCCTTTTTATCTCTCGTTATAATTAATTCCCCTGTTGTGGCGTCTGTGGCCTAGGGGTTAGTGACTCCGACGGTCTATTAGCCCCGACGTTCTGAGTTCGAATCACGCTGCGGACAGTTTGCTTGCAAATTGTTTCCGTTGATTTTAACAAAGGACTATGGCGCCACCCGTTCAGAAAGCAATGGCAAACTACTGAACGTATAAGTGGTGCCTAGAAAATCAACGACTTGTTTACTGTGGTTGATGGCTACGTCCTTTGGGATATGCAAACGATTTTCATTTTTTCATAATTAATTCATACTAATGAAACTTGTTCTCAGTTATGCTCCTAACATGCAGTTACTATTCTCAAACAGAGTAGTTGTCCCTACAAACGAGGAACGCATACGACAAGACGTCAGTAGTGCTACAGACACTGCTCCACTTAGCCAGGATGGAGAGAGAAGACCATCAAGAGCTAGCAGGACGACAGGAGCGTCAACTAGCGACTCAAAAGCTACCAAACAGGTAAGTTATTCGTTCTCGTGCTAAACTGACATGGCATATCACATTAAAATAGAAAAATTATTTCCCCGTAGTCTTTTCAAACCTTCTGATTTTTTAATTTTTTTTTCCGATCCAAAAGCACTTGAGCTGAAAGCTCTTTGGCTCGGTGTCATGGACATCGTAACCCTTCGGCTCGGTGCCACGAACACCGTAAATCTGAGGAACCTGTAGCTTTTCTGCCAGTCCGCGAAGTTGAACCCGCACTTACAGAGGACTAGTCACCCGTAGTCCCAAAGCGCTACGAACACGCTGGGCACGCGGGCAAAAAACTCTGATAAACCCGTGCCTCCTCTTCACATTTTCAGACCCAAGTATGCAGGAGATGGAGAACCAGGTCCGTGCCTTGCTATGATACAGAGAGGCGGCCTCATTATGCGGCACCATAAGGGAGTGGCATAAGCAGCGAAATCAAAATACAATTTTAAACATTTCAGGGCGGCATTTCAAAGACTTGCATCATACTGAGAAAATATACCGCAGGGCCCTGGGAGAACCAATACCTTTCCTCGTGTGTGAAACGTCAAGTGTGGGTTGCGTCCTATTCGATAAGCTATTTACTACTTATATTGTATGTCACTGTACAGATACCGCTTGTACAACGTAATAATATAGTTTATTTTACAACTGTACCGTTAGTATCGTTAATATTAACATTATGCCTACAATGATAACATATTTTACAACTGTACTGTTGGTATCGTTAATATGACGAAACACATTTTAAAAAGTACTGTAGTTTTACAAACAACAAACACAATACACAGAACGTTTCGACCAAAATGCCTTTATCAAGCAAAAGACGCAAGAGAAGTGAAGAATTTCACTTTTCACACAGCAGACATGTAGAATCTTCTTCTTCTTTGCGTTCGTTCTTTACGACCAATTTTAATCACTCTTTGTGATATGTTTGATCTTTGCCAAGAACGTGTATACGTTGCACGTTGGTTTGGTTGGCCCCTAACATGTAGAATCAAACAGTACGTCCCTAACTATTTTATGCTTTTAGGGCCGTTAGGAACTTATTGTTTGATTCTACATGTTGTGGAAAGTGAAATTATTCACCTCTCTTGTATAGTTTGCTTGATAAAGGCCTTTTTGGTTCGAAACGTTGCTCTGTATTGTTATTGTTTTTGTATTTTGTAAAACTACAGTCCTTTGTTTTTACGTGTTTCGCGATTGCTACATAGTTTTACTGCAGTCTTCCCTTGTATCGCAAATATCAACATTATGCCTACAACAAATAACATACTGTACAACTACTGTACCGTTGGTATCGCTAATATCAACATTATACCTACAATGATAACATATTTTACAACTACTGTACCGTTGGTATCGCTAATATTAACATTATACCTACAATGATAACATATTTTACAACTACTGTACCGTTGGTATCGCTAATATCAACATTATGCCTACAAAGATAACATATTTTACAACTACTGAACCGTTGGTATCGCTAATATCAACATTATGCCTACAAAGATAACATATTGACTTCTTTCTTCTTTTCAGCTCGTCATGATGCTAGTGGTTGTTGTGATCCTGTTTGCCGTTTGTTGGGGTCCAATCTTGATCAATAATTTACTGGTCTCCCTCGACGTTGTTCATAAATTGCATTACGGATTTCTCAAACCAATGCGCATTGCGTTCAATTTGATGTCATATTTCAACAGGTGGGTACTATCCAACAGTTTATCTTGAATTGATGATGTACTCTCTGCAAATGTTTACAAGTTTCGTTTGGTTTGTTATAGTTTTCGTGAGCTTTTCTTCTTTTGTTGTCACACTGTTACCGGGTTATTGCACAGTGTCGTGGTTTTTCTGTCTTTGTCTTGCGCTGTTATAGTGGCTTGGGTGATAGTTATTTTTGCTTTCTAACAGGACCTCTGCTATCTGTTCATCTTTTTCGTGGTCTTCCTTTCGCTTCTTTTGTGATGTTCTGGTGTAGAAGACTCTGTATACAGTGGCGTTGGTTGTGTGTTGATTAAGTGGACGAACCACTTTATCCTTTGTTTCTCAATGTAAGTTAAGCAAGTTTATGTCCAAACTTTCTTATGTTGATGTTGGTGACTCTTTCGTGAGTTTAGAATGATTAACTAATTCGTAGAACCATCCTTGTTGCATGTCGGTGAATAGCCATGTCTGCTCCTATCTTTTTCTTTTAAATATGAATATATATCAGGGACAGTGCACGAACTTCGTAGCAACGGCGAGGATCCCCAAAGTAATTTTAAAGATGATGAAACTTTTTTGTAGTTATTTTATTTTAATTACTGCTGAATTTTGATCGCGCAGCGCTTTTCACCTACTCCTATCGCTTTTTTAACGGGAAATTGTTCTTTTGTGCGCTCAACTTTTACACGAATACTACGTTTTATTATCCGTCTCCGATAGAACTAGAGACTCGATCTCACCTACACTGATATCAGGAATCGATGGAATACATCTCGATAGTTTTATGTTGGTAACGAATCAATTGAGAGCTCTTTCTGGCGTAGAGGTTAGGAGCTCGTCTCTCGTGCAAAAGGTATCAGGTTCGCTCCCGCGCGGAGCCATCGGGATATTTCTCCATAGATCCCTGATCTCAGTGTAGGTGAGATCGAGTTCCTAGTCCTATCGGAGACGAACGATAAAACGTAGGTTTCATGTTCAAGTTGAGCACGCAAAGGTGCACTTAGCAGTTCAAAATCGGAAATATCAGGCTTTATAGCCGCTGCCTGGGAAAAATTCGTTTTAAAAAATAAAATGAAATTCCTTTAAAAATATTCTCAACATCTTATAAATTACATCGGAAACCCTTGTTGATTCTACGGAGCTCGTGCTCTGCCGATCTTCCTGTGTAAGAAAGAGATCGGAGTACACATGGTCTGCCGATCTTCCTGTGTAAGAAAGAGATCGGAGTACACATGGTCTGTCGATCTTCCTGTGTAAGAAAGAGATCGGAGTACACATGGTCTGCCGATCTTCCTGTGTAAGAAAGAGATCGGAGTACACATGGTCTGCCGATCTTCCTGTGTAAGAAAGAGATCGGAGTACACATGCTCTGCCGATCTTCCTGTGTAAGAAAGAGATCGGAGTACACATGGTCTGTCGATCTTCCTGTGTAAGAAAGAGATCGGAGTACACATGGTCTGCCGATCTTCCTGTGTAAGAAAGAGATCGGAGTACACATGCTCTGCCGATCTTCCTGTGTAAGAAAGAGATCGGAGTACACATGGTCTGTCGATCTTCCTGTGTAAGAAAGAGATCGGAGTACACATGCTCTGCCGATCTTCCTGTGTAAGAAAGAGATCGGAGTACACATGCTCTGCCGATCTTCCTGTGTAAGAAAGAGATCGGAGTACACATAATCTGTCGATCTTCCTGTGTAAGAAAGAGATCGGAGTACACATGGTCTGCCGATCTTCCTGTGTAAGAAAGAGATCGGAGTACACATGCTCTGCCGATCTTCCTGTGTAAGAAAAAGATCGGAGTACACATGGTCTGCCGATCTTCCTGTGTAAGAAAGAGATCGGAGTACACATGGCTACTCATCGAAGTACAATGTTGATGGTCTTATCTATCGATCAATCAGAAGTGGTCATCTGAAATATCTCGGTTTGTGAAATGAGACTGTGCTGTGTACCTACGTGTAGCTAAGAACACAGCATGTACGTATGTTGTTATAATTATCTACAATGTGTCTGTGTCATTCTAATTATCTATAGTTTGTGTCATCGTCAAATCGCTTGTCCTGGGCGAACTTTGCCACATTAACAGCCCTTCGAAATTTCTCTCTCTCTTTCATAGACCAGATGTCTTGCCTCTGCTGCGGTCATGCTCAAACCATCAGTTACATCCTGAATCCATCTTCTCCGTGGTCTTCCTCTTCTCTTCTTTGCCGGGATACATCCTTCCATGATGGTCTTCTCCGGCCCTTCGTGTCTCTTTATATGTCCAAAATTCCTCAATTTTCTTATTTGTAGCATCAGAGAGTTGTCTTTGATTTGTGAGTACATTCCGGATATATATATATATATTTGTTCTCTTCTCTCTCCCTGATATTAGTTTGTATATGTAAATATAATTCATTATAATGTAGGTTTATTATATCATTTTTGTCAACAGCTGTGTCAATCCTATTGTCTACGCCTTCATGTCCAAGAACTTCCGTCAGTCCTTCAAGTTTGCCATCTGCGCATGCGTGAAAGGCAAAGCATTTGTGCGTGCTTACAGATTTAGCATGTCAATCACACACAGCACGCGGACCTCGGCTGTGTCCAATGGAAGGTTCCGCCCTGAAGCATCAACCAATCGGTGGGTAGTAATGGTTGTTTGTAGTTTACATATCCTACAGTATATCAAACTCAGAGCCAACTATAAACTTATAGGCCTTCAGACTCAGGTAAGAATTATGGGAAATCAGACCACAACTACACCAGGTGACCTCGCATTCCAGTATTGGTGTATATAGACAAATTCATTTTAAAATCAACGCAAAATGCTAACTCAAGTTATATTATGCAACAAGTTAAGTTTAACAATAAGGAATATCAATATTATAAATATTTTCACCAATAAATAACCATAGACTCACAGAATTTAGTCACCAATAAATAACCATAGACTCACAGAATTGAGTAAAATTACACAAAGTTTACAGTGTTCTATCAAACATCTATATTTTTGCGGCCCCTTTTCTGATCTAGGTCAGGGAACCCCTTGTCAGTTGTCTGGCCTAGATATCTAGAGTTGGCTGTGACCAAACCACAGCCAATTCTAATATTGGGCTGCATAACTGACGGGGAAACCCTGACCTAATTTGAATTGGGGGGAACTGTATTTTATATATGTTTGATAGAGCACTGCAAGCTTTTTTGCAATTTTACTCAATTTTGTGAGTCTATTGTTATTTATTGGTGAAAAATTTTCATTATATTGATATTCCTTATTGTTAAATTTAACTTGTTGAATAATATAACTTCAATTTAGCATTTTGTGTTGATTTTTAAATGAACTCGTCTATATACAACAATACTGGAATGCGAGGTCACGTGACGGTTGTGGCCTTATTTCCTAGAATTTTCACCTGAGTCCGCTGGCCGTATGAGTTTATAGTTGGATGTGAATAAAGCACAGGCACAGAAAATAACCACATGGGACATACGATCTCTCTGAATGGTCGCTGACAATGCAAGAAGAGACGGAGTAAAAAATATTAGCACCAGATAGAAGGTTGAAACAAGACCCTACTTGAATTACATCGGAAAACAGAGAATGAAATAGTTTGACCATCTAGTAAAAATGCAGCCAAACCACACTATTTATAGAGCCTTCTACGGCAAGTCGTCGGTGAGAAATTGTGAGAGAAAGAAGATTAATCAAAAGATGGATAAGCAGGGTGCTAGAATGATGTCAAAAGATGGATAAGCAGGGTGCTAGAATTATGTCAAAAGATGGATAAACAGTGTGCTAGAATGATGTCAAAAGATGGATAAACAGGGTGCTAGAATGATGTCAAAAGATGGATAAACAGGGTGCTAGAATGATGTCAAAAGATGGATAAACAGTGTGCTAGAATGATGTCAAAAGATGGATAAACAGTGTGCTAGAATGATGTCAAAAGATGGATAAACAGGGTGCTAGAATGATGTCAAAAGATGCAGAAATCCCCCACAAGCCACATTTAAAAGCACATGACTAATACAAAGGACCACCGCCAGAGTGGTTACAGGGGCCCAAATTTGGGATGTAAAGAATAGAACCACTGTTACCTGCCACGCATGTCGTAAGAGGCGACTAAGGAGGTTTGGATGAAATTGGATGCACATGTCCTAAAAGTGTAGAAGTCTGCGTTTAGGGGCCTACCAAACCAATGTGCAATGTATACACGTTCTTGGCAAAGATCAAACATATCACAAAGAGTGATTAAAATTGGTCGTAAAGAACGAACGAAGCAAGACGAAGAAAGACAAGTCGACCACGTCGAAAACTGCACCACAACCCGATAGCAGTGTGATGATAAACTGCACCACAACCCGATAACAGTGTGGTGATAAACTGCACCACAACCCGATAGCAGTGTGATGATAAACTGCACCACAACCCGATAACACTGTGACGATAAACTACACCACAACCCGATAGCAGTGTGATGATAAACTGCACCACAACCCGATAGCACTGTGACGATAAACGAAGAAGACATTAAGAGAAGGAAAAGATGGCCACTATTAGGTATGTGGCACCCACAGATCAAGATAATAAAGATGCCAGACAGTGTATTAGGGGCATTTATTTTAGGACTTTCTATTAGCTACGAAAATGGAATAATTGAAGAGTCAGCGGTTGAAATATTTAGAGGTTTGGTAAAACAGTGAATCTTGATCTGATGGAGTACAATATCACAACATTAAGCAGCAAAAAATGCTGACATTAAAATGTAATGAGAGCACTCAACAAGAGAATAGAAAATACTGAAAAGTGTGCAAATTATTCTCAGACATCACCTACCACTTTTGTAACCATGTAACGGTTTCATAAATATAAAAAATTAATGAATTTCTGAGATATCATTTTGGTTCTTTTAAAATTACTTTTCATTAAAAAATGTTGTTCCATATTTATCATGTCCCATTATCAGAAGCGCTCGAGGGGCAGAGTGAGGAGTGTAACCAGCGAGCCACGGACCGAAGAACCAAATCAGTATATAGCTCGTATCTATCAGTTTTTGACATTCTGCTGGGGGAGACACGAGGCAGATAAAGGATAGTGTGTTTAACCAGCGAGCCACGAGAACCATCAGTATGCATACCCTTCGAAATATGTTTTGTGAGGCTGAGCACCTATGGGTCTGCCAGGAGTACTGTGACTTTAGTTCAATAACCAATAACCTAATGTCAGATCCTCAGCCGAAACTAACAAGACGCTATTATAACGAAATAAATCAACACAGTTTCTAAATACAAACTTAAGGAAAGCCGTCAATGTTACAAGATGGGATATACTAAGATAGAAGAACATTAGAAATGTCGTTGGAATCACATCATGCACCCAACATATTAAAAGACAGTAAATAAAATGGTTCGGTCACCTGGCAACTGACCAGCAGTAATAGAGATCACTTGTAAATGTATTACTTGGCTGAACACATCTGGACATGCTGAAGTTCAGGGTAATGAGAGTGCTGACTTTCTTGCAAACAATGCCCCAACTCAAGCGGGCAGAAGCATGGACAGAGCCGATATCATCAATGTGGTACGCTCTCAATTATGTGACATGGTCAAGTCTCAGACACTTTAACGAGTTCGAGAATTAGGAATTAAGTTTGGACATGCCAGACAGTGTCGTCTTCGTAGTAGAGAGAGAAGATATAGTAATCAACTTCTCATGGGTACGGTGATCAAATGGACTTTGGGATGGCTGCGGCAGCGGAGGACAGAGTACGCATGGGAATATTCAATGTGCCAGGACGTCGATCGCATAACATAACATTATTTGTAAATGTTATAAGTGTCAACTATCACACAAAGAAGATGTAGGTAATATATTGCTAATAAAATATCAACAGTTCTGTTCATTTCCTTTTTTGACCGATATTTCTTACCAACACGGGGACCCTCACAAGTGTTAAGGAGTTCGCGCATTGCCGTCGAGATTTTTCTGTGTATGAAAGAGATCGGAGCACACGTGGCTACTCACCGAAGTGCAGTGATGATGGTCCCATTAATCTTCTTCTTTGCGTTCGTTCTTTACGACCAATTTTAATCACTTTGTGATATGTTTGATCTTTGCCAAGAACGTGTATACGTTGCACATTGGTTTGGTAGGCCCCTAAACGCATATATTTCTACACGTTTAGGACATGCGCATCCGATTTCAACCAAACCTCCTTAGTCACCTCTTACGACATGCGTGGCAGGTAACAGTGGTTCTATTCTTCACACCCAAATTTGGGCCCCGGTAACCACTCGGGCGGGTCCCATTAATCAATCAATTCTTAAAAACAATGTATCGTGCCTTCTTTAAAATCAAATTAACTATAACCTGTTGTACAACACTGAAAGTTCAGAGTTCATATAATCACACTGGGGCTTTTTTTTTCCTGTGTGTATCTTGTAGGGACAAGAGTAGCAGTAGCGGAACAGACTACACACAGGTGGTTCTTCACCAAGACGACAACACCGTGGAGCTTCAAGCGTTATCTCATTGATCTCTGAACCAAGAACAGATTTATTCTGACCTAGTGCTTGTCATATTCTTGTTACTGATATGTTAAACTCAAACATGACGTTTGATGTTGGCGTCCATTTCGTTATAATCATTGTTACTGTATTATACATTTCATATGCTTCTTGTTGTTCACATTTTGGGGGGATTTTCTCATGCGAATTTCGTATACTGTACTAGTATTGCAACTTATTATGGAAGGAGACCCCAAAACACTTATTACCCTGGAAAATAGTAGAGCAGACTTTCACACAAAAATCAGTCAGAAGCACTATACCAGGCGTCATAGCTAACCCCCGAATTCACAGCGGGCAAACGCAGAAGATGACTTATTACCCAAGCCCCTAAGATACTATTACTCAAACTCTTAAAATACTATTACCAGGCTCCTAAAGTTATATTGCCCAGGCCACAAGCTAATTTTACCTCAGATCCCAAAAGTACTTTTGTCCAAGAGAAAAATTGTGTTTACCCATTATTCAAGAGTATAATTTTTCATATTAAAAAGTATTGAAACAATTCAAAAATAATTTACATCCAAGGTTAACAAATTTATTGATATAGATCTCAAGAGTCATTCTATATAGGCATCAATTGTGTCTTGATCCAGCACCAAGAGTATTTTGTTTTTGTTTCAAAAGTACTCCACCCCCACCCCCACCCCCAAACTTCAATCGTATTTTTGTCTAGACCCCAAGTGAGCTTTGACCAAGCATCAAAATAATTTTTTTCTAGTCTTAAGAGTGGTTTGTTGCAAATTCAATATTATTTAAGTTCTAGTCCTCAAGAGGATTTTGACCCAGGTCACAAGAAAACTTTGATCCAAGCACCTAGAGAGCTTCGTTCCAGGCCCTAGCGAACTTCGTTCCAGCCCCAGCAAACTCGTTCAGACCAGTAAAACTCAAAACTGTCTTAGTCTATTTACTACACTGTACATCAATGTAAATCAGTATTGCTGCCTACAACTACGACTTTTTATATGCTCTTGTTATGAGAGTCTATGTGTTGCAGGTGTGCAAGTATAGGCCAGAAAGTTTGGAACCTCATGGACAGGGCTGACATACATTTAGAGAACGTTCAAAATAATTGTCTTTAGAAAATCCTGCGAATATTTTGGGAAGAAAAGATTGGAAAATGAAGCTGAAAAGAAAACTAATTGTACATCACTGGCAACTATGATCAAAGAAAAAATGTGGAGATCACTTGGACAAGTGTGTAGAATGCCACCAGGCACTTTGGTAAAGACAGTTCTTACATGGACAGCAGAAGGAAGGGCAGACAAAAAGGAAACCATGAGAAGGACTGTGAAGGTGAAGTAAATGAGTGTTGGCTGATATGGAATCATAATTGTCATCCATCGTAAGCGATAATAACAATCTCAGACGTGTACTGAGGTGACTGTGAAGTTCATTCCTCAAACACAATCCCCTAACACGGGTGAGGCATACAGGATCAAGATTAGACGTGTGGGTGTTGTGTGTTTTGTCTGGTCGCTCAGCTCGCTTTCTCTGCCCATCAACGGCACGACGATTCTCAGCTATGCGCGTTCCTCTTGTGTTGTTACAGCGCCAGATTTTCGATCTTGATCAAGGGATTCGCAGCGAGTGATATCTATATCGAAGAATTTTACAAACACTTTAAAAGTGTGCCTAAGGCATTTTCTTCTGGCCACCAACTGATCGTCTTCCCCTAAAAGCTAACCATATATCAATTGTTTTGGGATGCGCATCTCAGACATTCGAGCAATGTGACCGGTCCATCTCACTTGGGCCTTCTCCAACATTGTGTTGACGCGTGGGATCTTGGCTCATGAGAACTTCAGTATCTGGAATTTTGTCCTGTCAGTTTATCTTTAGTAATCGGCTTAGGCAACTTGTGTGGAAGTGCATGGGTAGAAAAACAGTAGACCGACAGCAATGAAGATCACTTATGATTGCCTAATGTATCAACTTTTACACGAAGAGGATATAGACATATAGAATGTTCAAATCAGATGTTCAGATCATTCAAATGTACCTGCTAACAAACGATCTCATTTGACTCTATTGACAGCTGACTCTATTTGATAGTGTAGAATCTGCGAACGCAAAGCTCAGTGCAGATCTCATATTTATTGTAATAAATATCACAATATTGAGTTGACACTTTCTCATATTTACAGACTATATATATTTTTTAAAAAGCCGAAGGACTTCATTGCATACGGCTCGGTTCCTCTCCGCAGAACTGGCATGACATCTGCCGAGAGTATTGCACAAGCACGAACTCCGTAGCTCCAGCAACAATCCTAGGGTCTCTGGAAAAACTGCACTCGTGAACAGAATGGCGCTGTCCGGACTCGAACCCACGACCTTCGACTCACAAGGCAAAGGGCTTAACCACTTAGCCACAGCGACCGTCTTACAGACTATATATATATATATATATATATATATATATATATATAAGGTGTTCCTCCATGAGTTATTCTCCACGGAGATGACACAAAAACTACGGCAATGATAAATATGTGTAGCAAAGATCAATATACGCAAGGGAAAGTCTTCCACAGTTATTGTATGCGATTCCAATAACATTGTCGTCACCTCGTACACTGATGTGTCTCTACAGAAGTTCAACTCTTGTGCAATTTCTGCAAATAAATTGCTAATTTCTCTTTTAATTCTACTTTTCATCTTCTCTTTTCAAGCACAGCGACCATATCCTCCTGCTCCCTGCCCACTGCGTAGTTAACTGCACTACTCTCTTGAATACATCTTTAAAACAAAGTAGAGAACGGAACAATCTGCCAGAAATCGGTGGCTTCAGAATCAAGGGATTGCTGATTCTGGACACGATTGCTAGCCATTTCTGGATTCCACCATGTTTGATCGGGTATTTTCCGGTTTCGTTTCCCGAGCTACTGAGTTAGTGCTTGAGCAACGGTGTGAGCTATGAATGTTTATTGAATGCTTTTTGCTGTGTCAACCGTGCATTTGTTGTGGGTATTCAGAAAATGGCCGACAGCGGTTACGACGAACCGACTCAATCTGCCGTATGCAGTGATATTGCGTGTGCAGAAAGATGGGTTTTGTCGTAATTGATGTTCCCTTCAACATGAATTGTAATTCAAATGATGAACAGTTTTGTGTTGACACTTTAGCGACGCCCATATGCATTTATGCGATGCAGCTTGCTTTTTGTGACTGTACGACTGTTTCATTCTGGAATTAGTCCACACAGGAGACAGTTGTTAGCATTTTGTGCGATTTTCGTTGGCTCAGAAACGGAGCAATTATGGGGTGACCCGTTGCAGTGAAGTTGGAACCGCAAATATGAACTATGAACAAAACGGATTCAAGATCGCCTACCAGCCTGCAATTCCTCACTATGGAAAAATATATTGACATTATTCTATCATTTGAATATATCTCATCTATCTTAGTCTAGGACAACTTGTCTTGGGTAATATTGTTACAATACTTGTATTACTTGTTTTGATTTTTATCTATACTGCTGATAAATGTAATGTCACGGGAAAAGATCACTTCCCTGGAATTATAATGTGTGCCCTCCCTGACTGTGATAGAATAAATAAGACAACAGACTGAAGAGTCTAAACGAAGCTTAACATTATAACATTAAAATATATAGAGGACTACTATCCTAACAATATCTGAACGTATGCATACAAGACATATACATCAACAACTAATACTTCTTCTATTGTCGTCGCACTGCTACCGGGTTGTTGTCCAGTGTCGTGGTTTTTCTGTTTTGTTTTGCGATGTTCTGGTGGCTTGGGTGATTGTTATTTTTGCTCTTTGACAGGATTATGCTATATCATCTAACCATCTTTTTCGTGGTCTTCCTCTCACCTTCTTTCCTGATATTCTGTTGTAGATGACTGTATATTGTGGAGTTTGGATGCATTCTTATTAAGTGGCCAAACCATTTCATTCTTTGTTTCTCAGTGTAATTCAAGCACGGTTTTGTGCCAACTTTCTTTCTTATGCTGATGTTGGTGACTTTTCTGGTATTGTTGGTAACTTTTCACAGGTATCACATTTCACATGTAGTTGTTTTTTTTGTGACTGCGCTTTCCCCATTGTCCATGTTTGGCTCTGGTAACACAAAGTAGGTATAAAAATGCTGTTGATCATCTGTTGTCACTAACATTTTTGGGTGCCTTAACAATGAGGCTAGCTGGTAGGTTACAGCATTTGCTTTTGCACTCTAGCCTCTATCTCTCTATCTAGTCTTCCGTCTTCTGTGAATATGCTTCCTAAGTATTTGAATTATTTCACTTGGTTTATTTTAGTGCATTGACATGGATGTCTAGATTATTATGTTTTCTTCCCATATTCAATATTTTTGTTTTAGTGTTGTTGATTTTCATGTCATGATTTATACAATTTTGGTTCAAGGTGTCAATATGATGTTGTAGATCTTGTTCATTTTGATGTATCAGGCACTGATCATCAACAAAAAGCAGTTCATTTATTTCATCATTATCTGAATTTGACTCTTTAGTTATTTTATCAATATATGCAATAAAGAGTAGTGGTGAGAGGACACAACCTTGTCTAACACCTGATGTAATGGAGAACCAGTCGGTCATTCCTTCTGTTATTCTTACTGTACTCTGAGTGAACACAACCTTGTCTGACACCTGATGTAATGGAGAACCAGTCGGTCATTCCTTCTGTTGTTCTTACTGTACTCTGAGAGGACACAACCTTGTCTGACACCTGATGTAATGGAGAACTAGTCGGTCATTCCTTCTGTTGTTCTTACTGTGCTCTGAGAGAACACAACCTTGTCTGACACCTGATGTAATGGAGAAGCAGTTTGTCATTCCTTCTGTTATTCTTACTGTACTCTGAGTGAACACAACCTTGTCTGACACCTGATGTAATGGAGAACTAGTCGGTCATTCCTTCTGTTGTTCTTACTGTACTCTAAGTGAACACAACCTTGTCTGACACCTGATGTAATGGAGAACTAGTCGGTCATTCCTTCTGTTGTTCTTACTGTACTCTGAGAGGACACAACCTTGTCTGACACCTGATGTAATGGAGAACTAGTCGGTCATTCCTTCTGTTGTTCTTACTGTACTCTGAGAGGACACAACCTTGTCTGACACCTGATGTAATGGAGAACTAGTCGGTCATTCCTTCTGTTGTTCTTACTGTGCTCTGAGAGAACACAACCTTGTCTGACACCTGATGTAATGGAGAACTAGTCGGTCATTCCTTCTGTTGTTCTTACTGTACTCTGAGAGGACACAACCTTGTCTGACACCTGATGTAATGGAGAACTAGTCGGTCATTCCTTCTGTGTTTCTTACTGGCGGCTAATACAAATGTGAATAATAATAGAAAAAGCGGGAAGAAGGAAAATGGGATCTTGGTGAACCATAGATATGGTGATCATGAACTGTTGACATTCTATCTCTTTCTTTCTCTAATCCTGTTTTACCTGACAGCGCCAGGGTAAGAACAGAGTTATAGAAAGGAATCGTGTGTTCTCTTCGTACATATGTCTTTCACTACTTCTGTTATTTCTGTAGTCCACCTTTTGAGTGGGTTACCTTTTGCCTTGTATCCGATTTATCTGAATAGCATTGCCTGTTGAAGCGCACTGTTTGCAGAGCCGGATTAGCCTAGTAGCAGAAGTAGCAAATGCTACGGGCCCCGCGCTTCTAGGGGCCCCGCGCCTATGTGACAGATAAAAATGGAAAAAATAACCAGATGTTATATATCAAAAACACGCAAGCTGTCTGAATTTGTAAATGTCGTGTGTGATGGTGCTGAATCCAACGAAATCGAAGCAGAAAATACAGAAGACGTGTCCTACTGTGTAGTAGATGAAAGCAGTGCTATAGAAGAATCATCATTACCAATATTACCATTAAGATCAGCAACTCTTCACGATTTAGCCACATTTTCACAAGACAAACTGAAATCGAATGTACAACAAGTCCTCCCAATTTAGCCATATCATATTCAAGTCAAAGAGAGGCAGAAAGCACAGCACATGCTTCTAATGTAGCAACATCATCTACAAGCCAAAAACACAACGAAAGTAAAATGTACTTCAACGATATTGGTGAATGGCCAAACAACTTCAAACAATCCACGATTTTGTCGAAAGTCGTTTTTCACATACACACATACACCAACAAACAAAACTCACGTGAAAGATTGGTTGTATTATACAGAAACTAAAGGACAGCTGTTCTGTTTTGTTTGAAAAGTTATTGATTTAGGCTGTACCATAGAGTGACTGGTGTATTTGGAATACTCCGGCAGTTAAAATCTATTACAGCAGAAGAGATCTTGAAAAGAACTCCAAATATTGTCAGCTCTTACCAAGAGGATTTGGAAGAAAACCTAGGCGACGAACTATGCAGTTCACTGAACTTCTTAAAACTAATGTAGCTGCTGCTATTAGCAACGAAAAGCATGAGGCTCTAGAACTGCAATTTTATAAACTTATAATGGAAAATTTATTAGAGTCGTGTTTCCCAAATGTAGAAATAGTCTTACGAATTTACTAGTTTTTAATGATTACTAACTGCAGCGGAGAACGTTCTTTTTCAACATTAAAGTGTATAAAAAGTGAGTTAAGGAACATGATGGGACAAGATTGTCTAAATAACCTCACCTTAATGAACATTGAAAGTAATTTACTTAGAGAAATTGATTTGTCTAGTATTATCTCTAAATTTGCTCACATTAAATCAAGAAAAGTTTGTTTGTAAAAGTTGTGTTTTATTTTATTATCATACAAAACCTAGGGCCCCGCGCTAAAATTTGCTACGGGCCCGCGCTAGCCTAATCCGGCACTGACTGTTTGCTTATGTAACTGAACTACTTAGTTTGTTGTTTCTTAATAAAGGTCAGTACTATTGTTGTACTCACTTTTTTCCCTGATGTCTTAATTCCTAAGTCGGTCTTTCATTGATACTCCCAGCATTACTCCAAGCAAATAAATTGTTGCTGACAGTATCAACAGGAAACTTAAGTGCGGAGGAACATAAATTTTAAACTGCTAAAATTAAATTAAATTGAAAGTGTCAAGCGCGGAAAGACATTTAGTATTTTCACGGATGGACAATAAGTTAAAGTATCACCGAGAATTTACAAAAAGGAAGACATTAAGACCTAAGAAAACACGTCTGATACTTTGTAAGCGATCTACAAGAATTGTGTCACGGTTGATTTAATCTCTATGCCAGATACCTGACCGTAAAGATGCCAAAATATTGGCTAACTCAGCCCAATAAACACATAACGTATGACGAGGGAAAAGGTTTGGCAGGAGAAAATACACATCCATGTTACCATAAAGGTAATGCATCTTAGAATTAAACAAGTCTATATCTTTCAACTTTGCGTCTTGTTAAGTGACGTGAATATTAATATTATTCTTGGATTCTCCGAAAGGAGTTATTTCTTATTTTTCCTGTTTGTTGGCCTACACGCTCTGATATAACCAATAAAAGGTTCGCCTTAGGTTGAAAGGCGTGCCTCGGCTTAAAGAGGCTTTAATCCCCAACTAAACAAACAAACAACAAATGCGTCTTGTTGATACGCTATGTATATGCCTCTTAGATTGTAGATGGTCATTTACGATCGATTCTTCTTCTTTGCTTTTGGTTTCGGTCTCATCTAAGCCATGAGATGGGTTGCCTATATGAAGCTGCATGCCAGTTGGAGTTCCTCGATATTTCCCCATAAGTTTCGTTCGTGATGCCATGAGATGGGTTGCCTATATGAAGCTGCATGTCAGTTGGAGTTTCTCGAGATTTCCCATAAGTTTCTGTCTGATGCCATGAGATGGCTGCTTATGAAGCTGCATGTCAGTTGGAGTTTCTCGAGATTTCCCATAAGTTTCGTTCGTGATGCCATGTTTCTGCTCACGATCGATTCAATTAGTAATAAAGTGAACAGTTGATATACAGTAATATTTCAATTTATATTAAGATTGACATGTCATAAACAAACTATGAACTGTAATAACAACATCGAGCATGACTACAGAGATCGCCGCTGCCTCCATGGCTCTCTCTCGTGGGTGGGTGACAACATGTCACTCATGCGATTATCATATCAGACTCCACGAATATGCGTCAACGGAATAAGTCTGAAGCACGCGCCGAATGTGTGGATAACATTCGGCGGTCACTTGTCATGACCCTGACTTGGCTGTACACACCTGACATACTGAAGTGCAGGCAACAAACGAGCTGATTTTATTGCAAATAATAATTCTACTCATGCTAGTAGAAGTATGGACAAAGCTGGTATCATTAATGAATAGGCATTCAGTTATGTCTAGAGAATAAGGATTCAAGTGCCCTCCCTGAAAATGACTTTTCGGTAAAACAACAATATTATGTGAATCTCGCCTTCTCTATTTCTGCATAGTAAACAAGCAATTACATTTTTTTAAATTCATTTTCCTCGTCCATGCCAATAATATACACAATTCCTTGAAAATGTTCTTGTTTTGGAGAGAAACCGTCCGAGACGCTACCATCGACTTAACACACACACATACATACATAACCTCTGAGCCACTCCAGTGGCTTATTAACACACACACGCACACACATATACGGTATGAGCCGCTACCAGCGATTTACCTACACACACACACACACATATACCCACGAGCCTCACAGCGACTTATTGAACAAGAAAAAAGATAAGCATTTGTAACCAAAAACTCCTCTTGTCAATGATTATCGTGTGTTGTGGACAAAAACTTGGCTGCTGTAAATATGACAAGATAAAAGTCGTTTAATGCTTGCTTCCACATACAATATTTTCTAGGGATGAGATGGCCAATATTTAAGAAATTACCAACACATCTCAAATGTCCACCACTGACAGCTGTTATTATATGCTTGTATATAAGATTATAATCCCCAACACAGGATTTATCTTCACAATATATTCATGCTATAGTCTGTCCATTAATTCGTGAGCACGTTTGAAATTGATTTTCTGAAAACTACCTGTTGGATCTCAGTGATTTTTTGCATGCAGCCTTAGAATATCCATGACGCTAAAATAAAGCTAACCAGTAGTTCATAGATGCTACAGATTTTGCACATCGGCGAATTCCTTTGATCTTTTATGACACTTGCAAATACGGGGGCTCAAATTTTAGATTTTACAGTAATCTCTAGAATGTGTCCATGTCAATTCTATTCATAGGTGTATCTCCCTATTAACTTGATAGGTCAAGTAATTAATTGTGTTGCCCTTTATGTGCAATCGTGAACTTGGATACAATATGCAACAGTTAGTCCTCCCTTCGGTCACCATTAGACCCCAGGGTGTCTTAACTTACCACAAATTGTATGATGGTAGACGCATTTGGATATGGAAATGTATACGTTGCTATTTCTCAGTCTGTAATCAAAATATGATTTGTATCTCCGAATCTGACGATTCCATGAGGTTGATAATTGTTACTGGCTGGACAAATTGTAATCCATCTCGGTGCCAGTACTCGTCTTCCTCTCAAAGCACATGTTCAACACACTTCTTCCAGAACTGCATTTCTATCATTGAGAGGGACTCACGTGTCAGAACTTCAACATCACACATTTTAAACGTCCTGTTCTGTTCGGCAACTTACCCTTTTACTTTAGCCCAGACAAGCTCTATCGAATTGAGGTGAGCATGATATGGAGGTAGTCGCAAAGACGTGGCCGTATTCCGCAATGATTTTGTCAATATAAAACACCTTTGTCTTATTTGTCATCCTCACCAGGTGCAACAACTCGGGTTTCAAATATGTATCATCGAAGCTGACATTTTCCTTAGCAAGCCAAGTCCTAATTTGATCTTTTTGTATTTGATGCAGTTGGTACTTTGTCTTCCGCTGATACTGCGTTGTGATAGGATGCATTATCCATTACCCAGCATGATGGTCTGTTTAGAATTGGAAGTAGATCTTTCTCCATCCAGTGCCTGAAAATATGTCCATTCATTTCTGTGTGGTAGTCCCTACCGTCGGTACTTTTGATTGGAAAATAAGTCCAGCGTCATGGACAAAACCTTCTTCACTGCTTCCTGCATGTGTTAGTATAATACGTTGGCCTTTGCTGCTTGGTATTTTTCTTTCTGTTCACCGTCTACTGATTGCCATTCTTTAGCATTGGTGTGGTGAGCATTGACCCAGGATTCGTCCAAATATACAATATCATAGCCTTGCTCCGCCGCTCACGGATCTGCCTCAGGTATTTACTTCGGCAGCAATTAAATGTGGCTTTTCACAAATAATATTCCTGCCGCCTATAGTTTTTCTGAAGGTGAAGCCGGAGGCTCTTACAATTTTCCATAGAGTACTTTTAGAAATGTCTATGCTGCAATCTGATTGCAGTTTTAATTTCAGTTTCCTGAGAGTAACAAGTTGATTTGTCGCAAACATTTTCAAGAGCTCCTGTCTTATGACATCTATGTCAAACTCGTCAATTGTTCTTTTCCTTCCTTGCTTGACATTAGTGCACTTTGTGTCCTGTTTAATCCATCGGGAAAAGGATTCTCTATTCAGACCAAGCGCCAGTTGCGTTCGTTTATCAGGGTTATGAATATCGCAATATAGATGACCTCTCTTAGATTTCCTACGGAAGTGTTGGTATAGTAAAACTGTAACCTTCTGCATTGTTATAAATGTGCACTTCAGACTCAATATGAATGTGATATCAATGTCAGTTTTGATAAGCCAACAAATATGATACAATAGCTTCATACAAATAGCGAGATACGCCTATAACTATACAACGGTATCCCAATTATAACGTCATATGCTTTCCGCTTTCAAAGTCGACTGGGTTAGGTGCACGGGAATTCCCGTGAAATTGTTGTTTACTCACGATATTTCAATGTTACCATAATGTATTTTTAGAACAACGCGTCTGTGTACCGTAGATCTGTTACTATTGTGTACAATCCGGTGAGGTTGATTTTAATATAACCTGAAGAAGAAATATTTCAAACTACATCAAATTTTCTTGGAAAAAATATTTTCTAGCGTCATGGATATTCTAAGGCTGCTTGCAAAATCACTGAGATCCAACAGGTAGTTTTCGAGAAAATCAATTTCAAACGTGCTCACGAATTAATGGACAGACTATAGTTTCTCATTTACCAATCATCATTGTGTGTACAGACAATTAGACACATGCACGGATAATAGCAACATGCGAAATGAGATGTCTCCGCAAAGTCACCAACAACAGAAGAATCGACAGAGTTACGAATACCAGCATCTGAGAAAAGGTTGGAACAAGACCATGCTTGAACTATACAGCGAAACAGAGAATGAAGTGGTTTGGCCACTTAGTAAGAATGCGAACAGACCAAACTGCCTATAAAGCTTTCCACAACAGAATATCAGGAAGGAAGGCGAGAGGAAGACAGAGGAAAAGGTGGATAGATAACGTAGTTGAATTCTGCCAGGGACTAAGAAAACCATCACACAAGTCAACAGAGAAGCGCAAGACAAATATATAAAACTACGACACTGGGTTAACAACCCGGTAACAGTGTGCTGACAAAAGAAGATTGTGTTCATTCAATTGTATTATTACTAGTTAACTTGTATTCCCAATATTTCTCATTCTCATGCGCTCTTATCTATTGTTCACATTTTATTAATCTTGTCATAACTTGTTTTGTACATACGATAAGACTTTGTTTCTGAACTTGTGTGATTTTCTTGATTCTGTATTATAACATAACATTATTGTAACTATAACATTACGTTAGTTATTCTAATATTCTACATATAAATTTGTTTAGAAACTTATATTTTAGTTTTAGCTCCTTGTGGACCAGAAGCCACACTATGTGGCGTTTTTACTCTACAATGACTTTTGCCCTGATCCATTAACCCTTTCACTGCTACATACTTTCTGAAGGCTGAGCTAAAATAGCTACTCTTTGTTTCTAGGTCCCAAATGTAAATGTACGCCTATAGCAGTGACAGTAGCAATGTATAACGTGTTGACACGTCTTTAGCCCACATAAGATAGATAATAACAGACGTATTAATGTGTCTTTAGAAGTGAATGGGGAAAACGTATATATACGTCCTTAGCAGCTAAAGGGTTAAGAGCTAAGCAAGGAGCGTCTAGCCGATTAGAGCGCAGGCTACCATGCGGGTATCAGGGTTCAATCCCCGGTAAGTCCAATGCGTTTGTTTCTGTCTGGGGCATAAAGGAGAATCCCAACTTGAACAGTTTTGCGGTGACTTCACTAGTCATGTGAACACTAAATTCCACAGGCACATTTCCCTCCCCTTTCCTACACCGCCCTAAACTTCGATAGTACAGGCAGTAGCGACAGTTTCGGGGCCGGAAGGGGGGAGTTTAATTAGTTTAAATGGTGCATATTTCATTTAAGCTAGAAGTGAGCCGGACACGACCAAGTGAAACTCCTCAAATACATTTCGAGCATGTTATGCGGTATTTTTTATTAATTAAAAGAGAAATTATTTCAAAATTATTTGTGAAATGTCAGAGATAATAAAAGTAATATTGTATAAAGAAATGAGATTTTATTGTAAACATTCTCCAGAACTTAACCACTTTGTTTAAACAGAAATAGCGAGTTGTTGGTTTTGCTGGCGTGCGACGAGAACAGAAGCCAGGTTAACTATAAACTTATGGCCTTCAGACTCAGGTAAAAATTATGGGAAATCAGACCACAACTACACCATGTGACCTCGCATTCCAGTATTGGTGTATATAGACGAATTCATTTCAAAAACAATACAAAATGCTAAATCGAAGTTACATTATCCAACAAGTTCGTTTAACAAAAAGGAATATCAATATTATGAATATTGTTCACATAACCATACAATAAATACAATAACTATAGACTCACAGAATTGAGTAAAATTGCAAAAAAAGCTTGCAGTGCTCTATCAAACATATATAGATTCGAGCCCTGCTCTGATCTAGGTCAATTCAGTCTGTTATCTGGCCTAGTTATATAGAGTTGGCTGTGACAGAGCACACATTTAAATTATAATTGCATTATATGCGAGAGAGGGACAGTGAAGCCATGGACTAAACAAGGTTTAGTAATATATATATATCTACTGACAGGTGTGCGCAAGCAAAACCTTACTCATCATCAAGGTGCGTATCCTTTATAGGACGTTGCTCTCTTTGCAGCACATCTGAAATTCACTCTGTATCTAGCTAGTTCACCCACTTCGTCGATGAGTCATATTCATGGTTTCTTTAATATCGTATGCCATCTTCTTCTTGGTCTGCCTCTGCGTCCTGGGACCCTGCCCTCTAGTATTGTTCTTTCTAGGCCATCGTGACGCTTAATGTGTAGTCTAGATTATTCAATCTCTCTCTCTTTAGCCTGTTACGCCCTTTGCGTTTAGGGCAGCAACAAACCCACACCATTCTTCCCTGTTCATGGCCTTCCTCTGTATTGTGTTCCAGCTATGATTCATTTCCTTCAGCTCTTGCTCTATCGTTCTCCTCCAGGTCGTCTTTGGTCTTCCACGCTTTCGCCTACCCTCTGGAGTCCATCTCAGTGCAGTTTTCGTGTCGGAGCCAGTCTCCATGCGCATCACATGTCCAATCCATCTCCAGCGTCATCTTCGGATGATAGTGCCCATATTCTCTTGTTGGCATCGTGCAAGCAATTCTTGTTCGAGATAGTATTCGCCAGTACACGCGTAGGATTTTCCAGACAAGTTGTATGAAAAGATTATTCAATATGAGTGCTTTATTTTATACTAAAATAATTGTACATACAAGTTTATTTACAATTTTGGCGAGATCTAATCTATTAGTGTATCAATATGGGAAAATGTATTTTAAACATATTTAAGTTAAATTTCCTCTGTTTGGTACAATTATGGAAGAACACAACTGTGCGTTAAATCTTCCCACAAATACATTTTCATGCAAAACTTTTCAAGACATGTGAAGACTGTACAACTCTACATTTGTCTGCGGATTTATTTTACGATTGCTCTGGCTAAACATTATCCCTAACAATATAGTAAACAAAGAAACTTGAGATATATCTCAAATGTTGCTTCAGGCTTGAGATATATCTCAAATCTTGCTTCGCGCTTGAGTATATCTCAAATGTTGCTTCAGGCTTGAGATATATCTCAAATCTTGCTTCGGGCTTGAGTATATCTCAAACGTTGTCGGCCTGAGATATATCTCAAATGTTGCTTCAGGCTTGAGATATATCTCAAATCTTGCTTCAGGGTTGATATATATCTCAAATGTTGCTTCGGGCTTGAGATATATCTCAAATGTTGCTTCAGGCTTGAGATATATCTCAAATCTTGCTTCAGGCTTGATATATATCTCAAATGTTGCTTCAGGCTTGAGATATATCTCAAATGTTGCTTCAGGCTTGAGATATATCTCAAATGTTGCTTCAGGCTTGAGATATATCTCAAATGTTGCTTCAGGCTTGAGATATATCTCAAATGTTGCTTCAGGCTTGAGAAAATCGCGTCCGGATGTACTTCTTCTTCTTCGTTTGTTCTACATCAACCACTTGTTAAACCACTCTTTGTGGTATGTATGTGATTTGAGCCTTAGAGTGTGATTTCGATGTGCTAATTATGCGGATACGGGCCTATGAGGACATCACATTCGATTTCTTTATGCTTTTGTTCAGTTGCTTTCTTATACAGATTGGAAAAGAAAAAAAATCTGATATAGGGAAGTCCATACTTCTAGATGATCAGGAACCCCGTTAGGCTTGAATCTCGCCGTCAAAGTATCCCAGTCTTCACCTCTGCTACTTGGGGTTGACTTGTGTGTTCTATGGGTCATCAGCAGGCTAATCATTTCACTTTTCGTATTTTTAAGTGAATAGCTCGATCCTAGCTCCACGTGTACAGAGCCAGGTGCAGAACACACTTGTATGATCAAAGCTTGTATTAATTCCGTATACTTGTACTGTGACCATTTGGTTAAAGTGCATGTCGTTTCACATTTCTAGACCTTAGTGTGCAGGAAGGCTAATTCCTTTCCTCACGTGTAGAATGTCAAGTATTGAACTAACATCCCTCTGTGTAGTAGCTTCAACATCCCTCTTGTGTGTAGCTTCAACATCCCTCTTGTATGTATATACACTGCTATATAAATGCGTCCAGCGTCCATGAGTTTTACAAAAATATGCGGAGTGAAAGAGTTAAATGAGACGATGTACATTATTATTATACTATAAATCACATGAAATCATGTCATATTACCAACAGACAGTGTACCTCAAATGGCAATGTTGCTCGATACAATGGATACAAAGCAAAAGGCCGGCCACGCAAAAAGGTGGACCTCAGAGATAACAGAGGTCACGAAAGACACTATTTATGAATCACACACAAGGGTGGGTTCTAGAAATCTCTTTTTATCCTGACGCCATGATGCAAAACAGGATTGAAGAAAAGAAAGAATCACAAGAAATGTATAAATATTCATTTAAATCAGATTCCCAAATTTGTTCGGCCCACCGCGCCCACTTTGCACGAAATAAACTTTGTAACGCCCCCCACCCCATATATACATGCTCTATTTTCACTTTGACATTGAAAATTGATATATATATTTCTATCATACATGGTCAATTTTCAAATGATTGTATACATGAAATAGAAAATTGATGAAAAAAGTGTCTGTAAGATGGGATAAAGATGAATTAAAATGCAGAATTCAAATTTTTATTGATCATTTAATGGCAAAATTACAAAGAAAATCCCGAAATGCTTCTGAGCCCACTATCGCCCTCCCCGAAGGCTTAGGCCCACAGGGGCGGTACCGCCCATTTGGGAAACGCTGATTTAAATCTTCGTCAACCTGATGACCGTGGGCGCCATTGCGGCTGTGTGATAGATACTTACCGTCATGTTTCTGAATAATAGTAATATTCAGTTTTTCCTTAAGCACAATATTTAAACAAAAAATTAAACTTGTTGTCCGCATTAAGTTTTCATCTGTTATTATTTTTACTTATATTGCTGTTAATATGACTTTATTATTGTTATTACTATTGCAATTGTTACATGGCACCCGCGCCTCCACGTCATTAGTCAGGGTCGCCCGTGGTATGAAAACGTTGGATGGCTCTGATTTAAACACAAGCATAGGTCGCCTGCCTAGCGTGTTCGTAGCGCGTTGGACGACTGGTGACAAGCCCCTGTGAGTGCGGTTCAATTCCACAGGCTGGCAGAAAAGCCACAGGTTCTCCAGATTTGCGGCACTGAACCGAAGGGTTATGATGTCCATGGCACCGAGCTGAAAGCTCAAGTGCTTCTGGATCGAAGAAAAAAACCCAAAAACACAAGCATTAGTTGACTGAAATGCTATGATAAGATTACGAACAAGGAACTCAAGAGAAAAACTACAGCTACCAGTGGAGAAAGAACTAAGGCAGTTACCAGTGGAGAAAGAACTAGCAGTTACCAGTGGAGAAAGAATGCAGTTACCAGTGGAGAAAGAACTAAGCAGATACCAGTGGAGAAAGAACTGGCAGTTACCAGTGGAGAAAGAACTAAGCAGATACCAGTGGAGAAAGAGCTAGCAGTTACCAGTGGAGAAAGAACTAAGCAGATACCAGTGGAGAAAGAACTAAGCAGTTACCAGTGGAGAAAGAGCTAAGCAGTTACCAGTGGAGAAAGAGCTAAGCAGTTACCAGTGGAGAAAGAGCTAAGCAGTTACCAGTGGAGAAAGAACTAAGCAGTTACCAGTGGAGAAAGAACTAAGCAGTTACCAGTGGAGAAGAACTAAGCAGTTACCAGTGGAGAAAAGAGCTAAGCAGATACCAGTGGAGAAAGAGCTAAGCAGATACCAGTGGAGAAAGAGCTAAGCAGATACCAGTGGAGAAAGAGCTAGGAAGAGATGCTGACGAAGGATGAGACATACATTGAGAAGACCGACCGGAAGCATTGCAAGACAGGCACTGTTTTAGAACCCACAGGGAAAGAGGTGTAGTGGAAGACCTAGACAAACCTGTAGAAGAGAGCTGAAGGCTGATATTAAAGGATAGGTAAAACATGGAAAGAATTGGAAGGGATGGCAAGAGAGAGGAAGGGCGGAAAGAAGTTTGTTGAAGTCCTGTGCTCCATTGGGAGTTGAAAGGTAAAGAAGAAGATTAGTTGATCATTTTGAATAGACAAATAGTGCCATGTTTTGTACATACCTAATTCTTCTCTGAATTTGTATTTGTGTTGATATACTTTTGCACCGCCTGCCCAGCGTGTTCCTAGCCGTTGACGACAGGTGACAACCCCCTGTGAGTGTGGTTCAATTCCGCGGGCTGGCAGAAAAGCCACTGGTTCTCCAGATTTACGGTGTTCAGGGCACCTAACCGAAGGGTTACGATGTTCATGGCACTCGAGCCGAAGACTGAAAGCTCGAATGCTTCTGGGTCGGGGGGAAAAAAATATATATGTATACTTTTTTACTAATGAAATACACGTTATAATGTTATTGGTTAGTGAACTGAAGTCGCCAGCACTCCGGGCAGAACCATAGGTTCTCGGTCTCAATTCAACAGATGTCGAAGGGTATGCATGATTCATGTTTGCTCGTTGTTAAACAAACTTTTCTCTCGCCCTCAAGCATCCAGCTGAACATGTAATTCGAACTCCTAAATCGCTGGATTATTACTTCATATTAATACCTCAAAATACTGGTGTATATTGTTTACTATAATAGTGTTGCTACAAGAAGGAAATTTAAATATAATAGAAATGTTCTGAGAAAAAAAACCTGGCCATCCTCTAGCAGACTTCTCTGCCAAGTTCACGCATTGACTGTCAGTAAACAAGTGCTGAAAACAATCTCTGATAACTAATGCTCCTTACTTGATTTGTTTATTTTCTTGCCAGTGACTGTCCCAAGCGTGTACCGAGCAGACTCAAACACTGGGTGCATTGTGAATGACCCTCACCCACTGCCAGGATTTCGTATAAACGACTGCTCATTTACAAACTCTTCTATCGCAGCACAGAAAACTAGATTGTTGTCTTCAAATATTTCCAGACTGCCTAATATTCCTCACACGCCCCTGTGAGTTAGCTACTTCTTCACACGCCCATGGGTTATCCCTCTGTAAATACTCACTGAATCATCCATGTATCTGTTATGACACCTACTCTGAAAGTTGCATGCACGTGTGAAATATATCATAATATACCTATTGTATCCAACTAGTGTTCGTATGGGTGTGACCATAAGAACCACGAGGTACAGACATTTGATAATTGTTTCATGAAATAAAACAATCCATTTTCTATGTCGGTGTTTATTTTAACTTTGTTGAATATTTCTGTAAATGTAACGTTCATCATCATCATCATGTTCCATGCAGACTGGAGTGAGCAGTTATGAATATCATCAGTTGGAATATTAACACTTCCATGTCTAACATTTTCTCTCTGCTGTCTTCAGTCTCTTCTCCCACTGATTTTGATGGTTATCAATATTTGTTCTAAACCACTCTTTTCTCATGTGACCGAAAAATGGCGATTGCATCTTTCTAATGTTTTTATTCTTCTGTGTCTGGGTGTAATGTTACAATAACTGGTATGTGAATTTATTTTGTTTTTGTGACTGTAATGTAAACTAAAATGTTGTATATGTGAAATAATGATGGAGTAAATGTAATTGAAATGTTGTATATGTGTAACATTTACTATTCGTAATAGCTACGTGTAAGAACAAAATCAAAAATCTTTGAAAAATGGAAATCGTGGCATATCCTCTACAGAACCATCAACCGCAATAAACGAGTCGTTGATTTTCCTTACAACTGATGAAACAAATATAATAGCTGATATATGCATCAACTGATATATTTTCCTTACAACTGATGAAACAAATATAACAGCTGATATATGCATCAACTGATATATTTTCCTTACAACTGATGAAACAAATATCACAGCTGATATATGCATCAATGAACATATATTGAAACTAGTTGTTAGATCTGTATATTTAGGTTCGTTTGTTAACAAGCGATGGAAATGTTATAAACAAGATGAAAAGGAAAATGAACATGGCTCTGCAGAAATTAAAAGAACTACAAAACAACTATGGAAGAAAACTGATATAAAAACAAAACTTGGATTTTTTAAGAAAAAGTATTTCTCCATAGCAACGTAGGACGTATGGTTGTGCTGTATGAATGAACTATTGGTAAAATCCTTGAAAAGTCGAGCACTATCTTTGAACGCAAGTGCTACAGAAAGGAACATATATGTACATTTTGCCGCAGTTTCACTTTGATTAGCTACTGAATTGAAAAACGGGTTGAGGCTGGATTAAATTGGTCCTATTTTGCCATTGCAGGTGTGTGTACAAATTCAGCTGCAGTTTCCTTAATTGTAAACCGATTTTATGAGCAATATACCATTTTGTAGGTCAATGAATGTTAATAAGATAAATATAAAACAAATATGACTTATGCGACCCAGCGACATATGGGATCCAATCAGTTAAAATTAAAGAGAAGTGGCTGATATAAAAGGGAGAATTCGACTAAATGTTGGACATATAAAACGATATGATTTTCTGTAGATCGATCTGGTGGGCGTTACTCCGGACAGATGTGGTGTCACAGACCATGAAGAAGATGAGTCCAAGATGTCATAAACCAGTTGAGCGTGACTGCAGGAGACACAAGACACCTCTCACACAACAGGAAGACATTAAGAGCCGCTGTCATGGGAGCCAAGTTTCAACAAGGAAAAGCTATGATGTCGTCGACGATGGGGGTGGCGACGGCGGGCGGATAGGATGGATGGATGGAAGGAGGAATGGATAATTGGGTGAATAGAGGGAGGGAGGGATGGGTGGGTGTTGGATTAGTGGATGGTGGATGGGTTGATGAGTGAGTGCGTGGGCGGGTGGGTGGATGAATGGATGGGTGGATATATGGATGGATATATGGATGGATGTATGGATGGGTGGATATATGGGTAGGTGGATATATGGGTGGGTGGATATATGGGTGAATGGATATATGGGGAACAACAGTTATTAAATCAAACTCAAGAAACCTGTCACATTGATCTGTCTGTGACAACATTGATCTGTCTGTGTCAACATTTATCTGTCTGTGTCAACATTTATCTGTCTGTGTCAACATTTATCTGTCTGTGGCAACGATTCTTACTCTTTTCCCTGGACAAGAAATGACGTAAACAGTCAGTGCACTGTACACATTACCACATCTTGTTGTGTAACAAGAAAACTTCTCTAATGTGCTTGATCAGTGGCCATCTTTTGCAAAGAATACAATGACTGAGTTGGCCCAGGCTGAGAAAACAATTAGCCGGGAGACCACAGTTGTGACCCTACCAAAAGGGGAAGAATGGATCCGAATACATGTAGATGGTAGCATGATCAACTATCGCAACGTTATCACTACTCTTGAAACGGAGTGTAGAGATTGAAGCAACATGATGGCTGAACTAGCAATTAAGCAGCATATATAGGGTATTCAACTTAAAAGCAGCCTGTGAATGGAGCTAATCTGGCATATATGTATGGAAATGAGAAGGTTCAGAGATGACGTAGTATAGGTCAAGGTTGTGTGACGGTATGTAATTGTAGTGCGGGAAGGGGCGATGAACAAATGTGACGTAGGACGAGCAAGTCAGAACCGGTTTAAATAGTAAATATACGAGATGCAGTAGGTACCTGGCAAATTTATATTTATCACTGGGGCTGCTTTTAAGTTGAACACCCTGTAGAATCGATCCAGCAAATTAAGGAGTAACCCGTTGTACAAGTAGAACTGGATGCTTGATGGCGCAGAGTGAGGAGTGTGTTTAACCAGCGAGACACAGGAACCATCAGTATGCATACCCATCGACATCTGTGGGGGGAGGCTGAGCACCTATAGGTCTGCCCGGAGTGAATGACATCCGTTTAGTAATCAATAAAACAATTCTTTCTTTTAATGCTTTTGACAGGCAATTGCCATGAGTTTGCCATGTTTCTTCATTGTTTAGTTTAGTCGTCGGATCACCATCACTGCACGTCGAACAAATTAGTCCATAAGTGCTCCGATCTCTCCCTCAGTATGTCCATCAGTGTGGCGACTAACGACGCCGGTTCTTTGTTGGTTTACAATTCTTCTTTGTCTGCCAGCATAGCGTTCTTGTCGAGCTACACCACACTTAACTTTGAGTTCTTGCAGTCTGGTTAGTGTTGTGGATTCACCGCTATTACGTGAATCATTTACACGCCCTCTCTCCTTAAGGAATTTATAATATCAGCCTGGTCCATTGCTCGTCCGCTTTGGACAGCAGCCATACCTGCAAGCCTATCCGCACGTTCATTCCCCTTACACCTGCATGCCCTGGCACAAAAATAAAACTGATCTTTGTCAGCTTGGACCTCCCCAGCGATTCTATCCAATGTCTCCTAGCCCATCCTGTTTCAATCTTCCTGAGCATACTCATTGAGTCACTGAGAAAACATGCATGGATAAAAGTCTGTGATTCTAGCCAAATCATCGCTTTGGTAACCGCCATGATTTCCACAGTGAGACTGCTCGTAGTCACGACAAAACCACCAATGTCTTCCTTCACAACATCACCTCCGACCTGAGCAGTGAAAGCCCATGAGCTCCGCACATGTCGAATCACCGAACCATCCGTATGGAAGTATTCTTCATTGTTTGCTACAACTAAGTGGTGGTCACTTCCTATATCTGCTCCTCCTCCCACCGTCACATCATGTAGAGTGTGTCTTCAACTGCCATTTGGACAATTAGGTGAGCTCTCTGGTTTCTGTTTCGTACATTTGGGGGATTCCCTTGTGAGTTTGTGAATTTATATACATGAGAAAGGTGTGCCTTCTACGATGTATTACCATTTTATTTATACACCAGAATTTACTAGTTTATCCCCAACTTAATGTCTTCATTTCTGACTAATTCATTTCTTGGGTGACATCAACTTTCTTTCTGCAATTTCTTGTTGACAACTTACTTCTTCTTCTGCGTTCGTCCGCTATGAATTCAGGAGTAGCCATGGCGTCTAGTGTGGCGCTTCTGACTGAGTTTTGCGTGAAAGCCTGATTACCATTTTATTGGTTTCCTCGACAATACAGGCGAGCCCTCTCCCACTTCAGAGGTGATTGACAACTTATTTGAGTTCTAACTCTACAATAGTTCAATATCTCCGCATTTGTTGGGATGTTGAAATGTTTTCTTATGTTATGCAATAGTCGTCATGGCCCATTGGCCATTCCCATGTGTCCTCCGCTGCAGCAGCCACCTCAAAGTCAACATGCTCACCGTACCCATTAGAAGTTGATTATTAAATTCTCTCTCGTGACAAATGTACCAGGTTCACTCCCTGGTGGAGCCATCTAGATATTTTTTAAGAGATCCCTGATCTTAGTGTAAGTGAGATGGAGTTCCTAGTTCAATCGGAGACGGACGATAAAACGTAGGTCCCTTGTTCAATTTGAGCACGTACATGAACCCTTGGCCGTTCAAAATCAAGAAGAGCAGACTAGAAAGTCGCCTACCGGCAAAATTCATTAACAAATATTAAAAATAAAATTCCTATAAAACTATCTTCATCATCTTCAAAATTACACGGGACCTCGCCGGTGCTACAGAGTTCGTGCACTGCAGCTAAGATCTTCCTGTGTAAGAAAGAGATTAGAGCACACATGGTTACTCACCGAAGGGAAATGATGATGGTCCTATCAATCAATCAATCAATCTCTACTCCACGAAGCTGACACTGTCTGACCTGTCCAAACCTAACTCCTAATTCTCGCAATCGTTCCAGCGTCTGAAACTCGCCCACATCACATAACTGACTGTGTACTGCATGGATGACATCAGCTCTGTTCATACTTCTGCCAGTTTGAGCAGTGGCAATATTTGCGGTAAGTCGGTGTGTTCATTGTCCTGCACTCCAGCATGTCCAGCCAAGTCAGTGTCTTCAGGTGTGACAGCCAAATGTTGCCAACCCCCCTCCTTTCTCACCGATTCCACATGCAGACTGCCAGACAATCATTTCATGGAATCTGATATGATAACTCCATGGGTGGCCTGTTGTTCAGCCACCAAAGAGGGTGCCCTAGAGGCAGCAGTGATCTCCATAGTCATACTCTGCAGCAATTATAGTGATGTTAGCTTTACCACCCTAACAGTCCTTCAGAATTTCTCTCTCTCTCTCTCATAGATCACAAGTTCCGCCTCTGCAGTCATCATGCTAAAAACATCAGTTACATCCTGAATCCATCTTCTCTGCTGCCATCCTCATCCCCTCTTTGCAGGCATCCTTCCATGATGGTCTTCTCCAACCATTCGTGTCTTTTTATATATATATCCAAAATACTTCAAAATTATCATTCATATTTGTAGCATCAGCCAGTTTTCTTTGATCTTGAGTTCTTTCTAAATAGATCCATTTGTTCTCTTCTCTGTCCATGTTATACTGAGGACTTTTCTGTAACGTGGCTTTACTTTTCTTTCTTTTGTCCTTCTCTGCTTTTTTGCCGTTAGGTGTAGGAGGTTTAACTGACGCTCTGTCGTTTGATATGCTATGGTATTGTGGAGTTTTAAGATGTCTGTAACTCCATCAACCCATCTTTTTCTTGATCCGTCCCTTCTTCTTGATGATTCCATTTTCAGGTTGTACGCTCTTGCAACTGGTGTATTCAGTTTGACTAGCTTCACAAATTTCATAGTTTGTTATTATTAACTTCTTCTCTTCTCTCGATCGTTCTTTTCGGCCATTTTTGATCATTCTTATAACCAGGATATATAAATATATACATATATATACAGCCTACACCAAGAATGGTTTTTTCACATCACATTCAGCGCCAATTGGAGCTCTGGTGCTTATCCTTAGGGGATGTGTCTGGTTTCAGCCAGCGTTTACTTGGTTCGCTCTCCGTCAGCCTTTGGCTGTCCCCAGCAGTGGCCAACGTTACTAACTGGCCTAAACGCACTATTTTTCAAGTTGGAGGGTGAGGCGGATTATTCAAACGTGTTTAGTAAACATACGGACATTTTAGTAAACATACGGACTCAAACGGACTTCTTCAGTAAACATAACAACAAAATAATGATGCATAGTAAGTGCTGTGTACCAAAATGTAGATCAAATTACGATTGTAATTATATATGTATAATATAAGTTAATTTAACAAGTACCTTCTTCAGTAAACCTAACTGTTGTCAGTGTTGTAAACAATAAAACATAACAATAAAATAACGATACCTAGCTAGTAAGTAATGTGTACCAAAATGTAGATCAAATTACGATTATAATTATATGTGTATAATTTAACAATTACCTTCTTTAATAAACATAACGACAAAATAACGATGCCTAGAAAGTGTTGTGTACCAAATTGTAGATCTAATTATGAGGGAGATTATGTTAAAGCATTCAAGGTTCCAAATGAAAATCGTCAGGAAATTCGGGACAAATGGATCAAAAATATTCCACGTCAAGATAGGCTTCCCACGAAACATAGTGTTGTTTGTATCAAACAATTTAGAGAAGAAGATTTAGTACGTTCAGATAAATATACAGATGCAAATGATGTAGAACACATTATTGACAGGCGTTGTGTAGTTTTAAAACCTGATGATGTTCCCACTGTGTTTCCTAATCTTCCATCTTATATGTCAAAAGCGCCTGTCGTTCTTCGTAAGAATCCACAAGCACGAGCTACAGCAGTACAAGAAAGGTATAATAAAGATGTTGAAGATTGGCTGGCGTCAGATCTGATCAGTGATTTTAAAGTTTTTCAGGACAATTATGAAGCAAGGTTACAAGATAATTTAAATGCAAAGTTTCTGCAGATTTGTAAAGACAAGGAATATGTTCTATTGTACACTGTAATTGTTGAAACCATGGAAGCACCAGCTATAGGACTAAGTATTAAAATAGACCAGGACATGTCCTTTACTGTTCACCTGAAGGGAGTTTCCATAGAAAAAGTTCCTTTAACTGGCTGTCAAGTAGTGGAAAAATTGAGAGATGGTCTCATGTTGAGAATCTCTTGTCCTATTGTTTATATAAAGATTTAGAAGATCGAACTGTTGACTATTACATGACAAAGGTACATGCTAATCTGGTTGAAGCAATTAGTTTATCATCCACCACCACAAGCACTAGTGTTGGGCCAGAGAAAACACTTCAATTCCTCGCTGAAGTTGCAGCTGGTCAGAACTCCAGATAACAGAAAACGGTACAGCAGTAACACCCACTGTTTTGCATTCATGACATATATAAAATCCCCAGTATGCTACAGATTTCTAAGAAGATCAAATTATCTGTGTCTTCCCATCATGGCACACTCAGAAATTTAATTATGCCATTGACAAAGTCTGTAGATTCTGACATCAGTCAATATTTACAGATCAAGAGCAGCAAACTTTCTGCAACTGACCAAATTGTAGCCATTCAGACGGATGCAATTTATGTCAAAGCTGCACTAAATTATACTGGAGGAAATTGATTGGCACAGCATCAAATGCAGTCGAAAGTGCTACCACTGTGCAGGCATTTTTTTATTTCTTCAATATTTGGCAATTACACTGAAGTGGTTGGACTAATTCCAATGAAGAAGATGACATCAGATGACTTGCAAGGAAATTTGATTCAGACTATACAGTCCGTTGGTTTTAAAGTCCTGGCTGTTATTGCGGATAACAATGCAGTAAACAGAAAAGTGTACAAACAACTTGCAGGAAGTTCACAGAATGCATACACGTTTGAGAATCCAGTGTATTCTGGAACACCAATCTTTTTGCTTCATGATTCAGTACATATATTGAAATGCATATGGCACAACTGGATCAACCAGAAGGACACGGAGCAAACTTTTGTTTTCCCTTGTTATCCTGTATCACAATCAGAGGAACTCATGAGAGCAAAGATGTCCAGCTTGAAAATTTTGTATAATAAAGAATGTAACAACATTGCAAATTATCACCAGCGATTACTCACAAAGCACTGTTTCCATCTAGTTTTGATAGGCAGAAGGTATCTCTAGCCCTTGCTGTGTTCAACGAGTATAATGTTGCAGCTCTACGGCTCAGTGATCAGGAGGATGGTACTGCAACTTTTATTAATACAATACTACAGTGGTGGAACTTTATAAATGTTAAAAATAAATTTATTGGAACAAAGCTTCGAAACCCATTTGCCATGCCTATAACAGCTACTGATAAAACTAATTTGTTGAATTTGGAACAGCTATGCAAATGGGTGGAAGCATGGCATAATCTACCAGTAAGAGAGGGAAGCTCACCAGAAACATTCCATACTTTGATTCCACATTGAAGGCAATGATAGATTTAACTAAATATGCATTCACCAACATCATGAACATAGAGTACATCTTGTTAGGAAAACTACAAACTGACAATCTTGAGGCCAGATTCAGTGAGTACGGCAACTTTCAGGAGCAAACTACCTTGTTTCTGTGCAGCAAATTTTGGAAAATGAAAAGAAACTAAGGATTTATTCTGTTTTGTGTATGCTCCTCGAGATATGGTGATATTCCAAACGTGACTTATTAGCAGTGTTCAGCACAGATAATGAGATGGAGACAAGTGCTGCCAAGCAAGGAGACCCATGGTTTGAAGTGAATGTAGAAAATTATGAAATCATAGTGCCTGACGGAACTGTGGATGCACTTGTCTACATCAGTGGATTTGCTGCCTACAGACTGTGTAGAAGATTAAAGTGCCCTTCATGTTGCCTACTTATTCAGCAAGCTAAGGGCATTACAGCAGAAATTGAACCTGATCTGTCCTGGTTAGACTACACGCATTTAATAGATAGGGTGGACTGAAGTACCCATCACAAGATCTCACTGTTCTCTGCTTCATATCATATCTAGTTGTTCAAAAGCTGATATCATCTGAATATGAAGATAAGTTCTTAGCCACGACAAACCAGAAGGAGATTGTCATACAAATTGTAACTGCCAGCTACTTAAAATTCTCATTAGACAGTACTGCATGTGTCTCTGGAGCTCAAAAGAAAAACTTTATTGTCCGCGGTTCCAACATTTGCTAACATTTTCCCCAACAATTATAGAAAAATAAGGAATGATCAATGCAATGTTCAGCAAAGTGCTTCCAAAAAGGAAAGTAGCAAAATTCAGTAGTAGATAAATATATTTATGTAATACTGTAGAGGGTAGCTACTATAGCCAGTCCTCTCCCCAGGTGGCAGCTGAGGAACAGACAATTAGCCAGATAGTTAGTGTAGTATTAGATATTATATAGTTTAGACTATGTGTTGTACCTCTGAGTAGGAGTGCAACACATAATTACGAGACATGCGCTTTGTGTAGTTAGTGACGATTGCAAATACAGTGGCTGATGTTATCCAGTACAGATGAATACCTGACTTTGGGATTCCATGCAAATTACACTCCGACCAGGGAAAGGCATTTGAGTCCACAGTTGTACTGGCGCTTTGCCAGAAATATGAAATTAAAAGTCCAAGACTTCACGTACAATCAGTGGAAATGGCATTGCGGCGGTTCAATAGGACGTTTTAGCTATGCCGTTTGGAAGAATCTGATAAATTAGAATGGTCTCATCATGTTCCGATATGGTGTTGGGTTACAATATTACTTCCATACCTCCACAGGGTGGTCGCCTTATTATTTACTTTATGGTAGGCACCCTAAATTACCCATAAATTTTATCATTGATGATTTATTTCATTCAGTACAGGGAACGAATGACATGGTGTTTAGAAAAATAGAAATAAGTAAGGCTCATAAAAAGCTAGTGACAAAATAGCCAGTATACATAAAAAAATTGATGATACACAGGGACAAGTTGATATTATTCACATAGGTTCCTTGGTCCGTAGAAAGATAGGCCAAGGTAGGGACTCTAACAAATTGGGTTACCTATATTCTACCCAATTATACAGGGTGATTCAGACTCCTGATAATACATCCGGGTATTATGTTATTGTTCCGGTCGGGGTTCAGGAACCATCTAGATTGATAATCTCGGGCCGTCACATTAAAAGATGTGAACATTTTTTATGCTAATTTTCCGTAGAAATGGCAGGTGTTTTAGACTAGTTGTTATAAGAATTAGTGTACACCTAGGCCACAATCCAATTGTAAATTATCCTGTCGTTATCACAGGTCTTCCAAGGTTAATACTTTCTTGGGAACGACTGAGTGGTTGTTCTCCATATTGATTGTTATTTAATATTTTCAGTTTATAATGTTTTCCTGGAATAATTTTGTCTAGGATAAAAGGTGTTGATTATTTACATTGGCCCACAGATGTGGGGGTTGATGTTCCTGGTTCAAAGTTCCTGTTTGTTATGGAGTCATTGATTCAGAACTTCATTGCCTTCTATAAGATAGTGAGCATTGGGAGATGGTTTTTGAAGATTGCCCTTACCTGGTATTGGGTGGGGGGTGGTTGATTTTGCCTCTATGACATATTCATAGAGTGATATACTGTTGACAGGTGTTACAGTATATATATATATATTATATTATGTTATATTCTGTTTCTAATTTGTTTTTTTTTATGATTTCAGAATTTTGACAGGACTCTGACAAGCCAGAATGACATAGTGATAGTGGGGACTGCCTAGAGTAGTTGATAGTAGCTCGGCCTGCTAGCTGTGAGACGCCTCATAGCTCGGGTTCGAACCTACTGTCCGGCATTTGTTCGAGTCCCTGGTCTTACTCAGGACGATAACGTGAGTACCTCTGAAGTCGGAGAAAATCTGCCTGTATGGCGAGGAATACTAATTACGAGTACATTGAGCACACGGCTGCCAGTGTAAAGTAATTTACAATGTGCAAGCTGCTGCCATTGTAAGAAATTGGAAAAACAGATTTTCACGCAAAAATCAGTTTCAGAGATGAAACTTCGTCTGAGTTGAAAGCGGACGAAAGAAAAAAAAAAAAATTATTAACTTTAAATGTACTTTGTAACATTTAAAATCAAACTAAATAATTAATTATAAAATTAACATCAATTAAAAAATGTAAAAACAGAAAAATTAAAGGGTAAACAATTTTAATATCCTTTTTGCACTTATGTATATCCATCCACATCCACATCTTACAGATAAATCCATACAGAAATAATGAAAAAAAAAAAAGCAAAAATTCCAATAGTATTTGGTCATAATAAATAAAGATTGTATATTTTTCTGAAAAGTAGTCACAAATTTATAAATCACAAAAGATATGAAATTTTATATAGACACAATGAACTTTACTTTCAGAATGATTTATTTTCATATTTGTAACTTGTCCAAGTTGTGATCTTGACCAATCTTCATTTGTCATCTCACACACAGACACACACACAGAGCTGTTTATTAGTCTTTCCTTATATCACAGTTCTGCTATTACTCTAGTACTACTTACGAGCAACAGCTCAGGTAAATGCTAATCCTGCATCTCTATCCAGTAATGAGCTGTGTTGTGGTAAACGCTCCCAGGGTGGTTAAAAAAAAACAATACAAAGACCCACTCAAGAACTTGGTGAAATCGCTTGGCATAGATGTCGACAACTGGGAAAATATTGCTCAAGACAGATCAGCCTGGCGCACACTTCTTTGACGCGGTTCCATGGCCTGTGAGACAAGTAGAACTGCACGGATAGAACAGAAACTACAAACTAGAAAGGCAGCACAGCTCCCACAAGTGCTAGTAATCCTTGCCCACATTGTAAAAGAACATTTCAATCTTGTATCTGACTCAATAGTCATCTACACAAACATTATGCAACTACATTCCCTTGGAAGAACACTTGGTCATCATCATCCAGTAATGGAATCCCTCATCCTCATCAAATAACTAGTCCTGAGCAGAACTTTGCCACCCCAACAGTCCTTCAAAATTTCTTTCTCTCATAAACCAGATATCCCACCTCTGCAGCTGTCATGTTTAAACCATAAGTTACACCCTGAATCCATTTCTCCGTGGTATTCCACTTCTTCTCTTTGCCGGTATGCCTCCTTCCATGATGGTAATTCTCCAGCCCTTCGTGTCTTTTTATATGTCAGAACCGGTTAGTGTTGTAGATTCACCACTATTACTTTACTTGAACCGGTTAGTGTTGTAGATTCACCACTATTACTTGAATCATGTACACAATCTCTCTCCCTTAGGTAATTTATAATATCCCTCTGGTCCATTGCTCGCCCACTTTGTACATCAGCCATACCTTCAAGCTTATCGGTATGTTCATTCCCCCTTAAACAAACATAAAACTGATTTTTGTCAGCTTATACCTCCTCAGCGACTCCACCCATTGTCTCTGAGCCCATCCTGTTTGAATCTTCCTGAGCATATTCATTGAGTCACATTGAGAAAACATGCATGGATAAAAGTCTGTGATTCCAGCCAGACTATCGCTTTAGTGACCATATTTTATGTCTTACTAGTAATCTCTGTCCTGTTATTGTTAGATACATTTTCTCTATAGCCCAACTTTATTAGAGATGAGTTCACTGATCAAGGAGGTCAACTTGTGTGTGAAAAGTGAAACTATATAAAATAGTTTGATTGCTTGATAGGACCATCATATTTGCACTTCATTGAACAACCATGTGTGCTCTAATCTCTTTCTTAGACAGGAAGATCTTAGCTGCAGTGCACAAACTCTGTAGCACTGGCAATGGTTCCCCGAGGTAATTTTGAAGATAGTGAAGATATTATAGAAGAAACTATAGAGGAAACTATATAAAATAGAGACTAGCTAATTGATCAAAGATACCAACAAAACGAAACATAGCCTCATGAACGAAGCTTACAGAGTAAGCTATGGAGAACTCTCGAAGAACTCCGACATGCAGCTTCATAGAGGCAATCCATCTCATGGTTTAGATGAGCATACAAAACCAAACGGAAAGAAGAAGAAATTAAAAAGGACAAGTTCTTGTAAAACATTCAATTTTAAAAAACCTGCAGTTATCTAAACAAGAATGTTTCTGGTATGCTTTTTTCCCCCTCCAGATAGTGATGAATAATGGGAACTGAGATGTGATTACATAATAACGGTCTCTCATGTTTTTTAGCCAGATCTAACTGCAAATATTCCAGCTAGCATTTCACATCTAAAAAAACACTCATTTTCATGAAATCTTTCAAAGCAACATTCAGACTATCATTGAAATGAATATATACATAGCATATCAAAGAGCTGGAAGCAAAACTTGGTGCCTTCTATTGTAAAAACAAATAATTAATTACTGGTTACTGAATAGACGTCATAGCACACTGGGAAGATGCATAGGTGCTCAGTCTCCTCACACAGATGCTGAAAGGTATGTATGGTGTTGGTTTCTGTGGCCCGCTGGTTAAATTAACTTCTCACTCTACCCCTCAGGCATCCAGTTCTATTTGTACCACATACATGTAGCTCTAAACTGCTTAAATCGCTGAATCAACATCAATATAGTGTTCTCATCCAACAGCTTGTCACCAGGAAACCAAAGAAATCTCTTTTATACATCCGCAACTCCCCAACAATCAATGAAGTTGATTAAACAAAGAATATAACACACACAACATTGTCTAGTTTAAAAAAACGTGATTAAGTGACTCGATAAATCATTATTGCAATTGGGTGCAATTATGTATAATCCTATTTCTTTCTTACACATGAAGATCTCAATGACAATACATGAATGTGCAATGGTATGGAGAGTGCAATTTCTCCAGCTGCAATAACCATCAGATTGACTCAAGTCTCAATTGGTTACCTCCTAAACTGACGAGAGAAAGAGGTAGGGGCTGTTCTTGAAACATACAAGACACAAATTAAGGTAGCTATTAGGCAGTGAATAAAAAGTCATGCAGACATTAACCCAACAAACTCTCTCTCTACCATGCAGATCTCAATATTCCAATTCTGGACAAGTCACATCAGACTCCAGAGTCACGTGTGCAGGAAGTTCAAGATCAATAAGACGGAAGTCTGACCATGTGGTGAACAAAGCATTGTTCACAAAATGCAGTCAAGTCCTACTTATACTGTCTTGGGGAACCAGATATGGTCATCTCACACCAAAGAAGAAACTAAACTGTAAAGTATGGCAGAGGACATACGCCACATTACAGCCTTCAATACAGGTCTCAGGTCTACTACCACTGGCAGAGAGGAAAATACAATAGAAACACATTTAGTGCCTTCAATACAGGTCTAGGTCTACTACCATGAGGAGGAAATGAATAGAAACACATCTAGTGCTCATATAGGTCTCAGGTCTACTACCACTGGCAGAGATGAAAATACAATAGAAACACATTTAGTGCCTTCAATACAGGTCTCAGATGTACCACTGGCAGAGAGGAAAATACAATAGAAACGCATTTAGTGCCTTCAATACAGGTCTCAGATGTACCACTGGCAGAGAGGAAAATACAATAGAAACGCATTTAGTGCCTTCAATACATGTCTCAGATGTACCACTGGCAGAGAGGAAAATACAATAGAAACGCATTTAGTGCCTTCAATACATGTCTCAGGTCTACTACCACTGGCAGAGAGGAAAATACAATAGAAACACATTTAGTGCCTTCAATACATGTCTCAGGTCTACTACTGGCAGAGAGGAAAATACAATAGAAACACATTTAGTGCCTTCAATACAGGTCTCAGGTCTACTACTGGCAGAGAGGAAAATACAATAGAAACACATTTAGTGCCTTCAATACATGTCTCAGGTCTACCACTGGCAGAGAGGAAAAGACAATAGAAACACATTTAGTGCCTTCAATACATGTCTCAGGTCTACTACTGGCAGAGAGGAAAATACAATAGAAACACATTTAGTGCCTTCAATACATGTCTCAGGTCTACTACCACTGGCAGAGAGGAAAATACAATAGAAACACATTTAGTACCTTCAATACATGTCTCAGGTCTACTACCACTGGCAGAGAGGAAAATACAATAGAAACACATTTAGTGCCTTCAATACAGGTCTCAGGTCTACTACTGGCAGAGAGGAAAATACAATAGAAACACATTTAGTGCCTTCAATACATGTCACTGACAGAGAGCAAAAGATAACAGAAACACATTGAGTACCTCTGCTAATGATCAGGACAATTAAATATCTTCAAATAGACAATGCTCCAATTCTATCAATTCCATGGTAATCATTGCATTCTATATAATATTACATCAATGAAAATCATAAATACATCCATATGTGCCCGTTTATCATGTGTGCATATGTGTCTGTGTATCATGAGTACATATGTGACCACGTATCATGTGTGCATGTGCCCTGTATCATAAGCGCATATGTGTCCGTTATCACGAGTGCATATGTGTCCACTTATCATGCAGTGCCACATGGCCCACGTATCATGAGCGCACATATGTGTCCATGTATCACGAGTGCATATGTGTCCATGTATCATGAGCGCATATGTATCCATGTATCATAAGCGCATATGTATCCATGTATTATGAGTGCATATGTATCCATGTATCATGAGCGCATATGTGTCCACGTATCATGAGCGCTTATGTGTCCACGTATCATGAGCGCGCATGTGTCCATGTATAATGTTTGCATACATGTCCATGTACCATGTGTGCGTATACATCCATCTATTATGTCCATCTTACATGTCCATGTATCATGAGTGCATACATATCCATGCATCCAGAGTGCATACGTGCCCATCTATTAAGAGTATGTATGTGAGTGTTTAAGCTGTATAAATGTTCATATACATCAAAATAAATATTTTATTACATTTGAAATTATTTTTCGAAAAGCATATTTTAAAACTTATTTACAGGTAAAAGTAGCAAATATAAAAACATCAAATGAAAGGGACAGACTTTATAGCGTTTGTAATTGGGTTCAATACATGTCTTCTTAATTGTTAGTGGCCTAGGGCAAAAACCATGTTTTTACAAGCCATTACATTTTTAGAATAAAAATGCCCTTAGAGTGGCCTTTAGTAAAAATGTGTCCAGCCCAAAGTCATGTAACATGGCATTTGGTCCACACAGAGTTAAACTTAGAGTGAGGCACTTTTTTACAGCAAACAGTATATTAAACAATTGTATTTTTCTCTGTTTATTAATCACTTATTAAAGACAAACTTCAGGAATAACTACTTCCAAAAAAAAAGTATCATAAAGCAAACCAAAAAAACACAGAACACTTGGAACTAATAATAATTGATTGATAGGATCATCATCATTGCACTTTGGTGAATAACCACTTGTGCTCCGATCTCTTTCTTACAGAGGAAGATCTCACCAGCAATGCACAAACTCCATAGCACCAGCGAGGGTTCCCAATGTTATTTCATTTTAACCCTTTCGCTGCTACACACTTTCTGAAGGCTGAACTAAAAATAGCTACTCTTTGCTTCTAGGTCACAAACGTGAATGTACGCCTATAGCAGTGACAGTAGAAATGTATGATGTGTTATAACACGTCTTTAGAACACAGAGGAGAGATAATAGCAGACGTGTTAATGCGTCTTTGGAAGTGAATGGGGAAAACGTATATATACGTCCTTAGCAGCTAAAGGATTAAGGATGGTAAAAACGTGTAGAGATTTTGTTTTGGCTTAATTTGTTTGTTTTTTTTAAAGAAAAAATCATAGAACTGCATATTGCTATTTGTATGATTAGTCTATTTCAAAAAAGGTTGTACATTTTGTTTTAGAATTGACAAACTTGAACTTTGAGAGAATAAATTCTGTTATGTCATAAATGTATTTTTTGAATTCTAAAGGTATTTTTGACATCACATCATAAATGTATTTCTGTCATACAAAGATCAGGAATTAATAGGATGTTGTTTGTCAATGTTGATTTCACAAATCTCTGTGCAGTCACAGTATCACATTCGAATGCAATCTTAGAATGATTACAACACACAAATGAAAACATTGTCATCAGTGCTAGCAATGAACAACTAACATTATTACTTACTAAATTATTTCTTCTGACTATGTCTACTGCTATTATTAACTCTTAAGTGTAAACACAGATAGTGTTTATTTGAAAACAAATTTGCTGTGTGTGTTTTGAAGTGTTAATAAACGTTTCAATAAATTTAATAGATGTATAATAAAGTGTGGCAGATAAAAGAAAAACAGATAGAATATCAAATGTAACTTTAAGAACAAGTGTAGGGTCAATACCAGCAACAAGTTTGTAAAACATCGAAAACTGAAATTGATTCATTCATTTGATAAGAATGGAGCTAAACCAACCTGCAATATGAACATACTACATGAGAACATCGGGATAAGTGGCAATAAGGGAAACCCACAAAAAGAAAATGTATAGTCGTGAGTCAGTGACATTAAATAAACTGAATATGACAACAGTCTGAAGCTACACACCTGGCGACAAAAGAAAACTACACATATCTCCTCTCTACGTCACTTTACGGCATAAGCAATAGAACAAAAGACAACTAAACATATCACCTCTCTACATCACTTGACAACATACAGAACAAAGACAACTAGAACATACTTCTACATCATGACAACTAAGCATAGAACAAATACAACCACACATATTATCTCTCTACATCACTTGACAACATAAGCAATAGAACAAAATACAACCACACATATTATCTCTCTACATCACTTGACAACATCAAGCAAAGACAACAAAAGACAACTTAAACATATAACTCCCTTTTTCTACATCACTTGACAACATAAGCAATAGAACAAAAGACAACTAAACATATCTCTCTACATCACTTGACAACATAAGCAATAGAACAAAAGACAACAAAATATCTCTCTACATCACTTGACAACATAAGCAATAGAACAAAAGACAACTAAACATATCTCTCTACATCACTTGACAACATAAGCAATAGAACAAAGACAACTAAACATATCTCTCTACATCTTGACAACATACAATAGAACAAAGATACTAAACATATCTCACATCATGACAACATACAATAGAACAAAGACAACTAAACATATCTCTCTACATCACTTGACAACATAAGCAATAGAACACAAGAAAAACAAGTAAGAAGAATGAAAGTTTTCTCTTTTCTTGTGTAGAAAAAGTCATGAGATGAAACTGTATTATTTACCTACCATTTTTGTTTCATATCTAATACTTGCAGAATAAAGAATGATATCCTTATGTTGTCGCAAATTATTATCCTAAGCAAAAAAATGTCTAAATAGCTTATATTTGAAACCACCACTGCTGTAAAACTGTACTGGAAGTGTTTGTATACTATCTAGATGCTCTCTGTACTATATCTCTCTGCTCCACCGCATCCAATGGGCTTGTCAGGTCAGCCGATCTAGAGAGAAAACAAGTCAGCATACTTATATTAACAAACAAAACTGCTCAACTCTTTCGCTGCTACATACTTTCCATAGGCTGAGCTAAAAATAGCTACTCTTTGTTTCTAGGTCACAAATGTGAATGTACGCCTATAGCAGTGACAGTGGCAATGTATAACGTGTTAACACGTCTTTAGCCCACAGAGGAGAGATAATAGCAGACGTGTTAATGCGTCTTTAGAAGTGAATGGGGAAAACGTATAAATACGTCCTTAGCAGCTAAAGGGTTGAGATGCTTAACAGAACAAAAATTTGTCAGGAAATCTTCAGTTGTTAATGTCACTTCTATATTCACCAAAAGAAAAACGACAAACCCAAAATAACTAACGTAAAAAATTGTGTACAGGTATCTTGAAAAGTTTACAATAACAATTTTACAGTTTGAAATATCTCTATTTTGATTACTTGAAAGATACACTAAAAGTCTGCAACTGTTATTTGTTTTCTAATTTGTTTTAAACATACAAACAAACAAAGATGTGTGGCTTTACAGAAGAATATTAACACTTGCCATTTTGAGCTTATATAATGACTGGGACACTAATAAACGCCAACCATCGCAAGCGATGATGATAATAACCTCAGACGAGTGCTGCTGCACTTCTCTGGTGTGTGCAGAGATGACTGCAGAGTCCAATCCTAGAACACAATCCCCTACCACAGGTGGGACATACATGATCACGATTAGACATATCGGTGTTGTGAGTTCTGTTTTTTCGCATAGTTCATTTTCTCTGTGCCTCAACGGCACGATGATTCTAAACTATGCGGGTTACAGCGCCATATTTGGCGATCTTGCGCCGGGGATTCCCAGCACATGGTGTCTATATCAAAGCATTTCACAGACACTTTAAGAGTCTTTAAGATGTTTTTTCTGTCCAGCAGCTGAACATCTGCCCCCTTCAAGCTCACTATACATCTGACACAATGCCATGAATGTCTGTCCCCTTCAAGCTCACTATACATCTGACACAATGACAGTATACTGGCTAATTTGGTATACATTACACAATAAATGTGTCCGGAAGTATTGAAAAATGACGGAATAAAAGGTTAAGAGTCTAATGTACAGTTTAAAACTAATAATATACATGTTATGAGAGAGATGTAATTTTTTTAAAGTAGCCTATTGACAAACAACCCAAAGGAATACATCATTGTTTTCTGTACATGTAATGTGAAACAGAATAGTACTTAGAATATCACGGACAGAGAAAAGAACAAATTCTTCTGTTCTGCAGCAGACGAGAGTTGGCTATTAAAGAACATAAAATCAAGGAAAATTAAATATTTCGGACACATCAAACGACATGAGTACATAGACAAGATAATTTTGGAGGGAATGGTGCCTGGAAGAAGAATGAGAGGAAAACCTAGAAGACGATGGGTGCAAGATGCCATTGACGATCTGAGAATGACTGCTGCTAACGCCGGTCAACTTGCACAGAACAGAGTTTTTCCGGACTGCTGTCATGGGAGCCAAGTTCCGGTAGGGACAAGCTACTTGATGATGATTAATGTGAAAACATGGGTCCTCCAAATACTTTCTGACGACAGTAAAAAATGAATAAGATGACAGGAAGATAAGATACTGAACAAATATAAGGATAGATCTATGATCATCAAAAGGCACGGTCCCTGATGATGATTGTAAAATCAAATATTATTTGTATCAAATACTATATATTTTAATAATAATATATTTTATATACACGCTAACATTTTTTTTTACAAATATCAAAATTTACAAACTTTACAGTTGAAAGTTAAAAGAGAACTATCATCATAGCACACTGGATATGTCTTTAGGTGCTCAGACCCCTGCCTCAATAAATTCAGCCACGTCCAGCGTCTAAAAAAGCCAGTTCGATGTTGATTAATCAATTTTTTCGCAGATTTGGTATGACATTCTTTTTGGGCCGTACCAATGTCTACACCCATCTTTCTCAATCTGGCCAGGTTGTGGTATTCACAAGCCTGAAACGCCTCTGCTCGTGTACACTCTCTCAAAGCATTCAGAATGTTATTTCAGTCCATTGCAGTACCATCTGGTATAGTATTTATATCAACTTTATTATGACATCTCAGTGAAGTTTTTCCTTCATCAAACATCAAACATACTAGAACCACTGCCTTCAATAATTCATTCAATAATTATCTGCAGCATTGTTTTTCCTGTTTGTTCATTATGAATTCAGCAATAGTAATGTCGCCAAATATGGTACATTCGACGGATTTTTGTTTGAAGTCTTGCTTTCCTTATCCTCAGTGTCTGTTACCATTCAGGCGGGATTTACTCCAACTTCAGAAGTACTTGTAATTTAGAACCCCAAGTAAAGGATCAGGGTCTTCTGTAGTCCAACAGCGTACCTGTACACACCAAAATTTTTGACCACTGTCTTTATTTGTTTCTTCTCTCTTTATTTATTGAAACAAACAATTTTGTTTGAATATCCCATGGTGTTAAACTGTCCAACATCGTCTCTGTGTCGTCTCATATTTACTTTCCCCATTATATATATCTCCTGTTATATTCTCATCATAAAAAGCTCATAAAATTATGACTTTCAGATTTGTGTAAAGAATTTTTTTTTTATGAATTAGCAATTTCAACTGATGTTTCCGGCTTTCCAGTGTACTTATAATATTCCTCTTTCATATTTAAATGTATTTATTTCAGTTTGTTTATTATCCATAATTTATTGTCTATAAACAAGACTGGCTCTGAGAGTCATGACAGCACATTGTGGTTAATGCACTTGTTTTGTAGATGTGTGGTACCAGGATATTCTTCTTCTGCATTCGCCCGCTATCAATTCAGGTGTAGTCATGGCACCTGGTTTGGCGCTTTTGATTGATTTTTGCGTGAAGGGCCTTCTCCGACTTCAGAGGTACTTGAAGTTTAGATACTCAAGTGTGACCAAGGTACCAGGATCAAATTCCCCAGTTGGAATAGAGTTATTTCTCATCGTATCATCTCTCAAGTCGACTCAGCCTCAATTGGGTATCAGACAAACAATGCAATAGGCAGACTTTTATGTCTAGTACTCAAGTCGACTCAGTCTCAATTGGGTACCAGACAAACACTGCAATAGGCAGACTTTTATGTCTAGTACTCAAGTCGACTCAGCCTCAATTGGGTATCAGACAAACACTGCAATAGGCAGACTTTTATGTCTAGTGAACTAACTCTGTGATATATAGACTTTCACAACTAAAATTTCTACATTAACCCTACACATATTCACAGAAATCAGCATTTAATGTCACTGGAGTGGTTACCAGGGCTCAATTTTGGGGTGTAAAGAATAGAACCACTGTTACCTACCATGCATGCCGTAAGAGGCGACTAAGGAGGTTTGGCTGAAATCGAATGCGCGTGTCTTAAATGTGCAGCAGTCTATGCGTTTAGGGGCCTACAAACCAATGTGCAACGTATACACGTTCTTGGCAAAGATCAAACATATCACAAAGAGTTATTAAAATTAGTCGTAAAGAACGAACGCAAAGAAGAATGTAAAACACCCATACAGTATGCGTTAAAGTCAATTACCTGGTTGTCAATTTTTCTAGCACATTCCGAAATGAATCTGAAATGACACTAACAACTCTGTGTATCTCAGACTCTGTCAGATCACAGTTGACAGTCAATCGAATGCTGAAAAAGAAAACATTTTATAATAAAATGTTTATTTATTATGTTCTGATTATGCATATCAAGAAACCAGCTTCTTCTCATTCACTGTTGTTTAACTAATGTCTACTGTGCAATGATTAGAGCATTTGTTTTTCAAATCGCATACAAATGGGTTGTATGTTCATTTCTCAGAAATTAGAAGTGGGAGTTCATCTTCTTCTTCGAACGCTCCATATCGACCACTTATTAATCACTCTGTGTGATTTAGCCTAAAAGTGATTGTACCTTGTGCCAGTTATGCGCCTACAAGTAGGCCATCACATTTGATTTCTTCGCTGTTTTTTATTTACTAGGGTAGCTTCCATAGGTCCTACATTAGTCGCCTCTAACGGCATGCCTTGTAGGTCGCAGTGGTACTATTCTTTGCTTATCTTGTGGGCCCCGACACCACACTGGCAAGTGGGAGTTCAAAAGACAGCTTTGTGTTCTTTTCACAGCTATCCTGGGAACTACTACTATGTTGCTGATACCAAACTGTATCGGCTAATGTTGTTCTTTTGGAAATATTAGCAATGTGGAGTTGCTACATGAGCAATAGCTTAATTATTGAAAAAACTGTCGTCTTCATCAGAACACCTTGTAGACACAGATGACAAACACACATCGGACATTAGTGATAGAAGCGATTACCAACAACAAACAATCAAGGCCACACCACAGGTAGAAGATAGTGGAACATCCTTCAGACATGGAGTTTGCAATCTAAGCTTGGTTCATACTGCCGAAATAAGCAATCACTAATGAAACTGCATGATTTCCCAGCAGGATGAGGTCAGACAACAGAAGGTACTGATGTTCCAATGAAATAATATTCAAAGACATGAACTTCAAGCAAGCAAGAGTCGCTGTAAGTTCTTGTAATGTAGAAGGAAGCCTTGGAGTGCCACCAAAAATATCTTTGAGAGACAACCTTGACACACAATCTGAAAAATAGCAATCATTTGCTATGGGGCAGCAAACAAGATAAATCAGAGCATACATATGCGCCAAATGGCATGCAGGTATGGCTGCTGTAAAAAGCAGATGAGCAATGGACCAGGCTGATATAAATTACCTAAGGGAGAGAGGGTGTGTACATGATTCAAGTAATATGGTGAATCTACAACACTAACCAGACTGCAAGAATTCTAAGTCAAATGTGACGTAGCTAGACAAGAACACTCTGCTGGTATACAAAAAAAGAATAGTAAACCAACAAAGAACCGGTGTCACTAGTCGCCCCATGCTGAGAGACATACTGAGGAGGAGATCAGAGCACTTATGGACTAATTGATTCCATGTGCAGTGATGATGATCCGCGATGTTGTAGTGCGTTGGACGACAGCTGACAAGCCCGCTGTGAGTGCGGTTTAATTCCATGAGCAGAAAAGCCACAGGTTCTCCAGATTTATGGTGTTCGTAGCACTGGGTCGAAGAGCTGAAAGTTCAAGTGCTTCTGGATCAGGAAAAAAACTAAAAACTAAACTAAACATATATATATATATACATCAATATGGGCATGTGACAATTCGATCTGTCATTATGGCACGACTGCTACCAGCAACAACCGGGATGGAATGAATCAAATTGTAGCCAGAAAATGGAGAAGACTGTAACTTCATTATGTGGACAACATAAACAAAAACAGACACAGAAAAATCTATCATTCTCTCATTGGGGAATTATTCTAAAGACAATATAGACTGAAGAAAACGTCAATATCAAAACAAAACCATATAGCTGTTGTTACTGTCTGTAATATGTCCTGTCTGTAACAGTGCTGTTCTATGGCTCGGAAACATGGAAGACAATAAAGGAAACCATTAGAAAACTGCAGACCTTCGTAAAGGGATGTTTACGTAGAATAGAGGGACTGAGATGGTATGACAAGATTACGAACGAGGAACTAGAAAGAACAAAGCAGATACCAGTGGAAAAAGAGCTCAGGAAGAGATTCTGGCGATGGATAGGACATACATTGAGAATACCGTCCGGAAGCATTGCAAGACAGGCACTGTTTTGGAACCCACAGGAAAAGAGGAGTAGGGAAAGACCTAGAGAAGGGAGCTGGAGGCTGATATTAAAAGGATAGGTAAAACATGGAAAGAATTGGAAGGGATAGCAAGAGAGGAAGAGCTGGAAGAAGTTTGTTGAAGACCTATGCTCCGTTGGGAGTTGAAAGGTGCAGAAGACTGCCTGTAATACCGCTTTTTTAGGGTGATTAGGGCAAGGGGGACATGAGCATGTGGAATTTAATGGCCGTGCGGCTACTGCAATCACCATGAAACTGCTAGGCTCAGATTTTTCTGTATGCCCCCGACAGTAAATACTTCTTGGCCTTACCAGGGATTGAACCTGAGCCTCCTACATGGGAGTCTGCGCTCTAATCTCATAGGCCAGACTCTCCACAAAATCATATATCATAGCAATCAAATCTAAATTATTGTAAATATATTATTGCTTACAAAAACAAAGAATAAAATAATAGAGAAAAAATCCAAATTAGTGTAAATATGTATAGGCTTACAAAAATGCGCATGAAATTAGCAACAGATTCTAAATTATTGTAAATATATACAAGCTTACATACCTTGTATCGAAAATTTTGGCATATCCTTTACAGGATGCAACCATCAACCACAGTAAACAAGTCATTAATTTTCTAGGCACCACTTATACGTTCAGTAGTTTGCCATTGCTTTCTGAACAGTGAGGTCTATTTTTACATTTCGTAAAAATCCCACTGCAATAAATTTGCTTCCAAACTGCCTGCTGAGTTTGAACCAGGTACGCTTAGGTTGTGATCAAGCTTCTACCGCTTAAGCGACAGACGCTCACATTGTTTAACTTGTATACTTATGCATAAACAATGAACATTCACATTAGAATAGATTTCCTACCTGGCTGGCATTAGATTATGCTCCTCTGTATCAAGGTAGCGTGCAACTGTCAAGGCAACACCATCACTCATTGCCTGTGACAAAATAATGACAAGATTGACTGTACTCTGGAGAACTATTGAGTTTAATCAAGTATCAAGTGTTACTGTCACAAATCTTCACAACAAGTTATAACATAATTTCAGATGTCAAGGATGCTTTTTGTCAGAGGTCCCATCAACATTAAACAAACTAACCATCATTATCATCCTGGGTACATGTTGAGATTGGACTCTGGTCACCTCCGCACACACCAGAGACGTGCGGCAGCTCACGTCAGAGGTTGTTGTCATCATCATTTGTGAATGGATGGTTATTATTATTAAACAAACTAACCATCATCATCATCCTGAGTATATGAAACACAGAGATACATTTGCTATCAGTTATACGAGTAGTATCCTCATATCACTCCAGACATGTCCATATGTGCTCCCATCTTCACCTCAAGAAATACATTTGTTACCATTAATTACTATTTTTGGTCTGCATTTGAAGTTCCAGATAAGAGAACGCATAAATCTATCCAGAATTAACTCAAAATCAAATAAAACTGGCTGATGTTACCTAACAGGGCAACGCGTGCCATGCACTCAAGTTATCATGGAACAAAAGTACAGTAAACCAGGTTCAGAGCATTAGAATAAACAGACCACAAGAGCAGCCTTGACAGTCCTGAGAGAAGGAATTGGAACTGGGAGACAGATTGGAGTTCGTAGTTAGAGTGAAGTCATAAAGCAGAATAAGTCATGTTGAGTTAGAGTGAAGTCATAAAGCAGAATAAGTCATGTTGAGTTAGAACAGTCAGTGATAGCCAAATAGAGCAGAACAACTCTGCTGTGATTTAGACAGAGTTAGGAGGCTGACCAGACCTTAGAGTAGTCGTTGATACTTGCTGATGATACTTAGTGCATGTACTTTTCTTATGTCCATTGTGTCATTTTGTTTTTGGGTTTTTAATATATATTTAGATTGTCCTTGTTAATAGCTTGTTGTTTTTCCACAACCTATGTGCTACATTAAAGAGAAGAGGAAAACTGACAAGCAATTTCCTTACCCAATCATTGTGTTCATATTAAAGCTAAGCTAAGAAGATGCAGGGAACAGACAACTATCCTCAGTCATGGAACTGTCTAACCTACTGAAGAATATCTTACATATGACTTACGTGGTCAACAACCATTTCCAAAGTTCGTAAATCCAGGTCGCGGTCATCAGCAGGTTCATTCAGCTGTAAGTGTTTGATTGGCGAAATAGGGTCCCCTATGACATCTACACCAGAGATACTGTAAAAAAAAAAACAGTTTATAAATAAATAAAATCATTTTCAAACCAAATTTACAGAGAGCAATTCTTCTCTTCTAACCAGGGTTGCGAGTTTTCACTCTTAGGCAGCCAATGCCAATTTGTAGAATCTGCATGTGTTCTGTAATTGTGGAAGACTTCTTCTAACCAGGGTTGCGAGTTTTCACTCTTAGGCAGCCAATGCCAATTTGTAGAATCTGCATGTGTTCTGTAATTGTGGAAGACTAGTCTAAAGGGTATTATGAACAGATGGGTGTGGTGGGAGGAGTTTGTGTCTAGCTTTATGCAGTCCAGGACATTCAAGCAAGATACGCTGTACTGTCTCACATGAATGACTGCTGAGCAATTCTAAACTATGGACATGTTCTAGTCAACGAAACAGTTGATAGCCCCGGACTCTAGCAAAAATAAAACTGGTCTTCTTCTTCTTCAAACACTCCAAATCGAGCCCTTGTCAATCCCTCTGTGTGATTTGTATGTGATCTGAGCCTAAGAGCGATTCTACGGTGTGCCTGTTATGCGCCTACAAGTAGGCCTGCACATCCTATTTCTGCGCTGTTTTTTATTTACTAGGGCCTACATCTTACGACATGAATGGTAGGACGCAGTGGTACTATTCTTTACTTCCCTTGTGGGCCCCGGCACCACACGGGCAGAAAAACTGGTCACTATACCTCCAAATGTTCAGTGTAATATTGCAGTAATATTTAGTCTTTAGCACTAATAAGAAAAACCCATTTTCATACATGAGGCATACAGGGGAATATGGTGTTATAGTTCGTGAACATCTTTAATTCATGAGTACCTATAAGTCTGTCTACAGTTCAATGAAGTAACTTTTGTTTACTGTCACAAATGTAAATACATGAAATTTATTCTCACTTACTTCTTCAGTTTCTTGTGAATTTTCTCACAATTTTCACGTAAATCCACAAGTAAACCTGTAAATCATAAAAACAATTTTTTTAAATTAAAATAATCAGATCCGTATGGTTAGAATATTGTATAAAGTTTACAAGAAAATTGTATCAATAGATGCCTGTGCAGGATACTCCATCTGCGATGGTATGACAGGACCACAAACAGGGAACTGTGGGATAGACAGGACAACGGCAGGTGGAACAAGAGATAAGGAGCAGAAGGTGGCGATGGATAGGACACACACTGAGGAAACCCCTAACCGCATCACGAGACAGGCTCTCGATGGAACCCCAGGGCAATAGAGGTAAGGGATGACCCATGAGCACCTGGAGACGAAAGCTGGAGACAGAATGCAAGACAATGGGGAGAGAGTGGAGAGATCTGGAAAAGATGGCCTTGGTTGCAGACCTATGCCTCTCTAGGGGCAAAGAAGAATGATTCGAATATTGTATAAAGTTTACAAGGAAATTGTATAAGTTATGATTCGAATATTGTATAAAGTTTACAAGGAAATTGTATAAGTTATGATTAGAATATTGTACAAAGAAGAATGATTAGAATATTGTATAAAGTTTACAAGGAAATTGTATAAGTTATGATTAGAATATTGTACAAAGAAGAATGATTAGAATATTGTATAAAGTTTACAAGGAAATTGTATAAGTTATGATTAGAATATTGTACAAAGAAGAATGATTAGAATATTGTATAAAGTTTACAAGGAAATTGTATAAGTTATGATTAGAATATTGTACAAAGAAGAATGATTAGAATATTGTATAAAGTTTACAAGGAAATTGTATAAGTTATGATTAGAATATTGTATAAAGTTTACAAGGAAATTGTATAAGTTATGATTAGAATATTGTACAAAGAAGAATGATTAGAATATTGTATAAAGTTTACAAGGAAATTGTATAAGTTATGATTAGAATATTGTTTAAACTATGACTAGAATGTTGTATAAAGAATGGCTAAAAAATTGTTTTAAAAACGTATGAGTTTAAAGTATAACATCTCCCTTGCCAGAGCCTCTTTGGACTTTGGATATGACATTGCAACATACATTCAAAATACTGCCAATAGCAGAGATGTACAGTGCACACTCTGCTGGTTCAATTATCCCAAATACACAATCTACAAGTTCTACTGCCCCCACCACACCTAACATATGCAGGAAATACCATCTTCTAAGACAACAGATAGCACAAAACCTTAATAGCAAGTGACTTAAATGCCAACTCACCTGCTAACTGTGGATACAGAACACACAACAGAAGAGGAGAGAGATGGAAGAAATCTGCATCTAATTTCTCTCTCGCGATCACCAGTAGACTAATGTACCAGATTTCCCCATAAATCTCATTTATGTGAAAATCTTGATTCCTGTAGCCTTAGCATGGGTGTATTTTCACCACATCTTCAGTGCCATTTGGAGCTCTGGCGCTTATCCTTGTCCGGTTTTAGCCAGTGTTTACTGGGTTCGCTCTCCGTCAGCCTTTGGCTGTCCCAGCCGACCTGCAAGGCAGCAGGTTGCATCTAATCTAATTTTATCCTACAACAGACTACAGGGTCAGACTTCTATATAGGGTAACCGGTAATGTCAGCAGACTTGATATTTATGGTATCAGCTGATATCTCATACTAAACATACAGAGTTATGTATGACAATGGGAGTGACTGCACAAACCAATACTAATAACAACAAAAAGATTATAACCAAACAAAAGATATAAACAAACAAAAGAGAAAAGGCTTACATAAACCACATAAAGGCTAATTGTACTTTATATGCTACACTTTCAGACAACAGAATCATCACCATAAACCTAGCAGACACATACAGTAACATCACAGGCAACTTCCCCTCCATTTTCCATATGTGACTTCAAATCACATGTTCACTTTTTGTGAAATGTCATCAGGCGCATGTGCACACAAGATGAACATTTTTTTTCGGGTTAGCAACCTGTTCCTCTCATAGATAATTGTTTCACTGCCGTCTGCTGTGTCGTTTCCCAAAAAATGTGATTCACCTTTTTTTGACTAGCTCTCATAAGAGTTTACATGTCTCAGTGTAGACAATATTCAGACCAACAACCACATCAGACAGGTCTGGAAAGACCTAACATAGAGATCATCCTCATCACATATTAGTAGTTCATCCATTTAAATTGTAAATTGAATGTTAAATCACAAATATTGATTAAAAATTGTATTTGTTCTGAATTTTATTTCACAAACACATCTCATTGTTGCAGAATTATTTCCCTTGCTCTGGGAATTTATTAGGACTTTTCTGAAGTGCTGGTGGGTAAAAGGTTAAAGCTACTGGCATTCTAATATAGACTCACTATCAAAAAGAATGATGATGATGATGAAAGACTGATGATAACACTGCTAATGACTCAGTAATATCAAGATGATGTGATTGTTACTTCAATGTTTGGCCTTACGGGGATTTTTCTGAAGCAGGTGCATGGACTGGATAGCTGCAGATGCCAGCATTGGTGGCTGAGAGGCTGAGAAACAGTATCCTAGTCCAGAAAGTCTCTGGAAGAAAGAAACATAAAAATATACTCATTCTTATAGATACTTTGTGTACTACAGGTTGCTTCATATGGTGGATTATCAGCTTTAAAAAAAAAATGTTTCTGATTGCACCTAACAAAAATGTTATTTATTGCATACTTTTTTTTGTTTCAACACATTAGTGCAACATTTATCTTGCATGTGTATTATCATTGTAGGCCAATAGAACAGAGCAGCAGTTATTTTGAAGCATGTTACAACTATACAAACAATGACAACTGTAACAGCAACATTACAATTTGATTCACATTATTACAATGAATGAAAAAGTAGCTAATTTTACAAATTATTTCAAGAAATACAAATTAGCACTGATTTTATAAACTAATTTACATTAATTTTGAGGACTGAACATACAGAACTAATGTACAATAATATCGAAAACTAATTTACAATAACTTTAACAACTAATTGACCGCCCGAGTGGTTACCGGGGCCCAAATTGGGGTGTAAGGAATAGAGCCACTGTTACCTGCCACGCATGTCGTAAGAGGCCACTAAGGAGGTTGGGCATGTGGCTAGCTACCCCACACCGTAAAAAACACTAGATGGCTACAGAATGGAGAGCAAATCGAGTAAACGATGGCTGAAACAGGACATCGAGCCGAACGATAAGCACCAGAGCTCCAAATGGTGCTGAAGATGTGACGTAAAACACACCAATGCTAGGGCTGCATGAATCAGATTTCCACATGAATAGAATTTATGGGAGATCTGGTACATCGGTCTGGGTGGTGATCATAAGAGAGAGAAAACTAATTGATAATTATAGAAATAATCTAAAAATCTTCAATATTGGTGTTATCCTTCTAGCAACTACTTTTATTTTAGGCCAGATGCATATTTTGAAGACAATTTAATGTGCAGGTACTTTGTTACCCAATATTTCTCTAACTTCCAAGTTCTACAGAATGGTACTTGAAACACTGCACATCAAGGTAACTTGAATACTCTTCATTACTACTACTGCATACTTGGTTGGTAGCTTTTCTTCATTGCAGATGATAGCATAAAGCCAGGGTTAAGTGAAATATGTCTGAGAAAATATAGAGATAGTGCGCTGCTCATGTAACATGATCACTCTCTTGGCTTGATTTGTTGTCTCCAAAAGAAAGGTAATACTTCTACATTTAGGAACCAGAAAAGCTGCAGAATCAACAGAACTGTACTCTGTCCATCTGTCAGAGCTTCCATCCTAGAGCTGTGACCAACCAAGACTGAGTGCATGTTCCAACTATGTAGTCTTCAGAGGGCATTTCCTCACCCTAGGATAAGGTGTATATTATCTCAAATGTTCTCTTCCACCAGAAACCATTGCCATAATAAGTTGTCAGGTTTGGTAGATGCTTTCCAACCTTTGGTACTAAAAGAGAGCTGACAAATTGACAAATGTTACCTAATGACCAACAAATAATCATAACAAACACACTCAAACTCTGTTAACAAATGTTACCTGATGATCAATAATAAACTTTCTGCCAGTACAAAATCCACCAACAGAAGCTATAGCATTTTCCAGGGAGGCAGAAATCAGGTCAATCTGATCTGGTGAGATGTCAAAGTGTTCTGTTACTCCTCTCCCACTGTCTCCCAACACACCAAATGACATGGTCTCTTCTAAGAAAATACGGACTTTGTACGTCCACTTCAGTTCCACCTATGGTTCAAGAAATAAACTTACTGGTCAAAAATTGCAATTTAGATTTGATGATTAAAAAACAAGCATGACAAAGGATATTTTGATCAAGCGAGGGGAAAATAGAAAATGTGAACAATTTTGAATATCTCGATTTACTGCTGACAAGAGACGGAAATGGGATGAAGAAAATGAAAAGAACAAACATGGCCTTATAAAAACTTAAAACAGTATGGAAAGGAATGATATGACATCAGAGATCAGAACACTAAGAGCATGCATATTTCCTGTGGCAACATATTGGTGTGAAACATAGAAATTTAACATGGCAGTGAAAAAACATATATGTTTTTAAATTTAAGTGTTACACAAGAATCCTCTGTATATTATGAACAGAGAAGAAAATAAATAGACCTATCCAGAAACAACTTGTATCAAAGAAAACTGGCTGATGCTACCAATAATAAGAAAATTGAAAAATTTTGGACACAAAGGGTTGGAGAAGACCATTATGGAAGTATCAAGGAAAAGAGGACAAGAGGAAGACAATGGAAAAGATTGATTCACGATGTGACTGATGATTTGAGCATGACTGCAGGAAAGATGTGACGTTCATTCGCCTATGTGAGAAATTCCGAAGTACTGTTACAGTGGCAAGGTTCTGCTTAGGGCAAGTTAGTGGATGATGATGATGATTAAAAATATAAACACTCTTTCAATGTTATTTTTCCTTGATTTCATGTAATTAAGTTGCTGATATGCAGATAGTATTGTCCTAATAGTGACGTGTTAAAGAGCTACAGAAAATAGTTGAAATGGTAATAACAGAAAGTAGGAAAGTTTCATCATGAAGATAGAAGCCCTCTGTCATCTACAGGAAAAAGAAATACATAATATATATCAATGTCAGACTGAAGTCTGAAGGCAGTTTAATAAGGTAACATCAACATAAATGGGACAGTATTACAATAAGTTAATAGGCAAACACTAGAGATTGGATAATATAAGTATTGATAATACTAAACTAAAAATAAACCACCAGTATTCACTGTTACACTTAACAGCAGTGATAGTGTAGTGGTTAGTGTACATGCGGCATAGGTGTGTGGTCCCAGGATCAAACTCTATGTGCAGACTTTATTTTAGACATCACAGCTCTTGGGTCGACCCATGCTTAACTGGGCGCAAGAGAAACGCTGCGAAGTAAAGACAGCTGGCATGATGTTGACCACATCAATCATCATATGCCGTTGGTCAAAGAGAAATACATGCCTAATGTCATATTCGTAAATATGATAATAAAATAGGTTCTTTACTTTTATTCAGTTACATCTTCTTTATATAGAATGTTCTTTACAGATTGTTGCTCACCTAAAAGACTCAAATCTTCCGTTAGATCTCCTACCTCCTCAATTCATCATGTTCAAGTTTTCCTTAATGTCTTACTGCCACTGTTGTCCCCTACCACATCTTCTGACAGGGTGAAACTTGTCTTAACTTTCCACCCTCATAGTTCCCTTGTGAAGAAAGTCTTATTCCGTCATCTTTCCATTCTTCAGTCTGATCCTGAGACATGTTCAGTCTTCCAACACTATCCTTTGGTGGCGTACAGACGGGACAGAAGTCTTAAGGATATGTTGGTTCAGTCTCCTCAAGCCTAATATCCAGAGTTATTTTGGTACCATCCAGTGTGTCCGCCGACGCTGCAACACGTGTGCTTATGTAATACAGACCCGCACTGTGTCTTTTCCAAAAGCCACGTTTGTTTTCGAAGACAGTTTCATGTGCGAGTCCCGTAATATTATTTATGCCATCACCTGCAAGCGGTGCAATAAGGCCTATATTGGTGAGACCGGCAAGAGGCTCAGTGACCGATTCGCCCAACGTGCGCGAATTACGCCAATACTCTGTGACCCCTGTAGCTACTCATTTCAATGATACTGGTCATTCAGAAGCTTGCGATGTCCAGGTCACAGCCATCCGATCATGTACCTCTGATGATCGTAGTCGATTTGCTCTGGAGAACCGTTTTATTTCGTTGTATGGTACCTTGACCTCTTGGACTCAACGCATTACATTCCTATGCTTCTTAGTACTTTCTCATCTCATGCCCTGTAGTCTATATATGTATTTGCTTCATATATATGTTATATATTCACTTGAGTGTTTATTGTTTCTCTTCTTTTCCACTTCTAGTTGTGTGTTGCACTTATTTCGTTATTCGTTTTTATTCCCAGATTTTCATTAGAACCGTTTTAATGTTTCTGTAACCGTCCATTTGTAGTGTTCTTTGATATTCGTCACTCCTGTTGTATCGTTTGCTTGATAAAGGCCTTTTGGTCAAAACGTTGCTGTTTATCGTCACTGTTTCTGTATTTTGTAAAACTATAGTACTTTGTTTGTACGTGTTTCACATCTTCTAGGAAACACTCCCTCCGTTATTGCTCTTTCTAAACCATTGTGGAGTTTAAAGTGACCAAAATATTTCAGTTCCTGATACATAACACTGTTTATGAGCCAACATTCTTCAATGTTCAGGTCTTGTAGGATGTCTATATTTTTCCTTCTCTGTGATCAGAATGTTCTAAGAATGTTTCTCTAGCACTTTGTTTTAAAATATTTGATTTTCTTCAAAAAGGCTCTAATGCCAAAATATTGACTTCATTGCCTGTTTACCCCACATGACTCGATCCATTTCTGCAGGAATGGTACACCATCTGCCAAGAGTATTGCACAAAGCATGGAACTCCGTAGCTCCTGCAACAATTCTTGAAATCTCTGTAAAAAATTACACTCGTGAAAGAACGACATGGCCCAGATTTGAACCAACAAACTTCGGAACGCAAGGCCATAACCACAGAGATCCCAAAATTGTTGGGGGTTTCTTCTTTAGTGCTTATGTAACAGTCCATGATTCACATTCATGTTACCACAGAAGGAATATGCATGTTTTCAAAAGATACTTTTATATCTTCTATATATTCTATGACCCTGTGCAATCAATACAGAAAACATATCAAATATTTATTATGTGAGAGTAAAGAAGATATAACACAATCTCAATCCTATATTGGTTTTGACAATCCAAAGTACAGACTGAGGATCTACCTGATTAATCAGAAAAGTCACTTTAGAGCTGCAACCCTCAATCACTATTCTCACATTGGACATGGCTTTGAAAGTATCTTTTTGTTATCCATTCTGTCTATGTTACAGGTACAAGTGAAGATATTCATCACATTTAGTTTTTATTCTTTTACGATCAGCTTCCTATGTTCAGAATTATAAACAGTAATATGGGTTGTCTCCATGAATTCAGTCATTAGCAGGAGGTCCTTGTGGGGGCCCCACAATATTTTCTTCAAATACGTATTCACATAGGGATGGGTTTGAGAGCTTGTCACTGAAGACGAGTCACATTTCTGCAGAATATCTGAGGGTCATTTGAACAAGGTGTACTGGTGTTTGAACATATTCATTTTGATTATCTATTCAATAAAAGAATAGCTACATGAAAAATATGTATAGAATAGACAGGTAAACATGTCTTTTTCCTTACCAACTTGGGCAATGGACATATTGAACCAGTATTGAGATACAGCCCCTCCACTACTATGAATCGTCTTGTTACTTTGGCTTTCTTGGGATTCTGTCAACAATAACATCACAGAGATTTTTTTTAAAGAATGCACATCACATAAATCCTTCAGTAAATATTATAGTGTACATCATAAAGATGTTAGTGTACTAAATTAACAGAACAGGCCATCAGAACTGACCAATACCACAGACAATATATCAATGTAATACACTGAAGTTTGGAGAATTCTATATGTGTCATTTACTGATGGCAAATCCAGCCATATTTAAACTTTCACAATAAACGACCTAGTAAATTCCATCTCTGAGAACAATTTGATTGCAGCAGTCACTACCACAATTTCTATTCACATAATGAAAACAGTTGTCTACCTGTATCCTTCCCTCAATTATGACTCTACATGTGCTATAATAGACATTTATCCATGAATGTTTTCTCAATGAGCATACTCAGGAAGATTGAAACAGGCTGGGCTCGGAGACAATGGTTGGAGAAGAGGTCTAGGCTGACAAAAATGTTTTATTTTTGATCCAGGGCATACAGGTGTATAGGGAAATAAATAGCATGCTGATAGACTTGCAGGTATTGCTGCTGTAGTAAGCAGATGAGCAATGGATCAGAAGATATTCTGAATTTCCTACGAAAAGAGGGCGTGTAAATGATTCAAGTAATAGTGGTGAATCTACAACTCCAACCAGACTGCAAGAATACTAAGTCAAATGTGGTGTAGCTAGACAAGAACATTATACTGGTAGCCACAGAAGAATAGTAAGAAACAAAGAACAAATCTATTTGAAAGTGTCAAGACTAATTACCATCATATCATGGCACTAAAATCTATTTGAAAGTGTGGGCTAATTACCTTCTTATCAATCTTGCTCTGCTCTATAAGTAATGACTCCAGATGCCCCATGTCATTGTGTCGGAACCATTTGATATGGCTTCGGGATGCTACCAACCCTTTCTGAATAGCAAAGCCCACATTCTCATCCCTGTTGACAATAGATAAACAATGTCAAACTGCATAAGTAGAAAAACTGTGATAAAGGTGAAGATAATGTTACTGTGCCACTTAACAAATACAGAGAGCGATATGTGCAACAATTAACTGATTAAAACATGTGCAAATAGTTCAAATGTGTGGCTTCATGGAACACATGTAATATAATACTGCAGGAATGTGAAGTGTCACAGACCTCACAGTGCTTGATTTTGGCATGGTGGTGTAAGGTGGTCAGTTTTTGTTCTCATTATCTGACATTTCCCAGCTCAACAAACGAGAAACCTAATTTGACTATCAGGGACAGTTACTGGGCCATTATTGTGTTCAATTCTCAATTGATGATTCAAAAGTTTAAAACAGCAGGTTGTAGTATGAGTAGATGTCGTCTATCAAGGTTTAGAATCTCCATGGGCTTCATTGAATCTACTGTTCGGGACATACAAGTGTTTGCGGCAATGAGAAAGTGAACAGGCCTTCATCAGCATAACAGATAGACAGAGTTGAAGATGGATAGGAATCTGGGGGTGTCTTTCTGCATCTCAGCCAATTTCTGTTGAATGAAGACACTAAATTTGATATTGAATCTATCCAGTAGTTTCAACAGTTTTGAATCACACATTGTACAAGCAGAAATGGATGCCTAAGGGGCAGAATGAGGAGTGTGTTTAACCAACCAGCCTCAGGAACTATTAGAAGGCATACTTGTCTACATCTGCTGAGAGAAAATGAGCACCTATGGGTCTGTTCGGAGAACTATGACGTCAGTTCAGTAACCAATAACCAAACCTATTACTAATCTAATATGCAACTATCCAGGTCTATCTAGATTGTCAAGACAGTGTTGCACATTACCATGCATGTTGTGATACAGGAGGGATGATAAGCATGTATTATTAATATTATCATGCTTCAACAAAAGGAATTAACTTTGCATGAATCCTGCAACATAGAAGTTTTATTCATATTCTGTATTAGCCCTTCTTCTTTGCAATCGCTATTTTGATGATTATACCGTTAGACGCGTTCTTATGATGAAGTCGACTGTTGTCTGAGCTCATCTCTGGTGCCATGTAGTTTTGAATGTAGTGTTGTAGGGCCAGCATTCCTTTCTAGGGAGGACACACAGGGGACAGTCTTGCAGGACATGTTCTTAACCCTGAAGAGGACAATTGTTATGTTGCAGTTTACAGTAAGACACTGCTATTTGTACCTTTCAGCCCGACTGTCCACATTTAGAAATACATTTTTTTGGACTTGATTTGTCTTCCCTCTTCGATTTCTAGGCACCTAGCCAAATTTCAGTAGTTGCAGCCTGTTACCAGGAACACTATTAGGATGTAGACAATGGTCTTGGTCAGATCTAGTTCCCTACAATCTCAAAAGCAAAGGCTTAAAAACAAAATTGTGAACTTACGCAAATATGATGTCTCCTCTCTTGGAGTATGCTGGAATTGCACTTGCAATAGTTGCAAACCCATAGGAGTACAAAATGGCCTCTTCACAATGCATGAATTTGGCAATTTCTTCTTCCAATTTTAAGTGTACATCTGTGTGCATACAAAAAAAGTTTATATGATAAAATACACAATAATTACAGACTACAAAACAAAATTCAAGATTGTCAATTCAGCTGTGTACATCGACCAAAGACTGCACAGCACATAATTCAAGACTGCTCCTAATATGATATGGGCAAACTGACTAGCCTAATAAAACAACACTAAAAAAACTGCACAGACCACTGCGTTAGTTACAAAAGACTGAAGTTTATACAAGAGACAACATTGAAAATATAAATAACATTTCAAGCAAACGAAAGGGTTTACCCTGACAGATAAAATGATCAAATTCATACAAAGCTGATACAGTATCTATCAAACTTAACAAATAGTTATAAGTAGACAGGTTCAGCATGTGAATTCCCCAATATTTATGCTTACCCATAGTTCCATAAAATCCCCTGGGTCCACATGACCCCACTCCATAGACCCGTAGAGCTTTAATAGCCTCTTCCTAAAGATGAGATTATAAATTGAAAATTGAGCTGAAACATGTTTGTTTATTATTGTCATTCTAAAAATAGACTGCAAAATCTGCAATTGTGGACACACCTTAAAATTGTGAATGGTATCTGTCATTTATTGTAACATTTCAAAGTAATCGGCAGTCAATCTTGAACATAACATTTATTATAAGTTAAAATGTATCAGTGAGAACAGCTATCTTTTTCTTCTTTGCGATCAGTTTCATATTCTCAGACTAAACTATGAAATTGTTTGCCTCTATGAAGGTGCATGTGAGTTGGCCTTCCTCAAGGGTTCACATAGCTTTCTCTGTAAGCTTCGTTCAGGGGGCTGTGTTTCGTTTCTATGGTGTAGAAACATGTATAGTTTATGAAGCTGTTACAAGATTTTACAAGAGTTAAAATGATGTATAACTACAAATTTAATAGATGATAACATGTCTGCTCTTTTATTACCAGTTAACCCTTTAGCTGCTAAGGACGTATATATACGTTTTCCCATTCACTTCTAAAGACGCATTAACACGTCTGTTATTATCCCTCCTCTGTGGACTAAAGACGCGTTAACACGTTATACATTGCTACTGTCACTGCTATAGACATACATTCACGTTTGTGACCTAGAAACAAAGAGTAGCTTTTTAGCTCAGCCTTCAGAAAGTATGTAGCAGCGAAAGGGTTAATACCTGCACATCTTAGAAAGTAAAAGGTTATAAAACAAACGATTGACTTTATTGTACCAGGTTTTTCCTTCCCCATACAGGTCAATTTATCTCCTTAGTAATGGTATACCACCTATCAAGAGTATTGTATAAAGCACAAACTCTGTGACTCTGGTAACAATCATAAGGGTATTTTTTTAATGTACTTGTGAACACATTGCCACGGCCAGATTCTAGCCCATGACCTTCGATAGTTTGAAGGTTGGGAGAATTAGTAGATGATATCCCCATACCTAAACCAGCTGTTTTCAAGTTTCTGAAGCATGAACTGACACTACAAGTACCTACTTGGGTACTATCTGTCTATATCATGTTTGTGGCCCGTTTGACACATGAGACTTCCATACCAGATCTCCATTGTTGTTGTTCTGCCACCTCTCTACCAATCGTTTCTCATGTCAGGTCACAATCTTGCAACTATCTTTACACAGCTTTTATCTACATGTTTTCTTTGGGTCTCCAGGTCATTTCTCATTTGCTGTTCCTTGGAGAACTGTGCTAGCTAATGCCCCAACTGGCATACAACATGCATGTCCAATCCATCTTTTAATGATGGTCTCCAATGATGAACAGTTTGTTCATTTTAAAAGCTCTCATACATTTGCTATCGTACTTGGTCAGAGCATGTGCAAGATTTTCAACATCTATTTTGGAAACATGAATACTATAGAAACATTTTATTGTCATCATTAGTACAATTTTTGTTAAAAAAGCTCTTTGAAAGTATCTATATCCCTAAGATATTCATTTCCTAATTATTCTTGCTGGTCATGATATTTTGATGGTCATGGCTTCAAATTCAGACGGCATCGTTCAGTTAACAAAGTGCATTTTTTAAAAATCCCTAGGATTGTTGCTGCAGCAATAGAGTTTGTGCTTGCGATACTCTCGGGCAAGCGGTGTGCTATTTCTGTGGAGAGGGACCGAACCATCTTGGAAAACCTTGTGCAATAAAGTAAATCCTTCACATGTAACCTTTTATTTTTTGTAAATATCTTATCAAATATTACAGTACACTAAACAGAGAAACAACAAGAAAAAAACTACTTTTAAAGTATACGGAACTGATATACAAATTTCCTCTCTCTATTTTCAACATACAGAGAAAAGTCATCAACACCAGAAAAATATTCTTAATTTTTCTGACAGATCATAACAAAAGGAGGTTTAGAGCATGCAGCTACAACTGGCATAATCAATGGAGGACTGCTTGACAAAGAAAAATTTATGGAAAACCTAATTATGTGTCAGAGACAAATGTCAACATACAAAAGATGAATGCATTTAACTGTATGAAAAAAGTTAGCACTTACGCAATCTTAAAATATTTTATATGTAGAACATTTAAGAAACCTAAACTCAAAACTAAATCTGCTCTGTACCTCAATCTCCTTATTCCCAACCATTGAGAGAAAATTGAAAGAAGCCATATTAATACAAGATCGTCCATTCACTTTAATGTATTTTCCATTTTGCCTGCAGACATAATTAAAACATTTGAAATAACAATAAACAAGCTACTGATAGAATGTGTGTGATAATGGCGAAACTCATAAAAACAAAGTACTGTAGTTTTAAAAAATACAAAAACAATACACAGATATGTTTTGACCAAAGGGCCTTTATCAAGCAAAGGATACAACAGAAGTGAATTTCTTCACATCTTACACGGAACAGAATATATAGAAGAAGACAATAAATGCCTAACTGCCCTAAAATGAACAACTATGACTAAAAACGAAATAAATGTAAAAAGTAGAAGTGGAAAAAAGAAGATAAACAATAAAAATCAAATGTAACATATCTTCCATTATATCGATGTGTGTGCTATCCCATTTACATCAAAAGTGACATCAGCTTCCAAGAAAATCACAGAAACTATTAGAGATATGCAGAATAAACACTGCTCACTTTATTATTAGAAACATGAATCGAACAAATGATCTTCTTCTTCTTTGCGTTCGGTCTTTACAACCAATTTTAATCACTCTTTGTGATATGTTTGATCTTTGCCAAGAACATGTATATGTTGCACATTGGTTTAGTCGGTCCCTAAACGCATAGACTTCTACATGTTTAGGACATGTGCATCCGATTTCAGCCTAACTCCTTAGTCGCCTCTTATGACATGCATGGCAGGTAACAGTGGTTCTATTCTTTACGCCCCAAATTTGGGCCCCGGTAACCACTCGGGCAGAATAAATGATAATTTGTGAAAGAAAATAGCAGATTACACCCATATGGCAGAAAATGTAAGATAGATGGATAGACACACTGAAAACAAGCTAAAATAACAAGGTCGCAGCTGCTGCAGGAATGCATGGTGGATAGACAGACAACCTAAAATTACAAGACCACCCTCTACGGAAGGGATGTAAAGTAGATGGACATACGTCACTGCAAATATCCTTTTCTTCTTTGAGCGCTCCTTATTGACCACTTTTTAAACACTCTTTGTGATTTGTATGTGATCTGAGCCTAAGAGTAATTGTACGTTATGCCAGATATGCGTCTACAAGTAGGAGAGCACATCCGATTTATGCGACGCTTTTTTGTTACTAGGACGCATGTGTGTTGTCGGGCCCGCAAGAGAAGCAAAGAATAGTACTACTGCGACCTGTAAGGCATGTCATAAGAGGCAACTGGTGTAGAACCAAGGGAAGCTACCTAGTAACTAAAAAGCATCGCAGAAATCTGATGTGCTGGCCTACTTGTAAGTGCATAACTGGCACAACGTAAATCGCTCTTAGACAATCGCTTGTAGGTCAGTGTTACTATTCTCTGCTCCCCTTGCGGAGCGCAACTATCCTCACATGAGTGCAAATATCCCCTCAAATTGCAAGACCTCCCATTTTGACAAAAATGCAAGATGGATGTACAGTCAACCTTAATGACATTAAAATTACAAGACTACTCTCTATGGAAGGAATGCAATGTAGGTGAACATACATCACTGCGGACATCCTCAAATTGCAAGATCATTCATTATGACAGAAATACAAGATAGATGTATGGTCAACATTGATGACATTCAATTTAAAAGACCACCCTCTATGGAAGGGATGCAAAGTAGGTAGACATCACTGCGGACATCCTCAAATTGCAATATCATTCATTATGACAGAAATGCAAGGTAGATGGATTGAAGACAAGCTAAAACAATCCCAACCAATGTGTCCCATTTAGCTCACATTGAAAAAAAACTAGGTTGCCCTTGATACACTGTAAAAGTGGTTGGAAACAGTTAAAACTAAATGTATGACATACAATGATAAACAGCCTCACCCTTCTATACAGTACTTGTCCATTGACCGTAGAATAGGGTGATCATCAGGCACATCGGGAGCCAATGGTTCAGGCTGCCACTCTTCTATAAGAGCATCCTTTTCCTAAAATATTAGTACAAGCCTTTGGTACAAATCACAAGAAATTAATGAATTGGAAGACTTGTATATATACCACAAAACATGCTGCATCAGTCTGAATAACACTTTCACCCCACAATAGAGTGAGGAAAGGGAAAAGATAAGGAAATTCTATCCAAATGATTGTCTTGCGATGAGACTGTTCAACTGACTTTATCTATATCTTCTTTGTGCCTCGCTGGACACATAAGACTTCCATTGTTGCCGTTCTGCAGATTTTTTATTATTGTTTCCCTCATCATGCCACAATCTTTCAACTCTCACTGTTCATCTCTATGTTTCTTATGGATGGTCCAGGCCTTTTTTGACCATCCGATGTCCATCGGAGAGCTATCCTAGCTACTTCTTTGAACGCTCCACAATGACCACTTCTTAACCACTCTGTGTTTGTTATTTGTATGTGATCTGAGCATAAGAGCATTGTACATTGTGCCAGTTATGCGCCTACATGTGAGCAAGCATATCCGATTTCTGTGATGCTTTTTATTTACTAGGGTAGCTTCCTAGGTCCTACATGTCGCCTTTACGACATGCTTTGTTGAGTCGCAGTGGTGCTATTCTTTGTTTCCTTGCGGCCCCGACATCACATGGGTGGATATCCTAGTAATGCCCTTACTGGTATACATGCTGAATCCACCACCAACTTAGTCTTTAAATGATGGTCTCCAGTGATTCACATTTAGTTTGCTTTAAAAGTTCTTCATTTGCTATCGTATTCGATCAGATAATTTGCAAGATTCGCCTTAAACACTTATTTTGGAACGTCTCCAGCTGACTTAAATAAGTCAACCACAATTGTCTAGTCTAGAAACTGGAGACAACCACTTATTTTAACTTTATGACTGTTTATGTTTGTTTGGCATTCAGTCACCTCAGGTTAAACCATTCATAAACCAAATTCATAGACACTCAGGTCAACATAGGTCAAGTTTTGAAACCTTCAGTCAAAGTGGTATTTCTATCGGAAATACATATCATAAAATCTCTACAGTGGACCCAGCCTCAATTGGGTACCAGAAAACCACTTGGAAGTAAAGGCAGCCAGCTTGCACTTGACCACATCGCTTGCTGTTGGTCAAAGATAAGTAGGGGTCTTATTTCTCAATATGTGAGTCTTAAGAGTCTTATTATCCAGATATTAGTTTAGTTGTTGGATCACCATCACTGCACGTCGAACAAATTAGTCCATAAGTGCTCCAATCTCTCCCTCAGTATGTCCATCAGCGTGTGGCGACTAACGATACCGGTTCTTTGTTGGTTTACAATTCTTCTTTGTCTGCCAGCATAGCGTTCTTGCCGAGCTACACCACACCTAACTTTGAGTTCTTGTAGTCTGGTTAGTGTTGTAGATTCACCGCTATTACGTGAATCATGTACACGTCTTCTCTCCCTTAAGGAATTTATAATATCAGCCAGGTCCATTGATCGCCCGCTTTGTACAGCAGCCATACCTGCAAGCCTATCCGCACGTTCATTCCCCTTACACCTGCATGCCCTGGCACAAAAATAAAACTGATCTTTGTTAGCTTAGACCTCCCCAGCGACTCCATCCAATGTCTCCTAGCACATCCTGTTTCAATCTTCCTGAGCATACTCATTGAGTCACTGAGAAAACATGCATGGATAAAAGTCTGTGATTCTAGCCAAATCATCGCTTTGGTAACCGCCATGATTTCCATAGTGAGACTGCTCGTTGTCACGGCAAAGCCACCACTGTCTTCCTGCACAACATCTCCTCCGACCTGAGCAGTGAAAGCCCACGAGCTCTGCACATGTTGAATCACCGAACCATCAGTATAAACGATTACATCATGCTCAGATGCGTTCTCAGAAATCAATGCCTGAACTGCTGCCTCCACGACAAGTGGGTTGTCTTGTCTGCTTTCTTTATCAAGTTTGATGCATACAGAAAAAGATGTATCGATTCCTATTGGCACTGGTATCCATTCTTAACCGGGATCGATGTCTTCAAGTGTACACACCTGTTCAATACAGTCCTCGGCCTGACCCATCCAAGATTTTCCTCTTTTAACCTATTTCCTTTTTGTCTCTTTATTTCCATGTGCAGAGGATATTTTGTGTCAGCATTGACTCGAAGGTATGCTCGTGCACGGCTCATCAGTGTTCTATATTCCATAGTAGGATAGTCTTCTTTCTTCTTCTTTGCGTTTGTTCTTTACGACCAATTTTAATCACTCTTTGTGATATGTTTGATCTTTGCCAAGAACGTGTATACGTTGCACATTGGTTTGTAGGCCCCTAAACGCATAGACTTCTACACGTTTAGGACATGTGCATCCGATTTCAGCCAAACCTCCTTAGTCGCCTCTTATGACATGCGTGGCAGGTAGCAATGGTTCTATTCTTTACACCCCAAATGTGGGCCCCGGTAACCACTCGGGTGTAGTAGGATAGTCAAGTAGATAACGCATCGCCCTGCACGACGTGTCTTTAGTGCACCCAAGTATAATGCGCATCGCCTCATTCTGTATTCTTTCCAGTCGTTCTATCTGACTATGACTGAGAGTCAGGATCGCCAGCGCATACTCAAGCACAGAAAGGACCAGACCCTGGTATAAAAGACAAAGATGGCGCTGCTCACAACCCACTGCAGCCATCACCCTCATCGCCGTCAAACCTTTCCTCGCCTTCATTATCACATGAGCTATGTGTTCCGTAAAAGCTCATCCAGATATGGGCAAATAGCCCCACTGCCTTGTGAGAGCCTAGATGAAGGTAAAATATATAGAAGTAAACGCAAAACAGAAAATCTTAAGTGGTGCCCCTAAGATGGGCAAGCATCATGTGATGACCTAGCGGCAGATCCTGCAACCAAACTGATAGCAGACATCATGATCCTTTTGTATCTGCCAGTTGCCTCATCTGAAGTTCCTAACTTAAGCTTGTTGAACACATAACACATCAGTCTATTGTAACTTGAGTGAAGTCTAAAGATCTTAATGTGTTCTTTTCTAATGAGTTGGTAATAGGCATAACCCTTCTGATGACCTACACTGCTGTGTTTCTCATTTGTTAATGTTATTTTCTTCTGATTGATTGGACTATCATCATTGCACTTCGGTGAGTAACCATGTGTGCCCGATCTCTTTCTTACACAGGAAGATCTCAGCTGCAGTGCATGAACTCCGTAGCACCAGCGAGGGTCTCCGATGCAATTTTGAAGACGGTGAAGATATTTTAGGAATATTTTTTATTTTTAATCTTTTCTAATTGAATTTTGCTCTGGCAGCGGCTTTCCAGGTTGCTCTTCTTGACTTTAAGCTGACAAGGGTTCTTTTACGTGCTCAAATTGAACATGCGATCTACGTTTTATCATCCGTCTCCAATAGGACTTGGAACCTACACTGAGATGAGAGATCTCTGGAAAAATATCCTGATGGCTCCACAAGGGAGCAAATGACAAGCATCTAACCTATATGCTACAGACCCCTATTTTCTTCTGACAAACCATTTGTCTCATCATGTTATGCTTGTATCTGGCTTAGGTAGTTTGTTCCCTTACTTTGTCAACCCATCAGCTTCTTTATTGTCTGAGATGATGAATTAGATGGAATCTTTGTAATAAAAACTATATCCTATATTTCAAATCAAAATATAAATCCTTGACAATAAATCATAAATATTATATATGCTAGCACTTATTTTAAAAAAAACCATGTTTTATAGTATGGACCTTATACAGGGTGTTCAACTTTAAAGCAGCCCGTGAATGGAGCTAATCTGGCATATATGTATGGAAATGACAAGGTTCATTTATGACGTAGTATAGATCAAGGTTGTGTGACGGTGTGTATTTGTAGTGCGGGGAAGGGGCGATGAACAAATGTGATGTAGGACGAGCTAGTCAGAACCGGTTTAAATAGTAAATAAAAATAACTCAATTTGTACCTGGCAACTTTCAAATTGTCGATGGGGCTGCAATTATCTTGAACACCCTGTAGTATTGCCCACATAATGTTGCCTTACCTTTTCTGTAAGTACAGTTTTCTCTGGAGAAAAACTCTGGGACACATAGATTTTAACAATGAGCAAAATTAGGGCCACCTCAAAGACCATGTGATACCAAGGGGCCTATGAAGGAATGGAAGAAAAAAAGAATTACTAAATATGCTGCAATCAATAAAACTTGTTTTGTTGTCAACATTATTAAATATGATGAAACACTAAGGCTGCTCATAATGATAATGTACAAGCAACTAGGGATGCTACAGATTCAAATTTTAAAATTCAACAAATTGCTTTGCAAGTTTTTGTTTTTTAATTTATACTTCAAGCTTCAATATTATTCACTACTTACTTTAGTAGACAGATCATAATCACTGCACACTGTACCAATTAGTCCATAAATGCTCCATTCTCTTCCTCGGGATGTCCCCCAGCATGTGGCCACTAACAACTCCATAGTTCATAGGTACGGTTCCAACTTCACTGCAACGGGTCACCCCATAATTGCTCCGTTTCTGAGCCAACGAAAATCACACAAAATGCTAACAACTTTCTCTTGTGTGAACTAATTCCAGAATGAAACAGATGTACCACCACAAAAAGCAACCAGCACCGCATAAATGAATATGAGACAGACCTCATCCTCCCAGATACTTTGGGAAGCTACCGGCCAAACGGACAATTGCTCTCATGTTCGCTTATGATGTTATGTTGTCATTCAATCCAAGCAAGAGACTTTGCTGTGGTCATTGACTTGGAGGATGCTTATATAACAAAGTGGATTTTTCAATCCCGATACTCTCTTTTCTAAAATGTGGGGTTAATCCTTGGTTGGTGAACTGAATAGCTTCTTCATTGGTGGAGAGATCATTGCACTACATTTAGGAACACAGACTTCAGATCCAGTATGTATATTACCCCACGGTTCATCTCTCTCCAAAATTTCAACCAATTAGGTTGGGTCCGACATTAACTTTTGAAGATTTTGAAATGCAAACATGTCACCATGAATACTAAAAGAGTATTGTTCAATACAAATGAAAACATCAGGAGAAAAGTGGGTACAACATCAGATCAGTACTGAATTTCATCAATAAACAAATTAAATGATTTGTCACATAATACATAAGCAGATTGCCAAAACTAGAGGACCTGTATTTTGCAGATGATCTGGCATTGCTGTCCCACAATCACGCACAGATTAAAGATAAAATGAATACCCTAAATAATAAGTCTCAGCAACTAGGTTTAAAAATACACAGGGGAAGACCAAGGTCATGAGAATAAGTGCAGTAAAGTAAACCAGATTATGCTGGAGGAAACAGCTCTACAAGATGTAGAATCATACACATACCTTGGTAGCAACATAGACACAGGAGGAACATACAAAGATGTCAAGATAAGAATACAAAAGCAAGGGGAAACTTTATTGCATTCAGCAAGATATGGAAGTCAAAGGAGATCAAAACAAACATGAAGCTGAGAATCTTTCAATCAAATGTGAAATCAGTGATGTTCTATGGCTCGGAAACATGGAAGACAACAAAGGAAACCATCAGACCTTCGTAAATGGATGTTTACGTAGAATAGAGGGATTGAGATGGTATGATAAGATTATGAACGAGGAACTCAGAGAAAGAACAGAGCAGATACCAGTGGAGAAAGAGCTAAGGAGGAGACGCTGGCAATGGATACATTGAGAAGACCAACTGGAAGCATTGCAGGACAGGCACTGTTTTGGAACCCACAGGGAAAGAGGAGTAGGGAAGACCTAGACAGACCTGGAGAAGAGAGCTGGAGGTTGATATTAAAAGGATAAGTAAAACATGGAAAGAATTGGAAGGGATGGCAAGAGAGAGGAAGAAGTTTGTTGAAGACCTGTGCTCCGTTGGGAGGTGAAGAAGATTGCCAAGAGATTGCGCTGCAATGTTACTCTGATACAAAAGCAAAATATTGCGCTGCAATGTTACTCTGATACAAAAGCAAAATATCGTCCACGCTAAAGGTGGATCTCAGAGAGAGGACGAAAAATGATAATTGTTACAAAGTAATCAATGTTGTTTGTGATGAAGCTTACACAAAAGTCCATTCTTATGATTCTAGATATATATTCTTATACTAACTTTTACATACTGACGCTGTGAGGCAGAACAGGATTAGAGTAAGAAAAAAGAGAATCGCATTTTATTTGTGTATGGAGTCTTGACCATGTGACTTTTTTACTTAACTACATCTACTGAGTCTGACTCAGCCAGCTCTGAGTTACTAGTAATAAAAGTTGAGTCAGTCGTAGCAGGCACATGTTTCTTTCTATTACCGAACGAACTAAAATACAAACAAATTGAACGAACGGCGCGTAGTGACTAAACTAGACCATACTTACTGACAGTAGTACTCTTAGTGACTTAACTGCCAGTAAATAGTTTAGTCTTTTGGAAGCAAGTATATCGTTTTATTCATAAGTCGTCGTATCAGTTTTAGTATCACTTAACTATCAGCAGTTCACTATCAGTTCAGTATCATGATTCATGACTATATTAAACTATATTATAAAAATAATAAAGTTACTACTAAAGTATGACAAGATGTTCTTCGATAAGTCGAGGCTGGAATTGTGTTCTACTGACGTCCACCTGATACATGAACAACCTAAACTACATATACACCCCTAGACTGCAAGGTTTACAACCAACGTTTTGTATTTTACCTGTATGACCCCTTGAAGCAGATCGTACATATCCCATGTAGCCGGAATAAACGCCATTTTTATGTTTGCGGAATGTTATCCTCATTACCAGATTTTTGTCCTGAAACAAAGGACGTTCAAATTATAATTTTAAAATGTATGCCTACGGTCTACTGCAATTTTAACTTTATAAGTTATCGCTGTATGGCAGTGTATTTTTGCATGGAGTCACATTTTCCATGACGTTAAAGTTATATGATCTATAATTTCACAGGCGACATGGTTTGAGCTCGGTGGCTAATATCTTTAACAATTCTGGAATGTTTAAAATAGTGTGTACTAGCCATTACTTTTTACAATAGCGCGTACCAAAAGGGTGTCGGCTCGATTCAAAGGTAAGTCAGTAGTCTCGGTTTCAACTTCAGGGTAATGGCTTACCCAATAATAGGGTTGCAATACGTCCTCATTCTTGCGGACATGTCCTCATTTCACGAGTAAATCCAAGTGTCCGCAAACAATTTTGACAATTCGTAGATTTGTCCGCAATTTTACAAACCAAGACAAAATTTTACAAGCCAATATGTGAAATAAGATGCTTGAGGAAAGCGGTAAATAAAACAAGATGAGACCATATAAGCAATGAGGAAATTAGGAGAACAGTCGGAACATCTGCTATTAGATTCATTGAAAAACAGAAACTCAAATGGTTTGGCCATTTGGTCAGAATAAACCCGAATACACCAGTTGCAAGAGCGTGCAATCTGAAAATCGAATCGTCAAGAGGAAGGAGCAGACCAAGAAAAAGATGGAGTTACAGACATCTTAAAACTCCATAATACCACAGCATATCAGGCGACCGAGCGAGCACTATCTCGGAAACCGATCATCAGTTAAACCAGCTACGCCTAACGGCAAGAAAGCAGAGGACAAAAGAAAGAATGAAGACGAAATTAACACTATGTCAGCGACATCATGTGGTAACCACATTTTAACTGCGTAAAATTTGGTTTTCTAACTTGACACTCGGAACAGAATCTACAATCTTTGGAAAACTACTTAGATTCATAAGAGCAAACAAAACATAAATGAACATTCGTGCGCTTTTCTCTTTTGTATTGGTGTTTTAAAAGTCTCACTACACTTTAAATGTTGAAGTCTCATTAATGGAAGCAAACAAAATGTATCAAAGGGAAATACAATGTGCATGGAGTCATAGAAAAAAAGCAGCAATTAAATACAAGACCCCCTCCTCCCACACTCTTAAAATTAGACATAAACCAATATACCACTATCTTTATACTCCGCATAGGACATTGCAGATTGCAAGCACATTACCATAAACTAAAAGCTGCCCAACCTGATCAATGCACATGTCGAAAGGGTTCACAGACACCTGAACACATCATTCAAACTTGCCCCTACTTAATGCATTGAAGTTTCAACGATGGCACTGTGGAACTAATCTGAAAGAGAAACTGTGGGGAGCCAACGATGACCTCCTGTTGACATCTAGTATGCTGAAAAGCATGAGGAATATTACATAAAAGTTGTGTGGGATGAAGGAAATTAAAAGCAGAAGGATATTGAAATTAACACCTCCAAAACAGAAGTCATGACAATAAGTAGGTCAACAGGTCAACTAACTATACACGTGAATAATGTCAAAATACAACAGACTCCAGAATTCAAATATCTCGGGAGTATATTAACACAGATGGAAAGATGGACAGAGAAATCGAGACTAGATGCCAGAAGGCAAACGCAGTGGCATACCAACTGTCAACACTATTAAAACATCCAAGCATTAACATGGCAGTCAAACGACAACTGATAAACTGCATATTTATTCCAACTCTCTGCTATCAGTGACAAACATGGCCCCTGACTAAGACACAAGAAAGAAAGATTACAACATGTGAAATGAGATGTCTACGAAAAGCTGTCAACGTTACAATGAGAGATAGAGTGAGAAACGAGAACATCAGAAGCATCGTTGGTACTATACCATGCATACAGTACATCGAGAAGCAAAGAATCAAGTGGTTCGGCCATCTAATGAGAATGGAACCACATTCACTACCATCACGTGCCTACAATAATCGACACTCAGGGCGCAGAGCACGAGGCAGGCCAAGAACACGATGGATAGATAACATCCCAGAGTCCCTGCGAAAGCATGGACTGACAACGTCAAGTGCACCACATCTGGCACAAGATAGAAAACTAACTCTCCCCACGTCGCTTCACGGCAAACGTGGTTAAGATAAGATAAGATAAGGGTATTAAAAGAAGAACAACATGGCCGTTCGAAAATTAAACAACTAAAAAAAAGGAAGGAATGGAACTGATAAGAAAACAAATATCATAATACTAAGAGCATGTATATTTCCAGAATCACCGTATGGGTGTGAAGCATGGACACTTAGCAAGGCAGTGGAAAAACGTATATGTGCTTCTGAATATAAGTGTTACAGAAGTCCTCTTTATATAATGGACAGATAATTGAATAGATCTACCAAGAAAGGACTCAAAATCAAAGAAAACTGGCTGATGCTACAAATAAGAAAATTAAGTATTTTGTACATACAAAGAGACACAACAACGAGTTGGAGAAGACCATCGTGGAAGGAGACATCCTGGCAAAGAAGAGAAGATGAAGACAACGAAGAGGATGGATTCGGGATGTAATTGGTGATTTTAGATTGACGACTGCAGAGGCATATGAGAGAGAGAGAGAGAGAGAGAGCGAGAAATAGAGAGAGAGCGAGAAATAGCGAGAGAGAGAGAAATTCCGACGGACTGTTAATGTTGCAAAATTCTTCTCAGGATCAACTATGGGATAATGATCTCATATATACAGTCAAGCCCACTTATGTCGAATTAATTCAAATCGACTATCTGCTGAAACCGACCTTTTTTTAACGAACGGAATTTATTTCTAATTTAGTATGTAGATGTATATTTCATTTTAGATTAATAAGCCTTAGTCGAAATTTCCGATTTCTCAAACATTAATTTCAGCCCCGAACATCTACTACAAAATTTGCATTTGATGGAACATAAAATCTATAACATTTGTAAACTTCATCAAAATTCGCTCAAATAGTGGATATAATACACGCACTTATTGTAGTTGTTACTGCAGCTCGTGTCAAAGAGAGCACAGAGAGCAGAGAGAACATCCTATGTATCAGCTCCAGTCTCCAGTTTTACCTGCAGCAACTGTGGCAAGGATTGCCACTCCAGAATAGACAATTACAGCCACAAGAAACGTTGTGATTCAGCGCAGAACATACTACGTGACGCAAGGCCTATTGTCTCCTGAGACAAAGAGGCCAATGACATGACTGCAGATCGTGCAACAATTGAAGAGCAGATGGTATATTATTGCTCCATCCGTGTGTTGCCGGGACTCGCAAGGAGCAAAGAATAGTAACACTGCGACCTACAAGGCATGTCGTAAGAGGCGACTGAGGTATTGGTCTATGGAAGCAACTCTTTCTTTTTTGTCTCCAATCCTGTTTAACTAAAAAGCGTAACAGAAATCGGATTGCTGACCTACTTGTAGACGCATAACTGGCACAACGTACAATTGCTCTTAGGCTCGAATCACATACAAATCACACAGAATGGTTAACAAATGGTCGATATGGAGCGTCCAAAGAAGAAGAAGAAGATTTCAATAAGAGGAAAACCGGCAAGAAAATAAAACCAATGTACATGATCTGACTTAACGATAAAGTATGAATTAAACAAGTATTTCTAGATATAAAAATAACACAGTTTTAGATGGCGTACAGTTCATTATTGCGTTGTTTTACATTTCAGAGAGAAATAGTGATCGACTATTTTATAGATATCAAACAAGTATGTTTCCTTTAATCTGATTGTCTGCTAAATCAATCGTTTTAGCTCGGTCCGGATCTATTCAGCTCAACTAATCGAGTTAAACTGTTTTTGGTTTTTATTCATATCATTGCAGCCAAGCAAAAATTCATTATTATAATCGTTGTAACTACGCCCACGTGCAGCTGTGCAGATGAAAGTGCATTAGTAATGACTAGCCAACGCAACGTCATCAAATCATTACTTTTTGTGATTAGTTGATATTCATTCTTTCATCGTGAAAATGATATATTTCAAATGTGAAAGTATAATTTCATGAACATTGACAACATTAAATGTTTAATAAATATCATATTGATCCATTTCCATGTCGTATAGTAACGAATTTCATTGTCAAATTGATTGATATGACATTTAATCATTTCAATTCGTTGATTCTGCGAAAAGCTACCAGCAACACCAGAAAAGACAAAATCACCAACAAAGAAAGAAAGTTATCACAGAACCGTGCTTGAATTACATTGAGAAATAAAGAATGAAGTGGTTTGGCCACTTAATAAGAATGCATCAAAACTCCATAGTATACAGAGTCTTCTGCAGCAGAACATCGGGAAAGAAGGCAAGAGGAAGACCACGAAAAGATGGTTAGATGGCATAGCAGAATCCTGTGAAAGAGCAAAAATAACAATCACCCAAGCCACCAGAACAACGCAAGACAAAAATAGAAAATAATGACACTGGGCAACAACCCGGTTGCAGTATGACGACATAAGAAGAAGAAGCATTTGTTGATTATCTATGTGTGATCCGATCTTTTCTTTACACCGGTAGGTCTTAGCTAGTAGTGCAAGAACTCAGAGCCAACTATAAACTTATGGGCCTTCGGACTCAGGTAAGAATTATGTGAAATCAGACCACAACTACACCACGTGACCTCGCATTCCAGTATTGTTGTATATAGACAAATTCATGTTAAAATCAACACAAAATGTTAACTCGAAGTTATATTATGCAACAAGTTAAGTTTAACAATCAGGAATATCAATATTATGAATATTTTTCACCAATAAATAACCATAGACTCACAGAATTGTGTAAAATTGCAAAAAAGCTTGCATTGTTCTATCAAACCCCTATATTTTCGGGCCCCCTTTTCTGATCTAGGTCAGGGAAACCCGAGTCAGTTGTCTGGCCTAGTTATCTAGAGTTGGCTGTGAAGAACTCCACAGCAACTGACGGGGTTCCCAAGAAATTTTGAAAATGGCGACACTTTGTCGGTTACCCCAAAAAATAAATTGTTATAAATGTTAATAATGATAGATAATTGTTTATATGTGTATGTTATTAGCTTACCAGTATTTACATACTTTTTTTGGTTGTTAAAAACGTGTGATCAAACCGTTGATTTAGTGTATTGTACTTTCACATAACAAGCCATGAAGGCTTTAAAATAACAATTATAAAGGGAGACATTCTGGAAAAAACGGAGAAAGGGAATGCCAACAATAAAAAATGATGGAATTCGAATTAATGATGTTAGCGCGGGAAAAGACTTTTCAGTCCACGCTTATTGATTTTCAACCGCTGTGAGTTCTTTCACGTGCTGAACTTGAACACGTGACCTACGTTTTACTGTTTGCCTCCGATATGACTAGGGCCCCGACTAGGTACTCACTCTCACTTACATTGAGATCATGGATCTGGAAAATAGTCCGATTACTTCATGTGGGCTTCAATTCTTCTCTCTGTCTACTTGTTCACTGTGTATATTTCCGTTCCATACGTTGCTGAATATATGTAGCACTTGACAAGTCTTATCTCCTGTGTATTTATTATTTCTTCTTCGCCTATCAACTCCCAACGGAGCACAGGTCTTCAATAAACTTCTTCCATCCATTCCAATTCTTGATATGTTTTACCGATCCTTTTAATATCAGCCTTCAGCTCTATTCTGTACGTCTTGGCCTTCCTCTACACCTCTTTCCCTGCGGGTTCCAAAATATTTATTACTTGCTTAGGTCTTAATACACTTTTCATGTTGTTAAGTAGTTCTTTGCCATTTTTTTTCTCTTGGGAACTGCATTTTCTCATCTCCGGTCTTCTATTATTATGTTTAAAATATACATAACTTGACATTTGTTCCAGTTCTTGTATTGTTATGCTCAACATTTTTGTAAGTCATGTTTTGTTTATTGCCATTGTTATTTATTTACTCAATATTAATATCTGTACCACACATTTTACTTCTGTTGTTTTCTTGTTCAATAGTTCTTTCTTGCAGCTGTTGCTCATTGTCTGATAATAAAACTGTATCATCCACATATATTAGTAGATCAGTGTCTTTCTTCCTTTAGTTCGCTTGAAATATTGTCTATATATTCAACATTGTCTCTTGTAGCTCACATAGAGAAGTCAATGTCTTTCCTTTGTTCGCTTGAAATATCTATATATTCAACATTGTCTCTTGTCTTCTGTAGCTCACATAGAGAAGTCAATGTCTTCCTTTTGTTCGCTTGAAATATTGTCTATATATTCAACGTTGTCTCTTGTCTTCTGTAGCTCACATAGAGGAGTAAATGTCTTCAATGTTTGAAGAGAAATTCAAGGATACACTAGATACTGATGTATATAAAGCATGACAATATTTTTGCAGCAGAAAATGTCCACGAAACTATCAAACAAAGACATTGATTGATAGGATCTTCTTCTTCTTCTTCTTCGATCGTTCTAGGCCTGTTTTAATCATTCTCATTGTGATATATAAACAGCCAAACGTCCGAACGTAATGTACGTGCACCAGCCTTCAGCACCTATTGGAGCCCAGTTGCTTATCCTTCGGTGGGGTGTTCGTTTTCAGCCAGCTTTTGATTTACTAGGGTGAGCTTTCCTAGGTACGATCAGCTTTGCCGTATTTTGGGCTTTGTGATCTACGCCGGGACAGTGAGTTACGCTGTTCATGCCCATTCTGACTGAGAAATATTTCTCGGGGCTTGTAAGCTTATCCTCGGACGGCGTCTTACTCGTATAAGACACCGTGTAAAGTATCGGCCTTCGCCAATGTTCAGACCCGGACTTCCTGTCAGGTCCGTACATTGTCGGCCTTGCTTTACCGTACATTTTGAGTCTGATCCGGAGAAGGAACATTCTCAGCCTTTTCTAGACGCGCATTGGTACGTGGCAATTTGCAATTAACGTCGAAAGCACTGGCATGGGGCCGAGTACAAACAATGTAGAGGGTCGTTTCAGTCGGCGCTATCAGCGTAACTGTGTATTTTTGCTCGCCGCCATCACCCGCCCCAGTTATTCCGGGGATGTTAGTTACGACTGCAATCGAACTTTGCCCGGTTGCCCCATGGCTGGCAGTCCCGTTAGGAATCACCAACCTCAGTTCTTCCGGGGATGTTAATTTTTAGTCGCACAGTACCTTGCACGGTTTTCCCAGGGCGGGTAGTTACGTTATGCACTAAACGCAACTTGTTCTTTTTCGCTCGGCAAACCTTGCCCAGTACATGTGTCTGCACCAGGCTACCAATGCTAGGTCAGCTGCAATCTTCTCTCGCACCAACACGAGGGTAGACTTTTATTCGTTACGGTCCTGTCTTATTTATTCTTGCCGACGGGCTGGCAATGTTTGCCCCTCCTCAGGGCTTCGAGCTTCGCCCTACGTGGGCATACGTTTGGTCACTGGATGCACCTCTCATCCATGTCTGAGACGTTTCGTTGCTGTTTCTTTGCGTTCAGGGACTTGGGCAATATCTTGTTGGACATCGGTCAGGAGATTAGTGCATTTTGTTTGTATGTATCTTTATCGTGTATTCGTACTTGCACTGCTACCACTACCAGTAGTTTTCTCTCCCCGATCCCTGCCCTCTTAGCCAGACCGGAACCATAGTCTGTTTCCAGGGTCACCGCGTGGAGGTTGGGGGCAGGGTCTTGGTTAGCGCGCCCCTCGCTAACCCTGGCTCATGTTACCACCATGACCTCATGAGCCTTTGACCCCGATTGATAGGATCATTGCACTTCCCGTTAGTAACCATGTCTGCTCCGATTTCTTTCTTACACAGGAAGATCTCAGCTGCAGCGGGCGAGGGTCCCCGATGTACTTTTGAAGAGATTTTATTTGTAATATTTTTTGAATGGATTTTGTCACGGCTCTTTTTCTCGATTTTTGAACTACCAATGGTTCTTTTACGTGCTCAAATAGAACAGGGACCTACGTTTTATCGTCCGTCTCCGGTAGGACAAGGAACTGAATCTCACCTACACTGAGATCAGGGATTTCTGGTAAAATATTCTGATGGCGCCACAAGGGAGTGAACCGGTTACCTTTGACACAAGAGGCGAGCATCTAGCCTCTACGCTACAGAGACAGGATACAAACAAAGACAGTATGGTTTCCGATCCAGAAGCACTTGAGCTTTTCAGCTCTTCGGCTCGGTGCCATCGTAACCCTTCGGTGCCACGAACACCGTAAATCTGGGGAATCTGTGGCTTTTTCTGCCATCCCGCGGAATTGAACCCGCACACACAGAGGGATAGTCACCCGTAGTCCAACGCGCTACGAACACGCTGGGCAGACGGGCAAACGAAGACAGTATACACATACTAACACACAAACTCAAGTTTTTTGATCACATGGTGAACATTTCAAAATTTTATTGCCGCAATGTATCACAACAACATAACAGTATCGACATGATGTATCATGTGTTTAACATCTGAACAAGACAACATAGTGCTGCATAAAAACAGTTTAGTCACAGAAAAACAGTTGTGTTTAACAAAAATGACATTTTTTATGAATCTGTACACATCAATGAACATCTGAACATACATTCAGTTCTATACATTCTATTATGTACAAAATAATTGTCTTCAATTTTCCCATATAAATAAAGAAATAGACAATTTACAGTGTACTTTCAAGGTAACAAAAGTAGTCAATTAAACAAGGCAAGATAAACATTCAAGTCTTAGAGAAAACAAAAAAGCTGTATCTGAAGCCATGTTGATATGATGAAGACAAAAATAGTCATTGTAAACATATAGCACAAAATATTTGATGTCAGAGAAAGCTCACGGTAAGAAGGTGAATTCTCTTTCTATCTAACTCAGACTGTCTTCTTCATCCTTCGACTCTAGGGAGGCATAGGTTCCCAAACCAAGGTTTTCTAAACCTGCCTATCCAAGGCCATCTTTTCCAGATCTCTCTACTCTCTCTCCATTTTCTTGCATTCCGTCTCCAGGTGTTCCTAGGTCTTCCCCTACCTCTATTGCAGAACTCAGTCAGTAAGGATTCATTTACAGCTGGGTTGACCTGAGCATGTTTGTACAGAGGCAATTGTCCAGCATCTTTACATAACAAAGCCAGCTTCTTAAGTATAATGCACATTAACAAAATAATTACTTCCATAAAATATTTTTAGGTAAAGAACCTGTTTTCCTACCATGTGCTATATTGAAGAACACAATCTTTCTCCCAACATTTTGCTATCAGTGTCAAACTTGGATGCTGACATCAAACGATAGAAGAAAACTAGTCACGACAGAGATGAAGTATCTAAGCAGAATGCTGAGAGTAACAAGAAGAGACCAGTTTGGAAATGAAGACATCAGGGAAAAAGTGGGTACAACATCAGTACTGAACTTCATCAAGAAACAACAAATTAAATAGTTCAGCTCTATAAACAGATTACCAACAGACAGTGCACCTCCAAGAGTAATACAATGGATATTGTAAAAGCAATATAATGGATACAAAGCAAAAGGTAAAATCGAATTAGAGAAAAGTAACTACAGTGTTAGATCTGTATTTGTCTGTGATGAATGGTACACAGTAGGTAAATGTGGTCACATCAAACCAACAACCTTTACTTCTCAGTGTTTCTCTGGTACTGAAATGAGGCTGGAGCAGCCATTACAATCGAAAAATATTGATAGAAAATACATTTTAAAATTAATTTACTTCTACAGTTCGTCCATCTGTTGAAGCAAAAACTAAGTTTGACACAGTAACTGTCATACTTAATTGTAGTCTCAGACAAACCATCTAATAGTTACATTAACTGGCTCATTACCATTCTCATGTTCTCAAGCTGTGATCATTCATTAATGTAGTAGTAATGAAACAAACCTTATATATTGGTTATTGGTTACTTAACTGACATGATTACACTCCGGGTAGACCCATAGGTGCTCAGTCCCCCCCAACAGATTTCAAAGGGTATGCATACTGTTGGTTCCTGTGGCTGACTGGTTAAACACACTTCTCTCTCTGCCCCTCAAGCAACCAGTGTTGCAACTGTGGTCACCTGGTAAATTGTTCTCTCGGTCATCCAAGACATGCCACGCTTGATTCTCATACACGTAACATCATTAGTGTTCTTCTATAGTGGATGTCTATGATCAGCAGTAACCCACATATATGCTTTGGGCGATTGCATGACGGGAATGTAGTGACAGAATGCCAAGCATATATCTCATCTTTACAATGGGAGTCTTACTAGTGTAGCCAAGGACTATTAGCATGCCTTCATTCTGAATACACTGAGTCGTTCACATTGTGATTTTGATACTGTGAGAATGCCAAGCTTGTAATCTACGAGAACAACGAACATAACCAGTTGCTGAAACAGAAGTACAAATAGTCTCTGCTCAATGTTTTCCGGCTATGATAACCTTGAGAGCTGCAAGAACATGCCTGTAACATTGTACCATTTGTTCAACATGATATTTGAAAAATAGACTATGATCAAATGTAAAAGACGACACTGAATATAGGGACAATATTTCAAGCACACAAATGCAAAAAGATTAAAAAATTACATAGTGTTTTTTTGTTTTGTGCTCAGATCAGGTACCATCTCCACATTAAGGGTTTGTTAAAGAAAGGTCTGAAGACAAATGATTGACATCAGTGCACCAGTTGTCCCCATGACTCAGATCTCTCCAGAGAAATGGCATGCCACCTTCCAACAGTATTATTATATAGCAACTAAATTTCTCAAGATGGAATCCCCAGGGCAATAGAGATAGGGGAAGACCCAGGGATGGGAGTTGGAGACGGAATGCAAGAAAATGGGGAGAGAATGGAGAGATCTGGAAAAGATGACCTTGGATAGGCGGGCTTGGAAGGCTTTGGCTGCAGACCCATGCTTCCTAGGGCGAAGAAGAAGAACTCAATTTGTGGAAATCTAAATAAATCAAATCTGTAACCAAAATTACAATATTTAACTCCAATGTTAAAGCGGTTCTGCTGTCTGGGTTCAAAACATGGAGAGCTACTAAAACAACAGTGAATAAATTGCAACATCAACAGGTATCTGTGCAGAACAGAGGGGCTGAGATGGTAAGATAGGATTACAAATGAGGAGTTTATGGAGAGAACAAGTGTGTCAAGAGGTGAAGAAAAGATGCTGGCGTTGGATAGGACAGACCCTGAGAAAACTTGAGGGGAATATAACAAGAAAGATGTTTTATTGGAACCCGCAGTGAAAGCAAAAGAGTGGTAGCACAGAAATACAATGAGAAGAGATTTGGAGGCAGCAATTAAAGGTATATTGAAGAGCTGGGGAATAAAAAGACTGATCTAGGAGAGTCCATCTCCTAAGCGAGTCGGAGCCCCATTAGCCTTTGACCTTGTGGTCGAAGTTTCCCAGTCTACATCACTGGGATGTAAGGTTGGCTTATGTGTTCTTCAGATCATCCGCCGGATACTAATTTTTACTTTCAGCCCGTTCTAAGAAATACTAGCTGACCTAGTGCTGAATAAAATATATTGCTAATTTATTGTATGGCCTGTCTGCCCAGCGTGTTCAATTCCGCGGGATGGCAGAAAAAGCCACAGATTCCCAGATTTACAGTGTTCGTGGCACCGAGCGAAGAGCTGAAAAGCTCAAGTGCTTCTGGATCGGAAAAAAAATAATTTATTGTATGATGTGAATTTATCATTGAGAATGACATTATCCCCATGTTATATACAAATGACTTGCCTTTAGATAATTCTTACAAAATAATATGTGTATCTTATATGGCAGACAATAGGGTTGAAAATGAAGCCAATCTATGATGAGTTACTTAGCATTGAAACTGAACTACACAATCCATACAGATCCACTTTAATAACTAACATTTCCTACAAGAGAGAGATTGAGAAATAAAGATATAGTGAGATATAGTTTATATTCAAGTGATTAATCCTCAAGACAGTCGTATAACATATATATTGAACTATAAAAACCGTTATGGATATACATATATCAATAAAAGAAAGTCTGTATGTGAAGTAAATAATTCCAAAAATTATAAGAGATAGTGGGACAAAATATCACAAAGCATAGAATGTTAGTGTTTATAATCCAACAATAAAGGGGTTGTAGGTTCAATTCATGCACCAGACATTTCACAAGTGAGGAAGGAATTGGATTTCCCACCTTTTGCAAGATTTTGGGTTGTTTTGTTTTTTTCTCGATCGATCCAGAAGCACTTGAGCTTTCAGCTCTTCGGTTCGGTGCCATGGACATCGTAACCCTTTGGTTTGGTGCCACAAACACCGTAAATCTGGAGAACCTATGGTTTTTCTGCCAGCCCATGGAATTGAATCGCACCCACAGAGGGCTACCCATCGTCCAACGCGCTACAAACACACTGGGCAGGCGGGCAAGACTTTGGTTTTAAAATGTGAAATAGTAGACATTTCATGCCCAACGGTCTGAAATGGCTACAGTATAATACCGTAAAAGAAAGGAACAGAGCCAGACAGTGTTCTGGAGTAAATCCTTCCAGACAGTGTTTTGGAGTAAATCCGAAACAAAATTAGCAATGCTAAAGAAAAGGGTCTAAAGGCGAAGGATTGACTTCATTGCACAAGTTCTCCCCATATGGCTCCATCTCTGTTGGCAGAAATGGCACGCCATCTACCGATTCTTACATAAAGCAAGTAGCTCCAGCAACTATCCGAGGGATCTCATTAAAAAATTGCATGTGTGGCTCGGTCTCGATTCAAACCACAGGCAAACATGTTAACCACTTCGTTATAGGAACCCTAAAATGTTAATTAAAATGCGGTCTAGTACATATGAATTATTGGAGATGCAACTATTTGATTTGATACATGACAAATGAATGATGTAATATAGCAGTGAAAAGGCTATTGTAACTTACATTATGAATAGTAGGACAAACATCCGTTGATCAAAGCATACCAGACTAGCAACAGATAGACATTATTAGAAATCCAGTCAATGTTCAATGAGAAGATACTACATTAATCTGAACTTATGTACAATTCAATAGCTTCTCTCAAATGTGACTCTCTTCCCACCTAGTACACAGATTGTATTGCAATGTTCTAATCATTGCCACAGTTTGCCCATTAAAATAAAAAGGATCAACTCATTTCTAATACTTAGGTTCATTATTATCAAGATCAGTAGTGTAGAATATCAATTTCATATACAACTGTGTCTTTCAAACATTTATACAGTGTTGTTAATTTGTGTGTATTCAAGCAATATTCTTCATGATATTATAGAGATTTCCTCATTTTCTGTACTTTTGTCCATGATGTTTCTTTCACAGTTTTTTAGACTACATATTTAAGGTAAATATCTGCTCGTGTGGTGCCCACATGGGAAGCAAAGAATAGTACCACTACAACCTACAAGGCATGTCATAAGAGGCAACTGAGGTAGGGACCTAGAGAAGCTACCCTAGTAAATAAAAAGCGTAGCAGAAATCTGGTGTGCTGGCGTATGTGTAGGTGCATAACTGGCACAAGGTACAATCGCTCTTAGGCTCACATTACATACAAATCACAGAGTGGTTAGCAAGTGGTTGCTATGCAGAGTTTGAAGAATATAAGATATATATTTAAAAAGGAGGGAATATAATGCAGCTACTAAGTGATCACCTTTTGGATGGAGTTTATTATAACAGTTTATGAACAGCAGTTTATTATATATTTATACTACAATTGAAGGAATTTGGATTTCAATGCTGTTTTTTAATTGCTTTGTCCAGTCCATTGAGAAAAAAAGCTTGTTCATTATGTTCTGTTTACCTTCCTGTTTTATGTTGATTTTCTAAGTTCCTTTGTGATTTCTCTGATTTTGGGCATATGAATTTTGATTTTTTGTGACAAAGTCATTCGTAAGAATGTAAACAGCTCTTTTACCAGTGTATGTTTTCGCTCCTTCTATTACTGCACAGGCATGACTGGTGGTATTTTCTTGATTTATACTCTTGTTCAAGATGATAGTTTTGTGCTGTCTTTCTCTATACTTAAAGTTGCTGTTTTTTTGTGTCAATTTTTCCTTATGCATGCAAGTTTTTTCTTTTCTGTATATGGTTTGGTGTTTATTGTGTTCTTTGACCCCCCAGGGTAGAGGTAAGGGAAGACCCAGGAACACCTGGAGATGGGAGTTGGAATGCAAAAAAATGGGGAGAGATCTGGAAAAGATGGCCTTGAATAGGTGGGCTAGGAAGGCATTGGTTGCAGATCTATGGAATAGTGGGTTCAGAAGCATCTTGGGGGAGTTTTTCTCTCATGATTTTGTGATTGAATAATCGTTTAAAATTTGAATTCTGCATTTTAATTATCTTATACCCATCTTACACCATCCATTTTTCATCAATTTTCTATTTCCTGTATATAATCATTTGAAAATTGACAATGTTTGACAGAAATATATATCAATTTTCTATGTCAAAGTGAAAATACAGCATGTGTATATGTTGTGTGGGGGCATTGGCAAACTGTTTTAATGGGGAGTAGTTAACTCAAATATCTCCATTGTCTCCTGTGATTTTTAATTTCTACAGAAGCAGAGTCACGGGGAAACATCTAAGTTGCACAGGCAAAATTATCTCCAGTGCAGATGACATCCTGGGCAAAGATGAAGCCAATGTTTGTTTGGGAATTACACAAATAATTGCATCAGATCTCCTCCTGATGCAATAGCACTGGGGTGGCAGCCCAACCTTCCAAAGTGACAGTAACTTGGTTTTTAATGAATGATGGTGCTGTCAACACACTGCTAACAATAAAACTTTGGAGGAGGGATAATGAAAGAACCAACTTTATGAAATATTTAGTTGTGAGATTCTACCATAGTCTATCATTCATTGAGCACATAGACTACATTATTATCAAAGCTAGGAAAGGTATATTGTAAACAAAGGTCATGGTGGCTACGAACTTTGAGTAGCATCTACTTATAGTGTTTTACCAGGGACTGGTTCTCTCTAAGATTAAACATGCACTGACCACCCTGACTCAAGAAAACTAGTCCCAACAGAGATGAAGTGTCTACACAGAATGCTGGGGGTAACAAGAGACCGGTTGAGAAATGAAGACATCAGGAAAAAAGTGGGTACAACATCAGTACTAAGCATCATAAAGAAACAACAAATTAAATGGTTTGGTCACATAAGCAGATTACCAACAGACAGTGCACCTCACAGAGCAATGCTGCTCCGATACAACGAATACAAAGCAAAAGGTCGGTCACGCAAAAGGTGGACCTCAGAGATAACAGAGGCGATATAAAGACACTATTTATGAAGCGCATACAAAGGTTTGTTCTAGAAATCTCTCCTTATCCTGACACCATGAGGCAAAACAGGATTGGAGAAAGAAGATAGAAATACCACCATGACAATTAGCACACACAACTAAACAGACTGATGAGAATAGAAAGCAATAGAATACCACCTGACAATTAGCACCACACAACTAAACAGACTGATGAGAATAGAAAAAAGCAATAGAAATACCACCCTGGCAATTAGCACCACACAACTAAACAGACTGATGAGAATAGAAAAAAAGCAATACACGTAATTCTTGGATGCTCCAGAGACACATCTGTCAAACTACAAGATACCCAGCACCATGCATGTGATAACTATCCAGAGCATGTGATTACCTCAGGGAAGGAGAGATCGTGGAAGACAGAGATGTTGGATGGCATGACATCATGGTTCGACAAAATATCGACATCAGAACTGATTACATGCACCAAGCAAAGCGAGTTGTGGAGAGACATGATCGCCTACGCCGGCAGGCACAGCACTTGATTGATTGAAAGGTTATCATTCACAAATGGAGAACTGTTAAAGAAAAGTTCAAACACATGAAAAGAACTAGGTTTGATGTAGAAAGAAAGACACAAGATTGAATTACGTTAACAGTTTTTGTCTCTGTCTTATATTTCCTTGGAAGCAACAAGAGTTGATGATTATGACACACTAGTAAGATGCTGAATATTTTAAAAAGTAATACAAAAACTAGAATCTATATTATGTCCAGTAAAGTACTCGGCATTGGCTACAAGAGAACAAACAGTTATAATCAACCCTTAAAATCCAAGAAAGACTGGGAGTGTATGTAATGGTCTGTGGGCTATGTCCCAACAAAAATGTGACGATGTCGAGTTTGGTCCTGAACATTTTTGTTTCTCTATTTAGTCTAAAATCACACATTATTCATTTTTGTTTATCAAGTTCAATGAAGAAAAACTCTACATTTCATTTCTATCACAGGAGGCAATTTTGGTACATTTGGTGAATTTATTTCAAATATTTTTATCAGGTGTGTATGTGTAAATTATACAAATCTGTACGCTTTAAGTAGTGTTGCATAAAGTGTATACAAGAGCAAATATTATGTCATTAATTTTACATTTTGAGGCTGTACTAGAAAGTTGCAATGTACAAGAAATAAATGTCTGGATTAATCATTCTATTGACACAACTAAACTGCATAGATTTGATAGAATTTCACGGTTGTAAGTAGAACTTTTGCATGTGTTGTTTGATTATTCTAACTAATGCTAAATACAACAGCATTTTACTAAACAACAACCTTACATGCATAAATATTTATTGCTAAATTATGAAGAATTTAATGCTGCATCTTCAATAACAGGGATAAATTTAGCTTATATAGAACTACAAGTTATGGGCATTGTTTCCAGATCACCGAACTTTGACATTTTTTACTGCAAAATTTCTCTGGTAGATTGGGACAATACTCCAAAATTCCATTAGATAGAAAGAAGAATGTTGTTAATTTTTGTAATTACACCTCATGATGAAACATGTAAAAACAAAGTACTGTAGTTTTACAAAGTACAAAAACAATATATAGAGACGTTTGAACCAAAAGGTTTTCTTTATCAAGCAAAGGATACACCAGAATGGAAGAAATTCACTTCTTAAATGGTAGACATATAATATACAATAAATCCCTAACATGTTATGGCTGTTTGGAATTTTAGGGTCACTAGGGATTTACTGTCTAATTGTATATGTTATGTCTGCTGTTTAAGAATTATGTTTGCTTGATAAAGGCCTTTTAGTCGAAACGTCGTTATATATTGTTTTTGTACTTTGCAAAACTACAGTACTTTGTTTTTACATGTTTCGTGATTGCTACAGTTTTACTGCAGTCTTCTCTTATATCGATAATTACACCTCAGCATGTCTAGGAAGCCACAGAGATGTGGTTTTACAGAAGAATGCTGAAAATTCCATGGACAGCAAAGAAAACAAATGAGGTTTTAAATCAGGCCTGCACACAAAGAAACCTTATCAAAAGAATAAGAATCTGTCAATCGAGGTTCGTCGGGCATATAATGCGAAGAGAAGGTTTAGAACATTTGGTAGTAACAGGTATAATTCAGGGAAAGAGAGATCGTGGAAGACATTGGGAGTAGATGCTGGATGGCCTGACATCATGGTTCAACACAAGATCAACGTCAGAACTGATTACATGCACCAAGCAAGAGAGTTGTGGAGAGACATGATCGCCTACGCTGGCAGGCATAGCACTTGATTGATTGATGTCTAGGTACAGTGGCAAATTCTCTTCCAACGCAGTAAACTAAGCACTTAATAATGCCCAGTGATGTTCTATTCAATGAACTCTTATTTAAATTGTCCAACATATCCCAAGTGATGAAAGTACATCTACTTGTTTAAGTAAACATCATAATCTCATTACTCTAACAACAGAGTCACATATTATCATTACTATATCATGCTCACATTAACTATCATCTACTATCATTAACTATTATCATGCTCACATGATGGAGACTAATCTTTCAATAATCAAAATGGTAATGGAAAATAAATACATTGCTTTGCTGACATTTTCAAAGCAAGCACAGATTTCCATGCAAATAGAATCTATTGATACAAGCAGAAGCAATGTAGGCTAATATCTGATTCCTTTGCAAAATAAAAAAAAGAAAAGCTCAAGTTGGTGTTTGAGAATCTTCAGCAATCAGGGGTGATTACTCTTAACGAAGACCTATATAATAAGTATAGCTACTCAAAGTTAACAATGTAGTGTGTGAGAAAGAGACAAAAAATGAGACATCAAGAGTAAAAACAAAAACATCTCACTCATTAGTAGCAGAAATTATATAAGCAGTATTTGTAATGCTTTCTTTTTGATCATTATAAATGACAAATCAATATTGTTGGGAGAATTGGAAGTTAGTGCACCTAAAGCTTGCATGATATTTATTACAATTGTGATTATATAAGTGATGACATAGTCTAAGTGATGAAATCAATGAATGTATAATTTTACAAAAATACACATATACCTTCCTGGTAAGGTCCCGCTGTGCATCTAACTAGGTACCTGACTCAATAAGTTAGGAAAGGGAAGTTAGTGAGTAAGGGAACCAACCACATCACAAACAAATGTTATGATTTAGTATTGTCCAACAATTCACGTGATTATATCATTAGTTACTTTTGTACTATCAATGTCATCATCATGTGTCATATTAACTTGGGTAGGTCAACCTTCTCTTCACTACTAGTTTCCTTAGTGATTGACACGGTGTGTTTCAGTATTTGCACCTAGCTCTGTGTCCAGCAGAGTTGGCATCAGCTAGTCTTTCTTTGAGCGTGTAAAAGGTTACAATTAGCAGCCTGATTACTCATAGAACCACACATGCCAAACCCACCTCCCAGTGGTGTAGACAGGGAGACTTTGACCATGGGGTCTTAGGCTAATGGGACTCTTCTAGGGGGATAGACTTCCCTAGGTCAGCTACCCTAGTAAATAAAAACGTAGCAGAAATTGGATGTGCTGGCCTACTTGTATGTGCATAACTGGCACAATGTACACTCGCTCTTAGGCAATCACGTACAAATCATAAAGATTGATTTAACAGGTGGTCGATATGGAGCGTCCGAAGAAGAAGAGTAGGAAGTGAACCAAATAAAAAGTATGAGGAAACCAGATGTGCTGGCTTACAGGTCTGTAGCCATCTAACTGGTACAATAAAACTCACTCTCTAAAGCTGAAATCACACACCGACCACAAAGTTGTTTAAAAAGTGGCTTGATGTAGAACAAACTATAAAGAAGTTGCTCATAGTATCATTTATAGATTCTTCTATTGGTTATCTTCCATGTTGTAAAGTTACACTAGCTATCATCATCTCAAACATTTGCTTGATTTTATTTTGCCTTCCCTGCAACCTAACAAGTTATCTAACCTGATCTGTTCATAATAGTTCATATGTACGGTTCCAACTTCACTGTAACGGGTCACCCCATAATTGCTCCGTTCCTGTGACAATGAAAATCACAAGAAATGCTAACAACTGTCTCATGTGTTACAGTGTGTGAACTAATTCCAGAATGAAACAGTCGTACCACCACAAAAAGCAATCTGCACCGCATACATGCATATGGCCGTCGCTAGAGTGTTAACACAAAACTGTTCATCACTTGAATTGCAATTCATGTTGAAGGGAACATCAATCACGACAAATTTCAGCTTTCTGCACATGCAATATCACTGCATACTGTGGGGACTGCCTAGAGTAGTTGATAGTAGCTCGGCCTGCTAGCTGTGAGACACCTCATAGCTCGGGTTCGAACCTACTGTCCGGCATTTGTTCGAGTCCCTGGTCTTACTCAGGACGATAACGTGAGTATCTCTGAAGTCGGAGAAAATCTGCCTGTATGGCGAGGGAATGCTAATTACGAGTACATTGAGCACACGGCTGCCAGTGTAAAGTAATTTACAATGTGCACGCTGCTGCCATTGTAAGAAATTGGAAAAACAGATTTTCACGCAAAAATCAGTTTCAGAGATGAAACTCGTCTGAGTTGAAAGCGGACGGGAAAAAAAAATGCATACTGTAGACTGAGTCGGTTCATCATAACCGCTGTCTGCCATTTTCTGAATACCCACAACAAACGCACGATAAATGTGAAACGATTATCTCTGATGTCTGTAATGAGTTTTTTTGCACAATTTTCATCAGTGCATTCTCGTTGGTATTAAACTTCAAGAACATCCAAAACTCTATCTCATTGATGTGAAGAACACTTCCCTTATGGAGCAACAAGACCACTTTCCAGTGTCCTAATCTCAATGTATGTGAGAACGAGTTCCAAGTCCTATAAGAGACAAACAATATAACATACGTACAGTGATAAAGTTGAGTAAAAGAACGCCTGACAGCTGAAAATCAATACAGGTAGACAAGAAAGGTGCTGTCTGAGCAAAGCTTCCTAAAAATTCATACTTCCTCGAAAGTATTACCATGCTCAAAATTATATTGAGCACCAGCAACTGTTTTTCGGATAGTTAGTGCATGTCGCTAAGTTCTTCCTATCTTAGAAAGAGATTGGAGCACAAATGGATATTCACCTAAGTGGAATAACGATGGTTTGAGAGGTGCCATCCATATGGGATAAAACCCAGCACAATGAAGTCAATCCTTGGCTTTAAAACCCTTTAAAGTAGCAAAAGACAGAGGAGTCTGAAGAAGCCACGCAGAAGCTTCATGTGCCACAAGAATGTGAACTCACTTATACATGTAAATGACACTTCATGCATGTGGTACATTCTCAAAAAAAAGGACATTATCTCAAAACATATAAACTTAAATATAATACATTTATCATAAAACTTGATAAACATGGCACAAGTTAGTAAAAAGTCGGTCTACATCACAAAATAAATACACTGGTTCTTTTATGACTGTTATAAGGGATCTGTGGCCTAGGGGTTAGTGACTCGGTCTATTAATCTCGACGTTCTGAGTTCGAATCACACTGCGGACAATTTGGTTGCAAATTGTTTCGCATGGATTTTAAAAACTATGGCACCACCCGTTCAGAAAGCAATGGCAAACTACTGAACGTAATAATGCCTAGAAAATCACAAACAGCGTTAAAAGCTGGGTTGATTCGCAAAGTCCTGTAAAGGATATGCAATTAATTTTTTAACATAAATAAGAACGAGGGTGGATAACTAAGAAGTTAGGACACTGGTCTATGAATTATGAGGATTTTGGTTCAAAAACAAACAAAGAGACAGCATAGGCAAGATACCTCTATGTTTCATATAAAATAATTACAATTACAACATGAAATATGCTGTAATGACAGTATATATACAGAAGAAATATGCTGATAATGAAAAAAATACATAGCAAAAATATCTTTAATAAGCATTTCATTATTTCATATCTGCCTGAGAATATGAACACTAACACTTTGGGACATTATTTGGTGAAGAAAAAAGACTGTTCCTGTGCTGAGTGGCACAACATCTATCTGTGCTGCAGTGCATCTGTGCTGTGTGACACTATATCTGTGCTGCGTGACACTATCTATCTGTGGTGCAGTGCATCTGTGCTGTGTGACACTGTATCCATCTGTGCTGCAGTGCATCTGTGCTGTGACACTATATGTGCTGCATAACAATGCCATATCTCTCACACAAATAACGTGTCAAAATGTATCTGTGCTGTGTGATGTCATATCTCTCACACAAATAACGTGTCAATAATTGTGTGTCAGATTCATAAAGACAAGAGTCTGGCTGCATATCTTTCATTTATAGCAGCCTACATTTCTGTCAGTCTTAGACTAATTTGCCCAATTATTGTCAAAATGGTTATTTTGCAGTACACTCCTCTTGCCATTTCTAAATCTTTTTTGCTATCATTAAGTAGTCAATTTTATTATAAACATTCTTACATGGGCTTATTGACATACAATGATTATTACAATTTTGACTGAACAGGGTGTATCCTATGATTGTGTTGTTTATCACTCTAACAGTGCTTAATATTTTTTCACTTCAGATGTACTAATCATATTAAATGTCATTACTAACTTGTGATTCTTTACTTCCTTTCGTTTATTTGAAATATTGTCTATATCTGTAATGTATCTGTAAAGACCTCAGTGTTTAGTACACACAGCTTTCTTTCCAGTGTTGTTTCACTGTGTCAGTGAGTTTGTCTAAGTATATCATATTCAGGCAGTCTTAAAGTAGGTTAGACAAAGAACAATAATATTTGGATTAGAACTTAAAAATTCCCAATACCCCTCTCTCTCTCTCTCGCGATCCCACAATACCCCTTTCTAGGCATGCTGCATGTATTCTTTTCTTTAAACCTTTTTTTGTCTTTCAGTGTCAGGATGAGAAGAGATTTCTATAACAGTCTTTTGTCTGCACTTCATAAATAGTGTTTTTCCTGCCCGTCTATTTCTGAAGGTCACCTTTTGTCTGCGCTACATAAATAGTGTTTTTTCTCACCGCCCGTGTTATTTCTGAAGTCCACCTTTTGTCTGCACTTCATAAATAGTGTTTTTCACGCCGTTATTTCTGAAGTCCACCTTTTGTCTGCACTTCATAAATAGTGTTTTTTCACCGCCCGTTATTTCTGAAGTCCACCTTTTGTCTGCACTTCATAAATAGTGTTTTTCACCGCCTCTATTTCTGAAGTCCACCTTTTGTCTGCGCTACATAAATAGTGTTTTTTCACCGCCCCTGTTATTTCTGAAGTCCACCTTTTGCATGGATGGCCTTTTGCTTTGTATCAACGGTATTGGAGTACCACTGCTTTTTGAGGCAATGTCTGTTGGTGATCTATGTAGCAGAACTATTTAATTTGCTGTTTCTTGATGAAGTTCAGTACTGATGTTGTACCCTTTTTTCTTGATACTCCCAGCATTCTGCATAGACACTTCATTGCTGTCATGACTAGTTTTCTTGTATCGTTTGATGTCAACGTCTAGGTTTGGCACTGATAGCATAATGTTGGGAGAACGATTGTGTTGTACAATGTTTTTTGTGTTCATTGTGACATGTTTGAAATTTCAAAATTGGTGCCATTTGTCATATGATTTAATTTATTGCATTTATGTTGGATTTCTTCATTAGTTTTCATGGGATCCGAACCCATGATGCCTCAGAATGCAAAGCAAATGGTTTGACCACATCCCCCCAATGGGATACCAAAAAGTATGTTGGTGTCTAAAATTGTTCATAATATATTAAGACACACGCTAGGCCAATAAGCTGGTTAGCTGACACAATAAATGTAATCATTCTACATTACAGACCTGCAGAACACAATGACCCTCGATTAAACTGTCAACATCAGCCACCATAAACATGTCGTTTTCAGGTTATCATATACATATAAGCATCTGTCACTTGTTATGTGACAAGTATATGATCCTTTCACATTAGATTCAACTATAATTCATGACCTTTGTACATCTGAAGTCTGTGTAAGGCTCACCTAAATGGTGAGGGAACTGGTGATAAGGAAGGAAAGTCTTCATGGAAAAATCAGTGAGATGCGCCATAACTACACCTGAATTCATAGCAGCGAATGGAACAAATAAATTACCTTTGTAGCTCAAATGTACAAAACTTCGTTTCATAATTATTTTAATAACGTAATTCAATAATTTTACATCAATGTGCAAATGCTATTTTCTGCACACAAATTGACATTCACTTTATTGTGCATATATCCTCAGACATTACCTTGAATAAAGCAACCGCCCGAGTGGTTACCGGGCCCACATTTGGGGTGTAAAGAATAGAACCACTGTTACCTACCCCGCATGTCGTAAGAGGCGACTAAGGAGGTTTGGCTGAAATCGGATGCACGTGTCCTAAATAACCAATGTACAACGTATACACGTTCTTGGCAAAGATCAAACATATCACAAAGAGTGATTAAAATTGATCGTAAAGAATGAACGCAAAGAAGAAGAATAAAGCAACAGTCAGTCTTGGCTGCTATTGTCTCAAAATAGATTGTCATGGAATGGTAGAGATAATTGTCACATACATTTTCTCTGTTCCTCATATCTAGGGCACTTTTACAAGATGTTTTGTTGCTATTTTGTCTGTACTTTAGTCGCACAGTGACTGGGAAAACATGGAAAGGCTAAGGATAGCAGAGAACAGAAAATAATGGAAAGCGTCTGCGTTTCAGTGGGTGGTGAAAGGATTATTGTATTCAGTCACAATCCTCAGAACTTCCTAGTTTCAGTAAACCTACCTACCAGGTGCTGTGCGATCATTTTTTGTCTTGAACTAGAGTTGAAAAATGACTAAAAATATAGAAAGTAAGTTGAATGTATTTAAAAATAGATGTCTGCAAAACATTTTGAGCATAAAATGGGATGAATTCAGGAGAGATGAGTTAATCGGAGAAATGCCTGGTCAACCACTAGTAATGTCATAGTTCCCCAGGTGGCAGCGGAAGAATGGACAGTTAGCCAGAGTAGTATAATTAGATTATTTAATAGCTGAGACTATGTGTTGTACTTCTATGCAGAAGTGCAACACATAACTCGAACATGACGCTTTGTGTAGTAAATAGTGACGATTTAGTTACGGTTGCGGAGAGTAAACAGGAAACAAAGATGACAAAATCATTGGACAAGACCAGACGATGTCTGTCAGATGTGATACCACAAATAAATATACATCTAAGTCAATCATACTGTGTTCGAGTTATGTGAATACTACACGTAACACCATCATCCATCTTGATATAAAGTCGTCATCAGAGTAGCTATCATCACTCGCCGATACTGAACATACGCTAACAATGATAATCTGATCTCAAACGAACTAAATGAGGGGGTCCTGTAACAATGGTGTCAGAAGTGGGATTGTTACAGGACCCCTCATTTAGTTCGTTTGAGATCTAGAAGTATCATTGTTAGCGTATGTTCAGTATCGACGGAGTGATGATAGCTACTCCTGATGACGACTATATATATCAAGATGGATGATGGTGTTACATTGTGTAGTATTCACATAACTCGAACAGTTATGATTGACTTAGATGTATATTTATTTATGGTATCACATCTAGACATACGAAACACGTCTGGTCTTGTCCAATGATTTTGTCATCTTTTTTTGTTTCCTTGTTTACTCTCCGCAACCGTAACTAAATCGTCTACTATTTTACTACACAAAAGCGCCATGTCTCAAGTTATGTGTTGCACTTCTGCATAGAGAGTACAACACATAGTCTCAACTATTAAATAATCTAATTATACTACTCTAACTATCTGGCTAACTGTCCATTCTTCCGCTGCCACCTGGGGAACTATGACAGTAACAAATGTTAAAATGGAGATATGTTGGGTATACTCTTAGAAGGATCAAAGAATAAAAAAGCAGGCAATGAAGTGGGAGGAAAAGGGTTCAAGAAAGAAAGTACGCACAAGGGAAACCCTGACAGTTTGAATAAGCAGCTCAGGACAGACAGGATAGAGAAGTATGGAGAAATTGCTTGCAGGCCCTATGTAACATATAGCGGTATGAGAGGAACATAATAAAAACTGAGCTAGCGATATGCATAATCTTTTTATCATGGACAAAAGATATGGGTCAAATGGTTGCAAGTCTAAAGTAGTCCAATGTGCAGAGTGACTTGATGACTGCTTGGTACCCAGTTGGAACGATTGTTGTCTGGTATGAGGGTAGGGTGGTAGCGGCCTGAAGAACTTTCTAAGCAATATCCTTTGTCGCTTCTCTGATATTGTGTTACTGTCAGAGTGACCAGATAGTTCCACCAAAAGTTATCAGTTATATGAGGACTGTCATCACAGCCCTCCGGACAATTTCATAGGTGTTCCGATCTCCGCCTCAACAAATCCAGCAGCGTCCAGCTGCCCAACACGCCAGTTCGATGTTAATTAATCAATCTCTTAGCATATTTGGTAGGTTGTTCTTTTCAGGCCACACCAATATCGACACCCATCTCTCTCAATCTGGTCAGCGAATGGGATTCACAATCCTGAAACTCCTCTGTTTGGAACGACTCAATGCGTTAAGAATGTCATTTTGGTCCACCATATAATTGCAAACTCAAGTGAATATTTATATCTCCTACCTACAAATGTAACTTCTTCAGTCTGAGACAAGTACAGCCATGTCATGTTATTCTACCAGTTATTCTTACAGTTGAAACTAGTCAGAAGGAAAAGTTAACTAACTTATATTATCATTCTCAAGTTTTCACAACCATAACATCTCTCTATGTAAGCAAGTCTTATTAAACAAAAATGTACAACTAGTATGAAATTCAAAAGCACATTCTCAAAACTGTAGGAAGAAATAACACATTACAAATATTTGATAACAACCTGAAAGTTTTGCATGTAATGATTAAACTCTTAGAACCCAAGCAAGGTTAGTAGGTAAACTTGACTTGTGGTTTGATAATCCCAGCTTGGCAAACTTGCTAGTCATTTGATCATCTTTTTGTGTTAGCATGAATCACTTTATTGATGAATGCTACCAGGTGAGATGGGTACTGTGCTAGCTCACTATACACACTGACAGGCAGGTCAGGTAACAGAAGCTGCAACGCCCTGCATGACAGCTGAACAAACCTCTGTAACAATGTTCCTGGGTCTTTACACAGTAACACTTTTGAAGGTATTAGAAATTCCTCTATGTCTTTAACAATTAATTGAGACAGTGGAATTACAAGATCTCTGTCATCATCTTGGGAAGTAGTTTGTGTTTTTCCATATCGATGTTGCTTTTGTTGGTAATTATGGAGATTACTACTGGACAACACTGGCGTTGAAGATTGGTGGTTAGAAGAGATTTCATTGGATTTTACATGTTTAACAAAGTCAACAGCTGCCTGAGAATCATAGGTTGATAAAAGTGGAGATGATAGATTTCTAATGTCGCTCTGAGATGCACAGTTCAGCTCTGGAGTAACTGAAACCAGTCTTGGACATTCATAAATAAAAGTGGGCTTAATGTCCTGAAATAAAATGAGAGGTGGGGGTGCTGGACTCTTTTGATCATCCGGTTGCTCAAGCAGCTTGACAAGATCAGAAACAAGGCTCTCAAACTTATATGACTCAGGGCTCATGGTATCCAGCTCAGTCTTAAGTTGAGGAAACAGTTGATAAAGTAATCTGTGCATATGAGTTTGCAGGTATGACAGTTCAGATGTACCAACAACAAAGCTGCGTAAAGCTGCAGACAGATTTCTATACGGCTCTGTCTCATCTGCAACTGGTAGACTTTTACATCTTCGTCTCCTCTTGCGGCTAAGGCATACGTTTTGATGACAACTCGGGCAATCAGCCTTTGAATGTTGTGATACAGTACCTGAGCATTTGCCTCTAGAAGTATTTGTCATGACAGCTTCTGAAACACGCATTAATGTTGGTGGGGTGGTAACATCACATACACAACTTTCAATATCAGTTTGTGGGCAGGATATGATATGCAACCTCTTTCTTGATCTAGAAAAAGTATCAGGGCTGTCAACTGTGTGCCTTTTGTTCCTGAACCTGGTATGATATCTGACTGATTGGGGAGAAACCGCTGACAGAATGGGAGGATCAATAGTAAATTCTGAGACACCATTTTGTGTATTAGTTTCAATATCAACTGACAATGACTTACTATCACTACCTAAATGAATGTTGATATCATGTATTAGTGGCTGTGGATGTGAACTAAGTCCTCCAACAGCTTGTAAAACAGAAACTTTGTGAAAATATTTATCTTCAGAAGCATCTGTACAAACAATCTCATTCCCCAAATAGTTTTGAACTTCAGTTTGCATTGATATTGAATGTTGTTCATTTTCAGAGCTACCTTTAGGAGTATTGCATGTTTTTGACTTATGATCAATGCTGTCCAATTCACCATTCTCATTTGTTCCTTCACCAGAATCAATTGCTTCATCCATTTCACCATTAGAAACAGAAGCTGGAGACACAATTATTGGTGATGCTGCAAGCATACATGTGCTATCACATTCAACTAACACTTCACGGCCAGAATTCCGTGACAATCTTTGAGATCTAAATACACTGACAATTCTTCCTCCATTGATTTCTGATGTGGAATCAGCCTCCATGGCACAAAAATCAGGGATGTGACTAGAACATTTAATTCTAGAATTTGGTGATTCAGAATAAATTTGCAACGCTTGTGGACTAGGAATAAGAGGTGGTGGACAATCTTCACAATTTTCAGAGATGAAATTATCAAACAGATTGTCATTTTTTGTGTTTATAGACTTCAATGAACCTCTATGACTAGATATATCACATGTGTCGGGGGACATATGACTAAAATTGTCTTCAACGTCACATGTTCTTGATTCCTTTAGAATATGTATCCTGGAGGAAATCTGGTTATTTCTGCTGTAGTTGCGCATGCAAATCTGAGGGCAAAATTCTGGACTTTTGATAGTTGAAACTTTATAACTATGTAACTGGCTTGAAATAGGCTCAAGTATAGGTGGTTCATCTTCATACTCCTCTTTCTTACTTGAAAACATGTCTTCATCCTCATCATCCACTAAGATAGGCGCCTGTTCACTTACAGAACCAGATGAGATTTTCTTACCATGTCCGCACAACAAATGCTTCTTCAATTTCTCACTTTCCAATTGAGAGTCGGAATTATGACTTGAGTTGACATCACATTTTCCATTTCTGTAATGATCACTTTCATCATTGCTTTCTTCTTCCTCTGTCATATCTGTACTTTTGGCACCTGGGCCATTCTCCAACCATTTTTCAAACTCATCTGCATATGTATCAGACATATTCTTTTTGGTTACTAAAAATGAAGTCTAAACATTGATTTGTTGAAGAATAAGCTGAGTGTTCATGACTAACACAGCTGATTTGTAGCTGGAACAGTTCAGACCTGCAGAAAACAGAAAAAATAAGGTTTCATATCAAGCAAACAACAATGCATTCAAAATATTTTTCATTCATTTATTTATCCACAAAACAATATCTTCTTCTTCGAACGCTCCATATCGACCACTTGTTAAACCACGCTGTGTGATTTGTATGTGATCTGAGCCTAAGAGTGATTGTACACTGTGCCAGTTATGCGCCTACAAGTAGGGCAGCACATCTGATTTCTGCTATGCTTTTTATTTACTGGGTAGCTTCCCTAAGCCCTACGTCAGTTGCCTCTTATGACATGCCTTGTAGGTTGCAGTGGTAGTATTATTTGTTTCCCCTTGCTGGTCCCGGCACCAAATAGGCGACAAAACAATATATAATTCATAAAAATATGTAAAATCAAGAAAACTACAGTAGAATTGTATATACATATACAATCCACTGAATAAAAATGTGAACAAAAATAAATTCAACGACAGCATATTTTTTAATTTGAGAGTGAACGTGTTAATATTTCTTTGTATAAAGAGGAATTCCTGAATTGTAACTACCAAAAATAAGAGGAAAAATAGAGACATCATACAAGACCAGAACATCGAGAAACTTTGTCTCCTAAACATCATGCCTCAGAAACTAAAATATTTTGGCCACAGTAAAAGTCACAGTTGTTTAGAAAGAGCAATAATGGAGGGCATTGTTTCTGGAAGATGAGGCAGAGGGCGATCAACGTGGCGGTGTAAACCGGACATTATAGAAACTTTGAACATGATGATAGAGTAGGACTTGTTAGAGATCAAGAGTTTTTCAGGAGCTATGTGATGAGTGATGTTCTGAAAAAAACATGTTACATGATGAACTACTAAAAACTATATGAAATGAATATATATTGATTATGAATGTGTCATGCAAAACTAGAACAGTTACATTGTCAGGAAGTTAGATAACCAGGTCTTCAGGTATCTAACTTTCTGAACATTTGACAAACAAGTAAGTGGGTTACCTTCATAGGAAAGTCACTTCAATAAAAATCAACAATTGAATTATATAGTAGTTGACTATTAGTAAGTAAAATCACTGAGGAGTAAAATAGTTTAACTCTTCTTTTGTGTACCAATAACTTTAAATTTACACAAATTTGTATAAAAATAAGTTTATTTAGTCATCATCAGGTACCGTGCCTGCTGGCGTACATGGATCTCCACAAATCTCTGTCGTTGGTGTTTGCTATCAACTCAGATGTTGACGCTCTACCGTGCTATGAAGTCAGGCCATCCAACATTTTCTCTCTGTCTTCCCTGTCTCGTCTACCCTCGATTTTACCGGTTGTCACGATGTGTTCTAAACCTCCCTCCTCATCACATGCCCGAAAAATGATGACTGCCTCTTTCTTATATTGATAAGCTTTCTCCGTGTCTTGATCTCATTCAGCACCTCAACATTAGTCATTTTAGCAGTCCATGGGATTCTCATATCATTCTTCTATAAAACCACATTTCTGTGTCCCTCAGAGATTTTCAATCTGTGTGTTCATTGTCCATAACTCACATCCGTATGTCAGTATTGGTTCTATGTAGCACTGAATAACTTGCATTCTGACTGGGATTGATAAGGGCTTGTTGCAGATAATGCTTTTCATTTTCAGGAATGATGTTTTCGCTTGTCCTATTCTGCTCTTTATTTCTGATCTGCCATCTGATGTTATCAGGACTCTGAGGTATTTAAATTGCTGCACTTGTCTTAGATCAGTCCCATTTGCTGTGATGGTGCATTTTGGTAAAATCTGCTTTTTGATATTATCATAACTTCTGTCTTCTTAATATTAAAACTGAGTCCTTTGTTGTTACTTTCTGTCACAACCTTATCAACTAATTTCTGTAGCTCCATTTCATTTCTTGCTATTAAGACAGTATCATCAGCGTATCTCAGGTTATTTATGATATATCCTCCCACAGCCATTCCAGGAAAATCTTTATAGACCTAAAAATGCTTTCACAATACAGTGAGAACAGGTCTGGTGATAATACGCATCCTTGTCTAACACCTTTTTGATCTTCTGGAAAGTTCCAATCTTTTTGTCTATTCTTATAGCTGCTGTTTGCTGCCAATATATGTTTTGAATGATTCTTAAATCTTTGCTGTCGATGTTTAAGCTCTCTAACATTTTGGAAAGTTCTCGATGGCGTACATTGTCGAACGCCTTGGTGTAGTTTATAAAGCACAAGTATAGATCTGCTTTTACTTCTATTGATCTTTCTATTAGTGTTCTTAGGATATATATAGCGTTGCTAGTGCCCTTGCTTTCAACAAATCCACACTGCTCATCACTGATTTCTGGTCTTATTCTGCTTCTTATCCTTCTCATCATTATCCTCAGTAGTATCTTTGTCATATGACTCATAAGACTGATAGTGCGGTGACCTTCACATTCCACTGCTCTTGATTTCTTTGGCAAAGCAATAAATATGGACTTTAGTAGATCCTTTGGAATACAACCGCTGTCATATATGTCGTTTAAAAGCTTTGTTATCACTTCCGTTCCTAGATTTACTAGAGTTTGAATTTCTTCTTCTGTTATGTTATCTGGACCTGGAGACTTTCCCTCTTAATGTGTTTTATGGCATCTTCAACTTCAGCTGCAAGTATTGGTGGTCCCTTGCATGTGTCTGGTATATTTAGTTCTCCTCTGTGATCATCGTAGAGTTCTCCAATATATTCTGTCCATCACCGTTATGTTTTCTTCCCCATTAATATCGTACCTTCTTTGGATTTTAGACATCCAGTTCGCGTGTGTGACTTTCTTCCTGTGATGTCATTTATTTGTTTGTGTAAAGATTTTGTGTCCTTGTTATGCTGTTTCTCAATTTTGCTGCATTTCAGATTGAGCCAGTTCTCTTTCTCTACCCTGCACCTGTCATATTCTTCTGTATTTTGCTTGCTATTTCTTCTTGCATCCATTACCTCTAATATTTCCTCCATCATCCATTTCTTCCTTACATTGTGTTTTATTTTTGGTATGATTTCAGATGATGTTTGGCATATTGACTCCTTTAGCATTTCCCATTATTTAGTGCATTTCGAATTTTATTTCTGAACAGGTTAGTATTAAATATAAAACGTGGAAATAAAACTAAAGATCTGATCTGTAGGTCTAAAGTACTTGACGTGGATGGAGAATTTCACAGTGTTAACCTTACTGAATGAGAATCAGAATGCTTCCAACGAACATATGACTCATTGACTGGGACTCTACACTAAGAGTTAAGACTAAGAGGTCTAAAATGCTGCAGTGTGTAATGAATGTAATTGTAAATAGTAAAGTAAACGGTTAATAATATTTATATAGTAACAATATGAATAATACAGTACAGACATTAGAGTCGTAACTCAATTACAATTGTCTAATAAAACTATAAATATAATACTGCATTCACCAACGTCACAAAAATTATATTTGGGAAAACAGATTTACCAAATTTAAACTGTGCGAATTATTATCTACCTAGTCTTCATTTTAAAATATTGACAACTCAAATACTGCTTACTTCTGTGATTCCAAATTGGCCGCTTCATCCGTTACACGGTTAAATTATAAACCACTACGAAACTTTCGACATGAATTTCTTGAATAATTCAGTTTACAACGACAATATTTAAGATGTCCGCCACATAAAATGTTTGAATTTATCTAACCCACTTTTAAAATGGATCGATCACCGTAAGAAGTTCAAACTATGTATGGTACATATCTGATGTAAACAAGTCGAATTCGTTCACTGTCTTAGCTTTCCAAATCTTCACCCAATACCTCGACTTTACGCATGCGCAAAGTCAAACTTCAGTCTATATACACAATATTCGTTGTCAATAGTATGCCAGTTTGAACCGACAATCTTGAACTTAATGAACTGTTTTGCACTGTTTTGACTTTTCATCTATTTACACTTAATTTTATAACCAAACAAGTACAGTAGAAATATTATATACTTCCAACCGATGTCATGAAACAAGATATTTGCCATAAGTTGTTGGTGGTATCTACACTTTCACGTTTTCTAGTATCAGGAGATACAATTATGCGACATAGAGAAAAAAGACAGGAAAAAATTTGGCAGACAAAATATGAACTATCTTTAAAAGATACACTGATGACACAATTCTCATGGCTACAAATGAACAAAATCTACAAGACTTGCTAGACATATTGGGGATAGAAAGTGAAAAGAAAGATTACATGAATATATATATATATAACATATATATATATATATATATATATATAACAGAGGTTATGGTCGTCTCCAGGAAAAACCAAAATGTTATATCAAAATAAATAACACAACACTGAAACAAGTCCACCGATTCAAGTACCTGGGGATCTTCCTAACATCAGATGGCAGGTGTAAAACAGAGATTATGAGCAGAATAGCTCAAGAAAAAGGAGCATTTATGAAAATACACTATGCGTGAATTCACTACCAATGACACTGCGAAAACGAATACTCCAGTGCAATATTGACCCAATACTTCTGTATGGCAACGAATCATGGACAATAAACAAACAATCAATACGATCATTGGAAACCACCGAGATGTGGTTTTACAGAAGAATGCTGAACATTCCATGGACAGCGAAGAAAACAAATGAGAAGGTTTTTAATCAGGCCTGCACACAAAGAAATCGTATCAAAAGAATAAGCATCCGACAAACAAAGTTCATCAGGCATATAATGCGAAGAGAAGGTTTAGAACATTCGGTGACAATAGATAACATATTCAGGGAAAGAGAGATCATGGAAGATAGAGGGAGAAGACGTTGGATGGCTTGACAGCATGGTTCGACACAAGATCGACGTCAGCATTGATAACATGCACCAAGCAGAGAGAGTTGTGGAGAGACATGATAACCTACGCCCGCTGGCATGGCAATTGATTGATTGAATATAACATTATTTATTTTAAGGTAATGATTGTTGTAAAATTATTAGAAAATTCATCGAGGCTGATGAAAATAATTAAATGACAACTATTAAGTTCTTAAAATACTAAGCCGAATCATCATAGACTTATGAAAGCTACAGATAGAGTAGGTCCTACTAAATGAACAGGCAAGATTTAGGCAAAACAGATCCTGCATGGATCAAATATCAACGCTGCGTACCATAGTGTAGTAGAGCAACTTCATCTACATCAACTTTGTCAATGATAAAAACGTCATTTGATAGTCTAGACAGGAAAACACTCTGGAAACTGCTACGGCATTATGGCATCCCCCAGAAACTAAACAACCTAATAAAGAAAATGTACGAGGAGACAATGGGTGGAGTACTGCACGAAGGAAAACTGACAGAGGGATGTGAAATAAAAACTGGTGTGCGACAGGGCTACCTTCTATCACCCTTCCTTTTCCTGCTGGCTATTGACTGGATAATTAAATCATCAACAGCCAGGAGGAGAAATGGAATACGGTGGACCATGATGAGTTAATTGGAAGATTTAGATTCTGCAGACGAGCTACCACTCATCTCTCACAGTCATAAAAAGATGCAAGAGAAAACAGCTAAACTAGAAATAATCTCACAACTGGGTCTGACTATTCATGGGTAAAAAACAAAGATCGTGAGATAAAATGCTAATTCTAGAGACCCGATTATATTAAGAGGAGCACCATTAAAGGGGGTGAGCACATTTACATATCTGGGAAGTGTTATCAACATTCAAGGTGGCCCAGATGAAGATGTTAGGTTAGAATACAAAAGGCAAGATCAGCATTTGCCATTCTGAAGAACATATGGAGTTCAAGAATCTTCTTTCTTTCTTTTGTCCTTCTCTGCTTTTTGCCGCTAGGCGTAGCAGGTTTAACTGATGATCGGTTTTCGAGATAATGCACGCTCGGTCGCTTGATATGGTGTGGTATTGTGGAGTTTTAAGATGTCTGTAACTCCATCAACCCATCTTTTTCTTGGTCTGCCTTTTCCTCTTGATGATTCCATATTCAGGTTGTACGCTCTTGCAACTGGTGTATTCGGGTTCATTCTGACCAAGTGGCCAAACCATTTGAGTCTCTGTTTTTGAATAAATCTAATAGCAGGTGTTGTTCCGACTGTTCTTCTAATTTCCTCATTTATTATATGGTCTCTTCTTGTTTTATTTACTGCCTTCCTCAGGCATCTCATTTCGCATGTGGTAATTTTCCTTTCTTGTTCTTTTGTCAGTGCCCATGTTTGGCTCTGGTAGCACAGTGTTGGTATAAAGATTGAATTTATAATCTGTCTTTTAGTCATTTCTGGAATAGCTGGGTGTTTCAAAATTGGGGTAAGCTGGTATGTAATGTTGTTGGCTTGCTGGATTCTTGTTTCGATCTATCTGTCCAGTCTACTATCAGATGTGAAGATACTTCCAAGGTATTTGAATTCTCTCACCTTCTTTAGCGTTTGGTCATTTATTTGTATGTTGATATCTTTATGTTCTCTGCTTATAGTCATGACTTTTGTCTTTTGAATATTGATCTTCATGTTGTATTTGAGACAGCTATTGTTGAGTAAGTTTATGTGTTCTTGAAGCTGTTCAATATTATTATGGAATATACACTGGTCGTCAGCAAAGAGCAGTTCATTTTGTTGGTCTGCGTTGAGTGATGCTTCATCTATTTTGGTGATACTATCCATGTATATAATAAAGAGGAGAGGTGATAAAACACATCCTTGCCGTACTCCTGATGTTACTGGAAACCAATTTGTGAGTCCGGCGCTTGTTCGTATGGCACTTTCACTTTCTATATATATGGCTCTAACACAGTCTAGCAGTGTTCCTTTTATTCCGTAGTTTTCGAGAACATCCCATAATATGTCTCTGTTAACCCTATCAAATGCCTTCTCTTGGTCTATGAAGGCTATATTCATTTGATTTTTGTGTTCTATAGTCTTTTCACTATTTTGTCTTAGGGCAAATATTGCATCTGTGCACCCTTTTCCTTTTCTAAACCCAAACTGTTGTGGGCTGAGTGTTGGCTCTACAATTGGTCTTATTCGTTGCTCAAGAACTCTTGCAAACATTTTTCCCACATGGCTTAGGAGGGAGATGCTCTATATGTATTACAGTCTTGTTTTTTACCTTTTTCTTCCATATTGGTACTATAATAGCTTTGTGCCAATCTGAAGGGACAGTTCTTTCTTCCCATGCCTTCTTGAAGATGTAATGTACCCAGGTTACTCCAATCTCTCCACACGCCTTTATTGCTTCTGCTGTTATTCCATCAATTCCCGCAGCCTTGTTCTTTGGGCTTCTCTTAATAGCTTCTCTTACCTCACTTACTAGTATTTCAGCTTCTTCGATGTTTGCATGTCTCGGTTTGAATGATGTTTTATTCCCAGTATCTGGTATATTCAAGAGGTCTTTGAAGTATTCTTTCCATCTTTCTCTGATCTTAACTTCTTCATGTATAATAGCCGTCCATCGCAAGCGATGATGACAACAATCTCAGACGTTTACTGTTGCACCTCTCTGGTGTGTGCGGAGGTGACTGTAGAGTCCAATCCTAGAACAGAATCCCCTGACCACAGGTGGGGCATACATGATCAAGGCCAGACATGTGCGTGCTGTGTGCTCTGTCTTTTCGCGCTGCTCGTTTTCTCCGTGACTCAACAATACGATGATTCTCAGCTATTCGGGTTCCTCTTTGTTGTTACAGCGCCACATTTGGCGATCTTGCGCAAGGGATTCCCAGCACGTATTGTCTATATCGAAGCATTTCAGAGACACTTTAAGAGTGTCTTTAAAGCGTTTTTTCTGTCCACCAGCTAAACGTCTGCCCCCTTCAAGCTCGCCATACATCAACTGTTTTGGGATGCGTTTATCAGGCATTCGAGCAACGTGACCGACCCATCTCAGTTGGGCCTTCTGCAACAGGGTGTTGACGCTTGGGATCTTTGCTCTTGTGAGGACTTCGCTGTCTGGAATTTTGTCCTGCCAGTTTATTTTTAGTATTCTGCGTAGACAGCTTGTGTGGAAATGGTTTAATTTTCTTCCGTGTCTGCTATACACTGTCCATGTCTCGCTTGCGTACAGCAGCGTGGTTAGCACTATGGCCTGGTAAACTTTCAGCTTTGTGACTATGCTTATCCCCTTCCGTTCCCACACAGTGACACGTAACCTTCCGAACGCAGCACTGGCTTTGGATATCCTATTGTGGACCTCAGAATCTATGTTTGCCGATCTGGATAGGAGGCTGCCAAGATAAGCGAAGTTGTATGTCGGAGAGGGAACGAAGATTACCGATTGAATGTTCGACTATCGGTCTATCTGAGACATGACATGGACAGTTACTTCAAAAATTCTTAGCCTAACAGATGTGGATTGTCTGATGGAGATTTAGAGTTTCATGCTAGCAAACCGTGTACTGTTTGTTCATTACTAAATGTAAATGTGTGCCGACAATTTCGTTCAGTGTTAAGTTCGATATACAATATGTTTCATTTCACGAGAAATGTGAAAATAGTGTTGCTAATTGCCCATCACTAGTTGCGGGACTTTCAATGAATTTTCTAATGACACTTGCAAAGTTGTTATTAATGAGTGAAAACTTTAAAGTATTATATTTTATGAGTTAATGATACCATGGCGACTCGTAGTTACGATTTGACAGATGAAGTACAAGTCAAAGAATATCTGCGAGATATTGAGACCGAATATCAATTTCAGTGCTTGCATGAAAAACAGGCTGATGGTAACTTACTTTAGTAACTTTACTTACTAACCTTTAATTAGTGGTACATTTTATATTGCTATTTGATTTAAAATATTCAATAATAAAAATGTACGTACTCTATGAAACAAAACATAAAGGGTTCGGCATAGCTAAGGTTAACAATCATTCGAAACTATCAGTAACATCGATAAAAAAAAGGTATCGGTCTGCAAAAAATAATCACTACCACACATTTTATATTTGATCATAAACAATAAAACATTATTACATCACATACCATTTGACCTTTGCCTTCTGCGCTAACTTGTACTCCTCCCATCATATCAAAGTTATTATGATAATTAACAATAGACTGAACAAAATCATATATAAATAACTTGGAGGTCGTAAATGAAGATTGTAACAACTCAACAAGTGAGCTGATCAGAAAGTAGAAACTTAGCAGATGAACAAATTTATGAGGAGTATTAGAGAAATGATTGTCACATGTTCTGTGGGCTTTGATCACAGGCTAGTGATTTGCAAATAGTAACTATTCATTACTCATATATTATTGCTTGGATCTGAAAGTCGCCCATGTGTTGCCAGGGCTCTCAATAGTAACGCAACCTACAAAGCAACTGAGATAGAGGCCTTGGAAATCTAACCTAGAAAATAAAAAGAGTTGCAGAAATTGGATGTGCTGGCCTACTTGTAGGTGCATAACCTGCACAACGTACAATCACTATTAGGCTTGGATCACATACAAATCACAAAGAGTGGTTTAACAAGTGATTGATATGGGGCGCTCAAAGAGGGAGAAGGATCTGAAAGTACTGAATAGCATCTACTAGAAAAATGTATTGTAACTTTATCACCATTATGTCACCAACATGTGTGCTGTCCCAACATGGAATGTTGGCTGCAATAGATCTCCTGTCACTAACATGTGTGCTGTCCCAACATGGAACGTTGGCTGCAATAGATCTCCTGTCACTACTATGTGTCTGTCCCAACATGGAATTGGCTTGCAATAAGAATCTTCACCAACATGTGTGTTTACCAACATGAACGTGGCTGCAAAGATGTGCAAACTGAGTACTGATGCTCACATGAAATGTATTGTAACTATCACCTGTCACCAACATGTGTGCTGTCCCAACATGGAACGTTGGCTGCAATAGATCTCCTGTCACTAACATGTGTGCTGTCCCAACATGGAACGTTGGCTGCAATAGATCTCCTGTCACTAACATGTGTGCTGTCCCAACATGGAACGTTGGCTGCAATAGATCTGTCACCAACATGTGTGCTGTCCCAACATGGAAACGTTGACTGCAATAGATCTTGTCACAACATGTGCTGTCCCAACATGGAACGTTGACTGCAATAGATCTCCTGTCACCAACATGTGTGCTGTCCCAACATGGAATGTTGGCTGCAATAGATCTCCTGTCACCAACATGTGTGCTGTCCCAACATGGAACGTTGGCTGCAATAGATCTCCTGTCACCAACATGTGTGCTGTCCCAACATGGAATGTTGGCTGCAATAGATCTCCTGTCACCAACATGTGTGCTGTCCCAACATGGACGTTGACTGCAATAGATCTCCCGTCACCAACATGTGTGCTGTCCCAACATGGAACGTTGACTGCAATAGATCTCCTGTCACCAACGTGTGCTGTCCCAACATGGAACGTTGACTGCAATAGATCTCCTGTCACCAACATGTGTGCTGTCCCAACATGGAACGTTGACTGCAATAGATCTCCTGTCACCAACATGTGTGCTGTCCCAACATGGAACGTTGGTTGCAATAGATCTCCAGCAGATTCTGTTGTTCACTTCCCAATTATATCTTTGTCATATCAACTAGAAATGTTAGTGTGACTAGTTCCCAGAGCATTGAATACTTGTTACTCCTACAAATTAATGCATTTAGACAAGTATTCTTTACTTCTGGAATCCCTGCACATATAGCCAATACTTGTTACAATGTTGAGTACTCGTATATGTAGTCTCTACTAGTTTACATTGATTGTATGTGGTTGGCATGAGTCGGATCTGATAGCCTTCCCTATGACCAATCACACTTGAAACCATTCTACAGTATAACTCTAGATGTGTTGCTTCAAAGTTGGGTTTCTGTTTGTGTTCTCTTAGATCTTAGCATACACTTTGGCTAAATTAAAATGTGCCAGTCCTACATGCTGTAGGGACATAATAGGAGGGGTGGTGCAACATACATGCGCTCTCAGCACAAAGAACACTGATCACAAAGAGTGGTTAACTTGGTTGATATGAATGAATGCATACAAACAAATAACACTATTTGGTGTGTGGTGAATATTTGTTACATGCTTTGTTTCAGCTACAATGTTAGTATCGTTCATCATACAATTTTGGAGAGCACAGTTGAGGGCAAGAGAGCAATGGAAAGACAGATAAAATTGTGACGGGAATATCAAGAGGTGGGCGAGCAATGTGTTAAAGTGTACCATCAGAACCAGGAACAAAATTAGCTGGAGAGGCTTTGCAGCCAACATTTGATGTGCAGATAGTACATCTATCTATATCCTCTGTGTTCCTTTTGACACAATAGGCTTCCACAAGAGAGTTCCATTGTTGCCGTTCTACTATGTACCAATTGTCTCCTAGTATGGCCACAGTATTTTATCTATCTTTCCACAGTTCTTCTCCATGTTTTCCTTGGACATTCAAGTCTTTTCTTCCCATCCACTGTCCTAGCCAATGCCCCATCTTGTATATGATGCCCAATCCACCTTTATCTTCGTCTTATAATGATGGTTTTCAATGATGAACAGTATGTTACTCTTAAAAGCTCTTAATTTGCTATCACATTTGGTCAGAAAATCTTGCAGAATTCTTCTTCAACATAATTTTTGGAATGTCTCCAACAATGTGCAGGGGGCCATTTTCCAAAGCACATTACTATATAATAACACTCCCTGGACTGACACTTGTGGAGAAGATACAAGCTGATGGTGAAATAGGTTGGCATGTTGTTCTTAGTTTATATCTTGGTTGTATTTGACAATGTCTATTACATCTGCTAGAAAATTGTATAGAATAACATCTGCATATAAGACATTAGGTTATTAGTTCCTTGTTTGCAGTTTCCTTTTCTTTTTCTGATACTATTCTTCTTCTAACAAGGGCAGAGAGTTTTCACTCTTGGGCAGTCAATGCCATATTGTAGAATCTGCGTGTGTTTTGTAATTAGGAAAGACTAGTGTAAAGGGTATTATGAACAGATGGGTGTGGTGGGAGTTCTTGTCTAGCTTTATGTAGTCCAGGGCATTCAAGCAAGATATGCTGTACTGTCTCACATGAATGACTGCACTTTCTACAGTGTGGTAGGTGAGTGGGATTTATTCTGTATAGGTGGTAATGCAGTCCAACATCTCCTGTTTTTCTACCAAATTATTCTTGTCATTAACTTTGCAGGATGCCATCGACTTGCAGAATTCAGAGAAAACATTAAGAGGGATGTTGAAGCTGCTGTACCATTATACAAGGACAACTGCGACACCAGACAATATCCAAAGAGTTGCTACAAATATGGACAGTCTCTTCTCAAAGGAAGGGGTATAACTCCAGTTTACTCAGATGTACAATCTTGCATCTTAATAATCTTTTGCTGTTTGCTTTGCAGTGAAATTCAATCAAGATTTTTGTATAGAATTTCTACACACATATCTTGCTCATGTATCACTTCTTTAGTATTCTTCTTCTTCTTCTTCTTTGAACGCTCTATAGCGATCACTTGTTAACCACTTTGTGGTATCTGTCTGTCATCTGAGCTTAAGAGCGATTGAATGCTGTACCAGTTATGCATCTACAAGTAGGCCAGCACATCCAATTTCTGCAATGCTTTTATTTACTAGGGTACCTTCCCTAGGCCCCTACCTCAGTCACTTCTTATGACATGTCTTGTAGGTCGCAGTGGTACTATTCTTTGCTTCCTTTGTGGGCCCTGGCACCGCACGGAGTGCTATTATTCTAGAATTTAAAAAAAAGGTATAAAGTTGAAACAATTAGTTTCCCAACATCACTAGGTCCCTCTAGAAATGTCATGCCACCTGTCACGAGTATTGCACAAACTCTGTAGCTCCAGTAACAATCCTAGGGATCTTCAGAAAAAAAATGCTCATGAATCAAATCGCATGGTCCAGATTCAACCAAATGACACGCAGAAAGCAAGGCAAATAACTTGATCGCTTTGCCACAGAGGATCTTATCTATCACATCCTTAACTGATTCAGTACCAGGTTTTTTTCACCTCTGGACGGAATTATTTTTTAGCTTCAAAAATATTGCACACATACTTTAGTTAAATTAAAATATTGTTTCTAAATATCATTTAAAGTTGAACTTATTATATATCAAATTAAAGATAAATGATTGTACTTTCATAAAATATTTATTGTATGCGAAAATATAATGTTGTGTTGACTGTGCATGACAAATATTAGCATGTAATAAAAACATTAATTGAAATTGTGAGAACAAAAATCCAACTTACCAAGGGCCTTGAGGAACAATATGGTGAATAAGTCAGTGTAACTGCTCTCTTTATATAAGTAATCCATTTATGAATACACAAGAATTAAGAAAATATTGACGGAATATATGGTTTACTAACTGTTCGCAAATTAGCAACACGACCATCTTTGAAGAAATTTCCATTAAAAATTGTCAAATTGAAGATTTCACATACTAAACATTCATGTCTCATAATATATAATCACATACAGTGGAAATTATAGCAATATTTACAGGAATAAAGAACTAAAGTATATGAATAATAGTCCTAACATAGCAACTATATAACTTCTCTCCAAGTAGACTGTGTAGGTTCTGTCTGAATCATTCTTCTTTTTGTTGCAATCCTACTGGAACCTGACTGGGGCAACGCCCTCTCGCAGCTGGTTGGGAAACACTACTAGTATTATTTAAATTATTAATAATCTACGTATTTAAATCACAAACTTCTGTGTCATCAGAATCAGAAGCTTCACTATCTTCACTATCAGTATCTACATCTTCATGCAACTAATCTCGCTTCTGCAGCTGTAAAACGTGCAGAACGAGCTGATAACAAACCATTTCTAGACTCTGAATTGTTAGACATTATTTTTTAATCACAGGGTAACTTGAAAACGAAAATTAAACTTGGTTTCACTTCTGATTCTAGTCAAAACCACGATGTTGTGATTTGGTTATCGTTAGTACTTCCTTTCTACTTAGTTTCCGGTTGATATAAAACTACAATCGGAGTGAAAATTAATAAAAACTCAACGAAATAGTAGCCGTCTTTTAAACGACGCTTGGGCCACGAAGATAAGAAATATGTGCACTACAGTGTTCCACGGGACTGAATCAGTTAATGCATTGTGGTGGAGCTTGTCTTTGTCCCTGACATCAAGAGCTCTGTTATAAGTAACAACAATGCCAACTTTGTCATCTGTGCTGAATGTAGGCAAAGAAAGACACCTACTTGCTGCATTTTGATGGGCTATGGACAGTCAGAGGTTAAGGAAGGCAGACCTGGCAGAATTGCCTGTTAAAATTGGAGCATGGAGATCAAGCCTAATGAAAGACTTCAATATAAATTGACATGCAGACAATGTACACACGTACTTGTGATAGTCATTGATAATAGCACAACCTTTCTTTTTATTATTTCTATATCTCTATCCTGAATTTGGAATGAAGTTGGACTTCTATGTTTCGTAGATCGCCTGTGTGGTGGCGGGGCCTGCACGGGAAGCTAAGAATAGTACCACTTTGATTTACATTGCATGTTGTGCCTGCCTGCCCAGTGTGGTCGTAGCGCGTTGGACGACAGGTGACAAGCCCCCCCTCCTGTGAGTGCGGTTCAATTTCGCGGTCTGGCAGAAAAGCCACAGGTTCTCCAGATTTATGGTGTTTGTGGCACCGAACCAAAGGGTTACGATGTCCATGGCACCAAGTTGAAGATCTGAAAGCTCAAGTGCTTCTGGATAAAAAAAACAAAATTCATGTCGCAAGAGGTGACTGATATAGGACCTAGTGAAGCTACCTTAGTAAATAAAAAGCATTGCAGAAATTGGATGTGCTGGCCTAGTTGTAGGCGCATAACTGGCACAATGTACAATTGCTCTTAGGCTCAGATCACATACAAATCACACAGAGTGGTTAACAAGTGGTCGATATGGAACATTCGAAGAAGAAGAAGTTTCATAGATAACTCAAAAGCTTTTGATAAAGTGAAACATGGAGAAATAATTAGCATGTTAGAAAGTCTACATATTAATGGGAAAGATCTGAGACTGATCAAACATATCTATTGGAAACAAAGCGCAGCCATAAGACTAGAGAATCAGAATGGAATCTAACAGGAGATACAATTAAAAGTAAGACGGGGCATACTCTCACCAGACCTGTTCAACCTGTACAGTTAAAACATCAACATGTAGAAGAAACGGCAGGAATAACAGTTCACGGACAAAACATGAACAATCTAAGATATACTGATGACACAATTCTCATAGTGGCAAATGAACAAGATCTACAAGACTTGATAGACATATTAGTAATAGAAAGTGGAAAGAAATGATTAAGCATGAATATAAATAAAATAGAAGTAATGGTTGTTTCTCTGAAACAGGAAACACCACAATGCAATATCAAAATAAGAATCACAATACTGAAAAAAGTCAGTCGATTCAAGTATCTGGGAACATTTCTAACATCAGATGGAAGATATATAAAACAGAGATTATGAGTAGAATAGCTCAAGTATGCCCCAAGATGACAACCTGGTTAGCTATGAAGTAGCAAAAACCATTGCCAAAGGGCACTACAAAGCAAAATGGGTTAAAGAACACCCAAAACACAACAAGAACGATGGATATTACCAACTGTCCAGAGGGGACCAGACAGCCATACTTCGCCTCCGGACGGGTCACAACAGAATGAGACACCACCTGTACACTAAATTCAAGATAGGCACCAACGACCTGTGCCCATGTGGCTTAGCAAGTATGACAACAGAATCTGCCTTTATTAGACAATCTGAAATCCCAATCTAGTGAGAATGCAGAAGAGGAAGAAGAAGAATAGTTCAAGCAAAAGCAGCATTTATGAAAATGAAAAACACACTATCAGAAAGAATTGACTACCAATAACACTGCGGAAACAAGCACTCCAGTGCTATATTGAGCCAATACTTATGTATGGCAGCAGATTATGGACAATGAACAAAATAAGATTGTTGGAAGCCACAGAGATGTAGTTTTACAGAAGAATGCTGAAAATTTGATGGACAGTGAAGAAAACAAATGACGAGGTTTTAAATCAGGCCTGCACACAAAGAAACCTTATGCAAGAATAAGACAAGGTTCTTCGTGCATGTAATGCAAAGATTGAGGTTTTGAACATTTGGTGACAGTGGGTAAAATTCAGGGAAAGAGAGATCATGGAAGGCAGAGGGAGAAAATGTTGGATGGTCTGACATCATGGTTCAATAAAAATCTATGTCAGAACTGATTAACTGCACCAATGAGAGAGAGAGTTGTGGAGAGAAATGATCGCTTATGTAACACTTGATTGACTAATATCGATATCTCTCTCTACGGAGGCTGAGTAGCCAAATGGATAAACATGGTGTTGTTTTTGCGGAGGCATCCAGTGTTCGACCCCTCAGTAAGGTCAAAAGTTTTTTGTTGGAAAGAAAATAAAACAGATAATCTTCACACACTTGATGACAGCTTCGGACAAGCAGCCTTAATGCTTTTTTTTAAATACAATTCCCAAAGTACTCTCAGAAATGGGAACAAGGTGCTGTAATGAGTTTTAAAAAACCCATATCTATTCATTATTATTTATGGGGCGAAAAGATGGACAATGAACAAATAGCTGGAGAGAAAAATTGAGGCTTTGTGAAATGTTGATATACAGAATAAAAGGGCAAGTGTCATAGAAAGATAAGCAAACTAATAAACAAGTACTTTAACAACAACAACAACAACTAGAGGTGAATGGAAACCTGTTCAAAGAGATAGAAGTTAGACAAATGAGATATTATGCTCACATTATGATGGTCTTTTGGAAACTCCTCGAGGAAGAAAAGCAAGTGGGCAGGCAATAGTCTGGCAGAGTGTACCATCAGGGCAAGGGACATAACTTATTGGATAGCTATTGCAGCCAATCTTTGATGCGGAGATGGTACGAGGTTGATTGATTAATGAAAAAAACCAGTACACCTTCTGGTGTAAATTCACACAAAAGTCACAGAATTATCTTGTGTCATAATACACTTTGACAAACAATTTTCACTTTGTTAAAGACCTTAGATTACATTATATATTTCAGACAGCAAACCAGATTTATTATCTGTTATATTATGTTATCGATGTCATGGCACATTGAGCATACCTATGCATGCGCTCTGTCTTCGCTTGGTAGCCATCCTAAAGTACACTTGCTCACCGTACCCATTATAAGTTGATTAGTATATATTCTCTCTCTACAACGAAGGCGACACTGTGTCTGGCATGTTCTGACTTAACTCCTAATTCTCGCAATTGCTTCAGTGTCTGAGATTAGCCCATACCACATAAATGAGTGTGTACTGCATTGATGACATTGACTTTGTCCATACTTCTGCCAGCTTGAATCTGGACATTGTTTGCAAGAAAGTCAGCATATTTGTTGTCCTGCACTCCGGCATGCCCAGATGTACAGCCAAGTCAGGGTCTTCAGATGTGACTGCCAAATGCTGTCCACACATTCCGCTCGCAGACTTCCAGATTAAATCATTTGAATCATATTCATAAAGTCTGATATGATAATCATATGGGTGGCCTGTTGTTCTGCCACCCACGAAAGAGGCAGTGTTGATCTCCCTAGTTATGCTCGATGTTGTTATCTTGAAGGTGCCCCAGTCATCTGTGTTATGAACCTTAGATTGCATTATATATTGCATTTTATTATATATTTCCTACTACAAAACTAAATTTCTTATCTGTATTATAATTATATGATATATTTCAGGTATTCCAGATAACAAACCAGATTACTTATCTGCATTGAAATATTACGAGAAGAGTTGTGACCTTGACTGTCCTGAAGGATGCTTTGTCGCAGCTCAGTTACGAACATCAAACAATGTGGGCACTGAGCAAAGTATAGAAAAAGCCATGCCACTTTATTCCAAAGCCTGTGCTCTCAAAGATGGAGAAGCTTGTTTTAAACTAAGCACTTTTTATCTAATGGGAGAGTTTGTTGACAAGGACCTGAAGCGAGCGTATGAGTTTGCCAAAACTAGTTGTGAAATGGATAATTTCATGGCATGTAATAATTTGAGTTTAATGTATCGACATGGCCATGGAACAGAGACAAATTCATTCTTGGCAGATCAAGCAAAACAGAGAGCAGTACTGCTAGCAGCAGAGAATGCCAAAAATCAACGTGCATTAAAAGTGAATCAATGATGTTGGACATAAAACTACACAGACCTCAGTGTGAGCTACAAAAGACGGTGAAGTTTATACAAGAGACAACATTGAGTATATAGACGATATTTCAAGCGAACGTAAGGAAGGAAGGAATGATGTTAGACGAGGTTAATATATATTGGCAAAGGGTAATAAAGGTAAGAGAAGACCCAAAAGCACCTGGAGACGGAATGCAAGAAAATGGGGAGAGAGTGGAGAGATCTGGAAAAGATGGCCTTGGAAGGCCTTGGTTGCTGACCTATATCTCCCTAAGGGCGAAGAGTAAAGATGAAATATATTGGCAAAGGCAGGCGACCATAGACAAACATCCGTACAACATATGAGGAGGGGAAAGCATGGATAAAAGTAGTTTACAAGAACAAATAGGCGAAAAGATCATCAGGGTTAACAAAAAGGTGATGTCTACTACTAACTCAGTAGAGTAGAACATGTTGTTATCTTCAGGCTATGTACGGACACAATAGGCTGAGGTACCATCTGTTTTCAAGTACAAGATAGGCCCTACTGACATAAAAAGGGGTTTTTAAAGCCGAAGGATTGACTTCATTGCACCGGGTTTTACCCCATCTGGCTCGGTCCCTCTCTGCAGAAATGGCATGCCATACTGACATATGCACCATCAATATAACAAAGACATATACATACAATGAACAGAGAAAACGTGCATGGTATTTTTGTTGATATTTGTGTACTTTCGTTACTGTAGAAAATGAATTATTAAGACAACCAGACTTAACTCTTTCCACTCTTTGTTGGCTGAAATCGGATGCATGTGTCCTAAACATGTAGAAGTCTACATGTTTAGGGCCTACCAAACCAATGTGCAACGTATACACGTTCTTGGCAAAGATCAAACATATCACAAAAGTGATTAAAATTGGTCATAAAACGAACGCAAAGAAGAAGAAGAACTCTTTCCACCGCAGTTATTTCCTCAATTTTAAACCCTCAATTTTTAAAAGTTAATTTAAGGTAGGTAAAAAAATAATTTAACAAAAAATAACTACTCGTCAATAAATAAACATTTATATAACTTAATATATACGAATTTTAAGAAAACTGGGCAACCTATTAGAATATCAAGGTTAAATATTAGTAGAAGTAAAATAGTAGATGTAAATCTAAAAAGACTTCTTTCTTACAAGGGATGCAACTCTAATGGCACAGTGTATGACGAATGGTGTTCAACAGACTTCTGCTGTGGCGCAGTGTGCGGCGTAGGAAAGAGTTAACACAGATAAATCGTACTTTGACATTGAATTAAGTTACACATATCATCATTATAATGTAGCTCATTCTAATTAAATATATTTGAATATGGAGAAGCTAATTGAGAACTCTTTACTTGTTTTTGTGTGTTTTTGTAGTAAGGGTTTGAACACAGTTTTGTACAAGTTGTTCTCCAGTTGGGCATGTATGACAAATGGAGATCAGCTACTTTGTGCATCAGCGACTGCTGTATGAGATCTAAAGGAATTATTAAATAATAGAATGTTATATTGGACAATACATGTTAATAAAGTGTTATGTTATTACTCTAGACTGTTCTAGTGGTGTTTTTTTTTCTGCGATCTCTGGTATTTCGCTAATCGAGGTGGTCCACAAATTGGGCAATCAGTATCAGATATCTCAGGATTTTCCCAGAGTTTAATTTTTATGTCGACTTGGTGTGGTCACATGCTGCTTCTCAGCTCACCCAGAAGAGGACAGTCTTGCAGGACATTCTCTAGTGTCTGTTCCACCTGTTGACACTGGCAGAAAGCTGTTTGACTTATTCCTACTCTATGTAAGTGTAGTGATGTTTATATTCTGACCTAATACTAGATTTAACAAAATGGCGGGACCATAGGTGCAGTGTAATAAGGGGACAAGTCAGGGAGCTGACCAAGACCTTACTCCACCTCCATGTGGTGACCCTGGAAATAGAATACATTCTGCAGTTCGGCAAAGCAGGCAGGGATCGAGGTGGAAGCTACCCTTGAGAGGAGGTAATCATGTAAAAGCAGCTGAACATTGTATGAAATTTGCTCATAGGTAAGATGAAAACAGTCACAATAGTGATTGCTTCTACACATTTTCCCCTGGCTGATGTCTAGTCCCGACACAGCTATAGTGCCCATTTGACCAGCGAAATGTGGTCTTGACTTATGACTTATTCCTCTCCGCTCCTCGTGGAGCATAGGGTCTTAACACTTGTTCGCCACTCTTCTTGGTCTCTGGCTGTTTTCTTTATGGTCTCCAAGGATAGTCGAGCACTCTTCAATTCCTCAAGAAGACTTCGTCTCCAGGTGGGTTTGGCTGCTGCCTGCTATCTTTCTCCTGGATGGAGCCCTAGTCCTTCCGAGACTCGAGTTAGTTTTGAACATTTTGTTTTCTGTGCCTATTCTTTTTTAAATGGATGGTTAGTTAGCCAATCGGAAATGTACTGTCAGTTTTTAACTGCTTGGTCATGCTAGATTGTTAAACAGACAGTGCAAATAGTGGCCAGGGCATGCAGGTGTAAGGGAGAATGAACGTGCGGATAGGCTTGCAGGTATGGCTGCTGTACAAAGCGGGCGAGCAATGGACCAGGCTGATATAATAAATTCCTTAAGGGAGAGAGGACATGTACATGATTCACGTAATAGCAGTGAATCTACAACACTAACCAGACTGCAAGAACTCAAAGTTAGGTGTGGTGTAGCTCGACAAGAACGCTATGCTGGCAGACAAAGAAGAATGGTAAACCAACAAAGAACCGGTGTCATTAGTCGCCACACGCTGATAGACATACTGAGGGAGAGATCGGAGCACTTCTGGACTGATCCGACGACTAAACTAAACTACTGAGTAATTGTTCCAGTCAGTTGGACTGATACAAATATACTTGGACATTATCCACCATGTCAGAAACATCTTGCTGAAAGTGTGCAGTCATCTTTGGCTACAATAATGAATGAACCACAAGGAGAGGCTGAAAGATGGTTGCTCTGGAGCAGATGTAAATTTTCTGTCCGTATGAACAGGTGGTCGCTCAGCGCACCCTCTGGTGGAAATCCACATTTGCCACATGAGTGGCCAATAAATGGTTGTTCCAGAATGATTGATCTTTGAGCCAAAACCACATACAGGTTTCAAAGTGTGATCAATAAGTAATGGCGAAACACGTAAAGACAAAGTACTGTAGTTGCAAAAACAATAACAATACACAGCAACATTTCAACCAAAAGGCCTTTATCAAGCAAAGGATACAAGAGAAGTGAAGAAATTCACTTCATACACAACAGAACATATAGAATCGGACAATAAATTCCTAACAGCCCTAAAATGAAAATCTGTTACTAAAATGAAATAAACGCAAAAAAGTAAAAGTGGATAAAAGAAGATAAACAATAAAAACCATATATATATAAATAACACATATACATTTAACATATACACATATAGAATATGGAGCATAAGAAGAGAAAGTACTAAGAAGCATAGGAATGTAGTGCGTTGAGTCAATGAGGTCGCAAGTTACCATATAAAGATATAAAATGATTCTCTAGAGCAAATCGACTTTGATCATCAGAGGAACATGATTGGATGGCTGTAACCTGGATATCGCAAGCTCCAAAATGGTCCGTTCCATTCAAATGAGTGGCTACAGGGATCACAGAGCATTTATGTATATCACGTAAGTGTTGGCTGAAATGGTCACTAAGCATTTTGCCAGTTTCACCTATGTATGCCTAGTCACAATGTTTACAAGTGATGGCAAAGACATCCTCAATAACAAAAGTATCAAAAAGAGTAACAAGTAGTGATTCTAGAGTGGCTACTGTGCTAGAATTGAGGGATTACTGCAGTGACCGTCCATATATCTCAGCTTAGTAGGAGCATCCTCGACTTGCCGCATAGCACTACAATTCAAGGGCTTCTGGGTATGCAAAAAGTTCAGTACCACTGGATCAGTGAAGTAGAAGAGGATGTAATCACCTTTCTTAGGCAGAATGTGGAAATGGCTAAGTTCCTTTGCATGTTGCTGATACATAGTCCATGATTCCTATAACTATAGCACTACTGGAAGCACAGCAGCTCTGTAGACTGTCAACTCTGTAGACTACTATTTCTATGCCAGACAGTGAATAATGTAGAGTGCACTTAGTTAGAGCATAAAGGTGTATCAAAGAGTTTCAATTAAAATATATTTGTATGACATGAGGATCTCTGTGGTTAAGCCCTTGCTGTGCGTCCCTAAGGTCATGGGTTCGAATCCGGACTGCGCCGTTCTGTTCATGAGTGCATTTTTCCAGAGACCACTAGGATTGTTGTCGCAGCAACAGAGTTTGTGCATTTTGTAATATTCTCGGCAGCTGGCTTGCCATTTCTGCGGAGAGGGACCGAGCCAAATGGGATAAAACCCTGTGCAATAAAATCAATCCTTCGACTTTAAAAAAAATATATTTGAATGACCATATATTGACTCTAAGAAAAGTTTGACCTCTTGGCACAATACAGTTTTGGAGGTATTCTACACAGAAAGAAAATGTACTTGAATATAACACAAGGTATTTGAACTCTGTGATCATTCTCATTTTCTTTCAAGTACTGGAATAAGAGATTCGGAATTAGTTTTTCCGCAGTGTATTCTCTTCCCTCCCTTTTGTGTTATTAGAAACACAGCATTTATTAACTCCCTTTATGATAGATTCAATATCCACCGGGCCAACATCTGTGTGATTAGTTTCTTCATCTTGCCTGTTGAGACCAACACATTGCTGTAGCTAATTAACCAGTCATATTATTTCATTAAGTCTTAAATGGTTTATTGATAGCTATATCTAGAACTTGAAGTGCCACTAAAAGTATAAACATGTATAATCATTACCTCAGATTTTCATTAGAAATGTTTGTATGCAGTCGTCCATATGTTTTTTAAAATTCGTCACTCCTGTTGTTCGTTTGCTTGATGAAGGCCTTGTTGATCGAAACGTTGCTGTATTTTGTCATTGTTTTTGTAATGTGTAAAACTACAGTACTTTGTGATTACATGTTTTGCCAATCAAATAGTTTTACTGCAGTCTCATCTATTTTGTCACTAAAAGTATAACAAGATCAATGTTCATTTCTGTATGATAGTTCTCTATTTTCTCCATTGTGTGGTCACGAAAAGTATAAATAATTATCATGTATCTCTCTACCTTAGAGAATCACCTGATCAACATCTTCAACATGAAATCAATATGCCATCAATTTTTCAGACCTCCATATTTTTTCTGTTTTCTGAAAATAGCCCCAGTTGGTAACTGTAATATGAAGGCATTTTTAAATCTTCAATATATTTGATGGTAGTTTTATACCAACTGCTATTACTTTGTAGAGAAGTTCGTAAGGGATACTACCTCAAGGTGCCAGACATCTCCATGTTAGAGTGGCCTGAAGCCTTTTTGGTTCCCACTCCTGTCCAACTTGCCTATGTCTCTTAGAATCTGCTTGTATATAACAGTGCCACCGAGGTGCACAGGTAGTTAGACAAGGTTGAATGCTCTTTCCTTACTTATTGAACATATAATCTTCAATATCTGTGTCTCTCTTATTACCATTGTTTTTGTTTTAATATTAAAATCTAGGCCATATATTTTACTTCTGTTGCTTTCTTGTTCTAATAGTTCTTTCAGTCTTTTGCTTCCTGTCCGCTAACATCACTGTGTTATCCACTCAAAGTTATTTATTATTTGTCCAGTAATATTAAGCCGATATCCCTATTTGTTTGAATATTTTTTCTGGAGTAACTTTGTTGCCTCTTGTTCCTAGTATAATTTGCTGATCATTGTCTTTCCCTTCCAATACTATCTCTTTAAGACAATTAGTTTCTCGTGTTGAATTCTGTCAAAGTCCATTCTGTAATCTGTAAAACAAACACATATATACTTTTTTGCACTTCTATATTCTGTTTTGTTAAGATATCACCTATGAAGTCGGAGAAGACCCGCTAGTATGGCGAGGAAACCAATAAAATGGTAAGCAGGCTTTCATGCAAAAATCAGTCAAAAGTGCCACACCAGGTTCCGTGGCTACGCTTGAATTCATAGCGCGAACATGAAGTTGTTAACATACCTTTGGACAAAAATGTCCTTATGTAGTTTCAGTTCTTTTGAAAATCGACTTGTTCTTGGCTAACTTCATTTTAAGTTTTGTATTTTATTCTCTCCTGCATCATTTTTATTAGTATTTTGAAAACATGCCTCATAAGTTTAACTGTTTTATAATCTGTCCATTCTATTGTTCTTGACTTCTTAAGTAGGTCTTCAAGGACTGATGTTTTTAAATCTTAGTTTGTGCCATGTTCTGTATATTTTATCACACAGATTGGTGTAATTGTGCTTATGCCAATGTCTCACAGGTCTTCTATCAGGTTTAATTTATATTTGCTAGTCCTGCAGCTTTTCATTGTTTTTTGTGTGACCTATCTCTGCTCTGAGAATGGTTTGACCATCATTATGCGCTTTTTGGTACCTCTGGTTGCTTTGAAAAGATTTTCACATATTTTTCCCATCTTTCTAATACCTCTATTTCATCAAATATCATTTTTTGTTTGTTTGAGTCTCCTTGTTTTGGCAGTCCTTTGCATTTTACATGTTTAATCTTAAGCTGTCCTATTTTGTATCTACCTTCTCATTTGGATTTTCTCTCCTATATTGTTGTATGCTTACTATCATCAGTACATCATATTTAATTCTCACTTCAACCAAATATTTCTCTGTTATTTATGGCTGTCTCAATACAGTTGTTTCCACTTCTGCTCGTTATACCTTTTATTTTGTTTTGATAGGCACCTTGATTACAACAGGATTGTTATCCAAGTTTATATCTGCTTCTATATATACTTTGGCATTATTTATATTATTTAAAAATCTGTCTCTTAACACAATTTAGTTTTTCTTTCTATCTCCGGACTCATCATCATATTCTGTCACTATATGTCCAGTATGCGTCCACAGAGACAGCCTATGGAAGATACGCGTACCGCAGAAGCTTGTCAACATCATAGCCCTCTTCTATAAAGATTTCTCCTGCAACCTAAAGAATTTCAACAAAACATTCCCAGTAAAATCTGGTGTAAGACAGGGATGCGTAATGTCCTCTCTTTTGTTTAGTATTACAATTGACTGGGTGCTAAAAATGCCATAAAACAACAAGCACCAAGAGGAATAAGATGGACCCCTTTCGATATGCTTGAGGATCTGGACTTTGCAGATGATATAGCCTGGTGTCACACAAATATGAACATATACAAGAGAAAAGTACAATACTTCACAGCACGGCAAAGACAGTAGGCCTCAAAACAAACACAGGAAAAACAAAAATTATGACAAACAGTGAAATCCAACAACCAGTAATGTTAGAAAATGAAACACTGGAAAGGGTTGAGCAGTTTACATATCTTGGTAGCGTACTGACACTAAATGGTGGCACAGAGGAAGATATAAAATCACGTCTAAGTAAGGCCAGAACCGCTTTTGCCAGAATGAAAGCAGTATGGAAGTCCAAAATCTACAATAGGACCACAAAGCTTAAACTCTATAAAAGCATTGTTTTGCCAGTTTTGCTCTACGGATCGGAGTGTTGGAGGATGACCTTCTTCTTCTTCTTCTTCCAACGTTTTCAGACATCGATTTGTATACTTTTAAAGTAGTTAGTGGTCAACCGGAGTCCATGTACATCTCTGTATAGCTTGTCTTGGACTGATATGGGGATTGGCCATGTGTTTTTCTCTGTTCCATGTACGTTGGACATTCTTGCAGTATGTGTGTCTCTGTCATCTTGCTGGTGCCACATGTACATATGTCAGATGGGCCTATTTTATACTTGTTAAACAGATGGTACCTCAGTCTATTGTGCCCTGTTCGTAGACGAAAAATGACAACCTGTTCCTCTCTACTTAGTTGGTGGTAAGCATCGTCCTTTTCATGCCCTGGGTGATCTCTCAGCCATTTGTTCTTGTAGGCCATTTTTATCCGTACTTTTGCTTCCTCATATGTCATACTGGTGTCTGTCTGTGGTAGCCTGCTTCCTGCTTTTGCCAATATGTCTGCAATCTCATTTCCAGGTATTCCGCAGTGAGATGGTATCCACTGTATTACCACTCTAGAGAAGATGTTGCATACTTGGTGTAGTGATGCTTGCAGTTCCTTCAAGTTGTTATCGTCTTCATTTTTAGAGCAGTAATTACTGACAGGGCATCAGTAAGAAATACCAGGTTTTCATTTACATGTTCCTCTGACACTATGGCTTCTGCTGCCGCTTTTAGGGCCTCTGCCTCTGCTCTGTAATTGCTGGAGAACCTTCCTGTCGCTAATTTTAGCTTCCTGAGTTTCATGTCACTGAGCACTATGAGGGCTCCTCCTCCTCCATTTTCAGTTGCATTTGCTGCAGACCCATCTGTGTATACATGGGTCCACCTGCTGTTAGGAAAGTGTTCCTTTAGGTACTCGGTGGCCAGGAGTTTTCTTTCTTCACTTGTTTGTTGGTTTTTTTCCTACTATCCCTGTGATGTTCTCATTCAGCTCTGGGAATTTTGTATCTTTCCATATCTGTCTTGTGTTGGTGTATTTTAGTGGTTTGGGGGTAACTTCAGCACATGATGGTTGTTTGCTCATCATCATCTTGGTTGTCGCTGCAAAGTTGGTTCGTTTTAGTCTGCCCTTCCTAGCCCATTCATTCTGTGGTACATTGGGTGATCTTCTAGTCTCTTGAACTTTTCTGCTTGTTTTGTGCTCTGCTGTCTCTTATATCCTCCATTGGTTGTAGGTCGGTGGTCTTCTCCATTTCCTGTATTGGAGTAGATCTCATTCCCCCTGTAATAATTCTGGAGGATGACCAAAGGAGATACTAACAGGCTGTCAGTTTTCCACCACTCTTGTCTTCGCAGAATCTTGGGAATCTTTTGGCCAGTAAAAATATCCAATAACCAACTACTCAAGATACAAGACAAGAGGCAATGAATGACATACTCAAAAAAAGAAGATGGAAATGGCTCGGACATATGAGAATGAGACAAGAAATGCCTGCAAGGGTAGCCCTCACTTGGACACCAGAAGGAAAGAGAAGAAAGGCAGACCACGGACAACATGGAGCGCATGATGGAAGAGGAACTGGACACCGCATCTCTGACGTGGGGCTCTGCGCTGAGGTTGCAGGACAGGAGAGCATGGAAAGTCCTTTCTGAAGCCCCATGTGTCACTAGGCATGACGGGATTAAGTAAGTAAGTAATATGTCCAGTATCCACTTAGAAAATTTGTCAATTCCTTTTCTTCTTTGTTTGTTCACATGCTATGAAGTCACCATCAATAAGGAAGACATTGAGAATGTTAAATATGTCAAGCGTCTTGGCTCTTCAATTAACAACCAGATCTACCTAAAGAGGTTTGAACTAGTACTACACACATGCACAGAATAAAGTCTGTTCAGACTGTACAGTGTGTATGTCAGACATAAACACAGACTCCAGAGCATATCCTGCAGTCAAGTCCATCATACATACACCAACAAAACATGGCCTCATGACGAAGCTTACAGGGCAAACTATGGGAACTCTGAGGAACTCCAACTGACATGCGGCTTCATTGAGGCTCATGGTTTAGACGAGCAAACAAAACCGAATGCAAAGAAGATGAACAAGAAAAGAACTAGTACTATGAAGTAAGTTCTGTTAGATGATGAGAGAACATGTATGCATGTATCATTTTTGAAAGGCAAGCATTTATTAATTAAACCACAATAATACAGTGCTTTGTAGATTTGAAATCTCCAGTTGGTACATATATTTTTTCAGACCACAACACTTAGGTCAACACAGCTTCAATTGATAATAATAGAAACACTGGAAAGTAAAGGCATCTGGTTTGATGTTGACTACAATCATCCACAGTGTGTGTCGATGGTGACAATAAAAAAAATACTAGTCTAACAATGTATTCCCTAATGCACCACACGGTATGAAAACAGGTTCATTTTTATGAAAACATTTATTAAATTCTCAATCATTAAGAACATTGTTTTTATTTCACAAACTAAAGAAACTAACAAATAAAAGACAAATGAAAACTTTACACATACAGACATAGATTATTAATAACTTTCAGCACCTGCTGATGCTACAGTTGTTAAGCAGATGCATAAATATGACAAGTTCATTGTCGTGATATTTATTATTGAACTACTAGGAAATGAGCAAAGCTCTACCAGCCAACAATTTATTTCTCTTTAACTTTACAATGAGAGAATATGACTTATTAATCAGGCGTGATGAGCAAAGAACAGTCGCAAAAATAACTACATGGGAAATGCGATGCATATGAAAAGTTACCAACAACTCTAGAAAAGACAAGAGTTATCAACATTAGAATAAGAAAGTTGTGATAGAATCTTGCTTGAATTACATTGAGAAACAAAGAATGAACTGGTTCGGCCACTTAATAAGAATGCAACCAAACTCCACTGTATACAATCTTCTACAACAGAATATCAAGAAAGAAGGCGAGAGGAAGACCACAAAAAAAGATGGATAATGGCATAGTAGAAGCCTGTCAAAAAGTAAATATTACCCTATCATCAGCGCAAAACAAAAACAGAAAACCACAACACTGGGCAACAACCCGGTAACTGTGACAACAAAAGAAGAAGAAAGAAGTATCTATTTGCATAGTCTTCTCTTGCTCTGTATTCACAATTTTTTTTTCAAAGTGGCTCTCAGTGGTAGACAATACCAGGGCATTCTTGTCAGGTGACTAAATCATTCAATCTCGTTCTTTTATAAAAAGTATAATTCAAGGTCATATAAATATGGTTCTTCTTTGAACTCTCCATATCGACCACTTGTTAACTACTCTGTGTGATTTGTATGTGATCTGAGCCTAAGAGCAATTCTACATTCTATCAGTTGTCCGATATGAGGACTATCATCATAGCACTCGGACATGTCCATATGTGCTCTGCTCTCGCCTCAGCAAATCCAGCAGCGTCCAGCGGCCCAACACGCCAGTTCGATGTTGATTAATCAATCTCTTTGCATATTTAGTATCTTATTCTTTTCGGGCTGCACCAATATTGACACCCATCTCTCTCAATCTGGTCAGCAAGTTGGATTCACAGCCCTGAAACTCCTCTGTTCAGAAAGACTCTCAATGCGTGAAGAATGTCATTTTGATTCATGGCAGCTCCCTCTGATATTGTAGCCAAACCAGCCAATCTATCAGCTCGTTCATTACCCTAACTCCTGCATGCCCAGGGACAAAAATGAAGGTGATTTCTCTGATCATTGTCTGTACCAGTACCTCCATCCAGTTGTGTCTCATCATTCCTGATTCGACTTTACAATCATGCTCATGGAGTCACTGAATATGAAAACTCAGAGTAGTTGTGAGATGCCAACCATTTCACCGCCTCCGTACGCTGTTCCAGTTATGCACCTACAAGTAGGTCAGTACATCCAATTTCTGCGATGCTTTTATTTACTAGGGTAGCTTCCCTAGGTCCTATATTGCCCTAGGTCCTACATCAGTTGCCTCTAACAACATGCCTTGTAGGTTGCAGTGGAACTATTCTTCACTTCCCTTGAGGGCCCTGGCACCACACAAGCGATAAATATGGTTGAAAGTATCATCTCTAATGCAAGCTTTGTTGACAAATTACTTTTTTACTTCATTTTACAGTAAAATCATTATAAAACATCCCAGCAAATGATTGCAGGTTAAAGGAATGCCTGGGTGAAATTGTATTATGGATGTAAGGGTTGTTAAATAATTCATCCAAAAATATAACTATGTAATTACCAACTGTGCCTTCTCTAGTAAAACTCTCTGGAAAGGATAGCAGCTTGTGATTGACAAACTGATTTCTGTAAGCATATTCAAGATAACACTTAACAGTACTCCCACAGAAGAAGAACATTTTTTTTCAATTGATAAAATCATCTTCAAACAATTTCTATAAGGTCTCTGGAATATCATGAAATTTTGTTTCAACAAAGAACTTGAGACTTCAATTACAATCAACTAGATCAACTGAACATAAACCTTGAAAAGACAAGTTATGATGCTATATTTAAGCAACCCTACACCAGTTAATAGCAAGCCAGAAGTTAACAGCAGTAAATATATTCCCCTACATGGGACATATAGTAAGACCAGATGCAGAAGGGGGAGTGTGTGTGCAGGCGAGGATATGAACAAAATAATGACCAATGTCAGAATTAGTTTTGCCAATCTAAGCAACATTTGGAGATCTTCCTAGTAAAACAAATAAACATAGATGCTGAGATGCAGTGTGGGTTAGACTTTAGATATCGTATGTTGAATTACCAAGGCTGGAGAGATTCTCCAATAGCAATAAGAAGTTAAACACAATGAAGAACATGTGGCAAAGCACTGGCAAAATATTAAAATTAAAAATATTGAGAGCATGCATTTTCCCAGTGGCTACTTATGGTTGTGAATCATGGACTATTACACAAAAATTAAGAATGAAAATCCAGTCTTCGAAACTAAATGCTACAGAAAGATCCTACGAATACCATGGACAGAAAAAGAAAGAACACTGATGTCCTGAAAGAACTAAATGTTAAAGAGAATTGGCTGATAAACAACATACTATACAGAAAAATTACATACTTTGGTCACATCAAGATGGCCTGGAAAGAAGAATACTAGAGGGCAGGGTCCCAGGATGCAGAGGCAGACCAAGAAGAAGATGGCTACAAGATATTAAAGAAACCATGAACACGACCATCGACGAAGTGGGTGAACTGGCTAGAGACAGAGTGAATTTCAGATGCGCTGCAAAGAGAGCTACGTCCTATAAAGGATACGCACCTTGATGATGATGATGGAGAGATTCTGTTCTTTGCTAACAAGATGCCATAAGGCATGTCTGTCACTAGACTATTTTATCAGACAGTGGTTAAGAAAATGAATAGCAAAAATAAAAACTGATATATTTGGACAATTTATATATAAGATATTGTTTAAATTTGTATTTTCCATTATAAACTATATAAGTTCATTAGAATATTTCTTTTGTATCTGTATAAAAGTTAGATATGGTTGAACTCAATAAAGAATTTTATGCAACTTCTCACACACTTATTTTGGGTATATCATTCCATGTTTAGGTCATGTACTTGAGACCTAATCAAAAGTCACATTTCATTGAAGTAGGACATCATATAAACTAATAATTTCATAGAAGTGTATCAATAGAAACTCAACTGCTGACATTTGAATGTACAATACAAGGAAGTTTATGTATGTATATATATATTTATATATATATACATATATATATATATATATATAAAACAGACCCGTTAGTAGTAATGGGGGACTTTAATGCCAAGGTTGGAAGTAATCAGATTGACCATATGTGGATAAATACACAATTTAGAACATCATTGCTGGATGTCCGTGCATACAGAGGGGCAGATGTAGGGAGTGATCATAATTTATGCATAGGTAAATTGAAACTGAAAATTCTCCATTCTAAAAAAGAACAACTGCGAATAGGCAGTCAAATGCTACAAAATAAAGAAGTAAAAGAGGAATATCAGCTCGAACTTAAGAATAGGTTCGAGTTACTCAATAGTGAAAATGAACAGAACATTGAAGACAAATGGACTAAGATAAAGGACACACTATTGGGGACAGCAAATAGTAGCGCAGGATTAAAGACTAAAGACAGAAAACCCTGGATAAGCGATGACACCTGGAAATGTATTCACGAAAGAAGAAAGATGAAACAAGCGATTTTTAATACTAAGGATGCAACAGATGAAATCCAAGTTAAAGAGGAATATAGACTTAAAGACAAGGAAGTGAAAAGAGCGACTAGAAGAGATAAAAGAGCATATGTCAATCGACTGGCTGAAGAAGGGGAAAAGGGAGCTAAGACTGAAAACAGTAAAATGTTATACAATACACTAAAACAACTTACTGGAACTTTTGTTTCAAAGGGTGGCCCAATCAAGAGTAAAGATGGTAAAGTTCTAACATCAGATACTGAGCAGAAGAAAAGATGGGCAGAACATTTTGAAGAAATATTAAATAGACCTGATCCACCAGTACTACTCAAGTTTGCGAAGAGGCAAGAAACAGCTCCTACCAATTACGAAGAAATGATAAGTGTAGCTGAGGTCAAGGAGGCAATCCATTCCTTGATAAACAATAAGGCAGCGGGTGATGACAACATCACTGCAGAAATGCTCAAAGCGGCTGATGATACAACTATTAACCAGGTGCAAGAACTATTTAATAAAGTATGGAAGAAGAAACTGTCCCAGATCAATGGAAAAAGGGAATAATTGTTAAGATCCCAAAAAGGTGATCTCAAAGATTGCAACAACTGGAGAGGATCACCCTATTATCAGTAATGACCAAGACTTTCTGCAAAATCATTCTTAATAGAATCAAAGGAGCAGTGGACACAACCCTGAGAGAAGAACAAGCTGGTTTTAGACCTGGGAGAAGCTGCTTGACCAAATAATTACCCTACGACTAATTTTGGAGGAACATATTGAGAAACAACAACCACTCATACTAAATTTCATCGATTTTAAAAAGCCTTTGATAGTCTACACAGAATCTCTCTGTGGAATATTCTGAGATGCTATGGAATACCAGACAAAATAATAAACATTATTAAGAGCCTCTATGATGGTTCACAGTGTGCAGTTCGCACTGATGGTGGACACAGCGACTGGTTTATGGTTGAAACCAGAGCAAAGCAAGGCTGTATTCTATCTCCGCTATTGTTTGGAGTGGCCATTGACTGGGTGATGCGAACATGTTGCAGGGGCGGAACTGGCATCGATTGGGTAGAAAATAGTCAACTAGAAGATTTGGATTTTGCAGATGATATTGCCTTGTTAAGTAGAAACAACCAAGATATGCAAAGAAAAACAGACACCTTGTCATCTATAGCATCAAAAGTTGGACTGCAGATAAGCTATGAAAAAACAAATATAATGAAGACACCTATGGCAAGTAAAGCAGATATCACACTGGAATCTAAAATGATAAAAATAATAGAGCAGTTCACCTATTTAGGTAGCAATTTTGATTGCACAGGAAATGTTAAAAAGAAATTATGATACGAATTGGCAAAGCAACATCAGCTTTTAAAAGTCTAAATAAAATATGGAACTGCAAGTTATATAGTATTAAAACTAAATTACGAATTTTCAATTCAAATGTTGTATCAATCCTAACATATGCTAGCGAGAGTTGGAAAATGACTAAAGATATAGAAAGCAAGTTGAATGCATTTGAAAATAGATGTCTGCGAAAAATAATGAATATAAAATGGAACGAATTCAGGAGAAGTGATGAAATCAGAGACATGTCTGGTCAACCACTAGTGACAACTGTTATAAAAAGAGAAGATGGAGATATGTTGGGCACACCTTGAGGAGAAATGATCAACGAATATCAAAGCAGGCATTGAAGTGGGATGCAAAGGGTTCAAGAAAGAGAGGTCAACCTAAAGAGACCCTGAAATGAACTTTGCTGAGAGAGGCAGGAAATATTGGTCTCAGTTCCATGGAGGAGATTGAGCGAGTTGCCCAGGATAGAGAGGTATGGAGAAATTACTTGCAGGCCCTATGTAACGTACGAGAGAAATTATTATATTATATATATATATAACATATCTAGTCTGTACTCAAAAGTGATTAACACTTTCACCCTTCTAAGCAGATATCTATATCCTCTTTGTGTCCCGATTGACACATAAGGCTTCCACAAGAGACCTCCACTGTTGCCTTTCTACCAACCGTCTCCCATGTCAAGTCACACACCTTCAACTCTCCACCGTTCTTCTCCATGTTTCCTTTGGACGTCCAGGCCTTCTCTTCCCATCCGCTGTCCATCTGAGAGCTGTCTAGCCAATCCCCCCACTGGCATACGACTTACATGTCCAAACCAACTCCATCTACGTCTCTTAATGATGGTCTTCTAAGCCGATATAGTGGCTCAGATTTGTTTTTAAGATGACACAAAGCTAGTATACAAGCTAATTTAGTATACATTACAAAGTAAATTGTCCAGAGCTAACAATAAATTACGGAATGAAAAGGTTAAATCACTCAAATAAATAAGAATGTCACTCAGCAGTCACTTTTATACGTGTGTTATCTGTACATATCTTCGATAATCTTATAACAGTAAAGATAATCCATGTAGTAAGCATATTTGAATTATGTGCAATTATCTATACAATATGCATACTAAAGGCATAGTGTTAGAAAATGCAAAAACAGAATAAATTCTATGAGCTCATGTTGCCACAATAAAGCCCACACTTTCTACATTAAAAATATTTTCCCGTTATTTAACAATTCAATCTGTTTTTTCTTCAAATTTTAACCAAAATCCATGCATTCAACAAGTAGTCCAGCATTTATAGTTATTTCATTATGTTTCCACTACAATCTATTGCAGTACTCTATTGTATATTTAAAGGTAAGCATTGGTTCATTTTGTTGTACTTTTCTTTGTGTGTACGAGTGTGTGTGTGTGTGTGTATATATAAACAAAAAGTATAAAGATGAAGGGTTGACTTCAGTGTACCAGGCTTTATCCCATATTGCTCAGTCCCTCTTCGGAGAAATGGCCACCTTATGAGTGTATTGCACAAAGCATGAACTTGTAGCATTGGCAACGATTCTAGGGGGTTTCTGTAACAAATGCACTTGTGAACAGAACGATATGATCTGGATTCAAACCCACAACCTTCAGAATAGAAAGCAAACATATTAACCACTTAGCAATATAGACCCTTCTAGATTTACAATCTATTCCTTTGGAAATAAACCAACTTCTAAAGCTTCTCCCTATCCAACCAATATTTTGATTTCTTAAGTTTCATGGTCCCTCAGATTTGCTGCAAAAATTATTGTCAGTTTCATATAGAACTAATAGCTAAAGATTTCACAACCTTTTCATTTGTGGAATGTTGAAAAAAATGAAAACACATACAGGACTGGAATATATGCAGGATCTCATTAAAAAATGGCTAATAAAAGATCCACAATTAAAAACATAATGTTGATAACAAACATGGAGATTTATAAATGAGAATGAGAAAAAAAATATGATCAGGCACAATGGTAATAATTGTTTAAAAAAGCAAAAATTACAACCTTGAATCAGGAATGGATAATTACAAGTCACAACCACTGAATGAGATATGTCTGCCTGGCAATACCATTCTCAGGTATGCCACACTCAGGCGTACCTGAATATTTACATGTCAATATAAAAACATAAAATGGAACGAATTCAGGAGAAGAGTGATGAAATCAGAGAAATGTCTGATCAACCACTAGTAACAACTGTTATAAGAAGGAGAAGATAGGGATATGTTGGACACACCTTGAGAAAAAATGATCAAAGAATATCAAAGCAGGCAATGAAGTGGGATGCAAAGGGTTCAAGAAAGAGAGGATGACCTAAGGAGACACTAAAACAAACTTTGCTTAGAGGCAAGAGAGGAATTATTAATATAAAAATAGGAAGTGACCAGGTCCTTAGATCCAGGCCTTGGGTGGAATGAGGACAAGGAACACATTATAGAAGAAAGTATAGAGGTGGAAAAACACAAATCTTGTCTGCATACAACTAAAATCTTCCACCCTTTGCCCCTAGGGATAGGTCATTTCCCCAACCAAGGCCTTCCAAGCCCACCTATCCAAGGCCATCCTTTCCAGATCTCGCCCCATTTTCTTGCATTCCGTCTCCAACTCCCATTTCCAGGTGTTCCTGAATCTTCCCCTATCTCTATTGCCCTTTGGGTTTCATCGGAGAGCCTGTCTTGTGATGCTGTTAGGGGTTTCCTCAGTGTGTGTCCTATCCATTGCCACCTTCTGCTCATTATCTCTCGTTCCACCTGTCGTTAAAATACAACTAAAATGACTATTAACTAAAAAAATATAGAAATGAAAATTGTAGCCATGTGCCTTAGAACACACAAAGAAAGCAAAGAGATTACAATGCACGTCAGGGTAGTGAACCAGGTACTTTTATAGAGAGGTGAATACCATATCACAGAGACCCTTTAGATACAGCTGATTTATTACTACTATTAAACTGTCTTGTTTCCAGTGGAACATTAGAGCACAATTGTCATTTGCTATCAAATATGTCTTTCTGGGCTGTCTACTTGAGCCCTGTCAATGTGGCTTCAACCTGTCTAACCTCTTCTTTCACAGTTCTTTGCTAGACATTCTTTGGCATCATAACTCTTTCTTCTTCTCCTGTGGGTTTCAGCTAAGTGTATATTTGACTATGATGTACAGTAACTTCCAGAGGGTGCATCTAATTCATCATATAAGAGGTGTATAGAGCAGGACAGATTACACTGAACAATCTAAACTGATGTCCCAGATAGAAGAAACTGTCAAGTTTCATCATTCTTCTTTCTTTTGTCCTTCTCTGCTTTTGGCACCGAGTTTTAACTGATGATTGGTTTCTGAGATGGTGCAAGCTCGGTCCCTTCATATGCTGACAAATATTGTAGAGTTTTAAGATGTCCGCAACTCCTTCAGTTTACTTTTTCTTGGTTTACCCCTTCCTCTTGATGATCAAGAGTTTCATACTGAGTAGAAAGTAAGACAAAATGGATTTACTACATAAAACTTAACCAGAGACACAGCAGTTTTATAATCTACTGGAAAACATATACACAAAATAATAGGAACAAAAAATAAGATATAGATAATCAACAATGTGGATACTAATTGACTCCTACCAGGTTTTGATCTCACATCTATGGGTGTCACAGATGAGCCCAGCAACAAAAAGAAGCAGTTTACATGAAATATTTGAAAACCTGGTATAGAGGCTTCCAACCTACAGAGACTCACATGGATCTACTGTTCTGGTCATGCGGGTGTTCATGGCAACGAAAGAGTGGACATGCTTGCGTCGATTGTTGGGGAGTTAAGGATGGATAAGGGCGAGGTTCTTTGAAACCTACTGTTGGATGAGGACATTAAAATAGATGTTGAATCAACAGAGCGATTTAGGGAGTTTGGAATTACATGTTGTAGCAGTAGAGCTGGTTGTTTGAGGGCAGAAGAGAAGCGTGTTTAACTCGCGAGCTACTGGAACCATAAGTATGCATATCCTTCAAAATCTGTTGGGGGAGACTGAACACCTATGGGTCTGCCTGTAGTGCTGTGATGCCAGTTCAGTAACCAATAACAAATTTGAAAACCATGAAATTAATCATGATATTAGGTGTGGTTTTAGTTCAAATACATCAGTCACCAAGACTCCACTTACATTTAGGCAGTTTGGAGTTACCCGTTGTTCAAGTCAAACTGGATGCCTGAGAGGCAGAGTGAGAGGTGTGTTTAATCAGCAAGCCACAGGAACCATCAGTATGCATACTCTTCGATATCTGTTGGGGAGACTGAGCACCTATGGGTCTGCCCGGAGTGCAATGACGTCAGTTTAATAACCAATAACCAATAACTCCACTATGTTATTGTTGAGTTGTCTTAAGAAGTAGTGACAACAGTGAGAAAATGTGTATGTGTGCAAGAAGACAGGTTCCTTTAAAAATGGTAAAATTGCAGATAAAGTACAATATATCACACACAAGATAATGAATTTAAACTAAGTCATAGATCTAGAAATAATGCTGATATAAGGGTTAACCAACATATCAAAATGTGAGAACAATTTAGATGACACAGTATATTAATACTGGATCTCATATCACAACAAAAAAGCATGTTACAGAAAGATTCTACGAATACCATGGACAGAAAAAGAAAGAACACTGATGTCCTGAAAGAACTGAATGTTCAAGACAATTGGCTGATAAAGAACATACTATACAGAAAAATTAGATACTTTGGTCACATCGTATGACAATTTATGACAAATGTTTGTTGAGGACCCTGTGTTCCAGAGGGAGCTGACAATTTTATTACTTATTTATTATATACAGAATAACTCATGCAAAGAGTGCACCTAACTGAAAAAAACATTAATTAAACCAGAAAGCAGGTTATAGGTTTTTAATTTTTAACAAGACATTGAAAAAAAGTTAATAAATTATATACAATGAAAAATATTGGTTAAATAATGTGAAATAAGATAAACAAAAGCAGCATAAATCTCTTGTTAAACATGAATAGAGGCAAAGTTTTACATTGAATTTGTGATCAGTAAAACAAAAATCGACAATTATTTATCCAAAATGAGTACATTAATAAATGGATTGTGTATTTCCAATTGTTTGAGACTGACCAACCAGAAACATTTGTTTGTGTCACACACTAGTAGTGGTGATCAAGTTATTTCAGCTACACACATTGCTCCTATATAGTCTCTATATAGCACAGTGGTTGAGAGTATGAGAGCAGCAATAATGCAGTGGTTAGTGCACTTACTTTGTATGTACATGGTCCCAGAATCAAATTTCACGGTGGGAGTAGAACTTCTTCAGGCCATATGACTCTCAGGTCTACCCAGCCTTAACTGGGTATTAGAGAAACATTGATAAATAATAACATCCATCATTATGTTGATCACATCGCCCATCTTAACATCGTATTACCCAAAATACCTCATGGTATGAAAACAGGTTCGTTACTGTACTGCAGTACAACGGCAGGGCTGGAATAATATCCCTCTATTCAAACCCTTAGATAATTGATTCCCGGGTGCAGCAAGTTGAAAGGTAACCCAGACTTTCTGAGCTTCACTGAAGTTTCTGTACTAGAACTCTGCTGCTGTTATTCTCTAGCCTGTGACACCCTTGGTGCTTATAGCAGCAACAACTGCACACCCTTTTACTCTATTCTTGCTGTTCTCTGTATTGTGTTTTAGCTATGTTTCACTTCTTTCAGTTTTTGTTCTACTGTTCTCCTCCAGGCCATTTTGGATCTTCCATGTTTTCATTTACCCTCTGGTGTCCATCTCAGTGCAGTTTTCATGACAGAGTTAGTCTTCATGCGTATCACATGTCCGATCCATTTCTGTCATCGCTTTTGGAAGATGGTGCTCATATTCTCTTGCTTACACTGTACAGCTGCTGTTGCAACTAACTGAAAATGATTGGGCACTTATGGAGGCATCAGAAGTGTTGAAATGTTATTGATTGATGACCTGTCCTCATAGCACACTGGGTCTATAGATGTTCATTATCTCCAGCAATATTAGTAGGGTATGCATGCTGATGGTTCCTAAGTTTCGCTGGTTAAATACACTCTTCCTACTACTCCTCAAACATTAGTTCTGCTTGCATGAAGTGCGATTAAAAACTTCTTGAATCACAGGATGGGGATCGCCGAGAGAGAGAACCACCGGACAAATTGATCATTCATTTCAGTGTCTTCATCCTACTAGAGGAGGTTGCTGTGAGACCAAAGGATGCTCCCTATCACCACAACCTTCACCCCACTGCATCTTCAATTCCCCAATGATGGATGTTGACATAAACCCTTCTACTCTCTCTGTTCTGAAGAGCTACATGTCCAGAACATTTGAAACTATCAACTGAACCAGCCCCCCCAAAAATGGAATAGTGTATTTAAACAAAATGTACAAGTGTTAGAAAATATTGTATGGTAGCACCATTACAAACAAAACCGAGTGGTTGTACATGTTACAAATTATGAAAGCAGTCATACAAATTGACAAAATGTGTCAATCTCATCTAAATGAATGACAAATGTATAAGTATTCAAGTGATTACAGAATACAAGTGATCAATGTTTAAATAAACTGTGTTGGTTATTTCTTATATGGAACTCTTGCCATAACAAATGGCTTAGTGTCTGAGGCTGCGCTGTTGTGATATTATTAAATCATCAATTCTGAGAATTGAGAGCAGTGATAGTATAGTGGTTAGCCCACTTGCTTCCTAGGCAAGTGCTTTCAGGACCAAGTTCCTGGTAGTAGGATTGTTTCAAACTGTAACAGCTGTTAGGTCGATCCAGCTTCAATTAGATACCAGAAAAATATGGAAAAGTAAAGGTAGCCGGTATGATGTTGACCACATAATCCATTGTACGCCACTGGTCAAAGAAATATATGGACCTATCAATATATTTCTTAATATATCCCATGGTATGAAAATGCATACTTTACCTTTTTGTTTTACATTTAGAGTAGGAGGCTTCACCTTCTGCTATTGCACACTCCAACTGAGAGTTTATAGTGTTATGTAGGTATACAAGAAAGTGCTGGAGAATATTACCCAGAAAATTCACACCCAACTTATCTCTTAAGTTTCTTTGCAGACAAATGACTGAGCAGCAAAGAAATATAGTTCTACATGGTGATATGGTCATGTTTCCTGCATCTTCAGTCCTGTTTAGGACCAGAGTTCTTCTCAGCACTGGAAGATGTCAGACTAGACCCTCTGCAACAACTATGTATGAGCAATGCAACAACTATGTATGAGCAACGATACATAAATGCATGCCTTTGACAGTCACAAGATTATTTTGACAGTCACAATACAATGTCCTTTTCAGAGTGCCAGTACCAGACATGATTTTGAAATCAACAAGAGCTTTGGCAAGGTAGCAGCTACATTTTCCAGACTGACATAGCAAGTCTGAGAAAATAATAAATCAACTGAGCGTAAAAAACAGGTCTATAGAGCTTGCGTAGTGAGCACACTATTCTATGGATCTGAATTCTATACTCGTTACTCTCGACAGGAAGGAAAACTCAGTACTTTTTATATGACATGTTTTAGATGTATCCTTGGTATATCATGGAATGATCATACAACAAAATAATGAAAACTTTATAGAGAGAGCATAAATTTCCACTATGTACACTCTCTTCAAGCAGAGACACCTCCAGTAACTGGGCCACATCTTGTGCATGAAAGATGTTCCAATTTCTGAGGGATCTCCTTTATGGAGAACTGATCTCTTGGAAGAACTAATTTTGATCAACTTTATGAAATAATGTCTATATGATTTCATTGTTAGCTATTCGTGACATGGTAGGTGTTTGTGGTAATATGAGCAGAACTCTGTTGTACAAGTAGAACTGGATGCCTGAGGGGCAGAGTGAGGAGTATGTTTAACCAGCGAGCCACAGGTACCATCAGTACACACACTCTTTGATATCTGTTGGGGGAGACTGAACGCCTATGGATCTGCCCAGAGGGCAATGATGTCAGTTCAGTTACCAATAACCAAACCAAGAGCACTTACAGTCAGAAAGTTGAAGATGGATAGACATGCAGCAGTTGCCCAGTAACCCTCTCTTGAATAAAGACATAGTAGTTGATGATGCAGTTATACTGTGTTTGAAGGAAGTTGGAATAAAATGTTGCACAAGTAGGACTGAGCACACAAAGTGTTGAACAAGAAATGTGCTTTACAAACAAGCTACAGGAACCATGAGAATGAATACCCTTCTAGATATTCTAGGTGAGAATGAAAACCTAGAATGGATCTGTCCAGAGTGTGATGAAGTTGTTTCAATAGTTAGCTATTTCACATTGTTCACATTCTGTGTTTTAAAGTTTATAAACAATTATTGTCTAGTTTTATGTGACTATGACTTGGAAATGTGTGTAGAATGCCACCAGGCACTTTAGCAAAGCAAATTCTTTGATAGATGGCAGACAGGAGGACTGTGCAGATAAAAGGAAACACAGTGAAGGATGGTGGAAACAGAAATTGAAGCATGTGGACTGACATGGGCTACCTCTGAAGTTGGAGAAGGTCCGCTTGTATGGCAAGGAAACCAATAAAATGGTAAGCAGGCTTTCACACAAAAATCAGCCAGAAGAGTCACACTCGCGCCATGGCTCGCCTGAATTCATAGCGGCTAAAGCAGAAGGCAAGGATACCATAGGTAGAAAATCAGCAGACTGGCTTCAATGGGGATCACTGATGTCTCAACTATGGCAAGTGTCAACTATGACATGAAGAGGATATAGAGAGTGAGGTTTATATGACTAGAAACTGTTATGCACCTACTGACAGTGTCAGATTAGATACAATATCAGCATAGAAGAGCTGAAGTTTACCAAGTGGAATAAGAAAAATCATTCATGAATAGATTATTTCTCAACTATCACTGGAAGAAAATGTAAATTGTCTGAAAATCACATCAGAATGTCTACAATTGGGCACAACTGATTTTGTGCAATCACCACAGTCAATAGGAAGCACATCTAAAGTTAGCTTAGGCAAGTTGAACTTCTGGAATGTCTATCTCTTAATACACTGACTGGCTGACAAGTGGTTGGAGTCATGTAATTACTGTCAGGATAGTTTACTGGTGCTGACGAGTTAAGTGCTGGTTATGTATAGTCCTGTCTAAACTGAAGATTAGGTGAGCTAGAGTGTTGTGGGGAGATCTCTGCTTCAGAAATACTGGAATGAGATTGAAATGGATTGTTGATTTTGTTGACGCTTGCGCTTATATTATCTAACCGTTGCAATTTGTCATTGATTCTCTTCATATTTTTCTGGTTTTTATGTTTGGATGCAGAGATAACATATTGATGAAGATTCAGATGCTGTTCCAAAGGATCTTTCCTCATGTTTTCTCCATCGTGATTGTCCAGATCACCACCTGATGACTTGTCCCTGGACATGCATAATGATGGTGTACTACTACCTGATGATAGTGACAGATTGTCCACGTGCACGTTGTTACAAGGAATGTCAAGTTTGCCTCTGTAACTGCCTGCAGAACTAGTTAAATATGGATATTGTCCTTCATCAACCTGAAACACAACAATGAAAAATGGTAAATATATCTTTAAAAAATAAAATATACATTATAAAATGTATCTAATATATATTTCGGGGATCTCTGTGGTTAAGTGGATGCTCTGTATGTATAGTATGAAATTGATTGGTACCATGAGCAGCAACATCTTAGAATGATTGCACTCAATTGTTTCTTCCTGGCCAGCATCTAGAGATCACTGCTATAGTGTTTATATAATATACATGGTGTATATCCTTCGGCTTTAAACCCTTTAATACCATAAGCTGAATCCATTTCTATTCAAAGTGGTTTCAACAATTATTACATTCTCTCTGGAAATCATAAATAGGATAGTAAACATCAATCTATGTGTCCATGTCTGTTGTCATGATCAGGATTCCTTTTACTTGCATTTGAGAATGAGTTTTAAAGCTATGTTTTACCACAGAGACCCCTATGGAAAAACAAAAACTTTAACTAAATGTTATATCACAATGTAATGTAACAGTATTACTGTTCCTGGGGGATAAATTCTTGCTTATTGTAGTTGGTTGTTCCCCTTGTGTCTATTTTGTTGTGATGACAGTTGTTGACAGCTCATGAGTTGTCACGAAGATAGGTGAACGCACTCAGAGTATTGAGATTATTATTTTGAGCGGACAGTCAGTCAGAGAGTAGATAGAGTCCGGGACGGTAGCACAGTGGGGACAGGATTTCATGGACCTAGATAGCGTATGGGTTCTTATGTATTTCATACAGACAGTTAGAAAGAGTGGAGCAGAATTTATATACTGAAATATATCCAGTGTTGTGGATCTTGTGAGTGACCGGTTGTTAGTGAGATGGGACACCGGTGCCTGTTATTATGCTATTTTAGATACACAGTTAGAAAAAAGCGGAGCAGAATTTATATACTGAACTATATCCAGAGTTGTGGATTTAGAGAGTGGCGGATTCATAGTGAGAGTGGGACACCTGTACCTGTTATTTTGCTATTTCAGATAGACAGAAAAGGCGGAGCAGAATGTATATACTGAAATATATCCAGTGTCGGGATCTTGTGGTGACCGGATTCGTTAGTAAGAGTGGGACACCGGTGCCTGTTATTATGCTATTTTAGATAGACAGTTAGAAAAGAGGGCAGAATTTATATACTGAACTATATCCAGAGTTGTGGATTTAAAGAGTGGCGGATTCATTAGTGAGAGTGGAACACGTGTACAGCGTCTAGCTGACTTGGAAAAGGGTTTGCGGTCCGAGGCCGGAAGTAGAAAGAAGCCAGAATGCCCTTGGTTCCCTGCTGTTGAGGAGGAAAAACGGATCCAGGGACTTAGTGAGCTCACGAGTTCATCACGATATTTAAGTAGGCATTAGGAAGGTGAGGCCCCCCCATGAGGCCATTACCTTGTAGTGGTGAGGGGGCTTGCGTGCCTCAATGATCCAGAAAGCTATGCCGGCAGGAACGTTCTGTTCCTGGAAGGGTTACCATGCCGGACAGGTCCAAGGTGAGAGGTCAGACTAAATGTGGCCTCCTGGTCCTCCAGGTTGGGGTTGGCGCAGTGCTAACAACTCTGCCCCATAAAAGAAAAATGTTACAGAAACTTCAAAAGGAAAAAATGCTCTCGATGTCCAGCGGTCTTGAGACAGAGTACCACTGTCAGCATGAACAGTATGGGTGAAAGCCTCAAGGAAGCCCACGCTGGGAATTCAAGTCTGCTGGATGTCAAAACTAAACTAAGAATAGGATTCTGGAACGTCAGAACAATGTTCGAGACCACAAAGACATCACAGGTGGTAAAAGAGATGCAACACTATAAATTACACATTCTAGGGGTCAGCGAAAGTAGATGGACAGGCTTTGGACAGACGACAACTAGAACAGGGAAACCATCTTATACTCAGGAAGAGCGACGGAATCATTCAGCAGGAGTTGCACTAATAATAAGGAAAGGATTGAATAAACATCTCTTAGAGTGGCAACCGATTAATGAAAGATTGTTGAAAGCCCGATTTAATGGGAAACAAGGAAAGCTAACTATCATTCAATGCTATGCACCCACTAACGAAGCCGAAGAAGAGGACAAAAACACATTTTATAGAAGGTTACAGGAAATAGTGGACAAGGTTCCAGCTCAGGACGTTTTGTGCATAATGGGAGACCTAACGCAAAAGTTGGAAACAATAACAGACACCGAGAAGCAATAATGGGGAAAGAGGGATGTGGCACTGCAAATGAAAATGGAGAAATGTTGAGCAATTTTTGTCTAGAAAACAGACTGATCATAGGAGGCACATTGTTTCCACACAGGACCATACACAAGTACACATGGATATCCCCAAATGGAAGAGATGAAAACCAGATAGACCACTTTATGATCAACAGTAAATGGCGAAAGACATTACTTGATGTAAAGGTGAAAAGAGGAGCTGGCGTGGGCAGCGACCACCACTGTCGTTGCCATGATCAGGCTCAAACTCAAGAAAACATATATACAAGCCAAGACAAGAACAGAATACTTTAATGTTAACCTATTAAAAGACAGAGAGATTGCTACAAAATATATAGTGGAACTAAAGAACAGATTTCAAATCCTGTCAGAGCAGTCAGACACAACACCAACTGAAAGTATCCAAGAAAAATGGAATGCGATCAAAGGCACATATAAAATAGTTAGCAGTAGTGTACTGGGAACCAGTAAAGGACAACATAAAGAGTGGATAAGTGGCCAGACCTTAGAATACATCCAAAAGCGAAAGGAGAAAAAAATCTCATCAATAGCATTAGATCAGAGCGTCAAAAAGATAAGGCAAGAAAAGAATATACAGAACTAAACAAAATGGTAAAAGAAGTGCTAGAACAGACAAGAGACAATTTATGGAAAAGACAGCAGAAATAGCAGAAAAAGCTGCTAAAGTACATGATCTGCACACACTGTACAAGATTACCAAACAATTATGCGGAGGTAAAAGACACAACCATAACATGCCAGTCAGAAACAGCCTAGGACAACTGTTGACAACAGAGCAGGAGCAGGATATGAGATGGACATCCCACTTTGAAGATGTGCTAAACAGACCTGATCCTGAACATCCACCGGATATCCACCGGCCGCACAGGATATTGATATCAACCTCAAATTGCCAGAAAAGCCAGAAATAGTAAAAGCTATTGGATCCCTGAGAAACAACAAAGCACCGGAAATGATGAAATGACAGCAGAGCTTTTCAAGATCGATTCCATCTTAGCTGCAAACATATTAGAGCCATTGTTTGCAGATATCTGGGAGAAAGAAGAATTGCCTAAGGATTGGACTAGGGTACTGTGGTGAAAATCCCCAAGAAGGAGACCTAACAGATTGCAATAACTGGAGAGGAATCACGTTGCTTTCAATCCCAAGTAAGATATTCTGCAAAATTGTCATAATGCGAATACAAGAAGCAGTAGACAAGTGTCTACGAATGGAGCAAGCAGGATTTAGGAAAGGAAGAGGAACAAATGAACATATATTTACCCTGCGTAACATTTTAGAACAATGTAGCCAGTGGCAAAGGACTATATATATCAACTTCATAGATTTTGAAAAGGCATTCGACAGCGTCCACAGAGACAGCCTATGGAAGATCTGAGACAATACGGCGTACCGCAGAAGCTTGTCAACATCATAGCCCTCTTCTATAAAGATTTCTCCTGCAACCTAAAGAATTCCAACAAAACATTCCCAGTAAAATCTGGTGTAAGACAGGGATGCGTAATGTCCTCTCTTTTGTTTAGTATTACAATTGACTGGGTGCTAAAAATGCCATAAAACAACAAGCACCAAGAGGAATAAGATGGACCCTTTCGAGATGCTTGAGGACCTGGACTTTGCAGACGATATAGCCCTGGTGTCACAAATATGAACATATACAAGAGAAAAGTACAATACTTCACAGCACGGCAAAGACAGTAGGCCTCAAAATAAACACAGGAAAACAAAAATTATGACAAACAGTGAAATCCAACAACCAGTAATGTTAGAAGATGAAACACTGGAAAGGGTTGAGCAGTTTACATATCTTGGTAGCGTACTGACACTAAATGGTGGCACAGAGGAAGATATAAAATCACGTCTGAGTAAGGCCAGAACCGCTTTTGCCAGAATGAAACCAGTATGGAAGTCCAAAATCTACAATAGGACCACAAAGCTTAAACTCTATAAAAGCATTGTTTTGCCAGTTTTGCTCTACGGATCGGAGTGTTGGAGGATGACCAAAGGAGATACTAGCAGGCTGTCAGTTTTCCACCACTCTTGTCTTCGCAGAATCTTAGGAATCTTTTGGCCAGTAAAAATATCCAATAACCAACTACTCCAAGACACAAGACAAGAGCCAATGAATGACATACTCAAAAAGAGAAGATGGAAATGGCTCGGACATGTTATGAGAATGAGACAAGAAATGCCTGCAAGGATAGCCCTCACTTGGACACCAGAGGAAAGAGAAAGAAAGGCAGACCACGGACAACATGGAGCGCATGATGGAAGAGGAACTGGACACCGCATCTCTGACGTGGGGCTCTGCGCTGAAGGTTGCACAGGACAGGAGAGCATGGAAAGTCCTTTCTGAAGCCCCATGTGTCACTAGGCATGGCGGGATTAAGTAAGTAATAAGGAAGGTGAGGACAGACGGTTCTACATGTGATTTAAAACCCTTCTTTGACTTTCTCGTCAGTTTAAATTTGACTATTGTTAAGCGTTTGGATTTATGTGAGATGTGTTTTGTGATGGTTTTGTTATTTGATGCAGTTTGATTTATGAATAATGGACTGTGTAAACTTCAGAGATAAATAGATACTTTAATATTATTGTTCCGGACCGTGTATTTGGTGTTGGTCATTTAGTAACCTTGGAAAAAAGTAGAGAGGGTATGGTTGCGTGTGAGTGAGTGGGGATACTGGTACAAAATGGTGTCCATGGCCAGTGATTTTCGACCAACCTGGGTTGATTTAGTACTTCATGCTATTTGTTGTGAAGTTTAGATCTCAGCAGTTTTGTTTTCTAGGCCACGAGAGTAGCGTTCCACTATTGGCCACAGTGTTTGTTTGTGTTAGTTACAAGTGTTTAGTTTGGCATTAGAGTGTGTACTGTAGCGTGTCAGATAAGTTATGACTCAAGTGTTTAGTTTTGCATTAGAGTGTGTACTTTAGGGTTTGAAATAGGTAGGATACTTATCTATGCAGGTAGTATTGTTTATGGAAGTGTAGATATTTAAAATTTACAAATATTTACAACATTGTACATGTTTTGCTTGTTTGCATTAACATATTTGTTTTCAGGGATAGGGGAGAGTAGTGAAACTAGAAATATGTATAACCTGTCTCGTACTAATATACATGAGACAGCCCATGGGATTGAGTTCAGATGATGTCATGTGTGCAGCAGTCTGGATCATGCACCATCTGAATGTTCGAGCCAGCGGCCAGAATAGGAAAATTTACGAGGAAAAAGGGATATACCATTCTGATTTCAACGGTGGACTTGTAGCGAACGTGCAGTCTAGTAAGACGGGCAAGAAGTTTAAGGAGGCAGGTCAGATGCATGGTCGAATTGGTCTAAAAGGCTCAGAGCGGTCGTATAAATCTAGCATAAGCCATACAGATGATGGAACTTCATCAGACCTCTCAGCATCAACTGGAAGCACGACGAGAGAAGGAGGTTTTCAAAACTGCGGATTGTCTAGATACCAAGCTAAAGTGGTGGGGAAGTGTTAAAGATATTGAGGTAGACTTGGGCCTGGGTAGAGTGCTCTTCAAACTTCATAGAACCTATCAAAGAAGGGTATGAAAGAGAGGAATAATGCTGTGGAGAACTTGGTTACCGGAAAGCATAGTTTGAATACGACAGTGGAAATGAGTGAGTTAAAAGCGGAAACTGCTGAGGAGAATGTCAGCAGGACAATCGATTAGATGAGAGTGAGTCAGATAAAGTTGAAATAGCTGACGAGGGTATAGATGAATTAACAGATAATGTTCATGTTCGGGAAGGGACATGTTTTTCTAGGATGTCAGATAAGGTTGAAATAACTGACGGGGATAGAGATGAGTTAACAGATAATGTTCATGTTCAGGAAGGGACATGTTTTCCCAGATTGTCAGATAAGGTTGAAATAACTGACGAGGGTATAGATGAGTTAACAGATAATGTTCATGTTCGGGAAAGGAAATGTTTTTCTTGTGGTGTGTTGGGACATATGTCCTACCATTGTCGTGAATTTTGTTGTTATGGGTGTAGGAACGGGCATCTAGTCAGAAACTGTCCTTGGCGCATGATAAATAGACAGGAGAGGGGTTTTGGGGAGAGTAAAGGAAGACACCTGAAGAAAGGTTCTACATGTTACGCCTGTGGAGGTGTGGGCGTATAGCTAAAATGTGTCCCAGTAGAGATAGAAAATTTCAAGAACCGAAATACTGGCCATTTATAAGAGATAGATATAGACCTTATTATGACAACAAGAAATGTTTTAGGTGTAAGAAAATAGGACATATTGTTAGAAACTGTCCCAGGGAGAGATTTTATGGAGGACGAGTCCCCATTGAAATGGCTAGAAATAAGATACGGGGAAGACCAGAGAACATGACTCTGAGGACTCAAAGGAGTTATGCTTTAGGTATTCATGCATCTACTAGAAGAGCGATGGCAGGAATGATGGGTGAGGTGAAGCTGAAGCGGCCAGCAGAGGGAACTAGAGGGTTGAAACGACATAACGAGGTACTAAGGACTGATAGTCAAATAGGCAAGCAGGGTTGGGACAATAGAGCTAATAAAGAATTTAAAGACATGGCTGTAGGAGAGGATGAAAGTGACGGGAGAAGTAGGGAAGATAGATATCAAGCCAAGAAAGAATTTAAAGACATAGCTGTAGGAGAGGATGAAAGTGAGGGTGACTGGAGAGTTGGGGAGGATAGACCGGAAACAAAAAGGGAAGTTAAAGATGTAGCGGCAGGGGATGATGTAAGTATGGATGTGAGGAGAATTAAGGAAGAGAGAGATCAGAGAATAAGAAACGCTAAGGAATCACAGTGGATGGATGACTTATGGCAGTGTCAAATTTGTGTGTAAGGATGAAAACACGTAGTCGAAGAGGTAGAAACGGAAAATAGGAATTACGAAATGTACGTGGAGTAAGATAGAGGGGGAATGGATAGATGGTATGGAAGAGACGAAGAGTACCGTGGTATATCTGCATGAAGAGCTCCTTAAAGCGGATGAGGAAAACTTGCAGCTTAAGGATAAATTGGAATGCCTTAACGAGAAAACTAAATCAAAACGCTAGGATTACGATTTCAATGGTCTTCATATGGATATACGGTTTTTTTTTAAGGAATGAAGCGCCATCGGTTGAGGTGGTGACATTTTTGCGCCTGTATGAAAATTTGTTGAAATGAGATTAATTTGTGTTTTTTCTTACATATGTTTGAATACCATGCTATATGTTGAGGGAGAGTGAAGTACAGACTTGGAGTCTCTTGACCAGTGGCAGTGGACCAGTTTCAAATCACGAGTGAAATTTTCAACCTGGTCACACACTTCCAATATGGTCTTCAGATTTGCATTTGTTTATGTTGATATGTCTAGAGTGAATGGGTTTAACTTTATATTTCTATGATGACTGTCCATTTTTGAAGCAAATGCGTTCTATCAAAAAGAACAAGTATAAATGTGCTGAGGACAGATGTTGTATTTTAGTGGATGAAAGGATTGTCTATCTTTGCCATATCTGAAGGATGAGTGAGGATTTTGAGTGTACAGGGGGCATTTTTATGTAGAAGATTTAGGGAAATCTTCTGAAAAGGAAAGACAGGGAGGAATGTAACAGTATTACTGTTCCTGGGGGATAAATTCTTGCTTATTGTAGTTGGTTGTTCCCCTTTGGTTTTATTCCCTTGTGTCTATTTTGTTGTGATGACAGTTGTTGACAGCTCATGAGTTGTCACGAAGATAGGTGAACGAACTCAGAGTATTGGAGATTATTATTTTTGAGCGGACAGTCAGTCAGAGAGTAGATATTATTATTTTTGAGCGGACAGTCAGTCAGAGAGTAGATAGAGTCCGGGATGGTAGGTTAGCATAGCACGAGTGGGGGACAGGATTTCATGGACCTAGATAACGTATGGGTTCTTATGTATTTCATACAGACAGTTAGAAAGAGTGGAGCAGAATTTATATACTGAAATATATCCAGTGTTGTGGATCTTGTGAGTGACCGGATTCGTTAGTGAGAGTGGGACACCGGTGCCTGTTATTATGCTATTTTAGATACACAGTTAGAAAAGAGCGGAGCAGAATTTATATACTGAACTATATCCAGAGTTGTGGATTTAGAGAGTGGCCGGATTCGTTAGTGAGAGTGGGACACCTGTACCTGTTATTTTGCTATTTCAGATAGACAGTTAGAAAAGGGCGGAGCAGAATGTATATACTGAAATATATCCAGTGTCGGGGATCTTGTGAGTGACCGGATTCGTTAGTGAGAGTGGGACACCGGTGCCTGTTATTATGCTATTTTAGATAGACAGTTAGAAAAGAGTGGAGCAGAATTTATATACTGAAATATATCCAGTGTTGTGGATCTCGTGAGTGACCGGATTCGTTAGTGAGAGTGGGACACCTGTACCTGTTATTATGCTATTTTAGATACACAGTTATAAAAGAGTGGAGCAGAATTTATATACTGAAATATATCCAGTGTTGTGGATCTAGTGAGTGACCGGATTCATTAGTGAGAGTGGGACACCGGTGCCTGTTATTTTGATATTTCAGATAGACAGTTAGAAAAAGAGTGGAGCAGAATTTATATTCTGAACTATATCCAGAGTTGTGGATTTAGAGAGTGGCCGGATTCATTAGTGAGAGTGGGACACCTGTACCGGCGTCTAGCTGACTTGGAAAAGGGTTTGCGGTCCGAGGCCGGAAGTAGAAAGAAGCCAGAACGCCCTTGGTTCCCTGCTGTTGAGGAGGAAAACGGATCCAGGGACTTAGTGAGCTCACGAGTTCATCACGATATTTAAGTAGGCATTAGGAAGGTGAGGGACAGACGGTTCTACATGTGATTAAAAACCCTTCTTTGACTTTCTACGTCAGTTTAAATTTGACTATTGTTAACGTTTTGGATTTATGTGAGATGTGTTTTCGTGATGGTTTTGTTATTTGATGCAGTTTGATTTATGAATAATGGACTGTGTAAACTTCAGAGATAAATAGATACTTTAATATTATTGTTCCGGACCGTGTATTTGGTGTTGGTCATTTAGTAACCTTGGAAAAAAGTAGAGAGGGTATGGTTGCGTGTGAGTGAGTGGGGATACTGTAACAGTAATTGAAATGCACAAACATTGGAAAATGGGGTTGAAGCTTTTGGGACAGGGTGCTATAGAAAACTTCTTAGGGCATCTTGGACAGCATCCGCGGACCTGCATATCAGGGAGTGTTGGTTCATAAATAACATGTCCCAGAGGATGAAATGTTTTGGCCACACTAAACGCCATAGTGGTTTGGAGAGAATGGTAATGGAAGGCATGGTACATGAAGCGTGAGGCAGAGGATGATCAAGACGAAGGTGGCAGCAGATCATCAAAGAAACATTGAACCTGACACTAGAAGAGGCAGGAGAACTTGCAAGAGACAGAGAGCTTTTCAGGCGGGCTGTGATGAATACGACGTTCCAAAGGGGACATGCTACTACTTGAATAGAAAAAAAATAAGATTAATTTATCAAATGAATTGAATTCTAAAGAATGATATTTAACTAACTGTAATATATGTTCTATACTTGCACATAGATTACCTGTTTACTGTCTGTGCAGTTCTCTAAGACATACTTTGAATCAGCATACGAACAACCATTACATTCTGGTAGATCCATAGTCATATCACCCACTATTTCATAGCTGTTATCCATTGCAGTCTGCATACTTTCTGGTATTTTTGCTACCTCATCATGATTATTGCTAAGGAATAGCGCTTTTGTATTGTCATTCCCATTGATGGAATAGTTTGGATTATAGACATAACCATTGAGAGAGGAAGGAAGATTGCTGGATTTCTGACTTGTACAGTTGTCTGTGTCACTTCTTCTTTGTTCTATGAAAGAAAAGTGAGATAAGTTATAGAAATGGTTGATATGTTTCTCATTGAAAGAAAAGTGAGATAAGTTATAGAAATGGTTGATATGTTTCTCATTGAAAGAAAAGTGAGATAAGTTATAGAAATGGTTGATATGCTTCTCTGTTGATCTATGTAAGAAAAGTGAGATAAGTTATAGAAATGGTTGATATGTTTCTCTGTTGATCTATGAAAGAAAAGTGAGATAAGTTATAGAAATGGTTGATATGTTTCTCTGTTGATCTATGAAAGAAAAGTGAGATAAGTTATAGAAATGGTTGATATGTTTCTCTGTTGATCTATGAAAGAAAAGTGAGATAAGTTATAGAAATGGTTGATATGTTTCTCTGTTGTTTCTATTCTTTATTTTGTTAATTATTATTTATATATAGGAAAGTCAGCTTACCTATACTCAAGAAAGGCTTAGCAGAACTGCCAGTTGACATGGTTGATTGTTCACTTTTCTTTTGTCCAAACAGTTTAGACAAGTACTGAAAGGAGAAGAATACAGTATGTGAACAAATAAATGTTTATAAGTTAGTACATACAAATTTATTAAGTACAGTAACTGCTCATTCATTACAAATTATTTATAAGGGGTATCTGTGGTGTAGAGGTTAGTGCTTGTCTCTCGTGCCAAAGGTACCAGGTTCTCTCCATTGTGGAGTCATCTGGATACTTTTTCAGAGATCCCTGATCTCAGTGTAGGTGAAATCGAGTTCCTAGTCCTATCAGAGACGAAAGATAAAACATAGGTCTCCTGTTCAATTTGAGCACGTAAAAGAACCCTTGGCAGTTAAAAATTGAGAAGAGCAGGCTGGAAAGCCGCTGCCCAGGCAAAATTCATTAGAAAAAGATTAAAAATAAAATTCCTACAAAAATATCTTCATCATCTTCAAAATTTGGCTGAAATCGGATGCACATGTCCTAAACATGTAGAAGTCTATGAGTTTAGGGCCTACCAAACCAATGTGCAACGTATATATGTTCTTGGCAAAGATCAAACATATCACAAAGAGTGATTTAAATTGGTCGTAAGAACAACGCAAAGAAGAAGATCTTCAAAATTACATTGGGGACCCTCGCTGGTGCACTGTAGAGTTCATACACTGCAGATGATGTCTTACTATGTAAGAAATAGATCGGAGCACAAATGGCTACTCACTGAAGTGCAATGATGATGGTCCAATCAATCAATCAATCAATCAATGTGACTCCGCTTCTACAGAAAGTTAACTTCCTTACAACTTTAATGTCAGCCTACAGAACCAAATAAAAATTATATCACTTCTATTAAAATGATTTGCTGTTGTAAAGTGTAGGCTACTCTTATGTCATAGATAAACATAAATATGATCTATCTTACATTTCTTGAGTCAGATGATCTAACTTCGGAGCTGGATATCATTCCAGTGTATCCACCATAGTTGACTCTGATACAGTCGGGCAACCATGCTGTACGACGAACAACCTTTCGGTACTCTTTCTGAACCTGTCACATAAGAACAAAACTGATATAATACAGGCTTACTGTAATAAACATATAATTCAATACTGGTTACTAGACTGTTTTTTAGAAATATTTGAAAATCGTGCATATCCTTTACATGACGTTGCCATCAACCAGATTAAATGAGTCGATTTTCTAGGCAACATTTAGTTGTTTGCATTGTTTTCTGAATGGTAAGGTCCATTTTTACTGTTTGTAAAATTCCACGTTAACAAATTTGCTTCCCAACTGCCTGCAGCAGAGTTTGAACCAACTACTCTTGGGTTATGATCAAGCTCACTACTGCTAGGCCACAAATACCAGTGTAGAAATATCTACACAATTAACAAGTATAGAAACACGAAGAGCAGCCATAAACAGTAGGTTAAACTGAACAAATCTAGAATTGAATATGTGAAGATAGAAGCAAATGTTATGTGTGTGCACTTGTCAGCCCCACATCAAGGCTCAACATACTGAAGAATGAGAACAACTAAAACATGATGTTTCTTTCTATCGGATCCATCTGAAAGTCATTATGCCAGGCTGATGGGAGGAAGACTAAGGAGAAGGGTCAAGATGTCATAGATGAGCTGAGCATGACAGGTAGATGCCTCATGTAGGACAGAGAAGTATTTAGAGCTGAGGTCATGACAGCCATGTTCCAACAGGAACAAACTAGATGATGATGATGAACACATCCCATACAATCTAGAATAAAGATATTTGAAAAACTATGTGTATATCTCAGTAATGTAATCAATATTGGCCGCTGGCATGCAAGTACATGTAGATTTGTTACCAACCTTCTCATTCTTCAGACAATGGAAGACAAAAATGAACAATCCCTGCAGACTGTTGAGCACAGTGAAGAAGTAAGCTATGACCACAGACTCTTCATTCAGGTACATAATTCCTAGAAGCCAAGTCAGACCAAGTAGAAACACAAGAACGATCGCACCTTTCACCCATGATCTGTGGACAAACAGGTAGATTGCTTACTATACATTGAAAACAATTCTTCACTGAACACTTACCAAACTTCAGCTAAATGCAGCATATTCAAGGGAATTAAACTTGGACAAAATCTGATTTTGTCTAAGCTAGCTATTCTAAACTTTGGAGTTGATCTATCTATTGTCTATTCCCAGGTGGAAGATGGAGTGACTGTCCACTCTTGCTGTTAAGCGTAGGGATGGGAGCTTTAATTTTCGTTCTAGGGCCAGATGAGTCGCCCTTGTTGTGTTATATCCATGTTTATGTAGTGTGGTCTTGATATTGTCTATCCATCTTTTTCTTGGTCTTCCCTTAGCTTTAGTACCCGATCTCTTTTTATTGTATGCTGTTATTGGTGGTTGGTTGTATTTCATTCTCATTAAATGTCCAAACCACTGCATTTGTTGTCTTTCAATGTATTCGGTGCATAGTCGATCAAGTAAAGGTTATCATTGTTCATTTGAGGATCATCTTCACCGCACTGGAAATGTCCATAATTGCTCCGATCTCCTCCCAAGCATATATTTCAGTGTTTAAGCTAACAACTCCCATTCTGTGTTGATTGATGTATCTACTGGGATTTCTCTTGTGGTTTTCCCGTCATGCTGCACCTATCGGTATGGACATCACATACCATGTAATGCAGCATAAGTGTGAAGTGTTAGCGAAACCTCACAGTAAAAGACCATAGCACTGGAAGACAAGGTGTTTACCCTCTCTTCTGCGGTTAGACACAGTGAATGAGAGGATAGAAATTAATAGTCAGCAAATTAGAGTTTACCAAGAATCTACTTCTTCAAGTGATGGTCCTGATAACTAGCTTCATCCCTGCAGTCTGGCTAAACCAGTAAATATAGAAGAGGAATCCAGTCCCAAATATGCAGTGCTGAATTTGTATGTATTGTATCAAACTGTAAACTCTGATAGAATGTAACAAAAATCTTTTTTTGATGGTAGATGAGGAAGAAAAAGCTTCATTGTTATTATCCTTTCATTAACTCATCAAGCCAGGTCTTGTTACTGCAATGCAGACGACGTTGTGATTTACACGGATGGATCGGTAGGTCGTCACGAAAAGTCTGCATGGGCCTTCTCTGCAAGCTCATGTGGCAGAATGGTCAAGGAAGCCAGTGGCGCATTTAGTATGACAACAAGCAGCATGATAATGGAGGTACTGGCGATGACCAATGCACTACTCTGGCTAGAGTCACAAAACTACACTCATGCGTGCATTCTGAGTGACTAATTGAGTATGATCCGAAAGGTGGAGGCCGGTTCGGTGCGCAGGCAATGGACTGAATCACTGCAAGCGTCAACAATTTGCAGAATTACACTTGTCTTTGTTCCGGGGCACATGGGCGTAGTTGGCAATGAGAGAGCAGACAGGCTGGCTGGCTCTGCTGCTATATCAGATGGACAGCCAATGGACAGAGCTGACATCGTGAACGCCCTCATAGAACGTGGCCGCAGAGAAGACCTTCATCTAAACCAATCCACATCAACTACTAGATTGCGAGAACTGGGTTTGAAGATTGGTGTGGCAAGGAAAGAACGGTACAACAGGTATACGAGTAGGCTCATCAATCAAAATCAAACTGGTACGGTCAGTCGCTGGACGCTGTTGGAGATATTGTATAGGAGATTGGAGCACCTATGGACATGTCCGGAGTGCAATGAAGATGGATAAGGAGGATATTCTTCGGTCTCTTTGCGACTGTCTGTTGGATGAGAACACTAAAATCGATGTTGAATCGATCAAGCGATTTAGGCAGTTTGGAGTTACCCGTTGTAAAAGTCAAACTGGATGCCTGAGAGGCAGAGTGAGAGGTGTGTTTAATCAGCGAGCCACAGGAACCATCAGTATGCATACTCTTCGATATCTGTTGGGGAGACTGAGCACCTATCGGTCTGCCCGGAGTGCAATGACGTCAGTTTAGTAACCAATAACCAAGCAATGAAGATATTCCAAACTGAAACTGAAGCCAGGTCACAGTTGCTGCTGACTTAAAAATGTTTTGACTGAGGAGTGATCAATGTTTCTATTGGTTGTGAACCCAAAACACAACAAAGATCATGGATTTATTAGAGAATTCAAAATCCCAATCTAGTGAGAATGCAGAAGAAGAAGAATTGGCTGTAGAGCAAAGACTTTAATCACTTCACACACCAGGAGTGAATACAAACAAACAAATACAGTTGCTACTGCCTGTAATACTGTCTGTAAAACTGTTCAGGTTGAGATTTTTCTTTATGCATCTGACAGAAAAAACTCCTTGGCCGTACCAGGGATTGAACCTGGGTCTTCTGCATGGGAGCCAGCTCTAATCTATTCGGCCAGATACTCCACATGAGGAATGAATAACAACCACATTTAATATGAATGTGTATGTTCAATATCTTCTTCGTTCACTATGTTATAGTCATCTTATAACCTTTTTTTTTGAGATGTCTTTCTTTTACTTATCTGAGAGTGCGTATGTTGTACTATGGTTACAACAATACTGCAAGAACTATGTCTTTTGGCCTCGTACGTCTGATTTAAGCATGCACTTTTTGTTTAGGTTGGCTCTCCTGGTCAGTTCATAATAGCAGATGTAGTAGGAATGAAAGCTATTTTATTTTTGACATTTCAAATTTTGCCCACTTTACAGTCTGTTCTTTACGATTTTCAAAAGCCAAAGGTTCTTTTACGCACTAAACTTGAACATGGGACCTACATTTTATTGCCAACCTTCACCAGGACTAGGTACTTGATCTCACCTACCTTGCGTTTAGGGATCTTTAACGAATAGTTTAATCGCTTCATATGGGATTCTAATAGAATGCTATTGAAGCATGTGGTGAGCAACATACCCAAACACTACAGAGACTTCTTCTTCTTCTTTTGTCGTCACACTGCTACCGGGTTGTTGCCCAGTGTCGTGGTTTTCTGTTTTTGTCTTGCGCTGTTCTGGTGGCTTGTGTGATTGTTATCTTTGCTCTTTCACATGATTCTGCTACGCCATCTAACCATCTTTTCCGTGGTCTTCCTCTTGCCTTCTTTCTCGATGTTCTGTTGTAGAAGACTCTGTATACTGTGGACTTTGGATGCATTCTTATTAAGTGGCCAAACCACTTCATTCTTTGTTTATCTATGTAATTCAAGCACGGTTTTGTGCCAACTTTCTTTCTTATGCTGATGTTGGTGATTCTGTCTTTTCTTGTGTTATTGGTAACTTTTCGCAGGCAACGCATTTCACATGTAGTTATTTTTTGTGACTGCGCTTTGATCAATGTCCATGTTTGGCTCTGGTAACACAAAGTAGGTATAAAAATGCTGTTGATCATCTGTTGCTTAGCTGCCTGTGAAATTTTTGGGTGCCTTAACAATGGGGCTAGCTGGTAGGTTACAGAGACTACTCCTTGAAATATAAATCTTGTCTTTATAAAAATTATCTATGAAACTGTTGTCTCAATTACCAGAAAGTAGTAATAACATTATATCTGCATCGCACAACTGCATCAGTACAAATAAACAAGGCAATGTAGGATGTTTAACCTCAAAACTGCTATTGAGAAAAACAAGATAAATATATATATGAACTATGAAATATATATATAATAAATATTCTGAAGAGAGAAAAACCTACAAAGAAAATAAACCTGAAACAATTATTAATGTGAAGTAAAACTATTAATTTGTTCACTAGGCTGTATCATTTCACTAGCTGTAGTTTAGTTTCATTGTTAACTGTGAGTCTATGATATACATATTTTACCAGAACCAACAAATCAATTTTGAAGCTTTTCATTTGAATCAGGGTCATAGGTATAAGGACACAGATTTGTATATATTTAAATAGATGAAACATTAAAAAAATTAAATAATAAAAATCATTAAAAACCACACACGTTTGCACCTCCACCCAATTTGAACTTGATGAAATTATTGTCAATGAACATAGTTATGTCATCATCATCAGGTGCCATACCGGTTGGTGTAGGCGATCATGGATCTCTACAAATCTGTCTTTGGTGTTTGCTATCATCTCAGATGTTGACGCTTTACCATGCCATGAAGTCAGGCTATCCAAAAATTAATTTCTGTCTTCCTCTACCTTCGATATTATCGGTTGTCACAATGTGTTCTAAACTTCCCTTTCTCATCACATGCCTGAAAAATGATGACTGCCTCTTTCTTATATTGATAAGAAAGCCAGCTTACTCTGTGTCTTGATCTCATTCAACACCTCAACATTAGACATTTTAGCAGTTTCTTTCTTTCTTTCTCGAATCCTGTTTGCCTCACAGCGTCAGGTCAGGAAGAGATTTCTAAAACGGGCCCTAGTATGCGCTTTATAAATAGTCTCTTTCGTAACCTCTGTTATCTCTGAGGTCCATCTTTTGCGTGGTCGGCCTTTTGCTTTGTGCCCATTGTATCGGAGCAGCATTGCTCTTATCAATTTTAGCAGTCCATTCTGTAAAACCACATCTCTGTGGCCCTCAGAGATTTAGTTACATACATCAGTAATATTGCAACTCTGATACTATATACGAGTTGCAATCATATTTGAACTGTGACAAGTACAGATCAATAAAATCATAAAGATAGTCTGAAATTTATACTATGAAATAATTTAGATTAAAACCAAATGTAACATACACCAAAATAAAGAAGAAAGAAGCATTTACAGTACATGCACAGAATGTAGAACACAAGTCAAGCATAACACATGCATACTGACACCAAATATAAAACAGCAGGCCAATGTAAAACAGATGAAGTCTTCTATTGAATCAAACAATGCTTTATCAATTTCTGGGCTCTAGTAGATTTCCCAAGATTTGGAATTTCCTCCCATCTCTACAGTTTTTAAGCATACAAGAGATGAACATAATTAAAGATAAAAACATAATCAAGAGACATATTTCATATTGTTTATAGCAACTATTCAACATTCAAATCCAACAAAACAATGACGTATGTGATTGTAACAGAAAAATAGATGTGAACAAAAATGCAACAAAAAAAGGGTGTAATTGCAAAAGTGGAAACAAAAAGTGTAATTGCAAAAAAAACAACAAATCTTGTATATTGTCTAAAAATTTGCCCGTGTGGTGCTGGCACCCGAAAAGGGAAGCAAAGAATAGTATCACTGCAACCTACAAGGCACGTTGTAAGAGGCAACTGAGGTAGGGGCCTAAGGAAGCTACCCTAGAAAATAAACAGCGTCGCAGAAATCGGAAGTGCTGACTTACTTGTAGGCGCATAATTGGCACAATGTACAATGACTCTTAGGCTCGTATCACACACAAATCATAAAGAGTGGTTAACAAGTGGTCGATACGCAGCGTTCAAAGAAGTAGAATAGTTATTGATACGCTAAAATTTGTTTGAATTATCAAAGGGGGATAACTACACAACGTCAGCATTTCAAAGCCAAATGATTAACAGAAAGTTTCTTCTGTCCTTCATTTCATGATGAAAAGTTATAGGGACACAAGGACAACATTCCAAAGTCAACATATAAAGTACATGCTGTCAAAAATAAAGATAACTTTTTCTGCCCTACCACCATGGGATGCACTCAAAATGAACTGATAGTTTATGCAGAAACAGCACAAAGAAGTCTACAAATATGATTGCATCAATTCAATTACATAACGATGTCAACATCCACTTGTAGTAAATTATCTCTTAGAATTGGAAATACACTAGTACCTATATAATATTAAAGAAAATATGTTGTAGAGTACAAGCTATTAGCTTGCTGTCTATGTTAACCAGATGATACTACTAAAACACTTTCAATGTATTATTGCTTTAAAATAAGCTCAATTGTCAGTCAATTTCAATTTAAGGTATCAAAAACTCTTGTAAGTCTATAAATCTATCTATATCTTCATGTCATAGCTAACACTTATGGCATTCACAAGTGATCATAATTGCTGCTAGTCCGCTGCTCTTTTACCCTAAATATTCCGTGTTAGTTTTCACTCTTGTATTTCATTTTCCCACCTTCCTTCTCCAGCGGGCAGAAGTATGGACAGAGTCAATATCATGAATGTGGTACACTCTCATTATTGTGATATGTGCGAGTCTTAGACACTGGAACGAGTGTGAGAACTAGGAGTTAAGTTTGAACATGGCAGACAGTGTTGTCTTCATGGTAGAGAGAGAAGATATACTAATCAACATCTCATGGGTACGGTGAGCAAATATACTTTAGGATGGATGCTGCAGCAGAGGACAGAGCAGCACACATGGGAATACGCAATGTGCCATGAAGTCGATCACATAGCATTTTTCTCCAGATTTTCTTTGGTATATTCCATCTCGATCTTTCATCTGCTGTCCATCTGTGAGTTATCTTGAAAATATAAAGTGTCTGTTGGCATTCTACACACAAGAGTAAGTTATGCTTATTTTCTTAATTCTGATTATGGTTACTAGTGATGTGTAATTAATTCTTTTTTTACAGCTTATTATTTGTGATATTTTCTGGCCATAACTATTGCATCATTATCCTTAAGACATTCATGTTGAAAGATGTCTAATTTATGCGTTAGCATTTTTCAGCACTCAACATTGTATAGCAATATTCTGAGAATGGTACTTCAGTATATTCTGAGTTTAGTTTAGTTGTAGATCATCACTGCACATCAAACCAATTAGTCTATAAGTGCTTCCCTGATCTCCTCCTCAGTATGTCTCTCAGTGTGTGGTAACTAATGACGCCAGATATTTGTTGGTTTACTATTCATCTTTGGCTACAAGTATAGTGATCTTGTCAAGCTACACTAAATTTGACTTGGTATTCTTGCAGTCTGGTTAGGGTTGCGGATTCACCACTATTACATGAATCATTTACAAGTTGTCTCTTTCTTAGGGAATTCAGAATATCAGTCTGGTTCATTGCTCACCCGCTTTTTACAGCTGCCATACCTGCAAGCCTATCGGCATGTTCATTTCACCCCACACCTGCATGTACTAGCACTAAAATAAAACTGATTTTTGCCAGCCTAGACCTCTTCAGCGACTCCAACCATTGTCTCAGAGCATAGCCTGTTTCAATCTTCCTGAGCATACTCATTAAGTCACTGAGAAAACATGGATAAAAGTCTGTGACTCCAGCCAGACCATTGCTAGAGTGTTACTCATTACTGTTACTCACTACTGTTACTCATTACTGTTCAATAAACTCTACTACAATAATTTGTAGTGATGCTCAAAAATATTAGACTGTTATTAAAAGCACAAAATGATCAAGACATTAATGAACACAATATCTAAATTGAGCATTTTCGATATCAAAATTTCACCATAGCAACAATTACCAAAGCTCAGAACAGTTTGAAGAACAACCATAGAAAATAATAACCATTTAACAGAGCTTTCATGAACATGACAAGAAGTTCTTACGGTAAATCTGGAAAGCGTAATTTTGGAGATGCAAAAGTCTGCATGCTACCAAGACGTTCCGTGACGCTGCACTGGTTTAAGCTTCAGATAATTGGTGAAATATTTATTAAGAAAGGATATTTTTTGTGTGTACAGACATGGCATACCTCTACATCTTAAGCAACAACAACTCAAAATAATGGTACCAAACTACATGTCACATGAAGCTAGCTATATTGTATGTAAGTTAGTGTAAGTTGGGACACATATAAAAGATCCATGGAGGTAAGGACAATGTAATGTTACTATGAAACATGTGTATCATACAACGAGTGAGAATAGATATGAAACTACTAGTGCCAAAGAACAGTCTAGAATCTAATTTTATCTACTGTTAAATAAATGATCAAGTGATTATCAAGCAAATGTTAAGAACATCGCATAAGAAAGGGGAAAATATATCAGTTTAGGAAGCATTAGACAAAAAAAAGGTAATATAATGGCATAATATGATGGTATATGGTTAACTTCTTCTTTCTTCAAACGCTCCATATTGACCACTTGTTAACCACTCTTTGTGATTTGTATGTGGTCTGAGCTTAAGAGCGATTGTACATTGTCCCAGTTATGCACTTACAAGTAAGCCAGCACATCCGATTTCTGCAATGTTTTTTATTTACCAGGGTAGCTTCCCTACGCCTACCTCAGTTGCCTCTTATGGCATGCCTTGCAGGTCACAGTGTTACTATTCTTTGCTCCCCTTGAGAGCCCTGGAAACACACGGGCGATATGGTTAACTAGAATCAATCTTTTAGTCAAACATACTAAATAACCAAATCTTACGTTATGGGAGCAAACAGGAAGAAATGTAAAGAAAAATGAACAGATATTAAAAGTGGAGTGAGTATATACTCTGAAGTTGATAGCTGTGATTGTACAGTGGCTAGTACACTTGTATCACAGAGACATGCTCTCAGGTTCAAAATCTCCAGTTGGAGTGAAATTTTTATCCGACTGCAACAGTTCTCAGATTTATTGAATTGATAGGACTATCATCATTGCACTCCGGTGAGTAACCATGTGTGCTCTGATCTCTATCTTACACAGGACGATCTCAGCAGCAGTGCACAAACTCCACTGCTCCGGTGAAGGCCAGCAATGGAATTTAGAAGTAAAAATATCTTGATAAGAATTTTATTTTAAAAATCTTTCTAATGAATTTTGCTTAGGCAGTGACTTTCCAGCCTAATCTTTCCAATTAACAAAGACGTTAGAGGAACACTTCAAACACTCATTACACAAAGAATTCCATCTGCATTATTATGTTGTTGTTATTCAACGGCACCTGATGATGATGATGTTATTCAACTATTACAACTAAACCACTATCACACAAACTGTCTCCATATATTACTAGAAATAAAATGCTCATGAGAGTCAAGATTTCAAGTATCCACACTCTGTTGCAGAAGGCCAAGATCAGTTTGGTTAATCATGTGCAGATGCCTAACAAGCGCAGTCCAAAACAGTTGATGTATGGCAATCTAGATGGGGGCAAATGACCGGTTGGTGGACAGTAAAAGAAAAGATTCAAATAGTATCTTTTAAACATTTCTATATAGACATCAAATGTAGAGAATCCCCTTTACCAGATTTCAAAATATGGCACTGCAACAGACCAAGAGAAAATTATAGCTGAGAATCGTCATACTGCTGAGGCATGGAAATAAATGAGCTGCACAACACCCACATGTCAAATCCTGATCAAGCATGACCCACTTGTAGTAGGGGATTATGTTCCAGAACTGGACTTTAGCCGCCTACGCACACACCAGAGTCTATGCGTTTTTGCAGACATCTATTTTCAAATGCGTTTAACTTACCTAACTGCTTTCTTATTTTTATCCTTTTGTATTCCAGCGTTTGGATATCTGCATCAATTGTCATAGGTGTTTTCATTATATTCGTCTTATCGTAACTTATCTGTAATCCAGCTTTTGACACTATGGATGTTAAGTTCCTGTTTTTCTTGGTATATCCTGGTTGTGTTATAATGTGTTCTAATTATGGCAGTCTATATGACTTAACTGCTTTTTTATTTTTATCATTTTGGATTCCAGCATGATATCTGCATTAATTGTCATATGTGTTTTCATTGTATTCGTCTTATCGTAACTTATCTGTAGTCCAACTTTTGACACTATGGATGTTAAGTTCCTGTTTTTCTTGGTATATCCTGGTTGTGTTATAATGTGTTCTAATTATGGCAGTCTAGCATTGTTTTTTTGTCAGTTAGTGATTAGTGAGGATCATCCACATTGCACTCTGTACAGCTTCATAAGTACTTAGATATTCTCCTCAACAATTCAATCAGTATAAAGTGACTGATCACTCTAGTTCTGTGTTCATTAACCAAACATCTTGTACCCTTAGTCAAGTGTTCATGTCTGGCAGTTCCAAATATTGTCTCATCTTCTTCACTTTAGATAGGGATGCAGACCCATATGTGTTTGTAAAAAAAATGTTAACTATTCGATCAGCCTCTCTGTTGTAACTGATCTGTTCATTGCTTGTCCTTCATCGATCACTGCTGTATCAGTCAGCCGATCTGCTCACTCATTATCCTTTATGCCAGCATGACAAGTAAGGAAACAAATTTAATATGTATTATTTGTGATATGTTCAGTGTGTCTAGTCATTAGTTTACAGTGTCCAAAATATATCTTTATTTTTGTTGAACTCACCTAAACTTTGTGGTTTTTGACTTGTCTCTCATAGTAACAGACATGGCTGAATGACGGCATATGGTGTAGATAGCAATACTCAAAAGGCCAATGTTAATCTGTAAGAAGTTTAGATATAAACAGTGCATTCATTAAACTGTGCTCATAAGACATAACACAAACAAAAATGAAGTTTCTATATTAAAATATTGTACAGAAACCTCTTATATCAACAACATAAAATGTGAAGACAATCACATACAATTGACGGCAGGGAAAGTCATGATCACACAGTGACTAGTGTACTTGTTTTGTAAGCATGTGGTCCCAGGGTCAAATTCCCCACTGTGACTGTGACAATCTCAGGTTGACCCAGCCTCAATTGGGTCAGAGAAACACAAACAAGTAAAGGTAAGGCAGCTGGCATACTATATGTTTACCATATCACCCATCATGTGACGCTGGTTAAAGAAAAATACCGGCCCATCACCGCATTCCACAATATAGCTCATAGCAGCGACGGCTCATCATTCAGGGCCAGTGGGCCCTACTCAAAAAAAATTTGTATGTATTTATTATTTTATAAATGATTTGTTCATAATTATTACTTTTAGCGTGATACTGATTAGCTTTGAAAGTTGAATATATAACGCTAAAATATCATACAGTCTGAAATTCAGCATCTTTCCTTCCTAATTAGTATACTTCACGCATTTCCACAGCACTTTTTTTTAGGGCCAGTAGAAATGTGGTCCATTTAGACCTTCTGTTAACATAGCAACCTCTGACCTCTCTCTCAACTTGTTATTTAGCACAGACAAAAGTGATTTTAATTCATTCAATATGAAAATTCTTACGCAGCCTAGCCAATGCACAGTTATTGCGCTAAAAGTTAGTCTGGGCACGTAAATATCAAATGAATCCCGAATGATATAGAACTTGACAATAACTATGAAAAAGAAATCAGCTCAACTGCTCTAGTTCTAAACAACAGCAGGGACTAGGGAGAAATTGACTGGTATAATATTAAAACTGTGTTGTGTGTGTATTCCTTTGTAAACGATGGACAGAGAGAACAAATAGATCTATCCAGATTGAACTCAAATTCAAAGAAAACTGGCTGATACTATAAACAAGAATGAAATAATTGAAGCATTTTGGACATAAAAAAAACATGAAGGGTTGGAGAAGACCATTATAGAAGGAAGGATACTGGCAAAGAGGAAAAGAAGAGCCCAGAGAAGATGGATTCAGGATATATCTTACAATAATACATGTCTGAAGCAGAGGTGAGACATCTGGTCTATGAGAAAAAAATTCTGAAAAACTGTTAGTGTGGCAAAGTTCTACCCTCTAACAAGCTATTGGATGATGTATATGTATTTTCTTATGATGCATGTCTACAAATGATTTGCTAGATTTTGTGTACACTGAATCAAACAATGTCAGTGATTTATCTGCACCTTTTTATATGTGCTGGTTTAATTTAATTATAATACTTTACCACATCACAGAAATAGGTAAAAAAATATTTGACTGGGAACAGCTGGAGATGAAGTCAGGAGAGCTACAATAATCATAATCAGATTTGAAAAAAATGACCTGAAACAGATGTTAATGATTATTGAGAGTTGCAACCATATGTTTCACAAGGAAACAACACAGAATAATGATGATGACAATGATCATGTTTAAACAAGCATACTTACCAACATGACTGCAAGAGCAGGACCAACAAAACTCCATATAAAGTAGTTCTCTGTTGTGAGCCAGCAGCTGAGGAGATCAGAATTGTTAAAGAATGTTACATAACAGAAAATACAACCCTTATAAGGTGTCCTGGTTAGAGAAGAAATAAAACCACATTCTACTGTTGCAGGTTGTAAGAGACGATTAACAGAGGTGGTATGGGGCCAGCAATACCCCACCGGAAAAAAAAACCCCAACTAGCTACAGAAACGCAGATGGACAAAATGCAAACCACTCATTTGAGTGGAGATTTTTTTGCTTCTATCTTATATACCCTCCCTTATGTGCTCAGCAGAGACTGCATACTCACCTTGAAAATGTCTATGGCATATTACTGGAGAAGTAGCCAGGAAGATAATGTGTCACTTAGAGGTAGACCACATCCTCCCTGACACTTTGGGTAGCTACCGGCCAATGAAAGAGACATAAGACAATGCTAGCACATTTGGTTATGATGTTTATCAGAGCTTCCAATCTAAGCAAGAGACTTTTGCGGTGGTTATTGACTTGGAGGATGCTTATAACAAAGTGGACTTTTTAATCATTATACTTTCTTTGCTAAAATAATGTGGAGTTAATCCTTGGCTGGTGAAGCTGTTTCTTTGATAGAGAGAACAGTTACACTATATTTAAAGAATTTTACATAACAGATAATACAACCCTTATGTGGTGTCCTGGCTAGAGAAGAAATAAAACTACATTCTACTCTCTAGGGTCGTAATAGACGACTAAGATTTAGGAACTATATTTAGGAACAGAGCAGATCCTGCAAACATAAATGCCTAGGATTACCCCAGGATTCTCCTCTATCACTGTGGTTTTTTTACACAGCAAATGTAGCCAAAATTGTTGATTCATTGAAAATGGTTGGGGCAAACACTGACGCTTGTGGATGACATATTAATTTAAAGGACTGGGTCTTATAGACGAGAGATTTTTAAAGACATTCAGGAAACATTGCATATCGTCTCGCTCTCAGGTCAATCCTGAAAAGGTGTGTATGTTGTAGTGCTCTTTGAATATTAATTACCATAGTCAGTGCTGACCAACTGGAGTCACCTTTGATGAACAGGCCATCGAGCGTGGTGACAAGCTGCACTATATGGGAATAACCTTTGATCGTAGTCTACCTTTCAAACATCATGTTGAACAAATGATATAGCGTTGCAAGTGTGGTCTTGCTGATCTCAAGGTTATGTTATCTTCTATCAGCTGATATTATGCTGCTGCACACCTTGAGCAGAGACTACTTGTCCTTCTGTTCAATTAACTGGTTATGTTCATGGTAGATTACAGACTCGGCATCCTCACGATACGTTCACAGTGTCAACGACTCAAACATATTCAGAATAAATGCATGCTTATAGTTCTCATCTGCACTAGAGATACTCCCATTGTAGAGATGAGATATATGCTTGGCATTCCGTTATTACATTCCTGGCATACCCATGTCAAAGCATATATGCAGGTTACTGTGGATAAGAGACACCCACTGCACAAGAATTAAGCATGGTTGTGGATGGCTCAGGCTGAAAGAACAATTAGCTTAGGTGACTACAGTTGCAACCCTACCAAAAGGGGAAGGATAGGTTCCAACAGAAGGTAGCATGGCCAACTACAACAACATGATCATTACTCTTGAAAGAAAATGTAGATATTTGGGCAACGTGAAGGCTGAACTCTCAATTAGGATGCTGATAGAAGATAATACACGTGATGATGATGCTGTTGTTTATACTGATGGGTCTGTGCATCGTTGTGAGAAGTCAGACTGGGGTTTTTTGTCTAGCGTGCATGGTAGGATTGTTGCAGAGCAAAATGGAGCGTACAGGACAACTACTTCCAGTATGAGGATGGAGGTTAAGGTCATTAATGCTGCCCTCCATTGGCTCTCTGAGACTCCGTTTACTGGGGCCACTGTTGTATCTGACTCACTCGATGCTTCGGAAGATCCAAAATAGTAGATTGGGGAATGAGTGGATGTCATCTATTGATGTTTCTAACCTCCAGAAGCTTACGCGGATCTACTGTCCTGGGCATGCAGGTGTTTGTGACAATGAGAGAGCAGATAGGCTTGCATCAACAGCATTGATTGTCAGGGTGTTGAAGATGGATAAAGGGGATGTTCTTCAGTCTTTTCACGACTGCCTGATGGATGAAGACACTAAAAGAGATGTTGAATCGATCCAGCGATTTAAGGAGTTTGTAGTCACCTTTGTAGTTACATGTGTACAAGTAGAATTCGATGCTAGAGGGCAGAGTGTGGAAATGTTTTACCAGCGAGACATACCCTTCAACATCTGTTGTTGGAGACTGTGCACCTATGTGTCTGACCGGGGTGAATGACATTGGTCTAATAACCAATAACTTGAATCCTAGCACCTGTTTTAGCCTAATATTATTGACATAAATGTTAAGTGGAACTTGAGAATTTACTGATCCTCATAGTTTCTATCTTGAATGTGTTCCCTTTCATGTATTTGAAATGAAACAAATGAAATGCATTTATGTGATCTTGTAATTTGCCTTCAATTTCATACAATATAGTGAGATTAATATGTAAAAAAAAGGTCTAAATATAAAAAAACACACTATTAGTTTAGAATACAGAAATGCTGATCTGTATTTTGAGATAGAATAATATGAGAAATAAACAAACCGGACAGTGTCTTAATAGTACTTACTGTCTGATTGTACCATAACCTTCATGGTAGATACCAGCAGATATAGCGACCACTACTGCAGGAGCACCTGAATCATTGAGATATAGACATAAGTAGAACCATGACAAAGTGATATATTCATGTCATGAAATACTAGAATAGTAAATAGTATGAGTTACTTTCAGTTTGGAATTAAGCAGGGTTTGCAGGGGATGTCAGAAAATGGAATGGAATACAAATATAACCATTAACTACATCTTAGAGCCCTCCCTCCAGATTTGTGGTCAATGTTTACTCCTCTAGCCTCACCAAGTAGCGAATGTATTTCATTCTCTCATAATAATCAAGCTATTTTATCACTAACAAATTTGTGTCTGTATTGATTGATTGATAGGACCGTCATCACTGCACTTTGGTGAGTAACCATGTGTGCTCCAATCTCTTTCTTACACAGGAAGATCCCAGCTGCAGTGCATGAACTCTGTAGCACCAGTGAGGGTCCGGTGTAATTTTGAAGATATTTTTGTAGGTATTTTATTTTTAATCTTTTCTAATGAATTTTGCCTGGGCAGTGGCTTATGAGCCTGCTCTTCTCGATTTTCAACTGTCAAGGGTTCTTTTACGTGCTCAAATTGAACACATGTCCTGTTTAATTATCCTTCCTTCTTCAATAGGACTAGGAACTCGATCTACACTGAGATCAGGGATCTCTGGAAAAATATTGATTACTATATTATTGATTACTATGCAATCATAGCACCTACACTAACATATGATGGTTAATTAGAAAAGTGATATTTTAGAAGGTGTGCATGATACTCTTTCAGCAGGATAACTTTGCTAGATCACATACAGCGATAGTTCTACATAATTTTCTAATTCTCACAAGGTAACAGCCTTTATTGCAAGCATATAGATCATGTTGCATGACAAGCTTTGATATGCATATTTTACTGGGATATAGGTTGTCCTGGAGTGCAAGAACATGATGGATAGATAACATCTCAGAGTCCCTGCGAAAGCATGGACTGACAACATCAAACACACACACCTGGTACAAGATAGAAAACTAACTCTCCCCACGACGCTTCACGGCAAATGTGGTTAAGATAAGATAAGATAGGTTGTCCTTCATTTTGAAATAAGGTTACCTTGAAGTTTCAATGGTTAATTTTGGAAGGTTGATTTGATGAAAATAAAATTTAAACCAGCATCACAGATGACAAACTTTCGTTAATAATGATTATTAATAATGAACTATTAATAATTGAGAGTGTAAAAAGAGTATAATTTTAAATACCAAAATATGTACAGGAAAACATCTCTGAAATCAGCATCTCTGAATTCATAGTATAACCACGAGCGCTCAGTCAAAATAGGTGGACATACAATCACCAGAAAAGCATCTATGAGCTATTTCGGTGTAAAGTTTGATCGCAGTCTGTGCTTTAGGGACTATATTGACAAAGTTATTGCTCAGGCTTGCAGCGCCTATCCATACTGAGAATCATGGTAGGTGCTAACATTGAGTAACACCTTGTTATGCTCGAGTACCAAGACCTTGTTCTATCATGTATAGAATATGCATGCACTATCTTCTTGATAGTCCTACGCAGATAGTGAGACTGAATGCTGTAAGGTGCAGCGGATGCTGTGTATCAGTATTGACTTGAAAGTATGATCATACACTGCACATCCTTGTTCTGCATTCCATAGTAGAATAATCAAGAAGGTAACACATCACCCTGCATGAAGTATCTTTATCATTTTCTAGTATAATGCACATAGCCTCATTCGGTATTCTTTCTATCTGTGTATGGCTGAGAGCCAGGACCAGATCTTGGTATAAGAGACATAACTGTATCAGAATGTGTGCAGAAGAAGAAGAAACAGAAAACAAACAATACCTACCATATCCAAATAAGTAGTACCAACGTACTCTGGACTTTTCTTGCTCAAAGACTTCAACTAGCATGATGTACAATTGAAGTCCTTCCAAACACATCCATGCAAAAGCACCCAGGAAAAGATAGTGCAAGATGCCAGCAATGATGGAACATAGAATCTAACATGGACAAAAATGATTCATGTTTTATATATAATGTCACATGATAAGTAAGCCACAATCTCTTACACTTCGCCCATCTCATGAGCACATATACTGGCTCGTATTTTTTAAGATGACTCAAAGATAGTCCAGTATACTGGCTAATAAGTATGCATTCAATGTGTCCAAAGGTAAAAAAATTTTTAATTTGGGAGTGAAAGGGTTAACCTTTTAGCTGCTAAGGACGTATATATACGTTTTTCCCATTCACTTCTAAAGACACATTAACACGTCTGTTATCATTTCTCCTCTGTGGGCTAAAGACTAGTTATACATTGCTACTGTCAACGATTCAGGGGCGTTTGTAGACCTCAGAAAACAAAAGAGGTAGCTTATATTTTATAGCTCAATTTTCCCTGGGAGAAAGTATGTGAGCAAGTTGAAAGAGGTTAAGCAAACAGATGGTCTGTGAGGTCCTTCATCATGGTTATTGGTTACCTTTCAAACTGACCCTGCTCATTGAATCAGCGGCAGAACCATCAGTGCTACTCTCTTCTGTAACAGATATCAGAAGAGTATGCATTACTGATGGTTCCTGTGTAGTGCTGATTAAGCACAGATTCTCTTCATCATGGAAAATAACTAGAGATCCAGATTAACCAAAAATATGAAGAAATTATAGCCAGTGTGTTGCTGAGGCTTGCAAGGAGAGCAAAGAATAGTAACAATGGAACCTACAAGACATGTTGTAAGAGGCAACTAAGGTAGGGGCATAGGAAGCTACCTAGATAAATAAAAGCGTCACAGAAATCGGATGTGCTTACCTACTTGTAGGCGCATAACTAGAACAATCGCTCTTAGACTCAGATCAAATAGAAATCACACAGAGTGGTTAGCAAGTAGTCGATATGGAGCATTCGAAGAAGATGAAAGAGAGAGAAGTCAATAGAAAAGAGTACAGATGACAAAATAATGATGTACAAATTTTGACAAATTGTTACATGAGAAGTTGAAGGTAAAAAAGGATAATAAACAGTTGGTGATAGAACAGAAAACCACGACACTGGGCAACAACCGGTAGCAGTGTGACGACAAAAGAAAGAAGAAGAAGAAGAAGAAGAAGAAAGAAGAAGATAGAACACAAAAGAAAGTGAAGACAAACATGAAGTAGAATAGCAATAACCAACATGTGAGAAATATTTATCTTGAAACAAAACAACACTTGCCTTGGGTTCAGTCTGAGCTATGCCAACAAGAAAGACTATTTCTGCCAACAGTAAACAAAATACCAGATTCCTGTGTATTGTGTTACGATCACACTGCAGATTTCTGAACAATGGAAACAATACCTCATTTTATATTATTATACATAAGTTTTCATTGGTTCTACTTTTCTCATCATAATTCATAAAAACTATTTAAAAACTGCAGTTACTGCTTGTAATACAGCTTTTAGGTGGAATTTAATCTTGGTATTGGTATATCAAAGCAGGCATTGAAGTGGGATGCAAAGGGTTCAAGAAAGAGGTCGACCTAAGGAGACCCTGAAATGAACTTTGCTGAGAGAGGCAGGAAATATCGGTCTCAGTTCCATGGAGGAGATTGAGCGAGTTGCCCAGGATAGAGCGGTATGGAGAAATTACTTGCAGGCCCTTGTTAACGTATACGTACGAGAGGAATTATTATTATTATTATTATTATTGGTATTTGGTTAATCTCTAACATATAGTTTGATCATGGCTGCATATGTTGATAGATTCTTGCTTGCCTACAATTTCAATCTTTCTTTCTTCTTTCTTTCTTTCTTCTTTCTTTCTTCTTTCTTTTGTCCTTCTCTGCTTTTTTGCCGCTAGGCGTAGCAGGTTTAACTGATGATCGGTTCCGAGATAATGCACGCTCTGTCGCTTGATATGGTGTGGTATTGTGGAGTTTTAAGATGTCTGTAACTCCATCAACCCATCTTTTCTTGGTCTGCCCTTTCCTCTTGATGATTCCATTTTCAGGTTGTACGCTCTTGCAACTGGTGTATTCAGGTTCATTCTGACCAAGTGGCCAAACCATTTGAGTCTCTGTTTTTCAATAAATCTAATGGCAGGTGTTGTTCCGACTGTTCTTCTAATTTCCTATATGGTCTCTTCTTGTTTTATTTACTGCTTTCCTCAGGCATCTCATTTCGCATGTGGTAATTTTCCTTTCTTGCTCTTAATTTCACAATAAAATAAATAGTACAATTTCAATACTATCTTAATAATAATAATATAATAATAATTCCTCTTGTACCGTTATACGTTACATAGGGCTTGCAAGTAATTTCTCCATACCGCTCTATCCTGGGCAACTCGCTCAACCTCCTCCATGGAACTGAGACCGATATTTCCTGCCTCTCTCAGCAAAGTTCGTTTCAGGGTCTCTTTAGGTCGACCTCTCATTCTTGAACCATTTGCATCCCACTTCAATGCCTACTTTGATATTCGTTGATCATTTCTCCTCAAGGTGTGCCCAACATATCTCCATCTTCTCTTTCTTATAACAGTTGTCACTAGTGGTTGACCAGACATGTCTCTGATTTCATCACTTCTTCTGAATTCGTTCCATTTATTTTATATTCATTATTTTTCGCAGACATCTATTTTTAAATGCATTCAACTTGCTTTCTAAATCTTTAGTACTACTACACTACTATCTTCCAGAAATAAAAACTCATCTGTACAGTATTATTGTTATCTGTGTAAGAGAAGACCGCAGTAAAACTATGTAACAACGGCAAACGCGTAAAAAAAAAAAATACTGTAGTTTTACAAGTACAAAAAACACTGTGTATCGTGTTATTGTTTTTGTACTTTGTAAAACAACAGTATTTTGTTTTTAGGTGTTCCACCAGTATTATTGTTGTGCATGTAATGTTGGTGACTGATGTTGGTGTTTAAAGAGTTGCCAACTTACTTGAACACCAAGAAGGTAATCCAGCTCAACATAAGGCAGATTACTGAGATCACACAACCAACAAAAGTTATCACTCTTAATGCCAATTCATTCTCCTGTGACAGCTGGAGGGAATACAGAAAAATTCATGAAATATGCATTGAAAAGTCACCTAAACAACTAGTTTTTTATTCATTAATTATTTTAAATTATTGAGCTCTTACGCTGCAGTGCCGCAGCGAGTGGACCCAGTTACGGTTTAACATGTCAATATTTTGAGCATCGTCGTTCTTTTGAATGAGAGCTGCTTGGAATTTGTTTAAATGTATTAAGTTGCCTATTTGTTCTATGAAGGCCCCCTCCCTTTGACCATGAGGAAGTGGGCAGTACACTTGACCGTAGCCACACAGAAAAAAATAATTAACAACTTGTTTAAACCAATATTTCAGTCTATGAGAATGTCTACGATATGTGCTTGGTCCCCTTGAGCTTGCTGAAAATGTCACCATCAAAATGTTTTACACAGTAGTCAATGTGACTATTGTAAATTTCCCTCCCAATGTTAAACAATTTAGAGTTCTTCTTAAGGTGTGTGGATTAAGGAATCAACAGTACCCAGAATAAAATCAGAATATGTTTCAAGAAAGAAAGAATCCATTTTAATACCATGTGGAATATTGGAGAATACAATTTTGGTTCATATTTTTCTTGGACCAATGGCATATGTTGGGTTTAGTTAACATGTCAGTCATTTTTACTTTCCAGTATTACTTTCAATTGAGGCTGGATTGACCTGAGAGTCATTGAGGTCAGAAAAAATCTTGCTTCAACTGCTGAAACTATCATATATGTAGCAAGTGCACTAACCAATGTGCTATAAAACATCAACAAACACACACATACGTATAATATAAAAAAATATATCATCATTTACGAGAACCACATTTTAAAAAAACATGATCATATACCTTGACTCCAGTTACATCCATAAGAACAGCAAAGTTTGTTAGATGGTCACACTCACAGGTTGTATGGCTACTGTTAGTGTCCAGTAGTCTGCATCCATTCTGAGACCACTGACCACTTAGGTAGCTAGTGTTGGACAAACATGATGCATAAGACAAGACTAAGAAGTACTTACTAAAGGCATATAGCATCTCACACAATATACTAATCATTAATAAAATGATATCATATAGTCCAGCAATGATATAACATAAAAAAAATAATAATACATTCACTTAGTCCCAACCCTTCTACAATGGGCCGTAGAGGTCATGCAGAGAGAATGTCACATTACATACAACTGTCATCTGGCTTGGTTTAAGTTCAAGCCTCAATTCTTAAGGAACGGATCGAAAGTGCTCTCTCATTGAACTATTGATCTTCCCAAAGTTTAGACCCTTGACAGCTCTTCTTCCTTATCTACCAAATGCTTGCTGTGGCATTCTGTAGATATGGCTAAACCAATAAAACTTAACACTCATGCGTGCATTACGAGTGATTCATTGAGTATGATCCAAACGGTGGAGGCTGGTTCGGTGCGCAGGCAATGGACTAAATCACTACAAGCATCAATAATTTGCAGAATTACACTAATCTTTGTTCCGGGGTATATGGGTGTCATTGGCAATGAGATAGACAGGCTGGACGGCTGCTTCTACCACTATATCAGGGGGCCAGCCAGTGGATAGAGCTGATATTTTGAACACCCTCATAAAGTGTGGCCGCAAAGAAGATTTTCATTTAAACCAATCTATGTCAACTACTAGATTACAAGAGCTGGGATTGAAGTGGTCAGAAAAGAACAGTACAACAGGTATGTGGGTAGGCTCATCAATCAAAATTGAACTGGTACGGTCAGTCGCTGGATGCTGTTGGAGATATTTCGAAGGAGATCGGAGCACCTATGGACATGCCTGGAGTGCAATGAAGATATTCCAAACTTAAACTTAAGACTCTTTCCACTCTAATCTGTAGTGTTTAAACTATGAGACCATGACTATTTCATTACATAATTTATCTCTACTCATTACTTGAACAATTCTAATAAGATTATACTACTGTCTATTTGATGATTTTAATGTTCTCAATCAAAAGAGAAATCTCACCTTGTGTCCACATCCCAGAAAGAGCAAAGTGGTTTCCCCATATTTGTAGGCTATGAAACAGAGAACATCAAGACTAGTTACATACAAATGATTTTCATAAATTAGCTAGCATCTGCTAACTGAACATTCTGTCTAACTGAACAGAACAAAACAACCAACACTGCAGGGTTCCTATTCTTAGTAGTATACTTTCAGGGGTAAACTTGAATATGTTTAAATAAAGCAGTGGCCAGCCAAAGACTATCTATCTAGTCGCTCACATTGTGATCACCATATTCTGAGGATTTCAAGTCTGTAACCTACCACTGACATAACCAGTTGATGAAATAGGAGGACAAGAAATTGCTACTCAAGGTGAGCAGCTACCATAATATTGAGAGATGCAAGACAATAACACTTGCAAAGCTGTATAGTTTGTAAGGTAGACAGTGATCAAAGGTTATCCAAAGGTAATGAAGCCTGTCACGATGCTCAATAGCCTGTTCAACAAAGGTGACTCTGGGTAGGTCACCCTGACTATGGAATTATTGAAAGAGCATCACAACATATACACCATTTCAAGAGTGACATTTCATTAGTGTATACATCATCATAACTACACTATTAATATACAAACATCTATCTTCCCAGCTTTGAGAATAAATGTCAACGAAAATTATTAAAAGTAAAATGGAGTGATTTCGTTTCTAACAACACAGTGAGAGATAGAACACACCAACAACCCGTATCAAATATTATTAGGAAACGAAGGTAGAAATATTTAGGTCATGTTCTTAGAGCAGACGAAAAGAGAACAAATCGACAAATAGAACACACCAACAACCCGTATCAAATATTATAAGGAAACGAAGGTAGAAATATTTAGGTCATGTTCTTAGAGCAGACGAAAAGAGAACAAATCGACAAGTCCTTATGTGGTCACCAGTTGGGAAAAGAAAACGTGGAAGACCAAAGACCACTCTTCGAAGAACCATCCAACAAGAAAGTAAACTATTGGGATGTAAAACCATACAAGATCTCCAACTGCTAGCAAAGAACCGTATCACATGGAGATCTAAAACCTCTGCCCTATGTGTCGCCTTTGGCACGAAAGGAACAAACTAACTATCTTCCCAAAATATTATTTGAATGCTCAGATACCAGAAGTGTCTCTCTTTCTGCCTTTTAACCCGGATTGGGGCATAGACCCTCAACCAACTCATGCCAAGTCTTCCTATCTCTAGCAGCTCCCTCCAGCTCTTCTGTCTGATTGCTAGAACTGGGTTTTAAGATTGGTGTGGCAAGAAAATAACAGTACAACAGGTATACGAGTCGGCTCATCAATCAAAATAGAACTGGTACGGTCAGTCGCTGGACGCTGTTGGAGATATTGCGAAGGAGATCGGAGCACCTATGGACATGTCCGGAGTGCAATGAAGATATTCCAAACTGAAACTGAAACTTCTGTCTGCTAGCCTAATACTAACTGAAATATTTTGTGGGAGAGTTTTTAACTGTTTTTACTTGCCTCTAAATGTTCCAAGATGAACCAAACTGGTTCTGTCAATTTTCTGTTTGGCTTGGTATTACTGATAGAAGCTGCAATAATCTTAGAGTTGACAACTCTCATTGTACTAGTTCCTGATTCTTCAATAGAGTTATTGTTTCGGACTGTTTCTGCTTTGTAATAGCCTTCGTCATCGCTTGAAGAGGACGCTGTTGGTAATGAGGTTAAGGTCTTCATCTGAGGCTGTATAAGTTCCTCCATGTTTTTGTACAGGGTAAACACTATATTTATAGGACCTGTATGAAAAGTATATATGCCATTATAAAGAAAGAGCTGAAACACAAAACTCACTTTAGAATGAAAATAATTTTAGATCTGAAGGAGAGAACACATTTATATATATATATCTAAGCAAAAATGAAAAATATGCACGTTGACTGTTGGCATACTTCTTCTTTTGTCGTCACACTGCTACCAAGTTGTTGCCCAGTGTCGTGGTTTTCTGTTTTTGTCTTGCGTTATTCTGGTGGCTTGGGTGATTGTTATTTTTGCTCTCTGACAGTATTCTACGATGCCATCTAATCATTTTTTTGGTGGTCTTTCTCTCACCTTTTTTTCCTGATGTTCTGTTGTAGAAGACTGTGTATACTGTGGAGTTTGGGTGCATTCTTATTAAGTGGCCAAACCACTTTATTCTTTGTTTCTCAATGTAGTTGCTGGATCATCATCACTGCACATCGAACCAATTAGTCCAGAAATGCTCTGATCACCTCCCCTCAGTATTTCTCTCAGGGTGTGGTAACTAATGAAACCAGTTCTATGTTGATTTACTATTCTTCTTTGACTTTCAGAATAATGTCCCTGTCTAGCTACACCACATTTGACTTGGTATTCTTGCAGTCTTGTTAGGGATATCAATTCACCACCATTACTTAAATCATTTACATGGCCTCTCTCCCCTTTAAAGGGAAATTCAGAATATTAGCCTGGTCTATAGCTCGCTCGCTTTTTACAGCAGCCATACCTTGCTTGTGCCTATCAGCGCATTCATTTCCCCTTACATCTGCATGCCCTGACACAAAAATAAAACTGATGTCAGCCTAGATCTCTTCAGCGACTCCAACCATTGCCTTCGAGTCCAGCACGTTTCAATCTTTCTGAGCATACTCATTGAGGCACTTAGAAAACATGCATGAATAAAGTCTGTGACTCCAGCCAGACCATCACTTTAGTTGTTGCCATAATTATCATAATGAGACTGCTTGTAGTCACGGCAAAACCACCACTGTCTTCCATCACAACATCCCTTCTGACTTGAGCAGTGAAAACCCATGAGCTCTGCATGTGTTGACTCACTGATCCATCTGTGTAAATGATTACATTTTTTCATACAAGTTCTCAGAAATTAATGTCTGAACTTCTGCCTCCAAGACCACTGGGTTCCTTCTCTGCATTCTTTATTAAGTCTGATACATACTGAAAATGATGTACTGATTTCTGTTGGCATTTGTATATACTTTGGTAAACTTGTAAGGATAAGATTAGCACCATCAGACTTCAAGAGCTAACTGGTCTAAAAATTGTTTTTTGAAAAATACAAGGGAGACAATGGCGAAGGATTGAATGTTCTTACAAAGAAAGATGACCAAGACATGCAATGCAGTGTACACCGCTTGGACCGTGAAAGAAAGGGAGGTTTAGAGTTACATAGAGGAGAACTTTTGAGGTAGAGCTGAAACTCATGCATAGGACTAGTTCTGAGGTGGAAAGAAAGGCATACAGTCGAATTGAGTAGAAATTTGTTGTCTCTGCCTTCTGTGCATGACAAGGACTGATGATGACTTTATAAAAAATGATCTTACTTAGTGTTTAGATATTTCGTCGCTCATCAAATAGCTGTACTTCAAATAACAGTCTTTCTTGTTATACAAAAAAAAAGCTGACACTTCTACAAAAATGGTCTTCAGCATGCCAGGACAACAAGATAAATGTCACAAAAGAAACTGACAAGAATTCCCATAAATGATTTTTCATAAGCTGCCCTATATTATCTGCCAACTAATAGCTTTAACTACCTCTTCTTCCAGCAACTTTCAGACTGGTGCTTCTTATAGTGATGAAGCCAGAGTTGGACTCGGCTTCCCATGGAGTGTTCTGCAAATTTGTCTTGGATGGGAAGGTGATATCATTATGAGTTTGTTGAGTATCCATCACAGTTACTTCCGTGACTGAAACACGCAGTAAGAGATAGTCAAACAAACAAAATATAGCAACAAAATATAGCAATCACAAAAGCTGAAAATTTGATATTGGAGACATTATAGTCAAACTGAGTAGCAATTGCGAAACACGTAAAAACAAAGTACTGTAGTTTTACAAAATACAAAACAATACAAGCAACGTTTCACAAAGTACTGTAGTTTTACAAAATACAAACAATACAAGCAACGTACCAAAAGGTCTTTATCAAGCAAAGGATACAACAGAAGTGAAGAAATCCATTTCTTACACAGCACACTATATATAGAGTCAGACAATAAATCCCTAACAGCCCCAAAATACAGAATACCAATTTGTGAATAAACACAATAAATAAATGATAAAACATATAAATAACATTTTACAAGAGAAAAGTAGCAAATAATGTTGATAGTTGTACCAAATAGGTCTTTACCAATAAACAAATGTAAACAGTATAAAGGTGGTTAGAGGGCCGACTAAACATATACCCCAAAGATTTCAACGATGAAGATAAAGGGTATTCTCTATCTCGGTTGCGCATACAGATAGGTGCGGCAAGACGGGAAAACCATGAGAGAAAACCCAGCAGATAATCAACACAGAACGGGAGTTGTTAGCCTAAACACAAAATAGATGAGACTGCAGTAAAACAAAGAACTGTAGTTTTACAAATTACAAAAACAATGACAAAATACAGAAACGTTTCGACCAACAAGGCCTTTATCAAACAAACGAACAACAGGAGTGACAAATTTAAAAAAACAAATGATGAAGAATTTCAACGTCTAAGATACAAATCGTTTCTAATGATACGCCAAGCTCTGTGACCCTGTAGCCACCCATTTCAATGATACTGGCCATTTAGGAGCTCACAATGTCCAGGTCACATCCATCCGATCATGTTCCTCGATGATCGCAGTCGATTTGCTCTGGAGAATTGGTTGATTTCTTTGTATGGTACCTTGCGACCACGTGGGCTCAACGTATTACATTCCTATGCTTCTTAGTACTTTCTCTTCCCATACCTTGTAATCTATATGGGTATATGTTGCATGTATTCAAGTTATATATTTACTAGATTTTTCATTGTTTCTCTTCCGTTCTATTTCTAGTTTTTATGTGTGTTTTTGTGTTACATTTATTTCGTTATTCGTTCTTATTCCCAGATTTTCATTAGAAACGTTTGTATTTGGTCGTCCATTTGTTTTTTAAATTTGTCACCCTGTTGTTCGTTTGCTTGATAAAGGCCTTGTTGGTCGAAACGTTGCTGTATTTTGTCATTGTTTTTGTAAAACTACAGTACTTTGTGATTACATGTTACGAGTGACAAAGCCTAATGCTTGACGTCAACTGTACTGCAGCCATCCCGTGCCACTCTCCACTCAGATGATGAGCCTACAGGGAGTGACAAAGCATAATGCTTGACACCAGCTGTGTTGCAGCAGTTTCCAAGAGTGTGTCTGAATGCAATGACAGGATGCCATAAAAATTCAGGATCCAAATGTGATGTTGGGAGTTTGTTTTTAAATTAAATTAAATATGCATTATAGTATGATAGTACAGTATGTATATACACAGACAATATGCATTATAGTATGATATACAGAGTATATACACAGACATCATTATAGTATGATAGTACAGTATGTATATACACAGACAATATGCATTATAAGAATACTATAGTATCTATGAAGTCATGCTGTTCTGGCTCGAAACATGGAAGACAACAAAAGAAACCATCAGAAAACTACAGACCTTCGTAAATGGATGTTTATGTAGAGTAGAGGGACTGAGATGGTATGATAAGATTACAAATGAGGAACTCGGAGAAAGAACTAAGCAGGTACCAGTGCAGAAAGAGCTCAGGAAGAGACGATGGTGATGTATAGGATATACATTAAGAAGACCGACCGGAAGCATTGCAAGACAGGCACTGTTTTGGAACCCGCAGGGAAAGAGGAGTAGGGGAAGGTCAGACATACCTGGAGGCTGATATTTAAAAGGATAGGTAAAACATGGAAAGGACTGGAAGGGATAGCAAGAGAGGGGAAGAGCTGGAAGAAGTTTGTTGAAGATCTGTACTCCGTTGGGAGTTGAAAGGTGAAGAAGAAGACGACTACATATATAAATTTACTGACAACGGTAGTAAAGTACTATGATACAAGGATAACTAAAAGGATCCGGTCTCATGTTTTTTCTGGTTATCATTTTTAACAGACGTACCTATATTTTCATCCACAGTCATTTCTGAAGTCCCAATGTCCATCACACTGGCAGTGTGAAAACCCACATTTTCTATGGCTAAGATGAGGGAAGTAGCTGCCCGTCTTCTGTCTTGTCGAGACAAACTTCGCCACGACTTAAAATTCTTTTTGGAGAGAAGATCACTGCTAGTGGACATGAATGCCTAGTGACAGATGAAAAATTGAGTTTATTGTGGTTGCATTTTAATGCTACTTTACTCTCTAGAGTTAACTCTGGGTTCATGGCATGATACTTCATATGTTGGGCAAAATGTGAGAAAACAAGTATATAAATGTAAATTATTTTTTTATCATTAGTTAACAAGGTTTATAATCTTGTATATTTACTTTTATTACATACACGGCTGTGTGGTGCTGGGGCTCACAAGGGAAGCAAAGAATAGTACCACTGCAACCAACACTGCATGTCGTAAGAGGTGACTAATGTAGGCACTAGGGATGCTACCCTAGTAAATAAAAAGCAGTGCAGAAATTGGATGTGCTGGCCTACTTGTAGGCGCATAACTGGCACAATGTCCAATCGCTCTTAGGCTCAGATCACATACAAATCACACAGAGTCTTTGACAGATGGTCGATATGTAGCGTTTGAAGAAGAATATTTCATAAAAGGTGGACCATTAAAGTTAGCATGAAACCAAACAAGTTTAGATTGATTTTCAATTAATGATTAATCAATGAAGAAATTGAATAGAGGTTTTTAAAAATTTAATCAAATTCTGAGATTTATTTCATGATTGCATGAGTTTTAAAATTTGAACCTAGTCAAGGTTTAAGTAAAATTATAAGTTAATTGAAACATTTTGGATTATAGAAACTCTGAATTTTTTAAAACTCAAAGCTATTAAAAATTATTTGAACTACCTTTTTGTTGAGCAAATTTTTAAAATTAACAAATCAATGATAATGACTCCGAAAGTAAATCAACTTGACAGTATGAACAAAATAGATAACATCAATCAATCAAGTGTCATGCCTGCTGGTGTAGGCGATCATGTCTCTCCACAACTCTCTTTGCTTGGTGCATGTAATCAGTTCTGATATCGATCTTTTGTCGAACCATGATGTCAGACCATCCAACATCTTCTCCCTCTGTCTTCCACAATCTCTCCTTCCTGAATTTTACCGTAGTCACCAAATGTTGACTACAGGTAAAACACTACATATAAACTTTCTCTTCGCATTATATGCCAGAAGAACCTTGATTGTCTAATTCTTATTCTTTTCATAAGGTTTCTTTGTGTGCAGACCTGATTTAAAACCGCATTTTATTTTTTTGCTGTCCATGAAATTTTCAACATTCTTCTGTAAAATCACATCTCTGTGGCTTCCAACAATCTTATTGATTTGTTCATTGTCCATGATTTGCTGCCATACATAAACATTGGTTCAATATAGTTCTGGAGTACTCATTTTCACAATGTCATTGATAGTGAAATCATGCATAGATATGTACTAGTGTACCAGGACCAGACGACGTTCCAAACCCAAGGTAGTAGCTAACAGACTAGACAGGTAGTTTAGATAGATAAGTTTGTAGAAATGAGATAGGTCGAGAACATAGTGTTTGCACACCAAAGCTGCCAACTACGAGCAGATAGCAACACTAGAACGAAACTTTGATGAAGTGAAACTAGTTGACGTAGATTAGTTAGTACTGCTTAGCGACGTAGTGACAACAAAGGAGACGAACATAAACATTGGACTGAGACGGACGTGTTTTTGGCAAGAACGTTTATGCTCATATGTCAATAAACATGTAACATGCTATCAAGAATCGAGTTTGTATATTATTATCATCTTGTATGGATCATCAGTCATCATGAGAGAATGGGAATTGTAGAACCCCACATTCATGGAAGAACATCAGCCCTACTACAGAAAACATGCTGACATTTAACGACAAACTTCAGATAATTAGAAAAACTAGAAAGGATGTGAATAAGGTCAAGAATACTCTTATCACACGGACATTACAAAGTCATTCACAACATTATATATGAAAGTATTTAAATAAAAAAACCCGTTGTTCAAGTCAACTGGATGCCTGAGAGGCAGAGTGAGAGGTGTGTTTAATCAGCGAGCCACAGGAACCATCAGTATGCATACTCTTCGATATCTGTTGGGGAGACTGAGCACCTATGGGTCTGCCAGTGCAATGGACGTCAGTTTAGTAACCTAATACAATAAATAAAAAACACAACAGCAGCAGATACAGTAGAAGCTGTAAGTATTTTATCCAGAAGATGTGCAATAACAGAGATGGTGGAAAATAATGAATTTTGATAAATGATGTATTCTGTAACTGTTAAGTAATGAACTAACAAAATGTGTTTATCACTTTTGTATTCAAAATGTGTTTATCACTTTTGTATTCAAAATGTGTATTTTGTATTTATAACAAAATGTAACAAACATGTAGGGGAAATGAAGAAGACAAAAATGTCTTCTTTCTGATCTATCTTCCATTGTTACCATCAATGATAGTTGTGATTTTTTCTATCATTTCTCCCAGCATTCATGTCTGATACAGGGTGTTCAAGATAAAACCATCTCCAAGATAAAAGCATCCCCATTAGCAAATCAAAAAGTTGCCAGGTACGCATTGCATTTTGTCTATTTACTATTTAAACCGGATCTGACTAGCTTGCCTTTTCGTCACATTTGTTCATCACCATAATTACACACCATCACAAGAAGACTTGCTCACTTGACCTATACTACGTCATAATTTAACCTACTCATTTTCATAAACATATGCGAGATTGGCTCCTTTGACGGGCTACTTTTATCTTGAACACCCTGTAGAACATCAATAGAGTAATAATTAACGTAAAAAGTATCAATAATAATATACCTTTTTAATATTCTTCATTCTGTGTATTTTGTTGGGTCTCGACATGGTTGGGTCATCTCTCTGAAGACCTTTGGCCAGCTTCGGCAAGAGCTTTATTGATGCTTTCTTTAAATCACCTGGCGTGAATTCTTGACCCACTATTTCTTCATTCAGTGATAGTGCTGCCTGTTCAGCTGGTTCCTCCCCTCTTAACTGAAATAACAATAGTTGAAATTCACTGGTAACTTCACAACCATGACATTAATTATAAAAATATGGCAAAGACATTGCAGAAAAGATACATTTTCATACAAATGCATACACAGTTTGAGCTGGGGTATAAATGATTGTTCATTGTCCATTTGCGGATTATCTTCATTTGCACATGTTCATAATTGCTCTGATCTCCTCCCAACCATGTATTTCTGTGTGTTTAGACTAACAACTCCCGTTCTGTACTGGTTGATGTATCTACTGTGGTTTTCTTGTCTAGCCGCACCTATCGTTATGCATAAGTTGCGCAACTGAGATAGAAAATACCCTTTATCTTCTTCATGAAATCTTCAGTATATGTTTTCTCTTAGAGCATTGATGTTGTCGTTTTTGTCCATAGAAGACCCATTCTGGATCGCAGCATTGCTCGCCAGTGCATCCGTTCTCTCATTGCTCTTCACCTCAGAATGACATGGGACAAAGATAAAGGTGGAGTATAAATGATAAACTATCTAAACATAAACTTCTGCTATACTGATAGATGCTGTCTTCAGTCACAAGCACTATCAACAACATCAAAGCTAGAGTATGCAACAGCTAATGATCCATTGTGGAACAATGACAAAAATACTGACAGATGCTGTCTTCTAAATGATCCAACTACATAGCAGTAACTAAAGCGATGGTCTGGCTGGAGTCACAGACTTCAATCATGCATGTTTTCTCAGTGACTCAATGAGTATGCTCAGGAAGATTGAAAAAGGCTGGACTTGGAGACAATGATTGGAGTCGTTGAATAGGTCTAGGCTGACAAAAATCAGTTTTATTTTAGTGCCAGGATAGGCAGGGGCAAGGGGAAATGCATGCTTATAGGCCGATATGATTGCAGGTATGGCTGCTGTAAAAAGCGGAGAGTGGCTGATACTCTGAATTCCTTAAGGGAGAGAGGACATGTAAATGATTCAAGTAATAATGATGAACCTACAACCGTAACCAGGCTGCAAGAATGCTAAGTAAAATGTGGGGTATCTAGACAAGAACACTATTCTGGTAGCCAAAGAAGGAAAGTAAACCAACAAAGAACCGTTGTGGTTAGTTGCCACACACAGAGAGACATACTGAGGAGGGAATTGAAGCATTTGTGGACTAATTGGTTCAATGTGCAGTGATGCTGATCTGACAACTAAACTAAACTATTCAACTACAAAGATGACTTGTAATATAAACCTGATAATTGTTGTCATGATTCTGTGCCAGAACTAACAGACTTTCACCTGAAAAACTAACTTGAGCAGTATGACAATAAATCTTACCACTTTGGTTATCCGTATGTCCATCTTCTCCATCCACACCGAGGTGCAGTTTGAGAGGTCTGGACCTGGCTTCTCCCAACCATACTCTAAACAATACCATGTTGCAGTTCCTGGAATATGAATCACATTTTCATGATGAAACCTTGTTTTGTCTAGACCAGCGTTTCCTAAGTGGGCGATACCGCGGGCCTGAAGCGTCTCGGGGGTTCGAGGTTCGTCGGGCGGTTAGGGATCGGTGGCTTCTTAAAGAAGAAATTAATAATAAATATTTTAAAATAAATTAATTTTGTGATTCAATAATCATTAAAAATTTGAATTCTGAATTTGAATTCATCTTATGCCCATCTTACAGGTTCCATTTTTTCATCAATTTTCTATTCCATGCAAATAATAATTTGAAAATTAACCATGTATGGCAGAAATATATATTAATTTTCTATGCCAATGAGAAAATAGAGCATGTATATAGGTGGGAGGGTGGACGTTAGCAAACTGTTATAATGTGGTGTGTGTGGGGGCGGCGGCACGTTACAAAGTTTATGATGTGCAGAGTGGGCGGTGGGCCGAAAAAGTTTGGGAATCTATGGTCAACATTTCTAACATTAAGTAGACAGCTTAAACAAATGGCAGTCATCCATCAAACACTATTAACATTAGAACAGGTATATGTATCATTTCAAAATCTCTTCATAATTCTACGAGCACAAATTAGATTATACCACTGTCGGCTTGCTAGGCCTGTTCCAGTGGCTTCAGAATTCACTAGATGGATCACACGGTGCACAAGTCTATCACATTCAGGCTAGAATACACAAATTCCATCCAAAGAACTTTTCTTATCCTGACGCTGTGAGGCAAACCAGGATTGGATAAAAGAAAATATATATCATTTATCCACAGAAATACTCTGAAATAATAACTGATTATTGGTCTGGGAAGACACATAAGGGCTGCTCTCTTGTGGTAGATATCAAGTCAAAGGGTATTGTATTGTATTCCTCCTGTACTCTTATACTGCTGTAGCCATGTGGTCATTAAATTCCACAGGCTCATGTTCTGCTGTCCTTCTTCTTCTTCCCTTTCAACTCCCAACAGAGCACAGGTCTTCAACAAACTTCGTCTTTCGTACCATCCCTTCCAAGTTTTACCTATCCTATTAATATCAGCCTCCAGCTCTCTTCTCCAGGTGTGTCTAGGCCTTTCCCCGCTCCTCTTTCTATGTAAGTTCCAAAACAGTGCCTGTTTTGCAATGCTTCCTTTGTCCTACACTGCCCTAAAAGCTGTATTACAGGAAGTAACAATTGTGGGTTTTTAAATAAAAACATGAACAATTTTACCTGTCAGAAAAAAGATGGAACAGCTTTACCTCAGAAAAAAAGACGAACAACGTAACTCTCAGAAAAAAAGATAAAACAAATCTACCTCTCAGAAAAAATATGCATAACCTCAGAAAAAGATTAATAATTTTACCTTTCAATCCCTGTGGACAGCTTTTCTCCACAATTCTCCCAAAGCGTGTCCGAGGCCACACCAGTTCTCTGTCTACCGTCTCCTGACAGAATTTATCCACAACACCATGCATGTATTTATCACTAGCATCTTCCCTATCTACTGCTATTTTTGGAGTATTTGGTGAGTAATTGTTCCACAATGGATCATTAGCTGTTGCATACTCTAACTTTGATGTTGTTGACTGATACACAGTTGTAGTATCATCTAAATTAGAAAAGAATTGAGGTCTTTTCACTGGAAGTGAAGGTGGCTTAGTTGAAGCATGAATAAAAACATTCTTGTCAGCATCTGTCTTGACTGTAGTAGTAGGTATCACATTGCTGACATCTGTGAATTCAGAGACACCAAAAGTAATAACAAAATTGATTGAAGGTAAGTTTATGTAGTTATTATTTATCTGTGTCAGAATAAATTCAGAACTACTACTACTTCTACTTTGAACGCTCCGTATCGACCACTTGTTAACCACTCTTTGTGATTTGTATGTGATCCGAGCCTAAGAATGATTGTACATTGCGAAAGTTATGCGCCTACAAGTAGGCCAACATATCCAATTTCCGCAGCGCTTTTTATTTACTAGGGTAGCTTCCCTAGGCCCTACCTCAGTCGCCTCTTAGGGCATGACTTGCAGGTCGCAATGTTACTACTCTTTGCTCCCATTGAGAGCAAACGCAACACAAGGGCGAGAATAAATTCAGAACTTCTTCCAATGTTTACAGACATCAACTTGTATACTTTTAAAGTAGTTAGTCATCATCTGTTCACACGGCCATATAGTTTGTCTTGGACTGATTTGGGAGTTGTTCATGTGTGATTCCTCTGTTCATCGCATCTTGGACACTCTTGCAGAACATGTGTCTCTGTTGGTGCCACATGACCATATGTCAGAAGGGCCTGCCTTGTACTTGTTAAAAATATGGTACCTCAGCCGACTGTGTCAGGTGAATAGCCGAAAGATGACGACTTGTTCTTCTCTTTTAAATTGGTAGTGGGTTTAATCTTTTTGTTGATCCTGGTAATCTCTTGAAACATCAAGCTAAATAAGTGTAAAAGGTTTAAATTAATCTTATTTTGGCTTAATTATACATTTTTCCCCATATGAAAATGCTTGACCACTCAGCAACAGAGACCCATGTCTTCTGGCACATCATAGAAACAGTGCTACTGTTATTTAGCAAAGATTTGTAGAAATAAAAGATCTGATACTCTTGTGTTTCAAATAAATAATTATTGGTGTAGCAGATAGCGAAGCTGAGAACATGCTCTGTTGGTGACTGTGCCGTGGAAATTACAGGAAACCTTGAATCTTTCTGAGGATATCTAAATTACAAGTACCTCTGAAGTCAGAGTAAGGCTCGCCTGAATGGCGAGGGACACTGGTGATAAGGAAAGCAAGTCTCCACACAAAAAACATGTCTATTAGATGATGCCTACATTCATAGCAGACCAAAAAGATAATATATATATAATATATGGAATATCTATACTACACTAATGGTACATCATCATCACGTGCCATGTAGAATGGCATAGGTAATGAATCTTCCCAAACATCGGAGGTGACAAACACAGGAGGTGACATAAAGTACTATTATTAGAAAGAGATATAAATGGAAAATTAATATGAAATGTATCTAGTACTATTATTAGAAACTGAAACAGTTCTATTAATCATGACTATGTATAGATTATTGTTCTAGAAATTTGAAAGGTTATGAATTCAAGAGCTGATGGTAAAATATCAAAACATGAAGACAATTATGTTTACAAAGCAAAAACCAGGCTAAAACAATATTTTGACTTAAATACACTTATTAACAAAAGGATGAAAATCGTGACATATCCTTTACAAACGTAGCCATCAACCACAGTAAACAAGTCTTTGATTTTCTAGGCATCATTTATATGCTCAGTAGTTTACCATTGCTTTCTGAAAGGTGAGGTCCATTTTTACCTTTTGTTAAAACATCCCACAGAAACAAAATCAAAACTATCCATAAATATCAAAATATTCTTTTTTTTTTTTTCCGATCCAGAAGCAATTGAGCTGAAAGCTCTTTGACTCGGTGTTATGGACATCGTAACCCTCGGCTCGGTGCCACGAACACCGTAAATCTGGGGAACCTGTAGCTTTTCTGCCAGTTCGCAGAGTTGAACCCGCACTTACAGAGGACTAGTCACCCGTAGTCCAACGCGCTACGAACAAGCTGGGCATGCGGGCATCAAAATATTCAAAATCAACATCAAATATCCCTCAAGCAATTGGTGATATAAAAGCTGAACTTGAAAAAAAGCAATAAAAAAGGTAGAAAAGGGATATAACAGGTATAAGGAATATAAAAACTCAAAAGAAACAATAATTTGATTTTAAAAAACATGCACTGAGAGAAAGAGTGATAATAATTTCAGAAAAAATGTGCAATTTGTTAATCCCAATATTATTATTATATTCCTTTTCTACCATTATACATTACAAAGGGCCTGCAAAGCAATTTCTCCATACCTTTCTGTCCTGGGCAACTCGTTCAATCACTTCTATAGAATTGAGTCTGATATTTCTTGCTGGTCTCAGTAAAATCTGTTTCAGCGTTTCCCTAGGGTATACTTTCTTTCTGGAACCCTTTGTCTTCTACTTCAAAGCCTGCTTTGTTATTCTTTGATCATTTATTCTCAGCATATGTCCAACATATCATTATCTTCTCTTTCTTATAACAGTTGTTACTAGTGGTTGACCAGACATTTCTCTGATTTCATCACTCCTCCTGAATTTGTTACATTTTATATTCATTATTGTTCGCAGACATCTATTTTCAAATGCATTCATCTTACTTTCTATATCTTTAGTCATTTGTTAAGCCCCTGAGACAGCAACATTCCAACAAGGTACATGTTAAAAAACAAAAACCTACCCAGTGGTAATGTAGTTACATTGATTATGTTGGATGTCATACTGGGACCATGGTTATTGAAGCTTTTCAAGAAGATGCTGTAGGATGTGTTAGGTCTCAGGTCATCAATGACCAAAGAGCTTTCAAAATTAGTATATACTGGTGAAGGCTCTGTTGCCATTGCTGAAAGAACAGATGTCAACATTTTTTCTACAACAACAGAATCGTTTTTAGTATTTTAGAAAGAGGGAATATTGTGTTATGTATGTATGTATGTATAATTTTGGAGGAATGGTGCCTGGAAGAAGAATGAGAGGAAGACCTAGAAGATGATGGGTGCAAGATATCATTAATGATCTGAGAATGATTGCAGCTGACGCCGGTCAACTTGTACAAAACAGAGAGTTTTTCAGGACTGCTGTTATGAGAGCCAAGTTCCGGAAGGGACAAGCTACTTGATGATGATGATGATGATGTATGTACTTAAGTTGATAAGGCTCTGAAATAGAAATCAACAGGTTCATTAGGCTAGTCCAATAGAGAATGCATACACACGTGTCCATGCATGTTTTCTTAGTGACTCAATGAGTATGCTCAGAAAGATTGAAACAGGCTTGGCTTGGAGACAATGGATGGAGTTGCTGTGGAAGTCTAGGCTGACAAGAATCAGTTTTATTTTTGTGCCAGGGCATGCAGGTGTAAGGACAAATTAAAGTGCCAATAGGCTTGCAGGTGTGGCTACTATAAAAAGCAGGTGAGCAATGGACCAGGCTGATATTATAAATCCCTTAAGAGAGAGAGGACATGTACATGATTCAAGTAATAGTGGTGAATCTACAACACTAACCAGACTACAAGAATTCCAAGTTAAGTGTGGTGTAGCTTGACAATCTGGTGTAGCTAGACAAGAGCATTATGCTGGTAGATAAAGAAGAATAGTAAGCCAACAAAGAACTGGAGTCGTAAGTTGTCAGGCGCTAAAGAGACATACTGAGCAGGAGATCGGAGCACTTATGGACTAACTCGCTCGCTCTCTTGATTGTTCTTTTTCAGCCATTTTTATAATTCTTATTGTGATATATAAACATCCATTGCCAAGAACATGTTTTACGTTACATCGTTGAGTACCATTTGGAGCTCTAGTGCTCATCCTTCGGTGAAGTGTCCGATTTCAACAAGTGTTTACTGGTTTCGCTCTCCGTTAGCCTTTGGCTGTCCCAGCCAACCTGCAAGGCAGCAGGTTGCTATTTTCGTTTAGGGTAGCAACTCTTAGATGACCTGCCCTTCCGGGTTGTTGAGTGTCATCTGCCCAGAAAATCTGTCTATTTTATGGACTACTTGGTTTTCCTGCCATCCAGTTTTGTGTACTGTTTACTCCACTAGCCTTTGATTGTCCACAATCAAACTACAAGGCAGCAGTAGTTCCCAGCGAGCGGAAACGCGCACTGTATTCAGCTTCTGCTGAGCTTTCTAGTTTTTGTGCACATTTGGGTGGTCTGTTCACCCTCACGCCTGCCACACGTGCACGTCTGCCCACCAGTTGGCCCACCGTGCATCGTCTGCATGCGTGCTCGCTCTGCCCTGGTGTCTACCTCACCATCTTCATCAGTTCTCACCATGCTCATATTTATCATGCCTCTAGGCTGTCCGGATACGGGGCTCAACTCGGGCCTCCACCTCAGGGCTTCGAGTTTCACCCTATGTTGGCCCACATGCATCTCATCTCGGGTCCCAGTTTCGCTCACGCGGGCCATTTCTTCTCTGGATGCATCCCTCATCCCTTTATGGTTATCCGTTCAACTTTTTCCATCAGGCGGGAGAAACGTGCATTAATAGTCACTTTGGGATTCCACTCGTCTGTGTTGCGAGCGAATCCCATCCAACGTGACTACGTTTGCATCTCTACTACCACCAGAGTAGCTCTCCCTCGATCCCTACCCGTTTAGCCAGACAGGAACCAATGTATGTTTCCAGGGTCACTACAAGGAGGTGGGGTAGGATCTTGATTAGTGCCAGCTCACTAATCCTGGCGCGGCATTGTTCCCATGCGCCTTTGACCCCAAATAACTGGTTCAACGCGCAGTGATGATGATCTGACGACTAAACTAAACTGAACACATGCAGAACCTCTGTCATTGAGGTAGACTGTTTCTGCTTATGGTGCTCCCTACTAATAAGGACATAGCTTTAGTGAATAACAGCATTAATTAACTGATACATTGTGTGATTATACTGTTGAGCAGTGGAGACAATAAGTGAACTCTATGGATAAACATATTCTTTGGTTATAATTGGAAGCATAGTCCCATTAGTTTATGGAAATGTTTCAAGTTCGTATCAACGACATATCCAGGGAACCCAAAAACCAGTAAAAATAATGTCAAGAACAAAATAGATAGCTGTGGTGACCAATCCAAATAATAATAAAAATGGGAAAGCAAACAAACCAAAGGAGGAGTGACTGGATTGTCCAGTAAGCAGTGTAATGATAAAATAAAATACAATTTTGTCATGCGATATTTGTTTGGTAATGAAATGTGAGGTAAATAGTGTTTTATTTGATATGTGTATAGTGCATGATCAAACATAGGATGTCATGGAGATGAAACACATGATGTCATGGAGATGGAAAATATGATGTCATGGAGATGCAAAACATGATGTCATGAAGATGAAAAACATGATGTCATGAAGATTAAAAACATGATGTAATTTGGATGAAACGTGATGTAACAAAGACAAAACAAAGGATAACTTGAAGATAAATCACAGAATGATATGAAGACAAAACACATGATGATATGAAGATGATATGCATGAGGACATCAAAAACACCCACCAGACAGTGGGTAAAATGATGGACATAAGGGAGTCAAACACTGACAGAAAAAATGGATGATTGCTTCGAGAATGCTTGTGGTAATCTTATAAAGATGACTGCAGACTCAGATCCACCACAAAATTACAATCGTTGATGGTAATAATGTTTGATATAAGCTACTCAGAGATAGCAGCTTAGTTCATGGTGTATTGCAGTAACCAACCACAGAGCTCATCTAATTGGGAGCTTTCATACAACAATGTATTACACACCCCAGCCACAGAGTCTTCTTGGTATGAGAGAAAGAAAGTAGCATGGAGACACATACTTCTCACTATATAGGGATAAAGTGAAAACGAACACTTCCTTGCGGCCAGTAACAACAAAGGTGAAAAATGAAAACCCGAAGTAATGTACTTTTACAAATCCCACAAACAACAAAGCGATGTTTCGTCTAAAAGATCTTTATCAAGCAAAGAGTGGCATATCCTTTACAGGACATAGCTATCAACAACAGTAAACGAGTCATTGATTTTTAGGCACCACTTATACATTCAGTAGTTTTCCATTGCATTCTGACGGTGATGTCTATATTTACTCTGCGTAAAATCTACGAGGACAAATTTGCTTCCAAACTACCCACCGTGGGTTTGAACCAGGTACTCTTGGGATTGTGATCGAGCTTACTATGCTCCATAAGCCGATGCACAGGTGCTCACAAGTAAAGAGTACAAGACAATAAGGAATATAAAAAAGAGTCCTCTATGGACGAGAATATAATAACAGTAAAGCTCATAACCCATTGTCGTAAGAGGGGACTGAGGTAGGGCCTAGGAAACTACCCTTGTAAATAAAAAGTGTTGCAGAAATCAGATGTGTTGGCCTACTTGCAGGCGCATAACTTGGACAACGTACAATCGCTCTTAGGCTTGGATCACATACAAATCATAAAGAGTGGTTAACAAGTGGTCAATGTGGAGCGTTCGAAGAAGTCCATACTTTTCTTTGCCTTCCTATTCTCCTACAGTCCTCGAATGTTCACAGAAGAATTGTTTTTTAAGAGGGAATCATGTCTGTTCATATGTCCTAACCATGCAAGCTTGCGACAATTTGTCACTGTCAGAAGTGTTCTCTACTGTCCTGCCATCGTTGCTCTTTGATTTCTAACAAATTCGTTTATTTTATGTTCTTTGTAAGAGTGGTCACCAGTATCCTGCATTTGTTGTCAAAAGTCTGAACTCTCCACATCTTTATTTACTGTTCAGCTCTCACCTCAATACCAATGAATTGATAGTCATCATCATTATAAAATAGTTTGTCCTGAGAAGAACTCTGCCTCCTTAACAGTTCTTCGAATTTCTCTCTCGTAGGCCTCTGCAGCCATCCTACTCAAACCATCAGTTACATCCTGAATCCATCTTCTCCATTGTATTCTTCTCCTCTTTGCCGGGATGTCTCCTTCAATGATGGTCTTCTCCAGCCCTTTGTGTCTCTTTATATGCCAAAAATACTTCAATTTTCTCATTCTTATTTGAATTGATAGTCAATCAATCAAGTGCCATGCCTACCGGCATAGGAGATCATGTCTCTCCACAACTCTCTTTGCTTGGTGCATGTGATCAGTTCTGACGACATTGATCTTTTGTCGAACCATGATGTCAGAATTGATAGTACTAACGGTTTATTCAGTTTGATCTTCCCCGAAATATTGATGTTAATTTACCAAATCCCAGTTAGAACACAGTGAGAACAACAACATAGGCTAATATAAAGTTAACAATAATTGATAAGCAACAATAGAAAATGTCACGTTATTTGTGATATTACGTAATCAAATAAAGAACCACCAGTTGAGATAACATGAAAATAAGTTACCTATATCTGTTATATACACAGCAGTTGTAAGAATAGGACTGGGTGATTCTGGCTGCATCCACACAACCTCAAGTTGGCTGGGACTGAGAGCAGTTACTGAGGTAATATGAGGGGGTCTTGGTGATCCATCTAAGATGATACCAGGTTTCAGAAACATAAATCAGATATCAGTCCTGCAAGCTAACCAATTCAAAGGTAAGTGCTATAGCGGCTAAAATGTATCATATTTTTATTCATAGTTTTCTCTTAAAATAAATCTTGTTGCATTGCATTGCAGTTAAAAACGAGGCAGTGACATCTGCGTCTTTCGATGTATTTGTTTTACAGTGTATTGTAAACGATGTATTAGTATTACATTGTATTAAAAACAATGTAATAGTTTTAAGAAAGTACTTTCGGACGGATGTAATAATTTTAAACAAAGTACTTTTGGTCTGATGTAACAGTTTTAAGCACAGTACTTTTGGTCTGATGTAATAGTTTTAAGCAAAGTACTTTCAGTCTGATGTAATAGTTTTACACAAAGTACTTTCGGTCTGATGTAATAGTTTTACACAAAGTACTTTCAGTCTAATGTAATAGTTTTACGCAAAGTACTTTCGGTCTGATGTAATAGTTTTACGCAAAGTACTTTCAATCTGATGTAATAGTTGTAAGCAAAGAACTTTGGGTCTGATGTAATAGTTGTAAGCAAAGAACTTTGGGTCTGATGTAATAGTTTTAAGCACAGTACTTTCGGTCTGATGTAATAGTTTTAAGCAAAGTACTTTCGGTCTGATGTAATAGTTTTAAACAAAGTACTTTCGGTCTGATGTAATAGTTTTACGCAAAGTACTTTCAATCTGATGTAATAGTTGTAAGCAAAGAACTTTGGGTCTGATGTAATAGTTTTAAGCAAAGTACTTTCGGTCTGATGTAATAGTTTTAAACAAAGTACTTTCGGTCTGATGTAATAGTTTTAAGCAAAGTACTTTCAATCTGATGTAATAGTTGTAAGCAAAGAACTTTGGGTCTGATGTAATAGTTTTAAGCCTGGTACTTTCAGTCCGGCAAATTAGTTTTAACAGTACTTTCGGTCCGACTAATTAGTTTCATACACAGCGCTTATTGTCTGATGTGATAGTTTTAAACACAGTACTCTAAGGCTTGTGTTTGCACATTCTGATAAAGTAGACCAATGACTTATATTACTATTAGAATTACTTTTTTAGAAATTTAATAAGCAGTCAACACTCAAGCATATTTTGCATGCAGAGTTTGTCACAACAATATATAAGACTTGCATGCATTATACAGGGTGTTCAAGATAAAAGCAGCCCCATTGACAAATCAAAAGTTGCCAGGTACGCATTGTGATTTGTCTAGTTACTATTTAAACTGGTTCTGACCAGTTCGTCCTTTGTCTCATTTGTTCATCGTCCCTTCCCGCACCATAATTACACACCATCACAAAAATACTTGCTCACTTGACCTATACTATGTCATAATTGAACCTTCTAATTTTCATAAACATATGGAAAACAGATTGGTTCCTTTGATGTGGCTGCTTTTATCTTGAACACCCTGTACAACATTTCACAGACGATTGCTAAATCTGGAAAGCCATATATAATTGAAGAAGAGTTCACACTTAAGGCAGTTTTTGAGGTTCCGAGTCCTGCTTTAAATAAGTCATTGAACGATATCATTAAGTATATATGTAAAAAAAATTCAGTGCAACGATGTGTAGATGAAATGTCTAAGAGTATCTAAACATATCATGAGGACAACATAAGTTGCATTATGGATGAACTAGTCATGTAATGAATCTTTGCTTCTTGTTTATGAAAGCTTTGTCAAAATGAAATGTTTGGCTAAAAAGATGTTATTTGTAAGGAAACTAGAAACATATTCTATAAGTGGAATCGGTTATTGGTTACTGAGCTGTCGAGTGAGGTTCATAGGAGCTCAGTCTCCTCCAAAAGATGTCAAAGGTTATGAATACTGATGTAGCTCACTGGTTTACCTATTCCTCACCTCATAGGAATGCAGTTCTGCTTGTACAGTGTGTAATTTCAAACTACTTAAATCACTGAGTAAATTCAACATCTATGTTTGTGTCTTAATCCAACAGGCGGTCGTCGAGAACCTGAAGAACACCACTTCTATCTATTTTTAACTCACAAAGATCGATGCTATTGAAGCACGCCAGTCGGTTTTCTCACTACTGCAAACACCTGCACGTCCATGACGAGAGATCCATGTAAGCCTCAGGAGGTTAGAAACCTCAATAGAAAACATATACTCATACCACAACCTGTCATTTTAGACTTTACAAAGCATTGACTGAGAGTGGTACATAACGTCATGTAAACAGAGTCCCACAGCGCCACTGGAGGGCAGCAGTAACGGCATCAACTTTCATCCTTATACTGGAAGTACTTATCCAGTATGCCCCATTTAACACTGCAATGATTTTACCATGTGCGCTAGTTAGGAAATCCCAGCCTGATTTTTCACCACGTTGCACAGACCCATTGGTATAAACAACATCATCCGTAACTGAATTATCTGATATCATCTGCTTAATTGCGAGTTCAGCCTTCACCAATCTCTACATTCTTTATTATCGTGCCATTAACATCATTAGTAGTCTTGTGAAATGGATGTCTCTGAACTGCAGTAATCCACATATATACTTTAGTTTGGGCGACAGTATTATGTAAACATAGTGATAATAACAAGCATACATCTCATCTTCACAATGGGAGCCTCTCTAGTGCAGTCATGGACTATACGTATGTCTTCATTTTGAATATGTTTGAGTTGTTCACATTGTGTTCTTGATATCGTGAGGATGCAAAGTCCGTAATCTACCTCGAACATAACCAGTTGATGAAACAGAAGAACAAGTAGTCTCTGCTCAATGTGTGTGGCTATCATAACCATGAGAGCTGCAAGATCATGCTTGCAACGTTGCATGGTTAGTTTTCCATGATGTTTGTAAGATAGACTGCGATTAAAGATAGTACAGTCTGTCACGAAGATCGATAGCCTGACCATCAAATGTGACTTCATATATCACAATGGAGTAATTCAAAGAGCACCACAACATACACAATTTCTCAGGATTGACCTAAGAGCGTGACTCCCTACACTAAGAAATGGTACATAATGTCCTTAGAATATCATCAATAATTTCTCCTTTCTGATCCAGTTCTATGTATAACGATGTTATCTGTAAAAGGTAATGTCAGGCGCAACCCAGCTGGCTGAATTTTGACTATGCTTGCTGTGTACATTCTCTCTCTCGCAATCACCGCCCAGACCAATGTACCAGATCTCCCCATAAATTCTATTTATGTGGAAATCTGATTCATGCAGCCTTAGCATTGGTGTGTTTTACGTTACACCTTCAGCACCATTTGGAGCTCTAGTGCTTATCCTCTGGCGATGTGTCCGGTTTCAGCCAGCGTTTACTCTGTTCGCTCTCCATCCGGTAGCCATCTAGTGTTTTTACGGTGTGGGGTAGCTAGCCCCACGTCCAACTACCTTAGTCACCTTTTATGACATGTGTGGCAGGTAACAGTGGCTCTATTCTTTACACTCCAATTTGGGCCCCAGTGACCCTCGGCGGTGTACATTCTGAACAACACGGTTGTTAAAGTGGAACCCTGTGGTAATCCCAGATATAAACATGCAGGGTTTGACGTCCATGTTCCTAAACATGTGCAACTGTTTTCTCTCCATTAAGCAATCAGCCAAGTATTAATTCAACATTTTAGCAATCAATAATTAATCAATCAATCATTTAGCAAAGAAAGTATCATGATTAAAAAGTTCAACTTGTTACATGCATAGTCCAAGTCAATCATCATAGCAGCAGTCTTTTGCTTGAGTTGGAAGTCCTTGACAATATCATAAACAAATGTACCAGCATTGTTCTTGGGAACATTGGCTAGTCCCTTTCATCATAAGGTAGTCATAGAAGGTATTAGAAAGAATATGGTCTGTGTTCAGGTGACACATTAACTTTCTGGTCCACTATCTTCTCAATAACTTCCATATATATATATATATATATATATATATATATATATATATATATATATTTTGTAAGGTAAGTATATAGTAACTGATGTGCAGTCTAGAATCCATTCCATGTTTATGGAGTGGTCATAAATAGCAATGAATCAGAATGAATATTTGATACAGTTGATCAAGTTTTATAAGACAAAGAAATCATTGTTTACTGAAATGCTTTCATTGTGCAGGTGATGATGCGTTATTAATGATTGGTCGCTATCATGACCGAGCTGTTTATTTGAAAGAAGAGGCAGCAACAAAGGTCTTATCACTCCCTGTGCGATTTATTGTCAATATTTGATTTAAAAATAACCTAAGTAATCAACTGTATGCATCTCTAAACACTATCATTACTGCTGCTGCTATCAATAGAAATAAAACAGTGTCCTTGAATGATCGACTTTCTCCAAAACTCTGCATTGTGAACGATGACGACTTTGAACATTTACTGCTTCCCACTGCATTTCATTAGATGTCAAGTTGAAGTGTGTAAGTCGATTTAATAAGTTATTTGACACTGTTGTGAAGTGTTTTATTGAAAAATAAACACAAGCTATTTTCAGTGCTTACCTCAGAGTTATAAAGCATGAAAGTGCTCATTTGCCCGACATTTGTTAAGTTGAATTCAATGAATTTGCAATTTCAGTGCGCTTATTGGATCTTTCAGTTTTCAGTTATATAAGTACTATCATCATAGCACCCGGGACATGTCCAAAGGTGCTCCGATCTCCACCGTAACAAATCCAGCAGCATCCAGCGACCCAACACGCCAGTTTGATGTTGATTAATCAATCTCTTTGCATATTTGGTAGGTCGTTCTTTTCGGGCTGTACCAATATCGACACTCATCTCTCTAGTCTGGTCAGCAAGTGGGACTCACAACCCTGAAACTCTTGTGTATATGATCTTTATTATGATATTTATTAACACCAAATCTGCTATCCCTAAGTTTGTTTAAAAACTAGTCCAGGTCTACTTCATTTGTTCGGTATTGAAAAACAAGTTTATGGACTCTAATACCTACTTACACTATGACAGTACTTACTTAGTGGCCTCTGTCGGTGAATTGGTGACATTGTTGTCATTGTGGTTTGAAGATAGGGAGTATCAATTGTAGCTGAAAATATCGTGCACATTCAGAAAGGAAAAGAACGTGCATGCAAGCTGACATCAAGCATATTGTCATTAATGCAGTTGCAACAATGAAACTAAAATGAACATATAAATGCAAAACATATTTCTAGAAGCTCTAAGTTAGCGGGAAGGATGAGATTGAGTAAAGAAATAATAAGGAGCAAAATAAAAAGGTACACTAATATAACAGTCTACAGTGTGTGTTGAATTTTTTTCTGATCGCAACGTCTCTCAGCTCGATCCAGCCTCAATTGGATACCAGGAAAAGCACTGGTGAAGTTAAGGTGGCTGGAGTGATATTGACTACATCACTCATCGTCGGTCGATGGTCAACAAAAAATATGGACATAACATCATATTCCCTAATATACCTTGAGGTTTGAAAAATGGTTCCTTTACTTTATATAAGTCTGAATACTGGTACTCTTAGACATTGGTATTCTAGACCAATGTACTCTTGAGACTAAAGTACTCTTGAACAGTGGTACTCTTAGACATTGGTATTCTAGACCAATGTACTCTTGAACAGTGGTACTTTTAAACATTGGTAATCTAGACCAATGTACTCTTGAACAGTGGTACTTTTAGACATTGGTAATCTAGACCAATGTACTCTTGAACAGTGGTACTTTTAGACATTGTATTCTAGACCAATGTACTCTTGAACAGTGGTACTTTTAGACATTGATATTCTAGACCAATGTACTCTTGAACAGTGGTACACTTTAGAAAACTACAGGAGAAATGCTACGCACAAAGAATGCCACTATACATTGCTTTCATAAATCTAACAAACACATTTTATCTAGTGAGTAGAATTGGCAACTTCAAGCTTCTGGAAAAATTCGACTGCTCTCCCACGATGCTTAAAATCACATCAACATTCCATAATAACATTAAGGGTATAGTGATATTTGATATGCTTTTTCCAGTGCATTTCTCATCAACAGTGGCATCAAACAAGGGTGTGTACTTGCTTCAACACTCTTTGGGGTATTTTCTCCTTGCTTCTCTCCTATACTTTCGTATCAGACGAAGAAGGTTATTTCTCTATACAAGATCAGATGGGAAACTATACAAGATCAGATGGGAAACTATTCAATATGGCTCGACTTGGAGCAGGGACCAAAGTTCAAAGAGTTACCATCATGGAACATCTGTTTGTCGACGATGCAGCAGTAACATCACACACAGAGAAATGGCTTCATTATCTTATGAACAGATTTGCTACAGAACTCAATGAATTCAGCCTGAAGAAAACAAATATCATGCTCCAAGATATTAGCAGAGCCCCCATCTATTAAAATTAGAAGTCATACGCTCAAAGTAATCAATAACTTTGCATACCTTGACTCTACTATCAGCAGTAACCTCTCCCTCGATGATGAAATTAGCAGCCACATTGGGAAGGCTTCCATCACTACGTTCAAATTAGCAAAGCATGTATGGGAAAATAGGGCACTCACACGAAGTACGAAGACACAAGTACATAAGTTGTGTGTTCTAAGCACTCGACTGTATGTTAGTGAGACGGGGACTACATATACCAGACAAATATCACCTCAAAATCTTTTGTGTGTGCTGTCTAAGGCAAATATACAACATCCGATGGTAAGACCACATCTGTAATATAGAAGTCACGAACGGTGCTGGCATTCCAAGCATGTACACCTTGCTGAGTCAGCAACATCTGAGATGGCTGGGACACTTGTGTGAGTGATGATAGAATTTCAAAGGACATTCTGCATGGCCAATTCATAACAGGTACTAGAGAGCATGAGCGCCCATTACTACACTTCATTGACATCTGCAAGACTGATCTAACTGCATGCAGCAAAGACAAAGCCAAATTGGGAGTCGTTGACCAAAGACAGGCAGGAATGGCGAGTGGCAGTGAGGGATGACTAAAAAGGAAAAGAGGAAAAGCGCCATTATATATGGAGGCAAAAAAGAGTGCAGATGGCAGAGAGACCATCATCCTCATGGGCTCCAGTCTCTAGTTTCACTTGCAGCAACTGTGGTGAGGATTGCCACTAAAGAATAGGATATTGCAGTCACAACAGACAATGTGATTCAGCACAGAACAGAGTACATGATGCAAAACCTATTGTTTCCTGAGACAAAGAGACCAATGCTGATATCTCTTAGACAGTGGCATTTTAGATAGAGGTACTTTTAGACAAGGGTATTCTTTCACAGAGGTACTCTCAGACAGAAGTACTTTTGCATTGGTTTTCTTATACTCTCTCGATCCCGCCTAGACTGATGAACCAACTTTTATCATGAATTTTACTGTTGCTTTGAGGACTCTGTCCTAAGTACAGCTTCTCACGAAGCTCTGTGTTAACGGGCCAAGTTGTTTTCTTATACAGGATTATTCTTAGATTTTGGTACTCATAAAAGTGGTACCCTCAGACAAATGTACTCTTAGTGGTAACTCTAATACAGTGATACACAATATTGCAGGAAGCTCACACATGATAATCTTTTAACATATTTGGAATAAAATTGTAAACAAATAAAGCTAGGCACATTCAATATACAACAACAATAACATAAAGTGTTCTAAAATGACTAAAATTATGACAATAAATGTGAATTAAAACAATTTTTCTTTCTTTATTTCTAATATGATAACTGTAATATATACCTGTGATATAGGAATAATAACAGATCAACAAAACATGAAGTATAATATTTTTTCCTAATGTTCTGATTTTACAGGAAAGTTAAAATCTAAATTACTTCACGAGCAACATACTATCACAAACAGATTTGTGTTTGTATTAGTTTTGTTCATTGGCAGTCAGTTCAATTGAAGTCCATTACAGATTCGATACACATGCACACATATTTATATATAAAACAAGTAGACTAATTTCGAAGAATTACACAACTCAGGCAACACAAAACTGTATTTGAAAGCACATGACAATCATACAGAATGGGAGGAAAACATGTATATGACAACTCGAGGTAATAAATCATGAAAACTTGTCTATGGCACAGAATAGGAACAAAACATATCCAAGACATCGAAATTAAATCAAACATATCTATAACATTGACATGGAAGAAAGGTTACTAATGAAAAACTTACCTAAGTGGCATGTGTACTTAACCTCTGCGTATTTTGAGGTTAAAGGGCATGGGTCAACAAATACGTGATTGTTAACATGCATATCGCATTCTTGTCGTCCATCACATCTAATATAGAAATAGAAATATGTATAATGTGAGAAATATATTCTGAGTTACTCTCTCTCTTCTCACGCACACACCATGAATGACAAACTGATGCTCGAACAGGTACAAGTACATCAGGGTACAAGTGAATCAAGGTACAACTGCATCAGGGCACAACTGCATCAGGGTACAAGTGCATCAGGGTACAAGATAAACATGTATCTTCTATGTTCAATAAAATTTAATGTAGCCTGTTCATGAAAAAAATTAAAACATTGTACATTGATGAGATATATTTAAGAAAAGAAAAATAGAAGAGACATACGCACATACACGAATGCACACACGACTACTGTCGTTACTGCCTGTAGCACCGCTTTTTAGGGTGGCATAGGATACGGAGGACGAGAGCCTGTGGAATTTAATGGCCGCATTGCTAGTGTAGTCGCAACGAAACTGTTCAGGTTATGATTTTTCTTTTATGCCCCAGACAGAAAATAATCCTTAGCCTTACCGTGAATTAAACACGGGTCTTCCACATGGGAGTCGTGCTGTAATCCATTCGACCAGCAGTCAAGTGCCTAGTCATATTGGAGACAGAAATAAAGTCAAAAGTTCTCTATGCAAGTTGCCCAAATAAAACCAACAACTGGCAATTTTCAAACCAATAAGAGCAGGCTTGTCCACAAAAAATTCTTCTGAAATAGCTTTAGCACAAATTTACATTAGAAACCAATGCCGTTACTAGGATACAAAACACAAATTAGAGGTAATTGGCAAGAATCACATTGCTCACTTTGTTAAGTATGGAACTTATCAGATGTCTTCAACAGACAATACAATACAACTGTACCATTGAAATGTAACATGTTATCATAAAAGTCATAAGTAAATAAATGTAAATGGGTCCCCGCCCGCCTGCTCAGTGTGTTCATAGCGTGTTGAATGACGGGTGACAAGTTCCCTGTGAGTGCGGGTTCAATTCCGCGGCTGGCAGAAAAGCCACAGGTTCTCCAGATTTATGGTGTTCGTGGCGCTGAACCGAAGGGTTATGATGTCCATGGCACCGAGCTGAAGAGCTGAAAGCTCAAGTGCTTCTGGATCAGGAAAAAAAAATGGGTCCCAACCATAAAATTGAACCAAGTATAACGTTCTCCACACAGTGAACAAGAATATTTATATGTAGAAAGGTAGATAGAGCACACAGACAACAAATATTTTTGTTACAACAGGAGTGACTGTACCTTTCCGAAATAATATCCTTGGCTTTTGGTGACATACAATGGAGATTCCAGCCTTCCGCTTGTCCGTGACGTTGCACAGAGAAATTGTAAAACGTCCGTAGTTTGCTCGAAGAATTCGGATCACCTCCCCAACCTGACATTTTAAAATCAGTTGACCATCCTCACAAGCGTATGCAGATTTGGATTCCGTACCTAGATCAGTAAACAAAACAAATATGGTTTAGAGTATTCGTTCGAAACATAGAACTATAGGGGATTATGTCTGTGTTGGTTGGGAAACAGGCGCAAAGTAGCCAGTGGTTAGTGTACTTCTTTCGTAGGCGCATGAGATCCCTTGTTTCCAGGATCAAATTCCACAGTGGAGGTGAGATTTTTCAGAACGTATGGCTTTCAGGTCGACCAGCCTCAGTTAGTTACCAAAGAAGAGAATACAGAGTTTTAAGAACCCCAGGGAAGCAACGGAAGCCAATGAATATGATCAATAAATAGACAGCGAACAAATTTTAGGCACTTTTGGAAAAAACAAATTACCAAACTCAGGATTTGAACCACAAACCTTTCTTTCTTATGGCACCAATTATCTAGCCATACAGACAAACATTTTAAGAACACAACCAGCTAGTTCTCCAAAAAGAGTGGCAAGAAATACAAATTTGTGGTTCAAATACAAAGAAAACTAAAACTATGTACACCGACAAAGTAAAATCTCAACCCAAAATGACCATCAATGATGAAGACACCCAGAACGTTACAGATTTTGAATATCTTGACTCTATAATTAACAACATTGGAGATTGTACGCAAGAAGTTAGAAGATGACTAACCATGGCTTTCCAGAGCGGGATCAGCATGAAGAAACTATGGCACACACAACACAAGCAAAGAAACAAAAGTAAGACTTCTGAGAACTTGCATATTCCCTGTGGCAATATATGGATGCGTGGACTATAACACAAACATTAAAGAACAAAATTGAAGCTTTTGAAACAAGGTGTTACAGAAACGTTCTTAGAACATCCTGGACAGAGAAGAGAAAAAACAAAGACATCTTATAAGACCTGCACATCAAGGAGCATTGGCTCATAAATAGCATCATGTTGCAAAAGATGAAATATTTTGGCCACGTTAAATGTCACATTGGTTTGGAGAGAACGGTAATGGAAGGCATGGTTCCTGGAGTACGAGGCAGGGGACGACAAAGATGAAGGTGGCAGCAGGACATCAAAGAAACCTTGAACATGACGCTGGAAGAGGTGGGAGAACTTGCAAGAGACAGGGTTTTTCAGGCAGGCTGTGATGGAAGCGAAGTTCCGCAAGGGACAAGCTACTACTTAACAGGTTCGAATCCTGTGTTAGGTACCAAACAAAGACTGGAAAGCAAAGATAGCCATCGTGATGTTGACCAAATCACCTAGTATTCTAATATACCACATGGTATGAAAACGGGTTGTTTACTTTTACTGACTATACCAGTTGGAATATCAGATGGTCATGATAAGTAATTTCATATAAACTGACATGTGCTTTATTGATTAACAAATAATACATTTCTTCTTCTTCTCTTCCTCTATTGTTCCTCAGTGAGGTGTTGGCTTAATACTGACTCTATTGCACCGGGTTTGTCCATATGGCTCAGTACCTTTTTATACCTCTGTATATATTGTCAACTTTGCAAACACACTATAGAGGCCTATCTGAGGTGGAGGTATGAGGCTCATCTATCACTTCAAAAGTACTAGATTTCTATCCTGTGTGAAGCCATCAAACTAGTTTCCAGTGATCCTTGATCTCAATGTAGGTGAGATCAGTTTCTGTCTATCGAGCGGACAATAAAACATCGCTTCAGTGTTAAAGTTGAGCACATAAAACAACCAGTGGCAGTTTAAAATCTATAATTGTAGACTGAAAAGACGCTGCCAGTGCAAAACTAAATTAAAATTAAGAAAGACAATTTCTATACATTTTCACATCATCAATATTACATCAGAGGACTGCTTCGTGATAGCACTGCCTGAGATCTCATGTAAGAAACACCGTGCTCATGAGTTCAAAGATCTCCCTGAGATCTTCATGTGAAGAAACACCTCTATAGTTCAAGAGATCTGCCTGAGATCTTCATGTGTGAAAAATATCACAGCACATATGATACTTCCAGAAGTGCAATAATAATGACCTACCAATTAATAAAACATCCCTACACCCCACCACGCTACAGATGGTTGGTTGACCATGTGTGAGAATTATCAACATACACTCTTTCTTGCTCCAGCCAGTGAAGCATCTCTCACTCTCATGATCACCACCCAGACCAATGTATCAGACCTCCATAAAATCTATTCATGTGAAATCTGATTCATGCAGCTTTAGTGTGTTTACGTCACATTTTCAGCACCATTTGGAGCTCTGGTGCTTATCCTTGGCATGTGCAGCCAGCGTTTACTCGGTTAGCTCTCCGTTCTGTGTTTCATTAAGTGTGGTAGCTATCCCACGCCCAACCTCCTTAGTCGCCTCTAGACATGCTGGCAGGTAACAGTGGTTCTATTCTTACTAAAATTTGTTCCCGTAACCACTCGGCAGTGAAGCATCTAGTTTTAGTCCACACTGTTTCTAATGGAGATTCATTTGGACAGGGTTGGGTTCCCCAGCTTTCTTTCAAATCCCAGAGGGATGTTCAGAATTAATGTGATCATTGTGTGTGCTATGAAAATGTGGGCAGTCTTCTACTCTAGAGGGGATTTTCTCCTATTTCTCTTCTTGTTCTACAGATAAATCAGACAGATTTTGGACATGCAAAAAGACAGTGGAATAATGAGGATGACAATGGAAGACAAAGTTGAAGATAACAGTATGACAGCCATCAAATTAGTAAAGAAATATAATGAAATTATTTGAAATATGTACAAATATACAATTACAGAAAGAGATATAACAATTATAGAAAGAGATGTAATACTGCACTCTATATAACATATGTGGAGACGGTGGATATAATCTGCTCTAATGAATGCATTTCTCACTAGATTAACCTGTGCTTTAACAATTAGTGTTTAACATATGTCATACATAAGTTATGTTTTTTGTTTGCATTGTCACAAATGTATTTCATGATTGTGAATATATATGTAGAGTGATTATTATCGATATAGAGGAAGACTGCAGTACAACTATGCAGCAATGGTGAAACATGTAATAACAAAGTACTGTAGTTTTATAAAATACAAAAACAATAACAATACACAGCAACGTTTCAACCAAAAGGCCTTTATCAAGCAAACACGGGGGTCTCTGTGGCTAAGTGGTTAAGCCCTTTGTCGTCTGAGTCGAAGGTCGTGGGTTCGAGTCCGGACTGCGCAATTCTGTTCACGAGTGCAGTTTTTTCCAGAAACCCTAGGATTGTTGCTGGAGCTACGGAGTTCGTGCTTTGCGCAATACTCTCTGCAGGTGGCGTGCTATTTCTGCGGAGAGGGACCGAGCCGTATGGGTAAAACCCGGTGCAATGAAGTCAATCCTTTGGCTTTTAAACCCTTTTTTAAACAATACAACAGGAGTGACGAATTTGACTTCTTTGACAACACACTACATATACAGGGTGTTCAAGATAATAGTTAGTTAGTCTTAGTTAGTCTTAGTTAGTCTTTCCTCTTGGGCCTGTGGGCGGCATAGGGCAGAGGTCATAGCTCTCCATGTCTCGTGGTTCGTTGCTATTTGTTTTAAGTCTTTAATGTTTACTAGGCCCATCGTTGAGCCTTCTCTGGTGATGGTTCTACGCAGAGTCTCTCTTGGTCTTCCTCGTTTCTTTTTCCCTCTGGTGTCCATATGAGGGATTGGTAAGGAGTCTTCTCTCATCCATTCTAAGTGTGTGGCGATGTAGTTCAGAGCGCTTTCTTATAAAATTTGATACATTTTCTTGCTTGGTCTCTTGTCTTATTTGTGTATTGGGTCTGAAATCTGACCATTTGAGGTTCAGTATTCTTCTAAGACATTTATTCTCAAAATTATCTAATTTTCTTTCTAGAGCTTTGTTGCTTTCCAACTCTCGCATCCATAAGTTAATACTGGAATCACACAAGAGTTAAAGATCTTTAATTTTAAGTGCTTGCTGAGTGAATTGGACTTCCATATATTTGACAATTTGTTAAAAGCACTTAATGCCAATGCGATTCTGTGTGGAATTTCTGGCGCTGTATCCCCGTAGATGACATCATACTTCCTAGGTATGTAAAACTTTTGACTTTTTCAAGAGTGTAGTTTTTAGTTGAATATTTTCTGGACTGCTGGTAAGGTCAACAATTTTGTTTTTGTGGTGTTTATTTGGAGACCAATTTGTCCTGAGATATTTTGGAGAAGGTTTGTTTTCATTTGAATATCTTGATGTAATGAACTCAAAAGGGCTATATCGTCGGCAAAATCAAGGTCTTCTAAAATTTTATCAACCCACTTGATGCCCATATTTGCGTTATTGGTGCATTTTCGCATGACCCAGTCAATTGCTATTCCAAAGAGCATTGGCGATAAGACGCAGCCTTGTTTCACTCCTGTTTCCACTGGGAACCAGTCAGAGTTACCGAAATCTGTTCTTACACTGCAGCGCGATTCACTGTAGAAGGATTTTATGATGTTGATGAATTTAGTAGGGAAACCATAGTTTTGAGTAGTTTCCAAAGCGTAGGACGGTGAATACTGTCAAACGCTTTCTGAAAATCAACAAAGTTGATGATTAAATTCGATTGAAATTCTACGAACTCTTCAATGATTACTCTTAGTGTGAAGATGTGATCTGCATGCCTCGTTTTGGTCTAAACCCTGCTTGTTCTTCTCTTAGCCTTTCATCTATAGACTTTTTCAGTCTCTCGAGTAACATGCTACAAAAAGTTTTCCTGGCACTGACAGTAGGGTGATCCCACGCCAGTTATTACAATCAGACAAATCTCCTTTTTAGGTAATTTGAAAATAATACCATCTTTCCACTGTTGTGGTGGGGATTCATTTTGCCAGATTTCATTTAATAGCATTCAAGATAATAGCAGCCTGTGAATGGAGTCAATCTGGCATATATGTATGAAAATGAGAAGGTTCAGTTATGACGTAGTATAGGTCAAGGTTATGTGACGGTATGTAATTGTAGTGCGGGAAGGGGCGATGAACAAATGTGACGTAAAACGAGCTAGTCAGAACCCGTTTAAATAGTACATAAACATAACGCGATAGATTATCTGGCAACTTTCGATTTGTCAATGGGGCTGCTTTAATCTTGAACACCCTGTAGAATACGACAGAAACATCCTAACGGTCCTAAAATGAAAATATGTGACTAAAACGAATAACGGAAATGAGATATATATATATAATATATATGTTAAACCAGCCTGCATTAGATGATTATTAAAGTTCAAGCTAACCAGTATATAATATTTAAATAGGTTAAACCGGGATGAGTTAGGGCGAGAGAAGGGACATTTCAAACAAAGAGAGGGAAACAGTATGTGTGTGGACTGTACATATATGATGGATGATAGGACCATCATCAATGCACTTCGATAACTATATGTGCTCTGATCTCTCTTACAGGAAGATCTCAGCTGCAGTGCCGAACTCCATAGCTACAGGGGTCCCGATGTCATTTTGAAGATGGTAACGATATTTTTGCAGGGATTTTAATTGTACTCTTTACTTATGAATTTTATACGGGCAGCGGCTTTTCAGCCTGCTCTTAATTTTGAACTGCTGAGCTCTTCTTTTACGTGCTCATATTGAACACGGGTCCTACATTTTATCGTGCGTCTCCGATAGGACTAGGAACTCGATCTCATCTACACTGTGGTCAGGAATCTCTAGAAAAATATACAAATGTTCAATTGTATTCAATGACTGGTATTATTGTGCTCATTTTGTGAATCACAAAATGCAAACACAAAACTCATTCAACGTTAAAACGCAAGTAAAATTGCACGGTTTCTATACAGACTGGCGTTTGTTTGTGTTTGTTAAGAATCCCAATGAATTATATGAGTTTTTGCTCTCTTTCTGTGTGGCGCTGGTCGGACGTTTCTATTTTTTTTCATGATGAAGAGACTCCAAAACTCTCATCGTGGTGAGAAATATCGTGATTTGTTTAGAGACCTACTCTGATGAGGTATTTAGGTGGTTATTGCAGTATCCCAGGTACCGAACCGTTATCTCTGGGAAAGTGTTATGGATTAGTAGATCCACCAGCAAAGGCAGGAAAGCCGTTAGAGAAGGCACCCGATATACCCTCACTAAAACTAACTCTGTCCGAGAAAGAGTTACACGGACATTATGGTCTCCTGCAACGATCCCTCTTGAAGGATCTAAGCTTCAAGTACCTCGGAAGTCGGCGAGGACGTCCATATGGTCGAGGATGCCTGTAAAAAGGGTAATATAGGCCCACGCAAAATCAGTCAGAAGCGCAATACCAGGCGTCATGACTTTACGCCTGAATTAATAGCGGTGATCGAAAAGAAGATGATCCCCAGCAGAGTAGTTCAAGACAAATATTGCTCGCATAAACACATAAATCGCCTCTTTGTTGGACTAAATCTGAGTCATTTGTGTAAGATTGCCACAATGGTTACCAGTCTCAGAAAAGAAACACACAATTGACCTGTCTTCTCAGGAAATAATATGTTCCCTGCAAACCGAACATCCACCACAACCGTTGGGACATAAAATTTCTTGCTCTACACACCGTGGCAGTAAAACTTTGGTGACTAAACGACTAGCGTTTGAAAACGAATTTATACTTTTTAGTGTTTGAAGTCACCCAGTATATTTACGTAACGTGTGAGCAGCCCGCGCACACACCCACACACATAGATTCATGTGACAATACACATAGTTATATTAATATTCTTGGATTCTCCGAAAGGAGTTAATTCTTATTTTTCATGTTTGTTGGCCTACACGCTCTGATATAACCAATAAAAGGTTCGCCTTAGGTTGAAAGGGCGTGCCTCGGCTAAAGGGCTTTAATCCTAATAAACAAACAAACAAACAATGACAATACACAGAATAAACTAGAAAAACATAAGAGAGATGACAAAGGGTCCGTGAATGAGAACTATATAAAGAATGCGTGAATGGAGATACAAAGCGAGAGAAATAAGAAAGACAAGATTTTGAAATCTATGCGAACAGTTCATAGAGATCAAGAATATTCTCACGCAATATAAAGACGGACTCGTAAGAGAAATGTGTGATATTTGTCACATTGATCTCTTCTCAAAAAGCAACTGTTTTTTCTACGATATATGTGGTTTTCATTATGACTTAATTCAGTGCTGTCCAATGCTGCTCCATTGGTTTTCAAGGCGCAGGTGGTGTGATAATTCATAGCACACTATTTTCTTGAAAGATAGGAATTTCAAGAAAAACGAAGTATTGCCCAGTAACAGAATGTTTCAGTTTTCTTCTTAGCACTCCCATAAACACGGTCTTCTCGCTTTTGTAATATTGTTTTATTTTGTAACCATTCTAATGCCTTTAATCTAATCTTTTGCTTTTTTTTTTCTCTGAAGAAAACGTCGGCATCTGAACTCATCCCTTTAAACAAATAATATATCTGAACGGACTCTGCTTTGAAAGACCGACCACCATGTGATTTTAACTTCAAGGAGTGGAGCATTCATTTTGAGTTCAGAGTAGAAACAGTATGTTATACCTATGAGTGATGTCATTTATTCTTCTATAGTGATATTATAGCTTAATCTGTACTAACTACGAAAGGTGTGCAACAATTAATAATTATTATCATTTGTCATGTAAAAATATGTATGAATGTCAAAGCAAACTACATTTTAAATTCTAAATGGCAGGATCATATAACTTCATTTAATACAAGGGTGATTCTGTGAAAGTTAACTGTGTAATGGTAGCACATCTAATAAATAAAAAAAAAGATATTATAGTGTGACATTTCTTCATTAATCATTAAAAGAAAACACTTTAATAGTGAATATCCTGGGAATTTTGAATTTTCACTGAACACCATGGAGCTGCGGTAGCGTAGTTGTTAGTGAACTCGCTTCTCAAGACTGGTGGTCTGGGTTCAACTCCCGCAGTACGCGTGGAATTTTTCCCGACCGCGACGGCTCTCAGGTCGACCCAGCCTCAACTGGGTACCAGACATGCTCTGGGAAAGAAAAAGCGCCGGCGTGATGCTGACCACATCACCCATCGTGTGCCGACGGTCAATGAAAATACAGGCCTAACACTGTATTGCCCTATATACCACGAGGTATGAAAGGGTTCCTTTACTTTTACTTACTTACTGAACACCAGAATTTCCTAAACTTCCAGCGATTGGCCAATAATTTTGTCAGTACAAGATTTCTTTTTAATTCAATGTTTAGTCAGGATTACGTTCTCATCTGTGATTTATTTTGTTTATTAATGTTACTATTAATATTACTTTATATGGCCTTTTTCATCTTTACGGACGGTTAACTGGCAAGTGTTTTACTGTGACAACTTCTGAGTTTTCGCTTTTCTCTCTTGTCTTTCAGCTCATACATAAGTCTTTTCTCAAAAGACTCCGCGCCCTTGCGCAATATCGCTTTCCACACAACTCTGTCATCAGCTAGTTTTTCCCTTATGCTGGGACATATAGAAACGTTTTTCATCGAGGCTTTGCAGACATCTTTATATCTGAGCAGTGGTCTGTCCTGGTGTTTCTTCCCCTCCGAAACTTCACAGAACATTTGTTTTGGTATGCGACAAGTTTCCATTCTTCTCACATGCCCCAACCATCTTAGTCTCCACTGCTGAGCATGCCCATGATGGAAGACAGGTTTGCACGTTGCAGCACTTCAGAGTTGGTTATCTTGTCGTACCACCTGATGTTCCTATTTTTTTTTCTCCCGATCCAGAAGCACTTGAGCTTTCAGCTCTTCGACTCGGTGCCATGGACATCGTAACCCTTCGGTTCGGTGCCACGAACACCGTCAATCTAGAGAACCTGTGATTTTTCTACCAGCCCGCGGAAGTGAACCGCACTCACAGGGGCTTGTCACCCGTCGTCCAACTCGCTACGAACATGCTGGGCAGGCGGGCGATGTTCATAATCTTGCGGAGACATCGAAGGTGAAAGATGTTAAGTCTCCTCTCGTGTCTTGAGTAGGCTGTCCGTATCTCTAATAATATTACTTTATTATTATTATTATTAATCCAATGATCTCACGGCACCAGTGCATCCACATTCATCAGTCAGATGTGCCCCAGCATATAAGAAACGTTGGACAACACTGGCCTAAATAATGATTATTATTAACTTGTGTGAAAAATAATCAATGTTTCTCTGTTCAAACAACTATCATATTTTCTCTGTTCCCTCAATTATCGCTGTTGTTTTTGTCCCATCAATTATCGCTGTTTTTTTGGTCCCATCAATTATCGCTGTTTATTTGTCCATTCAATTATCGCTGTTTCTTTGTCCCAACAATTATCGCTGTTTTACTGTTTGAATAATTATCGTTATTTCTGTCCCAACAATAACATTACTTCTGTCATAATAATTATTGCTGTTTCTCCGGTTCAATTATTAAAGCTGTTTGTCTTAATAATTCCCAAATTTTCGATTTTTGTGTCCAAAATTTTCGTTGTTTCTCTTACTCAATAATTACAAAACCCTTTCTTTTATGATAACAAGCATTTCAATAACTTAACTCGTTTAGAAATTGTTATGATAACAATCTTCTGCATTTCAATAACTTAACTCACTTAGAAATTGTTATGATAACAATCTTCTGCATTTCAATAACTTAACTCACTTAGAAATTGATCAAGTACCAGTTGAATAAGAGCTTACAAAAGCTTTAGACCCTTTTTTTTGCAGACAGAAATAAATAGAAAACAAACCAAATACTGACGTAGAAGACATCTGGAAACCTATATCCATTGACTGGAAGGAATACATGGACATGGAAACAAAACAGTAAAGCAGTGTATGGTTATTAATGTTATGTGCTCCTGTAGAAAGTTAATTGTAGTAATAATAATAAAAGCAATAAATCTGTTGACTTCTTTTACAAAACAGTAAAGAGTAAAGTAGTGTATGGTTATTAATGTTATGTGCTCCTGTAGAAAGTTAATTGTAGTAATAATAATAAAAGCAATAAATCTGTTGACTTCTTTTACAAAACAGTAAAGAGTAAAGTAGTGTATGGTTATTAATGTTATGTGCTCCTGTAGAAAGTTAATTGTAGTAATAATAATAAAAGCAATAAATCTGTTGACTTTTACAAAACAGTAAAGAGTAAAGCAGTTATGGTTATTAATGTTATTGTCCTGTAGAAAGTTAATTGTTGTAATAATAATAAAGCAATAATCTGTTGACTTTTTTACAAACAGTAAAGAGTAAAGCAGTGTATGGTTATTAATGTTATGTGCTCCTGTAGAAAGTTAATTGTAGTAATAATAATAAAAGCAATAAATCTGGTGACTTCTTTTACAAAACAGTAAAGAGTAAAGCAGTGTATGGTTATTAATGTTATGCCCCTGTAGAAAGTTAATTTAGTAATAATAATAAAGCAATAAATCGTTGACTTTTACAAAACAGTAAAGAGTAAAGCAGTGTATGGTTATTAATGTTATGTGCTCCTGTAGAAAGTTAATTGTAGTAATAATAATAAAAGCAATAAATCTGTTGACTTTACAAAACAGTAAAAAGTAAAGCAGTGTATGTTATTAATGTTATGTGCCCGTAGAAAGTTAATTGTAGTAATAATAATAAAGCAATAATCTGTGACTTCTTTTACAAAACAGTAAAGAGTAAAGCAGTGTATGGTTATTAATGTTATGTGCTCCTGTAGAAAGTTAATTGTAGTAATAATAATAAAAGCAATAAATCTGGTGACTTTTACAAAACAGTAAAAGTAAAGCATGTATGTTATTAATGTTATGTGCTCCTGTAGAAAGTTAATTGTAGTAATAATAATAAGCAATAAATCTGTTGATTTCTTTACAAAACAGTAAAGAGTAAAGTAGTGTATGGTTATTAATGTTATGTGCTCCTGTAGAAAGTTAATTGTAGTAATAATAATAAAAGCAATAAATCTGGTGACTTCTTTTAAAGTTATCCTTTGTTTCAGTTTTCATTTTCTAACTTTCATATGAAATCATTATTTGTCAGACTCTGACTTATTCTACGTTTGTGTGATTTCATAAAACATAACAAAGACAATTAAAATCCTCTACTCCAACCCCATTTCCCCCATCCCCGCAGAAACTATGCCCCAACTCTCAAATAACTCATTTCTAAGACCATTTTGTTTTATTACAATGATCGTATTATCTTAAGCCGCTGTCAAAGAAGCGGATTAACTCTCTAAGGAAATCTGTAAATCATCGACACTCAACACTCATTAAATCATCAAAAAGGATAACAAGGAGCAAGAAATGTATAATAATAAAAATTAACATCTCATAAATCCACGAAGTGGAGAAGAAGCCAAATTAGAATTTCAACGTGGCTTATTTTTTCTCCACAATAAATTAAAGAAGGAGGTTGGTTGCCCTGGCTTCCCTTTCCGCATGGATCAACGACTGTTTAATGCTAATCAGAGAGCGGAAATAATTTCTTCAATGTGACACTGTTTCATACAGAAATACAAAAGTGACATAATAGTTCAATGAAGATTACATGACACAATATTATAACATAAAATGTGTGTTGAGACAAATAAATCAGTGTGGTTTAAATCAGAGATTTGAAAACTGTGTAGAGTAATTCCATAGCAAATAAAGATGTAGCGGAGGAGTAAAGTGTTAGAAACATCATAGAAAAAACATTAACAATCGACTTGTGAAGCTTCCAAGCTCTTCCTACAGTTCCATTTAGTTTGGCGACGAAAGAGTCATCAACGTTGGAACATTATCATGGTAGCAAAGAAAAACATGCAGAATGTCATCGCAAATCAGAAAGTTGGGCAATAATTGTCAGTTTTATTGATTGAGGAGTCGACTGTACCGAATAGTTTTAAACAGCTGTATTGTTTGGACTTTGAATCTACAGGGTGTTCAAGATAAAAGCAGCCTGTGCATGGAGCTTATCTGGCATATATGTATGGAAATGTGAAAGTTCAGTTATGACGTAGTATAGGTCAAGGTTGTGTGATGGTGTGTAATTGTAGTGCAGGAAGGGCGATGAACAAATGTGACGTAGGACAAGCTAGTCAGAACCGGTTTAAATAGTAAATAGACGAGATGCAATGCGTACCTGGCAAATTTCTATTTATCACTGGGGCTGCTTTTAAGTTGAACACCCTGTATAACCAATGAACCATACCGACCACTATCTGATATCAAAGTGGAGACTTAGAAAATGGGAGTGCAATGGACAAAGTAAAATCAGGCATTAATTTACATATAAACCGACTGTAATCTGTCTACAAATGAAAACTATATGTCTTTTACAATTGTGAAATCAGCACTTTAACTATTCTTTCAGAATATAATTGGACGCTGGCAGAGTCAGTATTATGTTGATTAAATTATGGACTTATTTGAAAGAGCTTCACATGTTGGTATACATAATAAACTCATAAATGTCCAGTTGAAATTTGAGACCTGTTACTAAACAGACAACACAATGAACACTTGGACTTTGAGAAATGATATTGAACACATAGAACATGTAAGAACCAAGGGAAGTGTGTAGTCTGAAAGAAGGAAATGTAATGTCAGTAAACAAGCAGGACGTCAAATAACACTCAAATGTGAAGGAGGAGAGCACCAACAGAACGACTTAGAGCAAATGAAGGTGAGATATATGAAAATACATTTTTAAAATATAGACGTTTTTTCTTTTCTTTTCGATCCAGAAGCACTTGAGCTTTCATCTCTTCGGCTCGGTGCCATGGACATCGTAACCCTTCGGTTCGGTGCCACAAACACCGTAAATATGGAGAACCTGTGGCTTTTCTTCCAGCCCGTGGAATTGAACCGCACTCACAGGGGCTTGTCACTCGTCGTCCAACGCGCTACAAACACGCTGGGCAGGCGGGCATATAGACGATTTAAAGAAGACACACAAAAAAGTATATGGTAATGATGATGATATCATAATATTTTTTTAAAATTGTTTCTCATGCGTCTGTCACCACCAAAAAGATGGGAAAAGATAAACCATACTATTGTCTTGCTTAATAATCAACTTCTAATGAACGTTTGAGGTGTTGCAACATCTGATATTCTGACATACCTGAGCCGTTCAGGTGTGAGTTAAGACATTAATGAGCTCAGAACTACACGTATCTTAAAAATAGTAAATAGATGAATGACATTAACGATCTTCAATGACATCTCTTTTCTCATACACGTTTTTGTTCAAAACTTCTGCAGGGAAAATTTCTGTCAATTGCAGTGGACAAAAAGGTCTCAGTATTAATAGTAAAAAAGTAAAGAAGAAAGTGATGGTCATGTCTCAGAAACATAACCTTGAGAGCAACATCCTGGTGAAAACAACACTGTTTAAGCAAGTAAAAGATTCAAATATCTATGTGTCATGATAACATCAGATGTGACATGTCGTAAGTAGATCAGGATTAGAACAAGGGACAAGGCAGCATTTCATAATATCAAGGGCATATACTATGGAACAAATTCTCGCTTATCGAGACCAGAAAATGCAACATTTGATAACATTGCACTATAGAACACATTCTCGCTTATCGATACCAGAAAATGCAACATTTGATAACATTGCACTATAGAACACATTCTGGCTTATCGAGACCAGAAAATGCAACAATTGATAACATTGCACTATAGAACACATTCTGGCTTATCGAGACTAGAAAATGCAACATTTGATAACATTGCACTATAGAATACATTCTTGCTTATCGAGACTAAAAAATGCAACATTTGATAACATTGCACTATAGAACACATTCTCGCTTATCGAGACTAAAAAATGCAACATTTGATAACATTGCACTATAGAACACATTCTCGCTTATCGAGACTAAAAAATGCAACATTTGATAACATTGCACTATAGAATACATTCTTGCTTATCGAGACCAGAAAATGCAACAATTGATAACATTGCACTATAGAACACATTCTGGCTTATCGAGACTAGAAAATGCAACATTTGATAACATTGCACTATAGAATACATTCTTGCTTATCGAGACTAAAAAATGCAACATTTGATAACATTGCACTATAGAACACATTCTCGCTTATCGAGACTAAAAAATGCAACATTTGATAACATTGCACTATAGAATACATTCTTGCTTATCGAGACCAGAAAATGCAACAATTGATAACATTGCACTATAGAACACATTCTCGCTTATCGAGACTAGAAAATGCAACATTTGATAACATTGCACTATAGAACACATTCTCGCTTATCGAGACTAAAAAATGCAACATTTGATAACATTGCACTATAGAATACATTCTTGCTTATCGAGACCAGAAAATGCAACAATTGATAACATTGCACTATAGAACACATTCTGGCTTATCGAGACTAGAAAAAGCAACATTTGATAACATTGCAGGGCCTACTATAGAACAAATTCTTGCTAATTGAGATTGGAAAAGAGCTCTTAAATGTTATATATTATTGATTACTAAACTGACATCATAAAACTCCGGACATACTTATAGGTGCTCAGTCTTCCCCGGCGCCCCAGAAGATATTGAAAGTAAGCATCCCGGCGGTTCCCATTGCTCGCTAATTAAATATACTTCTCATAGTCATAGGTACATAGTCAGACCAAATATTAATTACAGTGCCACGATTAAGATGTCGAAAAATATATATGATGATGATATATGCATCTCTCTGTTAACCATACTCTTTATAGTCATAAGTCAGCTAACTTATTATCATGCAAAGATTTATATTATTTCTAAGAAAGTCGAGTAACCATTTTCAGATTGACGAACTTGGGAATACACTCAACCAGGACCTGAACTCTTTTAGTTTGGTGACCGACTTCAGTAGATGGTACTGCTCCAACTCTCATTGAATCTACTTATATTAAAATATCTTAACAGTTTTCTTAAAGATATGATCACTACGTAATTTCATTTTTTCCTGAAGTTCGCTCTTATCAATGTCTATATACTGATTTCAGCTTCCCTTTGAAGCAAACTTGCGTCAACGGAGAAAGATAACATTACAATTAAAAGAGACAATTAAGCTTTAAGCGTGGCAGTACATATCAACTAAACATCCATGTCAATAACACTATCATCAAACCAAATGCAAGAATTCAAATATTTAAGAAGAATATTCACTGAAGATGGAAGACTAGACAGAGAGATTTAGGCTATTGTCGATTGTGTATTCCCAGGTGGAAGATGTAGTTGGCTGTCCACTCTTGCGGTTAAGCGTAGGGATGGGAGCTTTATATTAATTTGCGTTCTAGGGCCAGATGAGTCGCCCTTGTGTTATATCCGTGTTTATGTAGTGTGGTCTTGATATTGTCTATCCATCTTTTCTTGGTCTTTCCTTAGTTCTAGTACCCGATCTCTTTTTATTGTATGCTGTTATTGGTGGTTGGTTGTATTTCATTCTCATTAAATGTCCAAACCACTGCATTTGTTGTCTTTCGATGTATTCGGTGCGTCATAATTTCTTAGTCTGTCTTTCCTGGTGACTCCCACTGCCTTCCTCAAGCATTTCATTTCACAAGTGGTGAGCTTTCTGTGGTGTGTTGCTGTAAGAGACCAAGTTTGACACTGGTTTAGGCTAGAGTTCAAAAAGCAAATGCTGTAACCTACCAGCTAGCCACATTGTTAAGGCACCCCAACATCTCACTGACAGCTAAGCAACAGGTGATCAACAGCATTTTCATGCCTACTCTGTGTTATCAGAGCCAATCATAGAAAATGAACAAAGCACAGTCTCCAAAAAATTACATGCGAAATGCGATGCCTAAGAAAGGTTACCAACAGCACAAGAAAAGACAGTCACCAATACAAGCATAAGAAAGTTAGGAGAGAACCTTGCTTGAATTACACTGAGAAACAAAAAATGAAGTGGTTCTGCCACTTAATAAGAATGCAACCAAACTCCGATATGTACAGAGTCGTCTACAACAGAACACCAGGAAAGAAAGCGAGAGGAAAACCGCGAAAAAGATGAATAGGTGGCAAGCAGAAGCCTGTCAGAAAGCAAAAATATATTTCACCAAAGCCACTAGAGCAGCGCAAGACAAAAATAGAAAACCACGAGACTAGGCAACAATTCAGTAACAGTGTGACGACAAAAGAAGAAGAAAAATAAGTGCATATTATTTAAATATGATCTGTGAAAACCGTGATCCGGCGAGGGGAAAAAACAGCGAGCAAATAGAGAAAGAGAGAGTGAAGGGGAGAGAGGGAGAGAGAAAGAGAGAGAGAGAGTAGACTGACAAGACAGGAAGGCAAGACTATAGAAATCCTGCAGGCAAACGTGAACAGGAGAGTATTGATCTATCAGTTTCCTCCAACCACAACGCCCCAGAGGAGATCAAGGATTCCAATGCTGAATAGTCTGATTGAATCAAGATCAGACCCGGTTATGGAGGCAGATTAAAGTAATCTGGACAGAGTTTTAATTAAGATACTATTCGACGGAAGGCACTGTCACAAAGAAAATTAATTTTAACTGGAGGCGGAGATGAGTGTAGGAAAGAGGGGCTGTCCACAAGTAAATTAGATATTGAAGAGAGTTTCAATAAGGACAATTGTCAATGTTCATGACATAATCTGAGTATCTCTTATAGCTTAGTGTAGTATCATCTCTTATCAGTGCACTATCTCTCCCTTTAAGCAATCATTCTCAGCAATGTACCGATTATCTATTTTAGGAATCTATCAGCAATGTACCGACTCTCTATTTTAGAAATCTATCAGCAATGTACCGACTCTATATTTATTATATCTTCTCTCTTTCAGCAATGTACCGACTCACCTCACTTTATGTCTTCTCTGTTTATGTCTTCTCTCTTTCAGCAATGTAACGACTCTATGACTTCTCTCTTTATGTCTTCTCTCTTTCAGCAATGTACCGACTCTCTCTTTATGCCTTCTCTGTTTATGTCTGCTCTCTTTCAGCAATGTACCGACTCTATTTATGCCTTCTCTCTTTATGTCTTCTCTGTTTATGTCTTCTCTCTTTCAGCAATGTACCGACTCTATTTATGACTTCTCTCTTTATGTCTTCTCTCTTCATGCAATGTACCGACTCTCTCTTTATGCCTTCTCGTTTTCTCTCTCAGCAATGTACCGACTCTCTTTATGTTTCTGTCTTCTTCGTTTCTTATGTCTTTTCCTCTCAGCAATGTACCGAATCTCTCTTTATGCTTTCTCTGTTTATATCTTCTCTTTCAGCAATGTACACTGAATCTCTCTTAAATGCTTTCTTCTGTTTATATCTTTCTTTCAGCAATGTACCGAATCTCTCTTTTATGCTCGTTCTCTGCTCTTTATATCTTCTCTTTCAGCAATGTACCGGCTCTCTCTTTATGTCTTCTCTGTTTATATCGTCTCTTTCAGCAATGTTCCGACTCACTCTTTATGTCTTCTCTCTTTCAGTAACGTATTGAATGAACATACATGTTTTTACAAACGTCAGTAACCAGCGAACCACAAGAATCATCAACATGGACATCTTTCTAAATCCTCTATGGAAGACATATGACCTATTGAATTTGTCTAGAGAGTTGTTCTGCTGATTATACTAATCAATAACCGACATTTATAGCTCATTCTTTTTCTTCTTCGAACGCTCTGTATCCACCACTTGTTAACCACTTTTTGTGATTTGTTTGTGATCTCAGCCTAAGAGCGATTGTACATTCTGCTAGTTATGCGCCTACAAGTAGGCCAGACTATCTGATTTCTGCGACGCTTTTTCTTTACTAGGGTAGCTTCCCTAGGCCACTACCTTAGTCGCCTCTTACGACATGCCTTGTAGCTAGCAGTGTTACTATTCTTTGCTCCCATTTCAAGCCTCGGCAACACACATGCGTTATAGTTCATAAATTTAGATGTTTAATTGTGTTGTGTTGATTTTAAGTGTGTTCTGCTTTGTGAACTCAGTGGTTTGATTGCAGTTTATATACAAAATGTCAACAATTTCTGTCAAACGTTTCATGAGCTATATAATTTTAAAGTGTGGCTGGTATTTCTTTATTTACTACAAAGTAAGTTAGTTAGTTTGTTCCTTTCGTGCCAAAGGCGACACACATAGGGCAGAGGTTTTAGAGCTCCATGTTTCGCCCGAGAGGTTACCGGGGCCCAGAATTGGGTGCAAAGAATAGAACCACTGTTACCTGCCACGCATGTCGTAAGAGGCGACTAAGGAGGTTTGGATGAAATCGGATGCACGTGTCCTAAACGCGTAGAAGTCTATGCATTTAGGGGCTTACCAAACGAATGTGTAACGTACACACGTTCTTGGCAAAGATCAAATATATCACAAAGAGTGATTAAAATTGGTCGTAAAGAACGAACGCAAAGAAGAAGAAGAGGAGAGCTCCATGTGATGCGGTTCGTTGCTAGCAGTTGGAGATCTTGTATGGTTTTACATCCCAATAGTTTACTTTCTTGTAGGATTGTTCTTCGTAGAGTGGTCTTAGGTTTTACACGTTTTCTTTGCCCAACTGGTGACCACATCAGGACTTGTTGATTTAGTCTCTTTTCTTCTGATCTAAGAACATAACCTAAATATTTCCACCTACGTTTCCTTATAATATTTGATACGAATTGTTGCTGTGTTCTATCTCTCACTGCGTTGTTAGAAACGAAATCACTCCATTTTACATTTAGTAATTTTCAGAGACATTTATTTTCAAAGCTGTCCAGTTTCTTACAATTTTGTTTGTTGATTTCCAACTTTCATATTCGTAGATCAGTACAGGAATCACATATTACCTAAACAATTTAACTTCTGTATATATACTAAGGTCTTTAGATTGCCAGATATTAGTTAACTTATGTATTAGTTTAAAAAAACATATCTGGCAACAACAAACATAGACAATACATTTATCGATATAGGGGAAGACTGCAGTAAAACTGTAGCAATGGCGAAACACGTAATAACAGAGTACTGTAGTTTTACAAAGTACTGTAGTTTTACAAAGTACAAAAACAATAACAATATACAGCAATGTTTCGAACAAAAGGACTTTATCAAGCAAACGATACAATAGAGGTGACGAATTTCACAGCAACTACATTTTTTTCCCGATCCAGAAGCACTTGAGCTTTCAGCTCTTCGGCTCGGTGCCATGACATCGTAACCCTTCGGTTCAGTGCCACGAACACCGTGAATCTGGGGAACCTGTGGTTTTTCTTTCAGCTCGCGAAATTGAACCCGCAACTCACAGAGGGCTAGTCACCCGCAGTCCAACGCGCTACGAACACGCTGGGCAGGCGGGCAGCACACTACTTATAGACTACGACAGAAACATCCCAACGGTCCTAAAATGAAACTATATGACTAAAGAATAACGAAATAAATGCAGTTTACGTGGAAAAAAAAGATGAGAAACAATACAAAATCAAATATATATATATACATATATAACTTATATACATTGAACATATACACACATAGAATATGCAGCATGATAGAGAAAGTACTAAGAAACATAGCAATGTAGTGCTTTGAGTCCATGAGGTAGCAAGGTTTCCATATAACGAAATAAAACAATCGACAATACACGATGTTGTTGATTGTTGTTGCTAAATATTCTTTCTTTCTTTCACAAATGTTCATTTAAAAAAAATGCATAAACACGCAGTCCGACTTACCAGCAGCGCTTACTCCTTCTGCTACAAGCCCACCCATGAACAATAAGCATGCCACCAGCAAACACTTGGAAGTATTGTGTGAGTCCATGAGAAAGTACTTCTGGTAACTCTTAACGTGACTTCTGGTAATCATATCTGGTAAATGTCAATCAACGCAGGGTCATGTAATCCACCTGTGGTACAGGATGTTTTTTGTGTGGTTATATATTTAATCCGTAACCATCTCCCGACTAACTCATGTCTACATAACCTTGATGAAGATGAAGGTCGATATGTTGAGTCAAATCTCTTGTATTATTCACCTGCAACAAATATAAGTTCAGATTTAGTTGAAATATTTCTGAATATCCACACACAACATGAATAACAGACATACTAATTCATTGCTAGATAGTTATACAATAGTTACATCTATATCTATCTTCTTAGTTATATAGAAAGGTGAAAAAGTCAGCAGATATAGAAAGGTGAAAAAGTCGACAGAGATATAAAGGTGGAAAAAGTCGACAGAGATATAAAAGTAATTTAAACGACAGATCAATCGACGGATCAACCGACCGACCTACCTACCTACCTACTGCGCATACATACACACAATGAATATATATATATATATATATATATAATAATGTCGACATATACATACATACAACAGTTGCAGTCGATAATTCTATACACAAATATTTGGAAAAAGCATGCTAGTGTGACTGACTATGAGGTTATGACGTTTTTTACTTACTTGATTATTAAGTTACAATTTGAATAATGTGTCAATTAATATCGTTCCATTAACCAGAAGTGCATTACACTAATAGCGCACAGCATAGTGTGTACGCTTTTCGCATCAAGCAGGAAAGGGTTGCGGGTTCGTTTCATGCAACCCAAGTTTCAAAATGGAGGAAAGGAATTGGATCACATACCCCTACACACTAAGGTTTAGCAATATTAAGTGAAAGATACTTCATACCCTATGGTCTGCAAAGCTTACGAAAGAAACATTGTCATTGTTGTCCATTACATTCTTTTGTATCCTGCCAACATTTCCTAGTAGTAAGTGACAACTGCAAGAATGATTTATTTCGCAAGTACTTTCACTTATTCCAGTTCGGATCAGATCATGTCCAAATAACACAACCAACATGTCATGTAATTGTTTGTTTGTTATGTAGGAAATTAAAACCTCTCTAAGTCGAGACACGCCCCTTTCAACCTACGGACGAACTTTGTTTTAGTTACATCAAGCGGGTAGGTCAGCACACATGAAGAATAAGAATTATGTCATTTCGTAGAATGCAAGTTTATAACTAGTATTTATGGGACATAATGATCCTATAGTCCGTTCAACTTGTCATGCCCACAGATACAAATTTGTATCTTTGTAAGCATTTGATTTAACTTGAAAACGTGCATGTGAACTACACATGTTCCCGACGCTTCAAAATATATTTTGCCATTCAAACAATCATACCATCTAAAAGTTTCCTTATTTGGGCTATATATTTAACGCGTCCATTGGCATGGTTGAATAAAATTAATGTTTACGGCCATTTAATACATTGATGACAAAAATAGCTACGTCCAGGACGAAATGCACGTTTTTTTAAAAAAACAATTCTTAAATTTCCCGAGCACCAAATCAACTCGGAGTTGACCGTGGTAAACAAACGACGTCATGAGTGCGACACGAACTTTTAGTTAAAGGCGTATATCGAAATTAGTGTGAAGCTATTGGGTCATATTGTTGACTTCTCAAAACAGACACTGAAATAACATTTCTAATGAGTTTGAAGTTACAATGCAAAAAGTGTCGTTAATACTATACGCGTATTTCCGCAAAGAGGCACATATGTGTTATCTGTACCCCAGTATACAAGAACCAGTAAAAAGAGCTATTTTATTGTAGTGACACCTCCCTACAGCATATGTTAGCACAGGCACATTGTACCATAGAAGTAGCGATTTGAAAAGAACGTCTCCAAGTAGTTCCGCCATTGCCAGTGCCAGGACGTGAAAGGGGGATGGCATTATGACATGGCAGCTAACTTTAATGTAAGTTATTTTAAAAAACCAATAATACTACTATGTCTACATTTCGTATTTATTGCAATGGATTTCCAGGAAATACTGCTCTTTGCCAAATGGTACACTGTGACAGGCTTCTGCATGCCCACATTTAGAAGTACCCCTCCCAATCACATCTACTGTCTTATTTTTACTTTCTTGCCCTCTCCTGTCCAATCCAAAATGATCTTGATCAATGTGTACCCTTTTTAATGTGGTCAAAATACCGTATTTGTCTTTTATTTCTTAGAGTAATTCTCTTTTAAAAACAAAACTCCCTGTCGTTGCATCCCTTCTTGATTAATTTAGATATTTTTTCCTACATCAATTCTGAACACTGCACCAGTCTTCAAAGCCAAAGCAACATCTAATAGTGCCCCAAGCTTGGTAAAAGGAAGAATAAGGACCATGAAATCATTGCTAAACAACGCTCAATCTGGTGACCAAGTTATTTTAACCATGATGACAACATGGATATGTCTGTCAATGTCAAAGACGACATTATTTAGGCTTTGGTACAGAACTGATCAAATACAGCCGTAGGCAGTTACGCGCGTTGTGAGTGCTTCTGGTGATGTGACAGGCATGTCAGACGATTACCCTGCCTTAATTGAACTTAAAAAATAAATATGCAAGCAATTAGGTTGAGAGTAGGTGCAGGAAGTGTCAAGACTTATCCAATCTGTCTTCATCATGTAACTACCAGTTACTTCAGTAGTACCTACTGGTTATGTAGTATCTACTTGTTACTTCAGTAGGTCCTATTGGTTATGTAGTATCTACCTGTTACTTTAGTAGTACCTACTGGTTATGTAGTATCTACTTGTTACTTCAGTGGTACCTACTGGTTATGTAGTATCTACCTGTTACTTCAGTAGTACCTACTGGTTATGTAGTATCTACTTGTTACTCAGTGTACTAATGGTATGTAGTCTACTTACTCAGTAGACTATGGTTATGTAGTATCTACTTGTTACTTCAGTAGTACCTACTGGTTATGTATTATCTACTTGTTACTTCAGTAGTACCTACTGGTTATGTAGTATCTACTTGTTACTTCCGTAGTACCTACTGGTTATGTAGTATCTACTTGTTACTTCAGTAGGTCCTACTGGTTATGTAGTATCTACTTGTTACTTCAGTAGTACCTACTGGTTATGTAGTATCTACTTGTTACTTCAGTAGTACCTACTGGTTATGTAGTATCTACTTGTTACTTCAGTAGGTCCTACTGGTTATGTAGTATCTACTTGTTACTTCAGTAGTACCTACTGGTTATGTAGTATCTACTTGTTACTTCAGTAGTACCTACTGGTTATGTAGTGTCTACTTGTTACTTCAGTAGTACCTACTGGTTATGTAGTATCTACTTGTTACTTCAGTAGTACCTACTGGTTATGTAGTATCTACTTGTTACTTCAGTAGTACCTACTGGTTATGTAGTATCTACTTGTTACTTCAGTAGGTCCTACTGGTTATGTAGTATCTACTTGTTACTTCAGTAGTACCTACTGGTTATGTAGTATCTACTTGTTACTTCAGTAGTACCTACTGGTTACTTAGTGTCTACCAGTTATTTGATATACATTTTACGAGGTGTATACTAGCTGCGTAGTATCTTATGGTTACATGGTATCTACCGGTTACGTGCTATCTTCCGGTTACGTAGCATCTACCGGTCACGTGGTATCTACGATTACGGTATCGGTTACCGGTTTTGCCGATCAGCCGTTACGGCTATCTACCGGTTACATGCTATCTTCCGGTCACGTGGCATCTACCGGTCACGTGGTATCTACCGGTCACGTGGTTACTACCTGTTTACGTATTTACATACATGTTTACGTGGAAATCCCCTGGTTGCGCGATGGAGTGATGTCCATATGATTGATTAACCGTTTCTTACCCACCTCACGTGCTACAGACTGGTGATGTGTCATGGCTTGCATGTACAAATATGTATATTACATCTTTAAACCATTCTTTTTCTGAACAGCTCTTTGATTCCGGTTGCCACTGTTGCTGTTGTTAAAAAATTGACGCTTTCTTTATGACGATGCTCTGCAAGAAAACCGGGTACTCTCCCCAAAGCACACATAGGAAAACGAGTGAAAAACTTATACTTCCTGGGGTCCAACAACAACAATGGCGATGCAAGATTTGTTAAACAATAAATAATGGAAAATCTGCGATCTTTTTAAAGGGCTAGCAATCAACAAACTATAAACGAGTCGTCGATTTAGGTGAAACCACTCATACGTTCAGTAGTTTGACATTGCTTTCTGAACGAATAAAAAATATGAAATGAAAATCGTGGCATATCCTAAAGGACGTAGCATCAACCACAGTAAACGAGTCGTTGATTTTCTAGGCACCACTATACGTTCAGTAGTTGCCATTGCTTCGAACGGTGGCATCGTCCTTTTGTTAAAATCAACGGAAACAATTTGCAAGCAAACTGTCCGCAGCGTGATTCGAACTCAGAACGTCGGGGCTAATAGACCGAGTCACTAACCCGACATTCGGATATATTTGCTATGGATAGCTCAGATGGTATTCACACTTCAACGAGTGTACAACGTTTCATAGCTGGTATTTTTGAAGAGGAGGCTTTCTGTCGATTTCTTTCATTTCGATTAATTATGCAAATGCTGCTGGTTAATTGGGAACGATCGTCACAAGATGATGTAACCAGTCAACCATTATGTGCACAATCAATCAATTTTATTTTCTATTATTAACACGCTCCACTGGTTTCTATTTGGTTTCAGTATTAAAAAAAATAGAAATCTTAACTATGAAGCTAAAAATATCTCTGTCTGTTTGATTGAAGCAGGAAAAATTCTCGAACTCAAACCACAACTTACTCATGCTGGAAGTTATAGGTCAATGCAATTATTTTCAACTCTTCGGCGTCCAGTTCTCAAGTTGGAAGTTGATTATGTCTTGATGCGGTTAGAAGCCGTACTCATTAGACACTCCATATTGTACCTATTCTGTTAACTTTAACCTCACTTCCAAGTCCCCACACCTCAACACGCATGACGATTGGTTGACACGCTATGTCAAAGACCAGCTGGTTAACGCCATTTCCATCATAACGCGATTGTGTGTGCTCCCCGTCAAGAATTTGTCACGAATTAGTGAAGAGAATGTTCAGTGACATCTAAGGGGATACGACATTACCCGTGTGAAGCTAGTACAGCTGGTTATTCATTGTGTTTACAGTCTTATTGATTATGCATATTCTGTCTATGTTTCTGTTATGTCCAAGCCAAAACATAGTGGTAATTAGATCAAGATGTTCAAAACAACTATTGTCATACACAGCTGAACCACATAGCCTCATTGAACTGGTTCGGAATATCCACTGTCTTTTTTTTTCCCGATCTAGAAGCACTTGAGCTTTCAACTCTTCGGCTCGGTGCCATGGACATCGTAACCCTTCGGTTCGGTGCCACGAACATCGTAAATCTGGGAAACCTGTGGCTTTTCTGCCAGCCCGCGGAATTGAACCCGCACTCACAGAGGGATTATCCCCCGCAGTCCAAAGCGCTACGAACACGCTGGGCACGCGGACATCCACTGTCTTTAAGTACTATTGTCTTACACAGCTAGGAAACATGCAACGAAATCATTATTCATGTGTTCGAACAGACAAGAGCTCTGACTAATTTATTTCTCCTTTGTCAAATTTATAGAAAATAAGTCTGGCAAAGCGAGTCGTACTTCCCCATAAACTTTGACCGCAGCGTGCTTTAGTTTGAGATATTGTATAAGCAGTGTATAATTAACACTTCTATACGAAATAGGTGAGTTTGAAAACCGTATAGTGTACATTTCGACTGGTTCATATTGTGCATGGTAGGTTGATTAAGCGCAATTTTTGTTTATATGTGTTTGGTATGATACAACTATATGACTTTGACACAACCATGTTTCCCGTGCCCCTAAACAACATTACACAGCACAAAGATGCACATATTATCATCAAACAATACAACTACAGATGGTGAACCATCTCATAGAGTGGCTAACATTATATGGTTAGTATTAGAAACTGAATATTGTAGCGGTACGTATAGAATAATCTTTGTGTTTCTTGAAAACAACAATTATTTGGTTGGTACTTATAATGTAGACTTGGATTTTACTATATTGTACCGTGCCACGAGTTAGTGTTGGTTATCATATCTTCTCTCTCTACGTCCGCGATTAACCTCCATTTTAATTAGGTGGTTTATTGTATCTTGATTATGTTTCCACATATGTTGAGCATATTGTAACTATATAACTAAGTTTCTTTCATTTAGCAGCTTAGTATATAATTTATCTGCATTGCCCCCTTTCCATTATCTATAGCACGTTGTATAAAATGTCACAATGAAATATTAGCTAGTGATTTGGGTATCTTTAATTGCACAAACTGCTACACGAATACAATACGCAATGATCTATAGATCTAATTGCTTATTGAATTAACTTAGTGCGTGAAGCACGGAGAGTTCAATGTGTTGTAAAACAAAGTCACAAATGTGTTGTACTAAATATGTATTAATAAAAAGAAAGAAATTGATGGTCAGAATTCTGTTCGAGTAAACAAAATCAAAACGATTTCACTAAACGCATTTTTCGAACCAGTTCAGTGAAGAAAGGTGGTGCCAGCTTTGTTTTTAATATCTTCATCTAATGACTACGATTACTTAGCTTGATTGCACCATCATTATTGCACTTCGGTGAGTTACCATACGTGCTTCTATAACTTTGTACATGTACACGGAAGCTCCAGCGGCAGGGCACGAACTCCGTAGCACCGGCGAGGGTCCCGATGTAGTTTAGGAGATAGATGGTTAAGATATTTTGTAGGAATTTTATTTTAAACTTTTCTAATGAATTTTGTTCGGGCAGCGGCTTTTCAGCCTGCTCTTCTCGATTTTTGAGCTGCCAAGGGTTCTTTTACGTACTCAAATTGAACATGGGACCTACGTTTTATCGTCCGTTTTCGATAGGACTAGAAACTTGATATCACCTACACTGAAATCATGGATATATATACATTCTTTAGCTAGAACACGATAGATACAGAGGCAAAGAACTCACAACCAATAAGGATGTAAGCCTTAGGTATAATACGCAAGTTCTATATATATTTTCTAATCCTGTTTTGCCTTTCAGCGTCAGGTCGAAAAAGGAGACACCTGGAGCGAGCCTCTCTATGCACCTTTTCTTTTTTTCTCTTCTCCAATTCTGATTTGCCTCACAGCTTTAGGGTAAGAAGTAGCACGCGCTTTTGTGTGTGCTTCATAAATAGTGTCTTTCGTCGCCTCTGTTATCTCTGAGGTTCACCTTTTGCGTGGCCGGACTTTTGCTTTATATCCACTGTATCGGAGCAACATTGCTCTCTGTGGTGCACTGTCTGTTTGTAATCTGCTTATGTGGCCGAACCATTAAAGTTGTTGTTTCTTGATAAAGTTCAGTACTGATGTTGTACCCACTTTTTCCTGATGTCTTCATTTCTAAGCCGATCTCTTTTTTTGTTACTCCCAAATATGCTAGTTATTAACTCTAAATCTTCTATAAATATAAACTGCGATTTAGTAATAGATTAATTTCTATTTAACATCAACACAAGATCAGATGGGGATATCGTTTCTACCAAGGATATTTCCCCTCTCCGACATCATCAGTATTAATAGCCAGACTGGGTTGGTTGAGGCAGGAAAGGGCAGAGCATAAATTTCTCGCTGAAGAAGGTGAGCCAGCAAATTAGGAGCAGCATAATCTCATTAGGTTCCCTGAATGTTTTAAGATAAACGACTCCCAGTAGAGATCTCCACATTACTGTTCACTCACGTAATATTATTAAGGGATAGGACTGTCACCCACCTTCGGTCCACAAATGAGATTAAACAAAATCGCGAGGCAAGATGATGTCGAAAGGAGAATTTAATTACTTGGTCAAATAAAATAGAAAAAAATGTGCAAATATAATGCTATCATCTGTTGTTATTGAAGGAGTTGATGAATCAAATTAATGACTTTGATGATGATCGTTGTAAATTATCTTATAACAATAACTCTGGTACACCTCAGAAAATTTTTTCTAAATTATCATCTAACGAAAGTGACTCTGCTGCACACAAAATACACTATCAAAATTAGAAGTGACTATACAGGCATTGACAAGTGCATATAGTGCAAGTGCATCAGAAGCAAACATCAGCAGAAGTTATACTACATACTGATGTAGCAATAGTAGTAGTAGTAGTAGTAGTAGTGCAGCAGCAGAGCAGCAGCAGCAGTAGTAGTAGTAGTAGTAGTAGTAGTAGTAGGTGCAGTAGTAGCAGTAGTAATAATAGCGTTAGCAACAATAGTATCAATCGCGGCAGCAGAAGTAGTAGAAGTAGTAAAAGTGGTAGTGTACGGAACAGTTGCAGCAGTAGTGGTAGAAGTAGTAGAATTAGTAATAGCAGCAGTAGTGGTAGAAGTAGTGATAGTAGAAGCAGTAGTAGTAGTAGAGTAGTAATGAGAGTAATGATGGGAAGTAGTAGTGAGAAGTGAGCGTAGTAGTAGAAGCAGTAGTAGTAGTAGAAGCAGTGGTAGTAGAAGCAGTAGTAGTAGTAGTAGTAGTAGTAGTAGTAGTAGTAAAGTAGTAATCTGCGTTAGGAACAATAGTATCAATCTGGTAGTAGTATTCTAGTAGTAGTAGTAGTAGTAAAATCAGTAGTAGTAAGTAGTAGAAGTAGTAGAGTAGAAGCAGTAGTAGTAGTAGAGCAGTAGTAGTAGCAGTAGTAGTAGTAGTAGTAGTAGTAGCAGTGTAGTAGTAGTAGAGTAGTAGTTAGAGAGTAGTAGTAGTAGAGTAGTAGTAGTAGAGCGAGTGAGTGAAGCATAGTAGTAGTAGCAGAGGGCAGTAGTAGAGTAGTAGATGCAGTAGTAGAAGCAGTAGAGTAGAGCAGTAGTAGTAGCAGTGGAGTAGTGTAGTAGTAGAGCAGTAGTAGTAGAGTTAGTAGTAGTAGAAGCAGTTAGTAGTAGAAGCAGCAGTAGTAGTAGTAGTAGAGCAGTAGTAGTAGTAGTAGTAGTAGTAGTAGTAGTAGAAGCAGTAGTAGAAGCAGTAGTAGAAGCAGTAGTAGAAGCAGTAGTAGTAGCAGTGTAGTAGTAGTAGTAGTAGTAGTAGTAGTAGTAGTAGAAGCAGTAGTAGTAGTAGAAGCAGTAGTAATCTGCGTTAGGAACAATAGTATCAATCGCGGTAGTAGTATTCTAGTAGTAGTAGTAGTAAAATCAGTAGTAGTGGTAGTAGAAGCTGTAGTAGTAGAAGCAGTAGTAGTAGAAATAGTAGTAGTAGCAGTGTAGTAGAAGCAGTAGTAGTAGAAGAGTAGTAGTAGTAAAGTAGTAGTAGTAAGCAGTAGTAGAGCAGTAGTAGTAGTAGTAGTAGTAGTAGTAGTAGTAGTAGTAGTAGTGTAGAAGCAGTGGTAGTAAGCGTGCAGTAGAGAGTAGTAGTGAATAGTAGTAGTAGGTAGCAGTAGATGAGTAGTAGTAGAATAGTAGTAGTAGAAGCAGTAGTAGTAGAAGCAGTAGTAGTAGAGCAAAGTAGAGATAGTAGAGAATAGTAGTAGTAGAGTAGATAGAGCAGTAGTAGTAGAGAGTGAAGTAGAAGCATTAGTAGTAGAAGCAGTAGTAGTAGAAGTAGTAGTAGTAGAAGCAGTAGTAGAAGCAGCAGTAGTAGTAGCTAGTAGTAGTAGAAGCAGTGGTAGTAGTGCAGTGAAGCAGTAGTAGTAGAAATAGTAGTAGTAGCAGTAGTAGTAGAAGCAGTAGTAGTAGAAGTAGTAGTAGTAGTAGTAGAAGCAGTAGTAGTAGTAGCAGTAGAAGCATTAGTAGTAGAAGCAGTAGTAGTAGAAGCAGTAGTAGTAGAAATAGTAGTAGTAGTAGTAGTAGAAGAAGTAGTAGTAGAAGCAGTAGTAGTAGTAATAGCGTTAGGAACAGTAGTATCAATGGTGGCAGCAGAGTAGTAAAAGTGGTAGTGTACGTAGCAGAAGCAGAACTAATTTATAATGTTTCTGCTTTAACTAAAAAATCAACCATATTGGCAAGAAATATAAAAAACACAAGAGATCTAAAACCTTCAATTATGTAGGATTCGGTTTTGACTAAATGTTTTGACCCAACGTTAAAAACCAATTCCTTTAAAATGATCTTTAATGCGGTTGATAAAACCACACACATTACTGCTACTGCTGGTACTAGTACTACCAGCACTACAACAAACATTACTACCACTTCTATTACTACAAGCAAAATCAGTACTACTGCTATTACTACTACTACTGCTATTGCTATTACTACTTCTTCTTCTTCACCTTTCAACTCCCAGCGGAGCACAGGCCTTCAACAAACTTCTTCCAGCTCTTCCTCTCTCTTGCCATCCCTTCCAACTCTTTCTATGTTTTCCCTATCCTTTTGATATCAGCCTCCAGCTCTCTTCTTCGGGTCTGTCTAGGCCTTCCCCTACTCTTCTTTCCCTGCGGGTTCCAAAACAGAGCCTGTTTTGCAATGCTTCCGGTCGGCCTTATCAATGTATGTCCTACCCATCGCAACGTCTCTTCCTGAGCTCTTTCTCCACTGGTATCTGCTTTGTTCGTTCTCCGAGTTCCTCGTTCGTAATCTTATCTCTGTCCTCTATTCTACGTAAACATCCATTTACGAAGGTCTGCAGTTTTCTGATGGTTTCTTTTGTTGTCTTCCATGTTTCCGAGCCATAGAACAGCATTGACTTCACATTTGATTGAAAGATTCTCAGCTTTGCTATTACTACTACTACTACTACTACTACAGCTACTACTACAACTATTACAGCTACTACTACAACGAATACTGTTACTACTACCGTAACTACTACTACTGCTGCTGCTACTACCGTAACTACTACTACTACTGCTGCTGCTACTACTATTACCACTACTACTACCGCTGCTGCTCTTACTAATGTCACTACTACTACCACCAATACTATTACTATTGATGCTGCTATTACTACTTATTCTGTTACTACTGCTACAACTATTTCTACTACTATTACAACTGATGATGCTACTACTGTTACTACTACTACTACTTACTACAGCTACTACCACTACAACTACTGCTACCACTACTATCAGTATAGCTAAAAATGGTACACGTTTCAGGAAACATTTTAAAGAAAATTAGATTTGTGAAGAATAACTAAATACTACAGCAGCATCTACTACTCATGCATCAATAATATAATCGCATTAAAATCTCATATAATACATACAGCAAATACCTTCATAGAAATAAAAAGACCGCCTAAATTCGATGTTTTATCCGCTCAGAAATCGATGGGCGATGAAATGGCTCAAATGGGGTTTTAACGTGGTCAGAGCGGACTTACTCCTAACTTCTAAAAGACTAGCGGCTTATCCCTTGACGCGGGTCGTGTTACGACCTATGTTAGTGACATACCAGTACTACTGTATCGCTACCAGTGACAGCAACACTATGGTGATAAAATGGAAGGCGACTTTCACATCATTGATTATTTTCTTGGCTTTCTACTTCATGATTCTGTCTTGTGTTTCTTATGTATATGTATATATATATATATATATATATATATATATATATAAAGGCATATAGCGGTTATGGGTGTGTGTGTCTCTTCAAATTATTTCCAATACTTCCCGACATGCTATTAAAAAAAAATTTGGCTTGTGGGTAGCTTACATAATGTAAACAATGCAAAAATGATAAAACTTGACTTTTCTTATTTTCAAATATCATAACATCGAATGTAATTACTCACATGTTGCAATGGTTAGAGAAAAAAACGGAAGTGTTTTGAACTACTTATTCCGGTCTATCTTTAAACTAGCAGATTTCTTAAAATAATTTAATGTCTAACTTAGATGTAAGAACAAATTGACTGATGTAGTCTACTCTTAGTATTTAAATACATATCTGGTGACTATTCGATACATTTATATATCAGTAACGCTCGTGTAGTGCCGGGGAGCGCAAGGGAAGCAACAAATAGTACCACTGCGACCTACAAGAGTTGTCGTAAGAGCCGACTGATGTAGGACCTAGGGAAGAGACCCTAGTAAATAAAAAGCATCGCAGAAATCGGATGTGTTGGCCTATTTGTAGGTTTATAACTGACACAACGTACAACCGCTCTTAGAATCAGAAGACATGCAAATCACAAAAGTGCTTAACAAGTGGTTGATATGGAGCTTTCGAAGAAGAAGAAATATCAGTAACATTCTTGCCTTTGATTGTGCGATATAAGAGCAAACCTCTTTATTTTCCTAGGTCATTGACTTCTCGAGGTTTCAATATTTCAATCTCTCCAAGTTAAACAGTTTTACAGCTATACCATTCTCTTGCATTTATTCAAGTTGTATTTTGTTTTAATCGACGAAACATGGCGACAAAAAACTGTTATTGATAGAAAACAGCTGCTTTTGATGTTATGAGGGTGACTGGAGACTGGAACGTTGAACATCATCATATATATATGTTCAATTAAGAAAACGCTATACATTATCGTGTGACGACGAATGGGTACATCTGCTAATTATATGTATATCTTTGGTTAGTTCTCTTCAGTCAAATTCTATTGGCATTTCCTCTTTCTGTCATTCACTGCATGTGTACTTTAAATTCATATTTATCACATTGTCTTTAGTTCTTCATGTATTATGTTATTTGTATAACGTCGCTCACATCACATCCTGCCCGAAAGACTAGATCTCTAGATAGTTCTCCCGTCTCCTTCACCATGAAAGTTTTCTTGATGCCTAGTTGCTAACGTATTCTTGGTGTCGCCTGCTTAATCGTTGATGAACCATACGCTCCATTATTCTATTATATATATTCTCTAGTCATGTTTTGTCTTTCAGCGTCAGCTAGAAAAAGGAGACACCTGGAGCGAGCTTCTATATGCGCCTTGTCTTTCTTTCTCTTTTCCAATCCTGACAGTTTGCCTCACAGCTTCAGTTTCAGTTTGGAATATCTTCATTGCACTCCGGACATGTCCATAGGTGCTCCGATCTCCTTCGCAATATCTCCAACAGCGTCCAGCGACTGACCGTACCAGTTCTATCTTGATTAATGAGCCGACTCGTATACCTGTTGTACCGTTCTTTTCTTGCCACACCAATCTTCAAACCCAGATCTCGCAATCTAGTAGTTGCCGTGGATTGGTTGAGATGGAGATCTTCTCTGCGGCCACGCTCTATGAGGGCGTTCACGATGTCAGTTCTGTCCATGGGCTGGCCCTCTGTGATATAGCGGCAGAGCCAGCCAGTCTGTCTGCTCTCTCATTGCCAACGACACCCATGTGCCCCGGAACACAGACAAGTGTAATTCTACAAATTGTTGACGCCTGCAGTGATTCAGTCCATTGCCTGCGCACCGAACCAGCCTCCACCTTTCGGATCATACTCAATGAGTCACTCAGAATGCACGCATGAGTGTAGTTTTGTGACTCTAGCCAGAGTAGTGCATTGGTCACCGCTAGCACTGGCTTTTGTGTATGCTTCATAAAAAGTGTCTTTCGTCGCCTATTATCCCTTCACTATTACTCTCTCAAAAACTGTATATCGTCAGCGTTTAATCCATCAACATAATTTTACTAAAGATATCAATGCAATAAATACTCATTGCATGTATATCATTTGTGCGGCAGATACAACATCTTTTTGTATTCAAAGTTAACAGATTGCACAATCTGAGAACTAAACCAGTGTCTGCAAGGTCTATTCGACCTAACTGATAATATGCGTACCAGTGTGATTGAGTTAGGACAGGGTGAATTGGTGGAAAGATAAATGGCAACATTACCTTTCAAATCAGAGCACTAGTACCGTAAAGTATTTAACATGTCATATTCGTGTCTGGCAATCTATGGAATTACTTATTTCTTTTACTATTTTATATTCATGAAAAGGTCTACAGTTTTTCGTGGGATATCTGTGGCTAAGTGATTCGAATGTCGTATGTTCAAATCTGAACCGCGCCGTTCTGTTCTTAAATGCATTTTTCTAGACCCCCTAGGATTGTTGCAGGAGCTCGTGCATTATAAAATACTCTCGGTAGGCGGTTTGTCATTTCTGTTGAGAAGAACTGGATCCATATGGGGTAAAGCCGGGTGCAATGAAGTCAATCGTTCGGCTTTAGACGCGTTTAGATTAATAAGCGCGTAATGTCCCAATGAAATATCTTCGGGTTTTTTCAGATGACCACATGATATCAGTATAATCTAGACGCGTCAAAACTTGCACTGCACAGTTACCAATCTGACCAATGTCATTGGGCGTGTTACATACCGTTTATATCTACATCAAACTCTACAGCTATAGTCCGTTCAACTTGTCATGTCCACAGATACAAATTTGTATCTTTGTAACCATTTGATTAAATAACTTGAAAACCTGCATGTGAACTACCCATGTTTCTGACGCTACAAAATATTTTTGCCATTCAAACAATCATACCATCTAGAAGTTTCCTTCTTTGTGCTATATATTTAACGCACCCATTGGCATGGTTGAAGAAAACTCATGTTTATAGCAATTTAATACATTGATGACAAAAATATCAACATTCAGGATGAAATCTATAGTTTTTTTAAAACACGTAATCACAAAGTACTGTAGTTTTACAAATTACAAAAACAATGACAAAATACAGCAACGTTTCGATCAACAAGGCCTTTATCAAGCAAACGAACAACAGGAGTAATGTCCTAATGAAACTCCTGTTGTTCGTTTGCTTGATAAAGGCCTTGTTGATCGAAACGTTGCTGTATTTTGTCATTGTTTTTGTAATTTGTAAAACTACAGTACTTTGTGATTACGTGTTTTGCCAATCAAATAGTTTTACTGCAGTCTGATATATATTTTGTGAATAGTTTTTTAAAACAATTCTTGCAATTCCCGCAAACTAATTCAAAACAATGACGTCATGAGTGCGACACGAACTTTTAGTTAAAGGCGTATATCCAAATTAGTGTGAGGCTATTGGGTTATATTGTTTGTTGACTTCTCAAAACAGACATTGATATAACATTTCTAATGAGTTTGAAGTTATAATGCAAAAAGTGCCATTAATACTATAAGCGCATTTCCACATATGGGTAATCTGTACTACAGTATACAAGAGCCAGAGAAAAGAGCTATTTTATTGTAGTGATACCTCCCTATCACATATGTTAACACAAGCACATTGTACCGAAGAAGTCACGATTTGAAAAGAACGTCTCCAAGTAGCCCCGCCATTGCCAGTCCCAAGCCTGAAAGTGGGATGAGATTATGACATGGCAGCTAACTTTAACTGCAATGTCAGTAATTTAAAAACAATAATATAACTATGTCTACATTTCTTGTTTATTTCATGACTATTGCAAATATCAACATTGGCCCCCATGTATAAGTTGGGATGATACGCCTTTGCATGAGACTTGTCATCAAATGCCATATTGGTGGTTTACTGTAAAAACTAAAATTTCGTTTCAGACATCGCTAAATATGCCGCCAACATCAAAGGAAACCGTTATATTACAAAATCCATGTTTCCAATAGTAATTTCTTCCACCAGACATTTGCGTCGGTATAATTCTAAGATTGAGTGCAAAGTTTCGCTGCTGTAGAATTGATGGTTTTACTACAATTCGCATTGGACTGTCGGCACGAGTTCTTGAATGGACTACAGGATATATCGTAACACTGTGGTAGTAAAAGTTCAAACTTTGCAATCAATTATGTTTGAGATTACGGTGGCGTAACAATCGTCATTCCTTTTCTGTGTTAAGCAAAAATCAATTGTTTAGTCGATAATAATAAAAATTTAATATAATAATGAAAATTTAACCCTTGCAATAGTAACAACAGAGAGCCGCTGTAGCGTAGTTGTTAGTGAACTCGCTTCTCAAGGCTGGTGGTCTGGGTTCAGCTCCCGCAATGCGCGTGGAATTTTTCCCGACCGCGACGGCTCTCAGGTCGACCCAGCCTCAACTGGGTACCAGATATGCTCTGGGAAAGTAAAGGCGGCCGGCGTGATGCTGACCACATCACCCATCGTGTGCCGACGGTCAATGAAAAATACAGGCCTAACACTGTATTGACCTATATACCACGAGGTATGAAAGGGTTCCTTTACTTTTTACTAATAGTAACAGATAAATATGGCGAAACACGTAAAAACAAAGTACTGTAGTTTTACCAAATATAAAAACAATAACAATACACAGCTTTGTGTCGTTATTGTTTTTTTTTAAAACAACAGTACTTTATTTTTACGTGTTTCGCCATTGCTACATAGTTTTACTGCAGGTTTTTCCTTATATCAACAGATGAATAAACAATTGTCATAACTAATGAGACCAAATTAAATGGTTCGGACACATAATCAGATTACCAGCAAACAGTACGCCTCAAAGAGCAATGCTACTCCAATACAGTGGATACAAAGCAAAAGGTAGTCCATGCAAAAGATAGACATCAGAAACAACAGAGGCAGTGAATGATACTATTTATGAAGCGCAGACAAAAGCCAGTTCTCGAAATCTCTTCTTATCATGACGCGCCGTGAGACAAAACAGGATTAGAGACAAGAAGAAAGAATAAGTCTGTAAATATACAAAATAAATGGAACGATTTCAAATTCCCAATGTCAAAGACTAAATTATCAACAATGGCTCAAGTATTTAATCACATATTTTAGTGATTACATCAAACAAGATTGTAGAAAAAAACATACAAACTCGTTTTAATTTATTTGCAAATTTATAACTTTAATATTCTAAAATTTTTATTGCAGGCTGTAGTGGCTAAAATAATTATCAAGTCATTGCATGCACACATGTCAATCCTTCATGAGCGGGTTGTACATTTTTTGTATCTTCTTCTACAGTTAACATGTTGAATATGATGCTTAGAAGCGTTGATTGCTCAGTTCAGATAGCAGGGTCTCTGTACCAGTGGACAGGGCTAAACTACCGGTGGATTCGATTCTTCAATCATTCATCTGAAAGTCTATACTAGTACTTTCTGAGCCGCTTGAAAATTAGAGATCTTCGTTGAAGTTGCTTTGTATGTGCTCTGTCGTGGATATACTTTCAGTTAACTCAAAGTGGCTAGGCATATATGGGAGAACCCTGAATGCAGAGACGTGGTCTGCATTCGGCATTGACTTTTTTCTAAGGTGATGTATAACTTCAAAGAATGAAATACCCTCACAGGTATTAATAGATAAGTGATTGATTGATAGAACTATCACCATTGAAATTTGGTGAATAATCATGTATGCTTCTATCTTTTTTCTTACAAAGAACGATTTCAACTGCAGTATACAGCAAGGGTTACCAGTAAGCAAGTAAGGGATGTTGAAACTCTTTCTACTTTCGTGAACAGTTTCTGATGCTCTTTCCATCATAAAAATCATCATCTCTCGTACTTTCAGTCCACTTATTAGCACCAAAATCCTACTGGTACATGCGCATGTGTGAGAAAGCCAATTCAGAAGAGATTAGTAACAACTGAAGAAGTGACCAAAAACTTTCAAGTATTTGTCTCGTTATTCCCATTTTGCTACTTCTTTTTAACGAACAGTTTTGGCACGTGCCGAAATCCCTTGACAACACTCATTATAAAATTGATTGGTTTTCTTGTTTTCTTTCTTGAATACTATCCCTATATTATTCTTTCAGTATCCCGAATGTTATTGTACAGTAGTAAGAGCTGGAAAATGACACACACAACAGCCTACACAAATTGCAGACATTCCAATATAAATGTTTCAAAAGAATCTTGCAAATTTCTTAGGAAAAACAAAAGATAGCAAATGAAGAGTTTTTAAAACGAATAAACTGTGCATCAGTGGATACCTCCATTAAAAGATGAAGAATTGAGATTTACAATTTATCCAAGACCTCACAATATGTCCTAGAATTTGGAGATGAGATTGATGTTTCTTTCTTTCTATTATTAATTCTCTAAGTCACCAAATATGAAGTTGACCAGGATGTGTTTCCATCAATTTCTTCTTGGAATACCAGTTCTCACATGTTTATTTATAACAAATACTTGCAGAAACAAAACTCTGTCCTTCCGTGACAACAACGACTGTTTTAACGAGTACTCTTCATGAGAACATTTACATCTACATTCATTTACAAAACGCAAAATGCAGACGAAAAAGTATGTATGTTGTTCAGTAGAAACAGTACAAAACAAGGAACAACAAACAAACAAGTTCTATTTCCCCATTAGTCTCAATTTACGTGCGCATGCGCGAGTGCCGGACTGACAGTCCTGATGTTCATAATTCATACTCTTAATTTCCTTGTCATCCTCTCCAAATGTCTTCAGGCATCCGCGAGACGCCTCTTTAACTTTAATGCTTAACTGATTGCAATTCCGATTTTCTACGACCAATCAGTCTTCCGCGCTGATAGTTCAGACTTCTTCTTGCATAGACAGGCTAGCATTAGGGAATTTCTTTGTCCATGATTAGAATTCCACCTGTTTGAACTTTTGCTAATAAGAACCACTCGATTCTCGTTAATAACGACTACTTATTTCGCCCAGTGGGTATTCTTGTCTGACATAAACATCGTCGCAGAGTGCTGTATTCATTGTATCAATTAGACCAAAGCGTCTTACTTAGTTATAGACGATGACAGATAAGAACGTTAAATTGATGTTAAGCCAATATAACAATAAAACAATATAAACATAGCGTTCGATTGAACTTCAGTAGACAGGACTATGTCAGCACATCAATCTAAATTGCATAGGTGTTAATGGAGACATATAAGGTGGGACAATGGAAGGGAATAGAGGATCTACAGCCTTCTACATAACAAATATAGCCTCGATTGATATACATTGTCTTGTCTAGCCACTTATGCAGTGAAGCTTGTGAACAAGTCTAACATCTTGATATTGTGGTTGTTGCTGAGCACACGATGTGACAGCAATTCTTTAATGATATCTATATCTCTCTTCTTCTTCTTGTTCAGTAGAACTAAATGGAAGCCTGGTTACATTGTGTAGCAATTACAGTCAGTTCATGAAATCTGCTCCTTTCAGTTCGACACATACGTTTTCAGCACGTTTTTTGGAACCGGTTTTGAATGGTACTTTATTGTATTAGATCAATTAAAGTCTCCACAAGTGATACTTGCCTACACATTGATTACTCTGTCGGCAACTATTTGTTTATGAAAAGCGTTTTATATTGTTTGATGTTGGGGACAACATACCTGAAAAAAAAGCTGTTGGAAATTGGATGCAATGGCAAAAGGAGATACATAGTATTACAATGTTTCTTATTGTAATTATAAATAGTGGGAAAACATATTCTAGGTATGGTGCTCTGAGGTCCATAGGTAGGCGACTAAGTGTCACGAAGGGTGACCCTCCTTCCCAAGGAAAGAAAAAAAACTACCGGTGGTCACTTTGTCCCATTTGGGAGAGCCAGAATAAAGTGAGAAAATATTACTGGTCAACCTCCACCACGGCCAAGAAGATTTAACATACTTCAATGGAATACAGAAGGAAGATTCTACAAAAAAGTAGACACTAATAATGAGACTGGACAATGAGAAGATAAACGTTACATACATACAAGATATAAATCTTATCTCTCAGCACAGATTCTCTGTTAAGGGCTACCAAACCCACCGGCAGGGCAGAGATGGCAATAAAAATGAGTACTTACTTTGGGTTACGCAATTACAAACCTGCAAAGCAGATATAATTGACGACAAAAGAGGAGGAAATAAAAATTGAAAAAAAAAGATATACAGGTAGACAATCATTAACATGTACAGCCCAAAAAGACAAGGTCCTAGTACTAGAGGCAATGGAGACCACAGAATCGGAATGCATTTTAGTCGGTGATTTTAATAGACATTCTGAAAGATAGGGATACAAGAAAACCAATGCACGAATGGAGGAAGCGGAAGAGCTGGAAATAAACAGCAACTTATAGTTCATAAATGCACAAGAGGACCCACCATTATAAAAGTTGGTAAAATAATCACAATATAGATGAGACTGCAGTAAAACTATTTGATTGGCAAAACATGTAATCACAAAGTATTGTAGTTTTACAAATGACAAAATACAGCAACGTTTCGACCAACAAGGCCTTTATCAAGCAAACGAACAACAGGAGTGACGAATTAAAAAAACATATGGACGACTACATACACACGTTTCTAATGAAAATCTGGGAATAAAACGAATAACGAAATAAATGTAACACAAAAACACACATAAAAACTAGAAATAGAAAAGAAGAGAAACAATAAAAAATCAAGTAAATCTATAACTTGAATACATGCAACATATGCACGTATAGATTATAAGGCATGAGAAGAGAAAGTACTAAGAAGCATAGGAATGTGATACGCTGAGCCCACGTGGTCGCAAGGTACCATACAACGAAATCAACCGATTCTCCAGAGCAAATCGACTGCGATCATCCGAGGAACATGATCGGATGGCTGCGACCTGGACATCGTGAGCTCCTAAATGGCCAGTATCATTGAAATGGGTGGTTACAGAGCATTGGCGTATGTCGCGCAAGTGTTGGGCAAATTGGTCACTGAGCCTCTTGCCTGTCTCGCCAATATAAGCCTTGTTACATCGCTTACAGATAATGGCATAGATAAGATTACGGGACTCGCATGTGAAACCATCAATAACAAACGTGGCTAAAGGAAAAGATACAGTACGAGTCTGTATCATATAAGCACACGTGTTGCAACGCCGACGGCCACACTGGACAGTGTCAAAATGACTCTGGATATTGGACTTAAGATGACTGTGTACCAACATATCCTTAAGACTTCTGTCCCATCTGTAAGTCCCCAAAGGATAGTTGGGGAAGACTGAACGGGTCTCAGGAAAGTTTTATAAGTTCGTAGCGACTTTGCTGATATAACTTCCACATTTACATTGGAACAGAAATTAAGAAGTTTATGTGTTACCAATCTAGCATCATCGGTGTTGACAATGTTCTTCAATAAACAACGTAGGAAAGTTCAATTTTTCAAATTTCTTTTCGGATTCACTTAGGGTATTGTTTACCATTATGTAATTCATAAATACCGAACAGTTAACAAAGAAGTGTATATTAATATGCTCCGTCGTCTAAAAGATGCATTCTGAATTTTTTATAAAGTCCACTGATGGAAAAGATCAGCAAAATAACGAACAAACAGATAGATTCTGCTACGAGTTAATGCATATTGATCCCTACTAATTTAGCAACATCTGGCAATGAACAATGTTCCTACGCTAGAACGTCCTCAATATTTTACTGACGACGTCTGATTTCTGCTTGTTCTCTCGTCCAAAAATCGACAATGTAAGGATAGAGATTTAATTATTCTGAGGAGGAAATCATCGATGCGACAAAACAACAGATAGGTGTTGAAGCAAACGTTCCAGAAATGTTTTCAACAGTTGTATGAACCGTAGCCACTGGACATCACTATTTTGAAGGAAATCTAATGGAAATAGTTGTAGTTTTTCTATAAAGCTTTTACAGACCTTAGGGTTTGAAGTATCTATCACTTCATATTAATACGTCTTAGTGTGCGGGAGGTATGTGGGCCAGTTCCTTTCCTTGCGTGTGGAACGTCGAGTGTTGGATTGAACTCACAATCCTCTAGAGTCCGAGTCGATAGGCGAACGCTTCCACATTACCCTAATCCGCCGAGAGATACGTATGGAATCTAACTCTATCACGAAAAAAAACTGCACTGAGGTGGACACCGGAGGATAAACGAAAACGTGGAAGACCCAAAACGACCTGGAGGAAACAGTAGAACAAGAATTGAAAGAAATAAATCACAGCTGAAACACAATACAGAGAACGGAGAAGAATAGAGAAGTATAGTGCACATTTGTTGCTGTCCTAGGCGTCATGTGCGCCACAGGCTAGAAAGAGAGAGAAAGAGAGAGAGAGAGAGATATAGTGAGGAGATACAGAGAAATATGACACACCTAGCTTTATGTGATCAATGTATGATGATCTACGCACACTGAGATATGGATTACTATTACCTTGAGTACAACGAAATACAATGACAATTGAAGGACATATTTGCTGATCGCTGAGTACTTACAGAAATGTATCTATATTCTCAAAAACCACCATTAATAGCATACAATAAAAAGAGATCAGGTGCTAGAGCGAAGGGAAGACCAAGAAAAAGATGGATAGACAATATTAGGAGCATACTAAACAAACACGGATATAGCAGAAAAGCGACTCATCTGGCCCTGGAACGCAAATGAAAGCTTCCACCCCCTAAGCTTAACGGCAAGAGTGTACAACCAATTATATCAACACCATGGGGAAAGACAGTAGTACTCATAACCCACGTTATGTAGTATATTATGAGTATTTACTTTTTTTCCCACATCCAGAAGCACTTGAGCTTTCAGCTCTTTGGCTCGGTGCTATGGACATCGTAACCCTTCGGTTCGGTGCCACGAACACCGTAAAATCTGGAGAACCTGTGGCTTTTCTGCCAGTCCACGGAATTGAACCACACTCACAGGGGCTTGTCACCCGTCGTCCAACGCGCTACGAACACGCTGGACAGGCGGGTATATTATTTACTTAATTTCAGTTGTTGGTACATTCCCACCGTAGCAGATAATAGTGCGCATGTGTGTAATTCGTGCTCTAGAGAGGTAAAAACTACAATACATGACAAAGACGTATGTGTCTAGCAAGACCAATTATAAGACAATTGTTGAGTGGGATTCTAGGGACATTGTTACCACCTCTAGTTGCAGGTGTGTCTCGTCAGATGTTCAGCTCTCAACTCCTAATTCTCCTGTTTTATTTAATTAATTTCGTGAAATTCGTGTTCGCACGAATATATATATATATATCACAAAATGTGCGTTTTTATAACAATAGACTTGAAAGCCTGTCAATCTTCGTCAAACCAAATTAAATGTGAAATTAGCGGAAACTTACAAACATCACAATAATTGATAAAACATTTATAATAATTAACAAAATGACAGTTTCTTTTCTTTGAAACTAAAAAGTGCATACAGTGATCCAGTTTTTATTTTTGCATCTGTTGATTAACAAAAATATGTTCAAATCAGGTTGTGAAACTTCTCAACACGGCGTGAAGTTCACACATTTACTAGGTTTTTCAGAAGTAGCATTTAACTGTTCACTCGGCTGTAATATTACTCTTCTACATTCAGCTTCGCTCTCCACTATTTCTTTCTTTCTCTTCTTTCTTCTCTCTCTCTCTGTGTGTGTGCTGTGTGAGCGCGCGGGTGTATGTGTTCCTTTAAATCACAATAATATCATGGAAATCACCAAGTTCATTAGTATGGACAGTGAAAGATGCATTTGCAATTTATAAACTAACTTTCAAGTGAAGAATCCTACAGACGTGTCGGAAAGTCTGACGAGATAGAAGCAGTGTAATGACAAAAATGTTCCCACAAAGATGTCATTAGACCAGTTGGAGAGTCTAAGTAACATAACAGCATTGCATTGAATTCAAACATTCACTTGAAGATATCTTAATACAAGTAGGAGCGTCACTCTGTTATTGCCCAACTCCGAGCAATAACAACATAATTTTTGTAGAACGGCACAAAACATAATATAGCTGGAAATTAGAGATAGTCAAGTTTGATATGGCATGCACATTGGAAATAACCAAACGATATAGACATATGATCTCTTTACTAGAATGGACAATATAACACAAGAGTAGAAGTACACAAGCATACCACGAAGAACGGTAGAAAAAGAAGCTAGAGGAAGCATGTTCACCTGCAGAGAATACAGGAGAAAGAAAAGTCATAGCAAATAAGTTGTTCATTGCTAGTACAGTATACAATATGTGTAGCAATATATACCTGTACAATAATTGAATTGTTAATGACGAGCCGCCACTAAATTAATAAGAGATATAAAACAAGACAATATATACCTTGTACAATAATTGATTGTTAATGACTACCGGCACTTGATTAATAAAAGATATAAAACAAGAAAATATATACCATCTTGGTTATAATTCATTTCTCGTGTCTGAATGTCTCACTAGATTACGGAATTGCAGCTCTTCGTGCTGTGTGTCCCTGATGAAAACCTTTTGTTCGATAGGTTGGTGTTATAATTTGCCATATGTTAATGTCTCAGAATGAGACGGAATAGCGTAATACATAAGCGTTCGGCTTTCGACTCGGACACAAGAGGGTTGTGGGTTCAATCATACACTTGACGTTCCACACGCAAGGAAAGGAATTGGCCCACCTACCTCCTGCACACTATAACATAGAAATATGAGATGACACGCACTTCATAACCTAAGATCTGTAAAGGCTACAGGAATTCTATTTGCTTTATTTATATTGTCTCAGATGTTGTTTTTCTTTGTGATCATTGAGGGAATACCAGTTTTGCACTCATGTCATCTGTGCTTGGCAGTGAAAGTGTGTGATTTCCACGCCACTGTAGTCTACTAAAGCTGTAACACTTAGGGATCAAAAGCTAGTTTATAATTATTTTAATATTTAAAGAGTACTGTACACTGAATTATTTGCAAGAACTGTACTCTTATTATTTTTGTTTGTGTAGACATCACGATACAATATAACCAAAACAAGACTCGTTCTTATATTGATTGATTGATTGATGGGAAAGGCCATCATCCTTGCACTTTGGTGAGTAACCATGTGTGCTCCGACCTCTTTCTTACACAGGAAGATCTCAGCTGCAGTGCACGAACTCCGTAGCACTGGCGAGTGTCTCCGATGTAATTTTGAAAATGGTAACGGATATTTTTTTAGGAATTTTATTTTTAGTCTTTTCTAATGAATTTTGCCCGGGCAGTGACTTTCCAGCCTGCTCTTCTCGATTTTGAACTGCCAAGGGTTCTTTTACGTGCCAAATTGAACACGGGACCTACGTTTTATCGTCCGTCTCCGATAGGACTAGGAACTCGATCTCACCAACACTGAGATCAGGTCTTCTTATCTTAACCACATTTGCTGTGAAGCGACGTGGGGAGAGTTAATTTTCTATCTTGTGCCAGGTGTGTTGTGCTTGACGTTGTCAGTCCATGCTTTCGCAGGACTCTGAGATGTTATCTATCCATCGTGTTCTTGGCCTGCCTCGTGCTCTGCGCCCTGAGTGTCGATTATTGTAGGCACGTGATGGTAGTAAATGTGGTTCCATTCTCATTAGATGGCCGAACCACTTGATTCTTTGCTTCTCGATGTACTGTATGCATGGTATAGTACCAACGATGCTTCTGATATTCTCGTTTCGCACTTTATCTCTCCTTGTAACGTTGACAGCTTTTCGTAGACATCTCATTTCACATGTTGTAATCTGTCTTTCTTGTGTCTTAGTAAGGGGCCATGTTTGGCACTGATAGCAGAGAGTTGGAATAAATGTGCAGTTTATCAGTTGTCGTTTGACTGCCATGTTAATGATTGGATGTTTTAATAGTGGTGACAGTTGGTATGTCACTGCATTTGCCTTCTGGCATCTAGTCTCGATTTCTCTGTCCATCTTTCCATCTGCTGTGAATATACTCCCGAGATATTTGAATTCTGGAGTCTGTTGTATTTTGACATTATTCACGTGTATATTTAGTTGACCTGTTGACCTACTTATTGTCATGACTTCTGTTTTGGAGATGTTAATTTTCATGTCATATTTTTCGCATGTCGCTTGCAGTGCATTTATGTGTTGTTGTTGTAAATTATACTCTGATCATTTGCAAAGAGTAGTCTGTTTATTATTATGAGATCAGGTATCTCTGGTAAAGTATCTAGATGGCTCCACGAGGAGCGAACCTGGACATTTGGTACGAGAGACGAGTACCTAACCTATACCCAGAAACCACAAGGGCATGACTCAGCATGTGCCTTTAATACCCGAACACAACAAACATCTCAATACTTCTTCTATAGTTTATCCAGTCTTCTATACTCAAATAGAAAGTAAATCATGTGTGGTGGGGAAAGGTATAAGTCTGGGAGCAATCTCTATTTATCAATACTAGAAAATATGTTAAAATTTTGGGACACAATTACTACTCGATAATCGATAATGGCGTTGAAAGCTATTTCCGGAATCTAGTCAGATTTTGATGTCTAACAAATTGGTTATTCGATAGATCCACAATTTGATTCCCTGGAAATCGGCGGGTAATGTCAATGTTAGTATTTATGTGCGCGACTATCATAATCAACACAGGACGTTGGTTTGATTGTTTCTTCTTCAATGGTTAGATTTAAGAGCGACTTGACTGTCTGTAGTCATGTCAAAAAATATGACATTATATCCTGAACAATTTTGGGATGTCCAATTAAAGAGGTTAATAGTTAAGGAAAAACCATGACCACGAGATCTATTTGGAAACATAACGGGGAAAAAGAAATTTGACACGCAAGTTGAAAATATATTTACTAGTTTATTATATTACAGATAAAAAGAGAATAGAAATGGCCAAGGATAATTTCAATAGTATGAGAAAGTTACTGACATCCAAACAAATTACAAACAGGTTAAAAATAAGATGATCAAATATATATATATCCTATATTAATGTATGGCTCGGAAGCATGGACAATAAATAAGCAGTTAGAAGACAGAATTAATGCATTTGAGATGTGGATATATTGAAGAATAGGCAGAGTTTCATGGACAGAAAAAACAGACAAATAAACAAGTTTTAGGAAAACTAGGCATGAAGAAACAATTATTAAGAGAAATAAAATTCAGACAAGTAAAGTATTTTGGGCACATAAAAGACATGACACCATGATAAAATATTTACTAGAGGGGAAAGTTGAAGAGCAAGAGGAAGACCGAGAGATAAGTGGGAAGGAAACTTTAAGAAATGGACAGGTTACAGTCTGGCAGTGTGCAACACCAAGCGAAAGACAGAGGATGCTGAGATTCATTGCAGCAACTTCGATGTGGAGACAGCACTAGATGATGATGATTATAATTTCAAATAATGTAATTCCCGCCATTGCTACTTGTCAGATCTTCCCTTCTATCAACAGTACTATTATCCGATATAACATTGGTTAAAGGCGAGGCCAATTTATCCATTATGTAGACTAGGTATAGTGCATATCTTATAGGGAATACCATTTCAGTTTCAGTTTGAAATATCTTCATTGCACTCTGGACATGTCAATAGGTGCTCTGATTTCCTTCGCAATATCTCCAACATCATCCAGCGACTGACCGTACCAGTTCGATTTTGATTGATGAGCCTACCTGTTGTGCTGTTCTTTTCTTGCTACTCCAATCTTCAATCCCAGCTCCTGCAATCTAACGTGGATTGGTTTAAATGAAAATTTTCTTTGCGGCCACACTATGAGGGCGTTCAAAATGTCAGTTCTATACATTCGCTTGTTTTTAAAATATATATATATATATAATAATATATATATATATATATATACCTTTCGTCTTTACAGACGGTCAATTGAAGTGTTTTACTGTGACAACTGAGTTTTCGCATTTCTCTTTGTCGTTCAGCTTCAACAAGTCTCTTCTCAAAAGATTATGCGCCCTTTCGTAAGTTGGCTTTCCACACAACTCTGTCATTAGCTAGTCTTTCCATGTGCTGGGACCTATATTGAGCTTTGCAGACATTTTTATAAGATGGTACGCTCATGAGTTAACAACTGATACTTAATCACTCACTTCAATATCCACACTGGAGGAAAGTAGATGTACGACGTATTGATTTGATAATCGTTGTATGTTTGTTACATAGACATCGGAGAAAACAAATGATGCGGTTTTAAATCACGCCTGCACACAAAGAAACGTTATCAAAAGAATAATAATCAGACAATCAAGGTCCTTTGGGCATATAATGCGAAGAAAAGGTTTAGAAAATTTGGTGACTACAAGTAAAATTCAGGGGAAGGGAGATCGTGGAAAACAAAGGGAGAAGATGTTGTATGGTATGACATCGTGGTTCGACAAAAGATCGATGTCAGAGCTAATTACCTGCACCAAGGAGAGAGAGTTGTGGAGAGACATGATCGCCTACGTCGGCAGATATGGCACTTGATTGATATATTTGTTCAACGCTTGTAAGTGCATATGCGCATCCACACATATTCAAGTAAGAACGAAGGCAACAATTATACAGATATCGTATGTACTAAGTATACATATTAGCTGATGCTGCTACTACTATATACTACTGCGGGTTATACTAAAAAATGTGCTTTATGAGATTTTTGGTGAAATTTGTAACGAACGAAAGTTTGAATAGTCTATTGTCTTTCCCCAGGTGGATGATGGAATTGATTGCCTATTCTTGCCGTTAAGCGTAGGGGTGGGAGCTTTAATAGTACATGTAATAAATATATATGGCAATATTCAGTGCTACAGAAAGGGGTAATAGAGGAAAATCACAGTGTGTGAGATTAAATGCTTGAGAGACGCCATCAATGTTACAAGGAAAGATAGAATGAGAAGACAAGAATCTAAACAATTGTAGGAACCAAATCTGTTATACAATATGGGAAGGAACAGAAAATAAAATGACTCGGTCATTTTATGTAATAATAATGATAAACTCTAGTCGACTACCACGTTCAGCGTTGAACAGTAGAATATCTGGTCTTAGATCATGAGAAAGCTCAAGAAACCGATGGATAGATAACATTTAAGATATACTAGTAAAATATAGGCTCAATGTATCTGTTGCGATTTATTTGGTCCACTAACGAGAACTTAAACTTTTCACTACATCTATCGGCTAAGTGGCAAGACTAAACAAGACAAGATATAGAGTGAAAGAGAGTGACAGAGAGGAAAAGAAAGTTTAGGAATAACATTCCAGGACACAATAGAGGCACTATAGATAAATATGAGAGCTGTAAAACAAAAATTATGTCTGAAAAGTTGGCCCATAAAGCAGAAAGCAATAGAAGCACATTCGAGATTTTTGTTGTTCTCAGCTTTTGTCATTTGCCTCCCATTTGTCTCTTTCTTTGGTCGGAGAATTGAATCAATCTCAATATCTCGTTTGTCCATTTTGTCCTCTTCTCTTCATCGACGCTTGTTTCCCATGATATGCACGTGGCTTGACAACAGACAAATTACAGTAGACCTGAGACGCACTGTCTTCACCAGACAACAGACAAATTAACACTGTGGACGGACTGTCTTCTCCAGACAACAAAATGAACTTCCATTAGAATAACAATAGCTGTTTCTTCCTGTAAAGACATAGCATTTTAATGAAATAATTTCTCTCTCACTCTCCGAGTGTGTTCTACTTATTTCTCTCTATCATTGTCTCCATTGTTACACAGGGTCATAAATGTTCTCGGTTTTTCCCAGCGTATCTCTTGTTTTCTAAAGCAGTCTCTATGTAATGTTGTCTCTGTAGTGATGCTCTGTAGGATCGTCTCTGAAGTGATGTCTTTATTGTACTAATGGAGGGAAACATCCAGACAAAGATTAGAAGAGAAAGATACAATCGAAGATGGCTCAGTATGTGATATATGATTTCAGCATTATGGCAGCAGAGGCCGGACATCTAGCCTATGTGAGGGAGGGAGAGAGAGGGAGGGAGAGAAGAGGGAGAGGGAGGGAGGGGGAGAGAGAGAGGAGGGAGGGGGAGGGAGAGAGAGAATGAGAGAGAGAGAAATTCGAAGGACTGCTAAGGTGGCAAAGTTCTGCTCAGAACAAGCCATTGTATGATGTCTTATCTATGTACACGCAGACAAAATTACACACACGTGTGTGAAGAAGTTCTGTGACATAACACTACTTCTAGAAGAAACACAAATTATAGTTTAAAAAATGTCAATCAATGTTCCCGACACTTCGACTATCATAATTAATCTACTCGGTCAATCAGATTGATATTTTGTTTTTGCAGACCAGCCGATGCTGTCCGTTATGAAGACATTTTTGTTCTCACACAGATCTATCACGACAGACGCGATAGCGTAGTGGTTAGTGCACATTCTTCGCAGACCTTTGTTCCAGGATTACATTCCACAGTTGGAGTCGGATCTTTTCCAACTGTAACAGCTCTGAGATCAACCCACCATAGAAAAGTACAATAGACACACTGAGAAGTAAAAGCTGCCCTGCGATGTTGATCAGATCACCCATCCGGGGTCAAAGGCTCATGAGGTCATGGTGGTAACATGAGCCAGGGTTAGCGAGGGGCGCGTTAACCAAGACCCTGCCCCAACCTCCACGCGGTGACCCTGGTAACAGACTCTGGTTCCGGTCTGGCTAAGAGGATCGGGGAGAGAAAACTACTGGTAGTGGTAGCAGTGCAATTAAGGAAATACAATAAAGATACATACAAACAAAATGCACAAATCTCCTGATCGATGTCCAACAAGATATTGCCCAAGTCCCTGAACGCAAAGAAACAGCAACAAACGTCTCAGACATGATGAGAGGTGATCCAGTGACAAAGTAGTTTAGGAATACATTCCTAGGACACAATAGAGCCACGTATAGAATAAATAAGACAGCTGAAAAACAAAAAATGTCTCCCAAAGTGTTGGTGCAAAGAAGATTGCAATGAAGCATTCAGTACTTGGTTCTCAGTTATGTCATGTCATTTGTCTTCTTGGCGGAGAATGAACAATTTATCCGTTTGCCTACTATCTTCACACGCTGTCCCATGATATCCGTGCAGCAACAGCAAATTAAAATTAACATCCCCGAAAAACAAATTGATGTGCAAACGGACTGCTCTCTCGGCAACAAAATGAAGTTCATTAGAATAACAATTGTTCCCTGTGAATAATCATTTAAATAGCAAAATCCTCATACCTCGATGTGTCTACTATTCTCTCTATCATGTTCTTGTTACACGGTCATAATGTCTCAGTGTTTCCAGGTTAATTTGCAAAGCAGTCTCAATGCTGTTCTGGGGATAAGGCTTTTGAATGTTCCTTTTCCGGATGCAAACTCCAGAAAATTGTACAATCGAAAGGCCAGAGTGATATATGTTTCAGCATTAGGACAGGGAATCTGGCTTAAAGATTGGCGAAGGCGAGAGAGAGGGAGGGTTAGAGAGGAGAGGGAGGAGGGAGGGAGGAGAGAGAAGAGGTGAGAAGAAAATTCCGAGCTCAAGAATCTGGCTCAAATAAGCTTGTAATTCTACTGTCACGGCAAGATTACACAACGTGCAAAAAGTCGTGAATCGAACTTCTAGGAAAGCCAAATTATAGATTAAAAATGTCATCAATGTTCGAAACTGAATCAAATTTCTACCGAGAGATCAGATTAAAGTTCAAAGCAGTGTGCTGTGTTAGGCTTTTGTTCTCACGACTATCACGATTGTGGATGCTTCTTGAGCTTTGTTTTACATTCACATGGAATGGGTTTTTAATAACAGACCTAGAACGACCGAAAGTAAGAAAGAAGAAAGAATTTAAGATCACCCATCCCATGTCTTTACTTATAGACAACATATTGACCTAAGACCGTATTCACCAATATACCGCACGGTATGAAAACGAGTTCTTTACTTTTTCTTACAGATCTGTTATAGAATTTCTATTCACGCTGCTGATGATTATTTATACCATAAGACTACATTTTCACATCACGAAAATATGCTTATGAAGTCAGATTACAGGAGGGGAAGGAGTGACAAAATCAAGCAAATAAAATATTTCGGAAACAGGACACATTCTTAAAGGGAAAAGTTGACCCGCCTGCCAGCGTGTTTGTAGCGCGTTGGTAGACGTGTGACAAGCTCCCTGTGAGTGCGGGTTCAATTCCGAGGGCTGGCAGAAAAGCCACAGGTTCTCCAGATTTACGATGTCCATGGCACCGATCAGTAGAGCTGAAAGCTCAAGTGCTTCTGGATTGGAAAAAAGGGAAAGTTGAAGGCGGCGAGCAGGACGAAGGACGAGACACAAGTGAGAGGAAAACACCAAGAGATGGACAAATTACAGTCTGGCAGTGCAACATCGAGGCAAGAGATATGCTACGTTGGAGGTCTATTGAAGTTAGCATTCGATGCGGAGACATCACCTGATGATGATGACTGTTAGAAAATATTGGATGCATTCTTAACAAAGCAACAATGATCAACAATTTGGTTTGTCTACTGTTTATTGAAAACCAAATGCTCAATTAAATCCGCCACAGATACAGACTATTGGCAGCCAAACTTTGCAAGATACACGGAATATGATATCATAGTTAAGAGAAGAGTTGGTTATTGTTCTATTGTCTTTCCCTAGGTGGATGATAGAATTGGTTGTCCACTCTTGTCGTTAGGCGTAGGACTGGGAGCTTTAACTTGCGTTCCAGGGTCAGATGGGTCGCACTTTTTGTTTTATATCCGTGCTTATTTAGTGTGGTCTTGATATTGTCTATTCATCTTTTTCTTGGTCTTCCCTTGGATCTAGTACCTGATCTATTTTTATTGTATGCTCTTACTGCTGGCTGGTTGTATTCTATTCTCATCAAACATCCAAACCACTGCATTTGTTGTCTTTCAATGTATTCGGTGCAAGAAGGTATGCCCAAGTTATGAAGTTGGTTATTAAAGAATATAAAAAAAACATGAACAATTAAATATTTCGGAAACATTAAACGACATGAGTGCCTGGAAAAGATAATTCTAGAAGGAACCGTGACTGGAATAGGAGAGAGAGGATGACATAGACGACGATGGGAGCAAGGTGTTATTGAAGAACTAAGAGTGACTGCTGCTGATGACGGGCAATTGGCACATAATAGAGAGTTTTCAGGACTGCTGTCATGGGAGCCAAGTTCCAGAAGGGACAAGATACTTGATGATGATGATGAACTATATGACTAACTATGATTTTCGTGGCAGATAAGAGGTTAGGCAGCCGACTTCTTAAATGAGAATTCTTCCAAAGTTTCAATCTACTCTGCAAGAAATACGAATATTTACCTGGTTGGAGCAGTTTGGACAAGATATTGACAACAACAACTCTAGTGAATAATTAATCTGTTACCAATCAGTGGGTTGAATGTGTGTTACGTTCTGATTTGTGGTGACATTTCGTTAGTCTCGAGAGACAAGAGAGTTCATTTAGGGAGATTTTCCTACGCTATGCTGCTTTCTACTGGCACGCTATATATCAGTAAACTGTCGTAGTATGGCTTCATTAGCACTTGTACAAGTATTCAGAGCCTACTTCCATTTGTATCTGTCCCTGGCAAGCTTATCCAAATTTAGTTTAATTAGCCATAAACAAAGCTTTCACGAAAGAAATAATGCACTAGGGAGACACTGACACGAACTTTACTGAGGGAATCAAGAAATATAGGACTCATTTTCATAGAGAAGATTGCATGATAGTGTGGTAAGGAAAAATTGTTTGAAAGTCTAACGTAAAGTGTAACGGTACGATAGGAATATAATAATAATAATACTACTAATAATAATACTAATAATAATACTAATAATAATAATAATACTAATAATACTAATAATAATAATAATAATAATACTAATAATAATAATAATAATACTAATAATAATACTAATAATAATAATAATACTAATAATAATACTAATAACGCCCATATGGTCGGCGCCGAGCAAAGAATAGTACCACTGCGATCTACAAGGCATATAGTAAAGGCGACTGATGTAGACTTGGAAGCTACTAGTAAATAAGCATCCAGAAATGGATGCTGGCCTAAGGCCATAACTAGCCAACGAATCCTCTAGCTCGAACATACAAATCAAAAGTGGTAACATGCCGATACGGAGCCGGCGTTCGAAGAAGATAGAAGTGAAGGATAAGTACTAGCGAAAAGAAGAGAGAATGTTGGGCAAGAAGAAAAACACGAAGATACTTAGCTTACAATTAAAGAAAGAGAAGATGGAGAAATGTTGGGCATTCTTTGAGAAGAAAAGATCAAAGAAGCATACAGTTAAAAGAAAAGAAGATGGAGAATGTTGGGCATTCTTTGAGAAGAAAGATCAAAGAATCATAAAACAGGCATTGAAGTGGAAACAAATGTTGCAGAAAGAAAGAAACCATAGAGAAACCATGAAACGATTATTACTAACGAATTTCACGTGATCTTAATATGAGATTCCATTTCAATGGGATTCTTCTTCTTCGCGTTCGTTCTTTACGACCAATTTTAATCAGTCTTTGCGATATGTTTGATCTTTGTCAAGAACGTGTATACGTTGCACATTAGTTTGGTAGGAACCTAAACGCATAGACTTGTACATGTTTAGGACACGTGCATCCGATTTCATCCAAACCTCCTTAGACGCCTCTTACGACATGCGTGGCAGGTAACAGTGGTCCTATTCTTTGCACCCCAAATTAGGACCCCGGTAACCACTCAGGCGAAATGGGATTTCAATTCAATGAAGAGAAAGAACAAGTTGCCCAGAATAGAGCAGTATGGAGAACTTATGTATAGTATGGAGGATATGGCTTGTAGGCCATATGTAACATAGAACAGTACGGGGGTCAATACAATACAATACAATGTCATACAAGAATCAGCGTGAGATATGTGTATTTAATTTAACCAGCTATACAACATGAATAATTGTGAGAGATGTGTGTTGTCAAATGCTAGTTAGAATGTAACTTTTCTGTGTCTGCGCATAGTATGTTCACTCAGCCCTTTACATTAGACAAAACTGCTGCTGCGAGAGAATATGTTTAATATGTCATCTGCACATGTTACAATGATAATATGACTAGCTGTATAGAAACACCGAAATAGTTCTGACTGTGTTGATAATATCTCATAGGAGATTTACATACACACCGAATGAATATCAGTTTTATCACATGTACATATGAATATAGATTCGGAAATCATAAATAATAACGTAATAATGCATTTAATAACATTAAAAGTATATCATAATTAAAACATACACAACACATTTGAGAATCGGTTTGAGCGAATGGATTAGAGCGCAACTCCCATGCGGGATACCCGTGTTCAATTCACAGTAAGGCCAATAATTTATTTATGTTGTGGGCATATAAGAAAAAACCCTAACCTGCACAGTTTCACAGTGACTGCACTAGCCATGTGGCTATTAAATTTCTTGGGCTCTTGTTACACCTGTCCTAAGCCGCTCTACAAAGCGGTACTACGGGCAATAACAACAATATTTTTATGGACAGTAACACTAGCACTAAGGAAGAAGATATAATATTTTTACAGAAAATCTTATAGTAAAATTCTTAAAAAGCCACGGACAAAGAGGAAGAGTAATGCAGACATCGTACAAGACCTGAACATTAAGCAACATTTGTTCATAAACAATATCTTGTCTGTGAAACTGAAATATTTTAGTCACATTAAATATCACATTTGTTTATAGATATCAATAATGGGGGTATGGTTCATGGATGACGAGACATAAGACGACCAAAATGACGGTAGCAATAGGACACTAAAGAAACCTTGAACATGACGATGAAGGATGCGGGAGAACTATCTATAGATGGCTGTGATGAGAGCATATATACCTATTTTATTTTTAAATGGGAGCAATGTACAATTAGAACATGGCTAACATATATTTTGCGAATTGAAAGATTTGATTACCACAAGATTAGAGCATAATGTAAGAGTTATGTTTCAATGATCTATAAAACGAATCCATTTTTCATGCATTTCCAAAAAAATATCCATGATATAACACATCTTGAAATGCTTTTCGTCAATGTCATTGCTGGGAGAATATGTAGGTCTGCCTGCAAAGAGTTAAATACCAGTTGCTATCAGTTTCAGTTTGGAATATCTTCTTTGCACTCCGGACATGTCTATAGATGCTTCAATCTCCTTCCAATATCTCTCAAATAGCGTCCACCGACTGATTGTACTAGTTCGATTTTGATTGATGAGATATGAAAATCCTCTTCGCGACGAGTTGCTTTAAGAGTTGAAAACAATTCTGTTTTCCTATGCTTTACTACCCAGTTTCTTTTCTGGTATTCAATTGAAGCTGGGTCGACCTATGATAGAAACAAAATTCCACTCCGATTGTGGAAATGAACCTAGACAACACACATATGAAACGATTGCACTAACCACTACGCTATCATGGCTCTTCCTAAATATGTCAGTACAAAATAATTGTAAAATTAAGTTTGGCCAGGACAACGTTTTCATCCGTTAATATTAAAAAAATTAATATTGCTGTTAATATTACTTTATTATTACTATGATTTTCATGATTACTATTGCAGTCCATACTCGACGCCAGAAAGTATATGACAATGTTGGACAACACTGGCTTACGGTTTGTAGACAGAGAAGCCAGACGCAAACAGCTGATTTGCTTTATAACTTTATGAAAGATGTGCGTGCAAAGGTTTGATCTGAATTTGACCAAAGTAGTTTCCTGACATCGTACGGTAAACGAGCAATGACTGGAAAGAATTCCTGCTGTATTTTGTCCTCCACATACAAATTGGAAGAACTTGATGTCAATGTCATGTCTGTTCTACCGTTTCTTTAACAGAGATTCACATATAACAGCTTTTGTTCAGCATTGTGCCGGAAGGGACTCTTTGAATGAATTGATGAAAGTCATTACAATAGAACATTATCTTCAAAGCAACAGTGCTCTCATTCACCGACAATATATGAAATCTCTGAAGGAGATTGATCATTATGATTTTGATGATCTCGTGCACTATACCTTTGTTGATTAAGTCGAGACAATGTCATTGGCTGACTTACAACTTTGTTTTCTCAAACGTGAAACAACGTTCAAGGAAATAGTCAAATAAACATATATCAATATTGACAACCAAATAGTATTCTTATTATTCATTCGACCTACATAGTCCGTCAGTCCCAGTCCGCCCGTCCGTCCCAGTCCATCCGTCCGCGTCCGTCTGTCAGTCCGCCCGCGCCAGTCCGTCCTCTTCCGTCGGTACGCGTCCTCGTCCTTCCGCCCGTGTCTCAGTCCGTAAGCGTCCCCATACGTCCGCAACCGTCCCTCCGTGTCCATCCGTCCAGGTCCGCCCCTGTCAGTCTGCCTGTCTGTGTCGCACGCACACACACACACCAGCGCGCGCACACACACATCAACCATTTGTTGACATACGACTTACACAGTTCGCTAATGCAGTACGAAGGCGCACACACACACAGTTTAGCATTAGTAACACATCGATCAGAAACACATAACATTTTGATGAGTCACAGTAACACATCTCTGTCGCATTTGTGTTAGAAAGAAAAATCAATTTGGTGCTTGCACTAGATTATAACACACACACACATAAAAGCGGTATGTTCTGCAAACAGATGTACATACCAAACATATGCTATTAGATCTCAACATCATCATTATGATATCGCAGCCAGGGCTCTCTTTGGCATAGAGGTTAGGTGCTCACCTTTCGTTCAAAAGGTACTTGGTTCGCTCCTTCGTGGAACCACCGGGGTATTTTTCCATATTTTTCTAATCTCCGTGATCGAGTCCCTAGTCATATCGGAGACGGACGATAAAACATAGGTACCGTGTTCAAGTTGAGCATGTAAAAGAACTATTGGCAGTTCAACAATCGAGAACAGCAATGAGAAAAGCCACCTGCCGAGAGTATTGCACAAAGCACAACTCCGTAGCTCCAGCAACAATCTAGGTGCCTATTGGAGTGTCACAAGATGCAAGCAGAAAAGCCGCAGCAATGGCAACATTTATAGGAAAAATTAAAAATAAAATTACTACAAAATATTTTCACGAACTTCTGAATTACATCGGAGCCCTGGCCGGTGCCACAGAGTTCGTGCACTGTCAGTGAGATTTTCCTCGTAAGAAAGAGATCGATACACACTGAAGTGCAATGAAAGATGATCGATTCCTATCAATCAATCATATCACATATACATTTAAAAAACACCGATATATTTCAAGATAGCATGAAGAGGGAGAGAAAAAAAGAATGAGCGTAGCATGTGAGAGACAATACAATTCGTATAGTTCTAGTAAAGAAATGACAAAGTTTTAAAATTAACTAACCTGCACACAAAGTCAGTAAACCAGCAGTCAATGCATACATATCCACAGAATATATCTTTCAGTTGATCTTATCCATAAAGACATCATGCATGGGCATGAAGGACAAAAAGTAAACGTGACACCCAATCCAGTCAGTCCCGTTCCACGTTAAAATTCAAATCAGGGTTCCTCAACTTGTACGCATATCAGGACACAAATGTACTGCTAATTTCGAGAATCGTGGACAATGAACAAATAATCAATAAGATTGTTGGGGTTCCTCAACTTGTACGCATATCAGGACACAAATGTACTGCTAATTTCGAGAATCGTGGACAATGAACAAATAATCAATAAGATTGTTGGGGTTCCTCAACTTGTACGCATATCAGGACACAAATGTACTGCTAATTTCGAGAATCGTGGACAATGAACAAATTAATCAATAAGATTGTTGGGGTTCCTCAACTTGTACGCATATCAGGACACAAATGTACTGCTAATTTCGAGAATCGTGGACAATGAACAAATTAATCAATAAGATTGTTGGGGTTCCTCAACTTGTACGCATATCAGGACACAAATGTACTGCTAATTTCGAGAATCGTGGACAATGAACAAATAATCAATAAGATTGTTGGGGTTCCTAGACTGTACGCATATCACACAATGTACTGCAAATTTTCGAAATCGTGCAATGAACAAATAATCAATAAGATTGGGGTTCTCAACTTGTACATATCAGGACACAAATGTATGCAAGAGAATCGACATGAACAAATAATCAATAAGATTTTGGTTCATCAACTTGTACCAATCAGGACACGAATGTAGCAATTTGGAAATCGTGACAATGAACAAATAATCAATAAGATTGTTGGGTTCATAAGTACGTACAGGACACAAATGTACTGAATCGAGAATCGGTGGACAATGAACCAATAATCAATAAGATTGTTGGGGTTCCTCAACTTGTACGCATATCAGGACACAAATGTACTGCTAATTTCGAGAATCGTGGACAATGAACCAATAATCAATAAGATTGTTGGGGTTCCTCAACTTGTACGCATATCAGGACACAAATGTACTGCTAATTTCGAGAATCGTGGACAATGAACCAATAATCAATAAGATTGTTGGGGTTCCTCAACTTGTACGCATATCAGGACACAAATGTACTGCTAATTTCGAGAATCGTGGACAATGAACCAATAATCAATAAGATTGTTGGGGTTCCTCAACTTGTACGCATATCAGGACACAAATGTACTGCTAATTTCGAGAATCGTGGACAATGAACCAATAATCAATAAGATTGTTGGAAACCCCATAGATGTGGTTTCCACACAAGAATATTGAAAATTCAATGGACAACGAAGAGATTAGGTTTGAAAAGAGGCATGTATGCAAGGAAAACTGAACAAAATAATAAGAATCAGACAATCACTGTTATTCCCACACATAATGCGAAGAGGAAGTTTGGAACATTGGTGACAACGGGTAAAATACAAGGAGGAAAGATCGTGGAAGGCAGAATGAGAAGATGATGGGTGGTCTGACATAGTGGTTAGACAAGAAATCGGCGTCAGAACTGGTACAATGCACCAGGAAGAGAAAGAAAGAAAGAGAGAGAGAGAGACAACAGAGTTGTAGAGAGATATGACCGCCTACGTCGGCAGGCATGGCACTTGATTGATTAAATTCCTAGAATTATAAATTGCAAACAAATTTGCCAACTGAAAATGGACGTCGAACAAACTCAACTGCAGATAAGGATGAATAATAAACCACGTAGTAACTGAAATGCAGATAAGGTGAAGTAATAAACCAGTTACAAGTAATAAACGAGTGAGACATAAAGAAATCGCTGGCTAAGATAACTTTCTCGTATCATTGATCGTTCGTCAGTGTATATTAGATAGAACACCAACGAAATGGTAATTCTGCGAAATACAAAGACCACAGAGCTGTCAACAAAACGTTAATTAGACCAAATTAACCTTTTTCATTCTACTTCAAAGATAGCCGTGATAGCAAAGTGTTTAGAACAGCACTCACATGTGGCTTGTCACCCGTCGACTAACGCGCTACGAACACGATGGGCGGCGGGCTATTCTTAATATATAGAATATATATGACTATATATCTGGTCATGTTACTTGTGCTGAAATATGTTGTCACTGGATGATATCAAGTAAGTACTGATTGTTGTGTCAAAGTGTGTTGTTGAGATTGTAATATGTTGTCACTGGATGATATCAAGTAAGTACTGATTGTTGTGTCAAAGTGTGTTGTTGAGATTGTAATATGTTGTCACTGGATATCAGTAGACGATTGTTGTGTCAAAGTGTTGTTGAATTGTAATATACAACGTTTTCTAATATTTCGTTGTTGTTGTCTATCTATCAACATCATGACCATCCTCGTGCTCTCAGACCAAATCATCTACTGTTGTAGTCGTAAAATAGTAGTTTGACGGCTTCATTATCATGACCGAAACCTTACATTTTATGTCTCTACATATGGCAGGTGTGGACCATATAACTATTTTAAAACGATGTACTTCTCTTTCTTCTGGTAAGATTGATGACTTTTTCTGAAACATCTCGTCTGACAAACCGTGATATTCATCTCACTTGCATCGCCTCAAATACCGTAATCTTTCTATCCCGTGTCCCATCTCATACACTTTGATCTTCATCTCCAGCATCTCATCTCATACACTTTGATCTTCATCTCCAGCATCTCATCTCATACACTATGATCTTCATCTCCAGCATCTCATCTCATACACTATGATCTTCTCTCATCTCATTTACACTTTGATCTTCATCTCCAGCATCTCATCTCGCATACTATGATCTTCAGTTTATTTGCGCCGTTCGCCACAATTTCTTCTTTTAGTATTTTTCTTGTACCGTTATATATTATATCGTGGAGGAAAGCAATTTCTCCATACCACTCTATCCTGGGCAATCCGCTCAGTCTCTTCTATGGATTTAGTCCGATATTTCCCATCTCTCTCAATAAAGTTCGATCCAGGGTTTCTCTAGATCGCCCTTTCTTTCTTGAAACCTCCGCCCCCAGCTTAAATGCCTGCTTTGTGATTGTTTCATCATTTATTCTTAGAGTATGTTATGTTATGCGATCGACGTCACGGCACATTGGGCATTCCCATGTATGCTCTGTCCTCCGCTGCAGCAGCCATCCCAAAGTCCATTTGCTCACCGTACCCATGAGAAGTTGATTACTATATCTTCTCTCTCTACCACGAAGACGACACTGTCTGGCATGTCCACACTTAACGCATAATTCTCGAACTCGTTCCAGTGTCTGAGACGTGCCCATGTCACATAATTGAGAGCGTACCGCATTGATGATATCGGCTCTGTCCATACTTCTGCCCGTTTGAGTCGGGGCATTCTTAGAGTATGCTCAGCATATAGCATCACCATTGATAAAGAATCCCATACTACCCAACTGCATGCTAACTTTCTGGAGTCTGAGTACAAAAACTTGAGAAGCACTGAAACCAGGACACACTTCGTATTCGATGTGCCGGTCGACATGCAGGAGTTTAGTTCACCTCGTCGCAGGGAACGTGTGTACACTATCGCTACCAATAAATGCAGTTTATGCTGGCATATTTATTCAAGCGTAAACAATCATGCGCGGTTGCTTTTAAAACTTATTTAAAGCGAGAGAGACAAAGAGAGGGGAGGATGGTGTGAAAATGAATGTGAAAAATGAGAGAATAATTGGACTATGATGCCAACAAAACATTCATATATAGAGAATATTAAGCATTTTGTTGATATCAAGAAATATAAAATATATATATATATGGTAAGACATGGCATGGGACTGACGGTGACAGGACAATTTGATACACTGGGAGGAAAGATTCAAGATAATCATTCAGTAAGAAAACGCGTCTGTTACTTGGGAATGCGATGTATGAAAATCAACAAATCTGAGGTGGTCAGACCGGATCAAATCAGATCTGGAGAAAATCGTTTGGGTGGCTGCTGTATAAATATTTTATAATTAATTTTCACTACTTATGTAATACTGCATATACATGTCTTTGTTCAATCGCTTAATTGGAAATGAAACATTCAGAGTTTAACAAATAACTGGAGGGAGTTAATGCTATAATTGGGGACGACGATATATAAAGTGTGACAAATAATAGGAGGAATGTATATTACTAGATGTTGGATGGTTTGACATCGCGGTTCCACAAAAGATCGACATCAGAACTGATTAGCTGCACCAAGTAGAGAGAGTGTTGTGATCGCCTACGCCAGCAGGCATGGAACTTGATTGATATTACTAAAAAATGACAGAAAATATTTGAGATTCTCTACAAATAATCTTTGACGTTGAAGTGTTATTTGTTGTTCTTCTTCTGTGAACAGTTTTTCCATGCGCATCATCATCAAGTAGCTTGTCCCTTCCGGAACTTGGCTCCCATGACAGCAGTCCTGAAAAAACTCTCTATTCTGTGCAAGTTGACAGGCGTCGAGCAGTCATTCTCAGATCGTCAGTGACATCTTGCACCCATCGTCTTCTTGGTCTTCCTCTCATTCTTCTTCCATGCACCATTCTCTCCAAAATTATCTTCTCTATGCACTCATGTCGTTTGATATGTCCGAAATATTTAATTTTCTTCAAATTTTAAGCTCTTCAACAGCTAACAATAATAATTCTCCACAATTCAGCAACGACTACTGCATGTTCACAGCAACTAGTGACATATTTACTGATCAGTGTCTGTGAGTTTCAATAGTTATCTTCGAGTTTAAAATAAATATTTCAGTCTTGTTGTCGTTGCTTGGGGTGTTGGATGACATTATTATAGTCACCATCTTTTAGAAAACCTCAACAAGTCGTCAGTTGTGTTTTACAGTTTGGATTACTATTTTCTCCACACATTACAACAGCAGATTTTTTTAAAAAAAACTTTTGTTTTGCGATTTCTAGTTTTTTTTTAAAAGCATGTTGCCAGAAAAAAAAGAGTCCGTTGTCTTTTCCAGGTCGAGGCGGCTATGACATTAGCTTGTATCTCAGCATCTCTACACCTTCTGACCAGATCCGTCAGCATGTGTCATTGCAAGATGGGCTCCGGTTTCACAAGATGGGCTCCGGTTTCACATGGTTTCCTGGGAAGCCATGAGTCGGTCGAGATGATCTAGCAATCTGAAGTACTATGAAGATCTAACGTATGCAATTGTGCTATAATTTTTTTAAACTGTCGCTACTGCCGCTTTTTCGGGCAGTCTAGGACAGGTTAGACGGAGCCTGGAGAATTTAATGGTCGCATGGCTAGTGCAGTGGCTGCGAAGCTGTTCAGGTTAGGATTTTTCATTTATGCCCACAACAGAACAAAATCCTTGGCCTTACCGTGAATTGAACAAGCATAGTCTCCCGCATGGGAGCCACGCTCTAATCCCTTCGACCAGACTCTCCTCTCTGTGCTAGAATGTCAGGTAAATATATGCTACAATATTGTCCATCATTAAGAGGATCAGAGAACATTTATATCCCGTCAGCCAGTACCACGAACTCTATGAAGATATTGATCATCTTAGGTTGTCCGTTGCTTGCTTTTAAAATACAAACGTGTTTCAATTTACTGCATCTCGCTTTAGTGAGTTTACCTAATATAAATTTGGTCATTTATTACTATATTACTTATATAAGATATTTTCTTCTATCTTGACTCTTAGTGGACAAGAACAAAAGTCATGTTTTTACAAGCCATTTGTTTTAAGAATTTAAAAAACGCACTTTAGTGTGGCTCCTGGTAAAAAGGCGCCCAACCCAAAGCCATGTAGTGTGTCATTTGGTCCACACGGAGTTAAAGATGGTGTTTGACGATGTAAAGCACATTGGCTGACACTGAGTTGAATCAAGTTGACAACCAGTCATTTGGGAATCCTTGACTACATCTGTTTACAGTATGTCTACATCTATCTCTTGTCACAGAGTCGTATTCTGACAAGTTTTACAAATTCTATACTTGTGTTATTGTTCGTACCGTAATTATAAACTACAGCACAATACAATGTCATTCTATCAACACTAGCAAGCGAAATAAAAAATAATCTGATTACCTTAAAGACAAGATTCGTGTTACAGCAGTTGTCTCAAGTGCAAGCCGTCGTATTAGCGTGGGACGTTTGTATTCAAGTTGATTATTGAATGTTTACTCTGAAACATAAGAAATTTACACATTTAAGTAAGGCGATTTAATGAAACTGCTTTTCGCTAACAACACTTCGTGTTTTCTAATGGATGAAGAAAAAAAAGGATGAGAGAGAGAAAGAGAGAGAGAGAGAGAGGAATAGTGGAAACCAATGGTGGCTTTAGTTCACATTTAATTAAAGTATTTTTTTTTAAATGTTATTCTTTATATGCGTCATTCTTAATTTAATTTTTCTCTCTCTCTATTATTTAGCTTTTCTATCGTGATTCTGAAAAGCGGTGGACAGATGGAAATGTTGACACAAACAGGATAAGACTTAAAACATGCAAGGTCTCAAGATTCCCTGATTACTTGTCACAGACAGAAGGCATTGCAAGCACACCTCGTCAACCTCCTGCCTCTTTTCCCCCCATTCCCACCACCTCAACGTGGTTCTCGTCTACTGTAGGGTTGGTTTAATATAGTCTGAACCAGAGGTTCTTAATTGGTGGCACGTGAAGGACATCAAAAAGGGTCTCAAAATAATTAGCAGCACCCCCAATTCTATTTGTGTGCTGTTTTAGTCAGTGTTTATTATTTTTTTTTAAAAAGCATTGCGGATGAGGTTTAAGAGCCGATGGTCAAAGCGTAGGGAAATCTTAATCATTAACGTCATGACAAAACTTAATATACTTTGATAAGACACATCTTACCACTTACTTAAACTACAGTAAATCTTAGATAATCTTAACCATGGCCAATCTTACAATTTTTTTAATACTATGAATGAAATATTTTTATATATGGGGATGTAAATTACAAGTACTTTTGAAGTTGGAGTAAAGCTCACCTGAATGGTGAAGGATACTAGTGATAAGGAAAGCAAGCTTCACCTGAAAATAAGTCAGAGGTGCCATATTTACGATTTAATTCATTAACGTTCAAACGAAAAAACATAAATACTCTTAAACAATTCCCTTGCTACAGACAAGTAGTATGGAAGTTGGAGAGTTTAGACATATCTTATCCGGGCATTCTCCAGCATTCTGATCAGTATAGCAAAGTTGAAAGCACCACACTACAGCGGTCTATATTAATCTTGTTCTGTTAAATTCAGAAAAAATATAATTGATGCTGGATATCCTCTTTGCAAAATAAATCAATCTTGAGATATGAGACTGCACATGATGTATCAACGTGTAAACACAATTAATTAATAGTAAAGGACCTGAGATAAGCTGCTGAGTATAACGTGAACATTATTAGAAAGGACTGAGATTGATGCACTGATGTATCAACTTACAATTAATTAATAGTAAAGGGGATCGCTGTGAGATATGAGACTGCACATGATGTATCAACGTGTAAACACAATTAATTAATAGTAAAGGGGATCGCTGTGAGATATGAGACTGCACATGATGTATCAACGTGTAAACACAATTAATTAATAGTAAAGGGGATCGCTGTGAGATATGAGACTGTACATGATGTATCAACGTGTAAACACAATTAATTAATAGTAAAGGGGATCGCTGTGAGATATGAGACTGTACATGATGTATCAACGTGTAAACACAATTAATTAATAGTAAAGGGGATCGCTGTGAGATATGAGACTGTACATGATGTATCAACGTGTAAACACAATTAATTAATAGTAAAGGGATCTCTGAGATATGAGACTGGACATGATGTATCAACGTGTAAACACAATTAATTAATAGTAAAGGGATCTGTGAATAGAGACTGCACATGTGTATCAACGTTAAACACAATAATAAGTAAGGATCGCTGTGCCAAGTGGTTAGCCGTTTCTGCGTTCGAATTCGTGGGTCGAATCCGACCGTGTCGTTTTGTTCACGAATGCATTGTTTCCAGATATCCCTAGAATTGTTTTTGGAGCTACGGAGTTCGTATTGTGTGCAGTACTCTCAGCAGGTAGCGTTACATTTCTGAAGAGAGAAACCGAGCTACTGTATATGGATTTTTTTTTTCCCCGATCCAGAGCACTTGAGCTTTTCAGCTCTTCGGCTCGGTGCCATGGACATCGTAACCCTTCGGTTCGGTGCGACGAACACCGTAAATCTGGGGAATCTGGCTTTTTCTGCCATCCTGCGGAATTGAACCCGCACACAGAGGGATAGTCACCCGTAGTCCAACGTGCTACGAACACGCTGGGCAGACGGGCCAGCTATATGGATTAAAACCCGGTGCAATGCTTCTTTTTAAAAACCCATTAATTAATAGTAAAGAGCAGGTATACTGGGGGCATGTTTCAGAACATTGATGATAGTAGGAACCAAAGAGAATTAAAATGTGGGAAACTGTCATTTGATTATTAAATTTTACAGTATAAAATCATAGGACGAGGGTAGACGAGAAGGATGATTAGAGAACGATTGGAGAGATAGAAATATAAGTAAAGAACAGAATGGTAGAAGCTGAGCGCTGTGATTAGAGACAGGCAAGATAGACCAGAGAGAGCCGCTGTAGCGTAGTTGTTAGTGAATCTCTCAGGGTTCCAGCTCCCGCAATGCGCGTAGAATTTTTCCCGACCGCGACGGCTCTCGGGTCGACCCAGCCTCAAATGGGTACCAGACATGCTCTGTGAAAGTAAAGGCGACCGGCGTGATGCTGACCACATCACCCATCTTGTGCCGACGGTCAATGAAAAATACAGGCCTAACACTGTATTGACCTATATACCACGAGGTATGAAAGGTTCCTTTACTTACTTTTCTTTTATGATAGACCAGTGACACCCAAGAAGAACTAGCAGAGGACTTTGTGAATTAGATCAAAACTTCATACAGAAAACTCGATAGTTTACCCTAACCCTACTAGAAATATGTGGGCGTCTGTAGTTAAGGTTTGGGAGTGAGCTCGATACCAACCCAAGCACACCTGGTTCAATCTCCGCGGCCGGTAATTTGGAAGCAAATGTGTTCGACGTGGATTTTTACGAACAGTAAAAATTTACCGCACCGCCCAGAAAGCAATGATAAATTACTGAACGTATAAGTGGTGCCTAGAAAACCGACGACTCGTTTATACTGTGATTGATGGTGAAGTTCTGTAGGGAGATATGCCACAATTTTCATTTTCACTGGATATATAGAACAGTTTAGCTTTTTCAGACATAGACCAATACAGAACATTGAAACTATGACAGACCACTAGAAGTATTATATTTCGACTGTTTCATCTGTCTTTATTTTATTTTATTTTTTCCGATCCAGAAGCACTTGAGCTGAAAGCTCTTCGCTCGGTGTCATGGACATCGTAACCCTTCGGCTCGGTGCCACGAACACCGTAAATCTGGGGAACCTGTAGCTTTTCTGCCAGTCCGCGGAGTTGAACCCGCACTTACAGAGGACTAGTCACCCGTAGTCAACGCGCTACGAACACGCTGGGCACGCGGGCGAACTATCTGTTATTCGAATATAAGGTTATCAGCCTTAAATGCACACCAACTAAATAAAGCGGATATTTCTATTGTTTACATATGTTGTGTTGTCTATTCGTGTGAGTCAAACGTGATAGCTGGAATACACGAGACAGAAAACAGAGTTAGTGATACTGTTATATCTAGAACCAGTGGCGGCTCGTCATAGAGGGACAGTGGGGTCGGGTCCCACCAAAAATAATGTGTAACGTGTATTTATTATTTTATAAATTATTTACTCATAATTATTACTTTTAAAGTGATACTAATTAGCTTTGAGAATTGAATATATAACGCTGAAATACCACAAATTCTGAAATTCAGCATATTTCCTCCTTAATTAGTTCTCGGAATAGACAAATAATAGTAAATACTAAAATATAATCTAACCCAAAAACCATAATTTTTTTTCCAAACTTTTTGTCTTGCCCCACCAACAAATATGATTACGAGCCGCCACTGCCTAGAACCGTGTAACCACTATCACAAGCCTATTCCACCGGATCTCCCGATCAAGCAACACATATTTCCTTCTAATTAACTTATCAATCTGTTACACACAGCAGTCCTAAACAGCTTCTACAACATGGGTGACCTTGCTATAAATGGTGCACGTAACCAGTAAACTGTTATAGTTCTATCTAAACTTGAACAAATAGCAATAGCAAGTTGTAACTAAACTTGAGCGAGTGGCAAGGATAAGTTGTTCTACCTTAACTTTAAGGTAGATCTATCCTCAGGAAGGCTATAATTGTTAATATAGTTCCCAGCTTAATTTAAACCACACAGTTACACTTAATAGGGTTTTAAAAATTATCTGATGAAAAAAAATTTTTCTTTAATATGCAAATTAGATTACAATATGGCCGCCGTTACTAAAAATAGATACTTTTTCAAACAAGATTACTCAGGAGCCAATTGTTTGAAAGCCTTCATTTTTTAGCATACATGTTCGCAACAGTCAGTTGGTTAATGTGAAGTAAAATATTTGAATTTCATAAAGAACTTTTTTTTAAATGAATTTAAATGATATACCACTCCCAAAAGTGGTAAAATTTCCATTGTTCAAACTTGCTTAAATTTAAGAAAATATAGCTATTTTTATTGGTTTGAGATTATTTTACTTCACATTAAGCATTGCATATCTAAGAATATATGTGCCAAATTGCAAGTCAATTAGACCAAAAATGTTTGAGATATCATGTTTGAAAGTTTGACAACAACACAACAAATACAATTGACGGAAACTTGAAAAAACGAAAACTTTCCACTATTTTACTTACCAGAGTGCTACTAATGACCACCTGTTGTGTACATATCTCCTTCTCTGGCTTCTGTGGTATCTAGGAAGCCTTTTCTGATGGCTCTCAGTGTTTTCTTCTTTTCTGTGTTGCTTTTGATGTCTTCACCCCGAACAATTTATTCGAATGGTGTCCTTGATTTTACAGCTTTCCACAGAATAGTATCCACTGGGAAGCCCAAGTTTAGAAAATAACTTGATTATTGATGCTGCACCATCTCAAATTCACTTCTTTGTGTCCACTTGTCTCTGCTTCTCCACTAGTTGCCAGTTTTGTCTCCCATTCATTACAATTTGTGCACCTTAGTGTTATGTGAGAATCCATTTCGTGACTTATGATTCAGTTCACATGACACAGTATATTGACTGCACACATCACATCTTATAGTAGAAGTAAGAAAGTTGAAGAGATGATCCATATCAATAAGGATAAACCCATTATGTCTACTATTCTGCTCATTCAATAAATATTGTTCTTGTGGGGAAACTTTCTCTGCAGAAGGGCAAGGTTTTACAGCTGTATCAATAACAGGTACGGAAACCTCATGTTTTTTTCCTTGAATATTTGTTGCCACAGAATCTTCGTTTATTTGATTTACCAGACTTCTGTTTGTTACCCATTCTACTTTTAATTAAATATTAATATCTAGCTAGTATAATTTACCTTCCAAACAATGAATCAACGTTCATTTCAAATGACAAAAGCAATGCCTCAAAGTTTAAAAAATATTTTTACATTCAGAAGTGTCCACTAGTTTCATTCAGTCTTCATGAGAACTTTGGCGAGAATCTAACATTATTAGAGTAGTGTCCCTTAGTGGATATGTCATCGTTCTTGTTATAAATCAATTTTCAGAATTAAATCGCATTTTATGTGAAGGGGGTGGAGTGTAGAAACATAGTAACTAAGTGTAAACAATGGTTGCTAAGGAAAATTGTGAGGAGGGTGATCACATAAACATGCATGTAATAAAACACGAAGGCATTTAGACGTTCCAAAACAATTTGAAGTTGTAGTCAAATGCATGTAGTTTCTAAAAATGCAATAAACTAAAAATGGCAAATGGCATTTCTTTTCTTCATTTGGTGAGGATAGATCTACCTTAATATACATCAAGCGCAAGTTTCTATATCTTAATTTTCCCAAACAGAAATGATAAGTTGCTGCACTTTAATTTTCACAAACAGGAATGATAAGTTGTTGCACTTTTAATTTTCACAAACAGAAATGATAAGTTGTTGCACTTTTAATTTTCCCAAATAGAAATGATAAGTTGCTGCACTTTAATTTTCACAAACAGAAATGATAAGTTGCTGCACTTTTAATTTTCACAAACAGAAATGATAAGTTGTTGCACTTTTAATTTTCCCAAACAGAAATGATAAGTTGCTGCACTTTAATTTTCACAAACAGAAATGATAAGTTGTTGCACTTTAATTTTCACAAATAGAAATGATAAGTTGTTGCACTTTAATTTTCACAAATAGAAATGATAAGTTGCTGCACTTTTAATTTTCACAAACAGAAATGATAAGTTGTTGCACTTTTAATTTTCACAAACAGAAATGATAAGTTGTTGCACTTTTAATTTTCCCAAACAGAAATGATAAGTTGTTGCACTTTTAATTTTCCCAAACAGAAATGATAAGTTGTTGCACTTTTAATTTTCACAAACAGAAATGATAAGTTGTTGCACTTTAATTTTCACAAATAGAAATGATAAGTTGTTGCACTTTTAATTTTCACAAACAGAAATGATAAGTTGTTGCACTTTTAATTTTTACAAACAGAAATGATAAGTTGTTGCACTTTTAATTTTCACAAATAGAAATGATAAGTTGTTGCACTTTTAATTTTCACAAACAGAAATGATAAGTTGTTGCACTTTAATTTTCACAAATAGAAATGATAAGTTGTTGCACTTTTAATTTTCACAAACAGAAATGATAAGTTGTTGCACTTTAATTTTCACAAGATTTAATATTAAGGTCAATACAACAAATCTCACTGATATCAGGTTCACACATCCAGAGATATCCATGTCAGCAGATTTATGCTGAAATTGTCGAAGACAAAACATATTTATTTTTCTAATCTGTCGGCAATGGTAACTATTTACAGCTGGGTCAACTAGAGAGTACATACACACACACACACATACACATGAATACTGTTATGATGAGGTGTTGTTAACCAAGCTATCTAACCACTTATACATACAGGATATGCAGCTGACCTGAACCAAGTTCTATCTCGCAGAATAAAATAAAAGCTGTTTACATCAAAAGTTATGCTCTAAATACTCGCCTACGGGTAGTGATCTGTAATGAAATGGGAACTGAATATCAGAACCCGCATTAAGATTCAGAAGCTATGTGACTATCCGAGGGCATTGTTTTGAAAAGGTTATTTGAAATCCGAGAAAGAGGTCGATTAGTTGTTTTGACAAGTAATATCGATGATCGGGCTAAATATTCACATAATTTGCAGTAGAAAGCTAAACGTGCCCACTTGACTGATTAATTGGTTAAAATAAATCAGCTAAATATACCATGTCAAGAAAATATGACAATTTAGCCTACATAAGCTAGGTATATTTACATGGGAAAAACAGCATAATATCAACATATGAATGCATTAGAAAACTTGAAGATGTTTAAAAATAAAGTGATTTAAAGCCGAGATACACCATCTGGTCCAGTCCCTCTCTGCAGAAATGGCACGCCACCTTTCGAGAGTACTGCACCAACAACAACCATAGGATCTCTGAAAAAAATGCACCCATGAACAGATCGGCGCGGTCCACTTTCGAGCCCACAACCTTCAGAACGCAAGGCAATGGCTTAACAAGCAAGATCTTCTAGCCAGGCTTGTTTTACTCTTTCAGTGACATATTTCATGTTAATTATTAAAGACATTTCAAAACATGAAGACAGGTTTACATAATACAACAAACTCGACGTTTCAACCAAAGTGTCTTTTATCCAACAAAGGAGACCAGATAATGTTGTTGCAAATACGACAGTACTTTAATAATACGACACTCTAAAACTATTTGTTGAAACCCAAATGTATGATTATTGTAATTTGTAAATTCTTACTTTGTGTGTGATGATATTTTTCTGTGGTATATAGTTTAGTCACAGTGACCATTTAGTCACAGTGACCATTTAGTCAAGTGACCATTTAGTCACAGTGACATGAGTCTAAACTATATACCACAGAAAAATATCATCACACACAAAGTAAGTAATTTACAAATTACAATAATGCACTACATTTGGATTTCAACAATAGTTTTTAGAGTGTCGTATTATTAAAGTACTGTCGTATTTCGCAACAACATTATCTGGTCTCCTTTGTTGGATAAAAGACACTTTGGTTGAAACGTCGAGTTTGTTGTATTATGTAAACCTGTCTTCATGTTTTGAAATGTCTTTAATAATTAACATGAAATATATCACTGAAGAGTAAACAAGCCTGGCTGTATTAGATCTTGCTTGGTGTGTATGATGGCAAATTTCTTGAGTGGAACCCGCAAGGAAAGCGGTAAAGAGGACGTCCCAAACAGACATGGAGACGGAGTCTTCTTGAGGAACTAAAGGATGATGTACTATCCTGGAAATCCATAAAGAAAACAGAAAGAGACCGGAAAAAGTGGAGAACAGCTGCTGAGGCCCTAAGCTTCACTAGGGTTGGTGTGAAATAATGAATGAATGAATGAATGATAGCAAATTAAAACACAAAGAGGCACATCGGCATATTATTAGAGACACTGTCTACCCAAAGGGTCGTGGCAGCACAGTAGTTAATGAGTTTGCTTCACAGACGTATGGCTCCATGTTTGAAATTCAAAATTAGTAGGTTTCCCCCATAAAAACGTTTTTCTACCCGGCCACAATTGAGATAAGAGAAAGACAGGGAAGTAATGTCGACCGGCGTGATGTTGAGACAATACTCGTGATATGCTGTTGATCGCATCGTTGGTCAAAGAAAAAAAGGCGCCGACAATCTATTCTCATATCTACCACATGGCATGATAATGAGCTCTTTAATTACTTTTCTTACACGGTGTATCTAAAATATGTATCTGGTAATATGAAACGAATTAAGATTGTGTGATAAATGTCATACTGATAATATGGCTGGACACAGAGCAGAAAATGAACTTTGGGCAAAAATGTTAACACGGGCAGTTTATAGACAAAGCCAACGATAACAACATAGTATACTTCTACGCGTATAACAGACACGGTTGCTGCGGTCTTCACCAATGTCATACAACATACCTTGCCGAGAATACGGATTCGCTCAAGTCTTTACGGTTTACACGCTCACTTATTTCCAATAGGGGTGTGCTTGAAGTAAGTTTATGTATTCTAGACAACTAGAAACACAACAATTTAGGCTATAACCTATAATCTCAATGTTTAATCGGTCAGTTTATATGTCATATGTGTACTGTACCTTCTAGAAATAAAACTACAAAAATCGTTTGTGCACATGTGGAATTTATTACTCGCCGACAAGTGAAACATTAATTGGCATTTTTTTATGAGAATCTGAGACCATATAGTTGTTTCTGCACTTGGAAAATCTGCGAGATAAAAATTATATAGACTTCGCTGTCATGTTTGTGATCTATTCAGGTCGCGATGACAACGATGAATTAACTAGGACAAAAACATCAACAGAAAGAGGGAGGGAGGTAAAGCATCTAATTAATAAAACTACACGCCTTATAATTCAAAGGCTAGCCACAACTAAGTCTGCAATTCTAAACTTGATTCAGTTAAGTGGCATGTCTACGTAATATAATAATAATAATAATTCCTCTCGTGCCGTTATACGTTGCATAGGGCCTGCAAGCAATTGCTCCATACCACTCTATCTTTGGCAACTCGCTCAATCTCCTCCATGTAACTGAGACCGATATTTCCTGCCTCTCTCAGCAAAGTTCGTTTCAGGGTCTCCTTAGGTCGACCTCTCTTTCTTGAACCCTTTGCATCCCACTTCAATGCCTGCTTTGATATTCGTTGATCATTTCTCCTCAAGGTGTGTCCAACATATCTCCATCTTCTCTTTCTTATAACAGTTGTTACTAGTGGTTGACCAGACATGTCTCTGATTTCATCACTTCTCCTGAATTCGTTCCATTCTACGTAATATGTTAGTTGTAAAATATTTCCGTTTCCCCAATCGTCAGGCAGATGAAAATAGATGGGTGGTGGGGAGGAGGTGTGCGTGTTTCCCATTGATCTGAGACAGCCTGTTGGATGAGGATACTGCAAATGACGGGGAATCTATATACTAATTGAGGGAGTATCTAATCACTCGTTGTACGAAAAGAACTGCATGAGCGAAACGAGAAGTGCATTTAACCATCAAACTACCAGCATGCACACTCTTTGGGCATCTGCTGTGGAAGATTGTGCACATACGGAGTCTGGAGTTCTATGACGCTAGTTCAGTACAAGTCTGGTTACGGTGTTTTGCCACCAAAAAAACTGCAAGTATACACGAAACAATAACAGATAATAGAAGGCCACACACATGCAGACTGACTTCGTTCGGTAGCAAGATTCGATCATACTCGTATATAGATTGTCATTATAGATATTAAAATTAAACTTTTAACATTTGCCATAGGAACTTGAAACATTATCACATTAATTCTGAATAGGCGATCAGAGATAGAAAAATGAATGGAATGCAGAAAGTTTAAACATTATATCACGGGAATTTGAAATTGAGGGGGGAAGAGAGAAATGTGAACACTGTGAAGATAGAAGTTGTTTTCTGATCTGGAAATGATTTATTGAATATGAAATACAGTTTTACCGCAGGATACTAGGTTGATTACCCATTGATTCTACCCAATGTTTAAATATTGTCCAGTTTTTCTATGGATTGCTTGGAAATGTCTATAGAAGTTATATCGATGGTTAAATTAGATTATAGATGGCAAATATTTAAACTGTTTTACATTACGCTTCTACACTGACTACATGTTTTACTGCAAGTTAGTACATTGGCAAGTTGTTTTACTCATGTTAGTACAGTGGTAAAAAAAAATTTCTCATGTTAGTACATTGGCAAGCTGTTTTACTGCAAGTTGTACTGCAGAGTCAAAAATAAGCCTTCAGAACGGGCTCCCAGGCACGTTTCGCATGCTGTGTCTCTCACAGACTCTGTTACCTCTGTCGTCCACCTTCCGCGCAGTCGAACCCATATCCCTCATCCACCGCATGCAAACGGCATTGTCCACCGAAGCGCACCGTCTGATAGCAATCTATTTATGTTGTCAAACCATTTAATTTGATGTTACTTGATGAAGTTCAGTCTTGATGCCGCACATCTCCCGATGTCCCCACAACCAAATCGGTCTCCTCCCAACGTTCTGCGCAAAACGCCAATTTCTGTCATGACCAGTATTTTACCGTCGACCTATGCCAACGTCCAGATTTGGTAATGATAGCATAATGTTAGGAGAAATATCTTGCTGTACAACGCCTTGTTCACAGTGGCATGCCTATATTTTAAAATTGATGCCATTTTTAATATGGTTTGCTTCATCGCAACCATGTTGGGTTTAGTTGTTGATCTTCCATTTTCTGAAGAAATTCTCCCTAGATAATGCAAAGTATCTAACTTGTTTTAATTGACGCCTGCCGATGCAGACACTGCCAGTGCCTCTTCTCTCTAGCAAATGTCATCAGTTCGATTTTGACCATGCCGACTTTCCATGCTGCAGTCATAGGACGCAGACTAGAGCCTGAAAATAGGTTTCCGCAGCTGTTCTTCTGAAAAGACCGTCCAATCGGCGGCAAACAGAAATTCACTAAGGAGTTTCCCAAGACTGTGCATCCACCCCCTCCTTAAAACAAATGAGCGGTGACAGAGCGCATCCCTATCCTACTCAAGACCAAACTCGAAACTCCTCCTAAAGATCCACGTTTACTCCAACTGCCCACTGGCTATCCACATATAGGCCCTTGCATGGACCAAATTTCATGTATCTTTAATTCTAGTTATAAAGTATAGATATAGGAAATTGCTTTTTAGTGCCGTTAGGTTATTTCTGTCGTAGTCTATATGTAGTGTGCTGTGAAATTCGTCACTCCTGCTGTATCCTTTGCTTGATAAAGGCCTTTTGGTTGAAACGTTGCTGTTTATTGTTTTTGTATTTTGTAAAACTACAGTGCTTTGTTCCTACGTGTTTTGGCGTAGTTTCAAAGTAGTAAAAGTAGTTTCTTAAAACCTAAATCTAACAAAGCCCTTCATCAGCGACCCATGAAATAGCCTTTTTTATAATAGTGAATGCAGATATGCACAGTGTGTGTCAGACTTAATGGACCCTGCGATCAACGATCACGGACCGACCACGGAAAAGATATTATGTTGCACTACTCGATCTGAAGTAAAAGAAAAAAATTGAACAATGACTCAAAAAGAAGTTTTATCCTTTTGTAAATGGGATGACCCAACAAAAAATGTCACTATTGACAGCTATGTTTTTCCTCTAAAGTTAGGCGTTTAATGCATCACCCTCTCTTTGTTACTGGGATTATGGCACCCTTTTTCCAGTCCGTGAAAAATCTCTTCTTTTGTCAATATCTTGTAGAAAATTGCCATCGGCAGTTTTGATGTGAATATTTTTTTTTAACGTTTTGTACAACTAGCCTCCATTTTCTTTACAGACTTTTCTATTTCTCATGTTGTTAACAAATAATTTCTTCTTTTCTTTTTTTGTTTGTTTCCTAGCCACTGCATCTGTTAAAATTCTCCTTTCCATTTTATTTATTCCGGTGAGGTTGTTGTTTCTTATTTATTTGTCCAGTGCTTAAAATAATTATCCTGTTAGTTTTTATTCTTTAAAAAAAGCTGATCATTTCTAATTACTGTGTGAAAATGTTAACATCTTCTATACTTGGGGAGGGCAGTCTTGTTGTGTTTAGTTTGACTATCATTCTGGTACCAGTTTATTAGTTAGTGTATGAGTACATCATCATGTTGGCTAGCCTCGTCGTTGCTTCCATTTGGTTCATAGAACTCATAATTATCTTTACCGTTAATTCTAAACATAACTACAATTAATGGAAACCGATGGTAGCACGAGAGGGAGATTGGGAAATAGAGAGCAACAAATGATCACTTGACGAAGAATCGTCGATATAAAACGCATGAACGGGTAGCACCCTACACAACATGATCACAGATCCAACAATGTGAAGAGATGATTATTTCATGCAAGGTGCCACAAAACGCAATGGTTGCTGACTATCTCGTCTGAAAATGGTCACGGTAGCAAGAAAAACAAAAGAAAATATCCGCACTAACTGTTGTGTCTCCCGTATGATTATTTAGATCTGATATCACACTGTTACAGTATAACTCAGTACATGTGGTACTATAATAATAATTTCTCTCGTACCGTTGTTATACGTTATATGGGGCTTGAAAGTAATTTCTTCATACCGCTCTATCCTGGGCAATTCGCTCAATCTTCTCCATGGAACTGAAACCGATATTTCTTGCGTCTCTCAGCAAAGTTCGTTTCAGGTCTCCTTAGGTCGTCCTCTCTTTCTTGAAACCTTTGCATCCCACTTCAATGCCTACTTTGATATTTGTTGATCATTTCTCATCAAGGTGTGTCCAACATATCTCCATCTTATCTTTCATATAACAGTTGTCACTAGTGGTTGACCAGACATTTCTCTGATTTATCACTTTTCCTGAATTCGTTCCATTTTATATTCATTATTTTTGCAGACATCTATTTTCAAATGCATTCAACTTGCTTTCTATATCTTTAGTCATTTTCCAACTCTCGCTGGCCTATGTTAGGATTGATACAACATTTGAATTGAAAATTCGTAATTTAGTTTTAATACTATATAACATGCAGTTCCATATTTTATTTAGACTTTTAAAAGCTGATGTTGCTTTGCCAATTCGTATCATAATTCTTTTTTAACATTTCTGTGCAATCAAAATTGCTACCTAAATAGGTGAACTGCTCTGTTATTTTTATCGTTTTAGATTCCAGTGTGATATCTGCATTACTTGCCATAGGTGTCTTCATTATATTTGTTTTTCATAGCTTATCTGCAGTCCAACTTTTGATGCTATAGATGACAAATTGTCTGGTTTTTTTGCATATCTTGGTTGTTTCTACTTAACAAGGCAATATCATCTGCAAAATCCAAATCTTCTAGTTGACTATTTTCTAGCAAATCGATGCTAGTTTCACCCCTGCAACAACTTCAGTATTCTGTTTAATACTTCAATACACTGTTAGAAAAGCTGAAATTAAAACAAACCTAACATAAATGTTAATGATAAGTTGCAACAGCTCTATGTTCCATTGGGTAAAGAAGGAATAAGAGAGAACTGTTGAGCCTAGGTCTTCAATCACAGTTAATTTACTTGATGCCCTCGACTGGGGAGTTCCGAGTCTATACCATCAGAACGTTTGTGTGTGTGTGTGGCAAAGTATTGAATCTTGGCAAGATGCGTCAATATGTCAAGTGAAGAGTATCAGTGACGTTCTCTCATGTTTAGTTGCCATCTATTCTTGATTCTATCCACTTTCCTAGGGATGATCTCACTTATAACACGTCTAGGGGTTGACAACTTCTAGAGTAAAGAATCGACTGCCCTTGTAAGTGTGCCAATCATTCAACGGCTGATTTCATTGATATTATTTTTCTATTTCACATTTAATAGACATTCCTTTAAAACACGTCGTTTCATATTTGCGTAACTTCCGAAAGTCGTATTTTTCCCCCCGTGGTTTTGAGCGACACGAAATACTTCGACGTGGTCTGACACTAATTTCATCACGCTTATGTTTTCATGGTTAACATGTGTTTCTTGCTTCCGATGATTTTTTTTTTTATCTTCATAAATTAAATCCTGGGAAGGTTTTATAACTCTGGTGGTTATAAAACAGTGATTTTGCATGCGCTTTGAATACAATATCTCAAATTTCTCAGGCAATGACGTTCTTGAAATGAATATAATGAAAGTAAACTATCAAATACCGATTTCAAATAAATACTCTTAAGACATTAATTTGAACAACTTTGATAAAAGAAAGCAGTGTTCTACCCAAATTCTTCGAACGTTCTCGAGAAAGAAAGACATGTCTAGACATCCTGCATGATCTGAACATCGCAGATCATTTTCTCATAATATCGTGTCTCGGAAACTGGAATATTTTGGTAATGTGAAAAGTCACCGTCAGTAAGAGAGAGAGAGAGAGAGAGAGAGAGAGAGAGAGAGAGAGAGAGAGAGAGAGCAATAATAGAGGACATGTTTTCTGAAGAATGAGACAGAAGACGATCAAGACTACGATGGCAATAGGACATTAAAGAAACATGGAACACGACTATAGAGACGAGAGAACTTGGTGTAGATTAGCATTTTGATTGGTATTGTCATTATCATTTACTCTTCGGAAAACAGTAATGTGGGCTCCGTTTTCTTTTTTTACAGGACAAACTCAGCGACAGTGCACGAACTCCGTAGCACTGAAGGTTTCCGATGTAATTTTGAGAATGTTGCCAATTTTCAAGAATGTTATTTTTATTTGGATTAATGATTTTTGACGGGCATCGGTTTTTCAACCAACGCATCGGTTTTAAACTATCAAGTGTTCTTTTCCGGACTCAACTTTAACACACGATCTACCTTTTATGGTTCGTTTCCGGCAGGACTTATGAACTTGGACCTTTCCTACATTGGGACCAGTGAAAAGTACCTCGATCGGTCCACGCGGAAAGCGAACCGAGTACGTTTGAAGCGTGAGACGAGCGTCACAACTTAAACGCCATAAAGAAGAAAGGTACTCCTTTGACATTTCACTGTCTGGTAGTCTATTGTCGATCCCCAGGTAGAAGATGTAGTTGGCTGTCCACTCTTGCCGTTAAGCGTAGGGATGGCAGCTTTAATTTGCGTTCTAGGGCCAGATGAGTCGCCCTTGTTGTGTTATATCCGTGTTTATGTAGTGTGGTCTTGATATTGTCTATCCATCTTTTTCTTGGTCTTCCTTTAGCTCTAGTACCCGATCTCTTTTAATTGTATGCTGTTATTGGTGATTGGTTGTATTTCATTCTCATTAAATGTCCAAACCACTGCATTTGTTGTCTTTCGATGTATTCGATGCATGAAGTTATGCCCACTCTGCTTCTGATGTCTTCATTTCGTAGACTATCTTTCCTAGTGACCCCCACCGCCTGTTTCAATCATTTCATTTCCCACTTGGTGAGCTTTCTGTGGTGTGTTGCTGTCAGAGACCAGAGACACTGGTAACAAAGTGTTGGTAGAAAAATACTTTTTGTCATCTGTCTTTTTACTTCCATCTTGATCTTTGAGTGTTGTAGTAATGGTGTCTGTTGGTAATCTTTATTACTTTCACTAGTAATGACTTATGCGTAATCTACAATAATGAACGACAATTTATAGACAACAGAACTCTGTAGCTAAATACTTAAAACGTTGTCTTGCGTTCCGAAGGTCGCGGAATCGAATCCGGACAGCGCCGTTCGGTTCCAGATGACATTTCCCCTATAAGTTTCCAAAGATTATTGCTGGAGCTACGGAGTTCGCGCTTTATGCAATAATCTCGATATGTTAAATGCCATTTCTGTGGAGGAACTTAGCCATAACCATATAAAACCATACAGCCCTAACTATAAAATATCAGCTTGTTGTCCAAAAAATCCGAACTGGTTTTACAGTGGATACCAGCTCACTGTGGCATACCAGGAAACGAAAAGGCTGACAAACTCGCAAGGGCTGGCGGGAGTCTAACACAACACCATCCAACACAAAGTTTTACAGAAGCAAAGACTCTCCTGAAACAATCCAGGAAAATGATCTGGAGAAAAAAAAATGGAGGATACAACCCAGAGCACGACAGTATAAATACACTAAACAGAAAACCACAGACCACAGTCTTCAGACTTAGAACGGGACACTGCAGTCTCAGAGCACACCTCCACAGAATGGGTCTCGGGACTCGGCAGCCTGCACCTGTGGATCACCTAAGCAGTCCCCAGAGCACATCGTGCAAGACTGCCCTAGTCTGGGTAGTGAGCGATTGGAGATCTGGCCAACAGAAACAACCCTACAAGACAAAATATGGGGAACCGGTGAAGACCTCAAGCGCACCGCCCTGTTGATGACACATATCGGAGTAGTCGCATAGCAAAGTTGATCGCAGAAGAAGAAGAAGCCCTAACTATATAAAACCCCGTGCAATTTAGTCAATCCTTCGCCTGTAGACGCTGTATACGTTTACTTTATATTTTTTCCTCCTTGTTAAATAAGCAACGTGGGAGAGAAAGAATACAAGTTTGGATAAAACAAATGAAGATTGTCAGTATTTTCTTTTTTTTTTGCCCCAGCTGACAATTAAAATATTCCTGGGCATGTTTTCTATTGACAGAACACCGTGTTGGACAGGGTTTGTGGGAGGAAAGATCAATGTTATCGCTATCAGGAAAAACGTCTGAAACAGGCCAGGGTTCTAAAGGATAATGGACCTGAACAAAAGACTGATGGGTCACGGACAACAGGACAGTCCGAAAAACGGGATAAAAGACTGACAGCTTACAAGGTGGTGGTGGCACAAATTGATTCGCGTTGGAAATGAGTCATAGATGAACTTGTGGTTCCTTTATCAAATCTCTGAAGTTTGTTAACCAGTCATGCAATTAATAAAGAACAAGATTAAATAGTTTGGACACCTGACAAGTGTGCCCTGGTATCGTCTACCACAAACAGCGATAATGAAAAAGTATGAGTACAGAGCAAGACCACGTAAAAGATGGGGCGACGACATCAAGAATAGCCCGGTATACCAATAGCCCTAAGAAAATGAATAACTTATAATAGCTTATAAAGTGCACCAGAACAAGCACACACAAGATCACTACACCCTCCCCTTTTATAAAAAAAGTAAATGGTGGAAGAGAAGAATGAGAAGATAGACTATTGATTGATTGGATCATCATCATCATCGCAATTCGGTGCATAACCATGTGAGTTCCGATATTTTTCTTACACAAGAAGATCTCAGTGACAGTGCAAGAACTCTGTAGCACCGGCGAGGATACTCGATGTAATTTTGAATATAATATAAATTATATAGGAATTTTATTTTAATATATTTTTCATGAATTTGTCTGGACAGCGGATTTGCAGTCTATTCTTACCGAATTTCAACTGCCAAAGTTTGCTAAACACATACTGTTGATACATGACAACTTTATCTACAACAAAACTTGACCAATCTTGCAATGGCGTATAAACACAATGTACACACTTTGTGACAAACACATATCACATGGTGTGATAAAGTATTTGTGGCACGTACTTGAAATCTCAAATATGGCGGTTGACGATAGATGTGAAAATGGATGTGATTTGTTATTATTTGTTTCTGCGATGGACAAAGAGAATAACGTTAATGCTTTTATCGCTAACTGCGACAATATATGTGATAATTTAAAACTCAACCAAGCGAGAAATGGAAATTCAGGTCTTTAACCTCGGCGCATATTAGCGTTAAATAACACCGGAAACAACAGTAATATATACAATACGTTGATCAGGTTCATCTTCACCTGGGAGATTCCTACTTTTAACTTCAACAACAACCTGAATACAAGAGTGAACTTTCATAAACTCATGACATGTTCTGTAGTTCCGTAGCGAGAGAAAGAGCTGGACTAATGCTTCTTTATATGTTGATAATTGCATGGCTTTATATTCTGTGACACGGAAAAAGTCAGCTCTGATGATTGATTAATTGATAGAATCATCATTATTGTAATTCGATGAATAAACATGTGTGATTCAATCTCTCTCACACAGCAATATCGCGATAGTAGTTCTCGTTGTCCATAGCACCGGCGAAGGTCCTCGATGTAATGTTGAGAATGATGAAAATGTGTAGAAACTTTTTTTTAAAATATTTAATGAATCTTGCCCTGGTATCAGCTTTCCAGTCTACTATTTATCCATTTTCATTTCACAAGATTTCTTGTACGTGCTCAACTTGAATAGGGTATATAATTTCATCGTCCGTCTTCTATAGGACTAGGAACTCGATCAGAGATCACTGGAAAACAGTCCCAATGAGTCCGCAAGGGAAGCGAACCGAGTACTTTTAGAGGCAATAGGAGAGCACCGCACATCCACATCGCAGAAACACAAAACAGCTCAGTAGGATTCCCAAATAACCTAACAAAATTGACAGTAAGATACAGTGTAGTGCAGTAGATGTGATACTATAAAGTGGGGTGTATTTTCCTAAAATCGTATTAGTAGTCCATACAATGTTAATCCATACAATCTTATGAGTAATACATAATCGATACAATGAATACGAAGCAAAAGGCCGGCCACGCAAAGGTAGACCTCAGAGATAACAGAGGCGACGAAAGATACTATTTATGGAGCGCACACAAGGACTCATTCTAGAAATCTCTTCTTATCCTGACGATGTGAGACAAAACAGGATGGAAGAAAAGAAAGTAATTCAGACGTACAAACTGGTGTCCTATTGGACAATATTTCCCCAGATGATCGGGAGTTGTGTTCGGACTAGCAGCCTCAATGTAAAAACAAGGCTTTGTTTGTAGATATAGAATGAAAACCTGATATAGTGCTAACAACGATTTCAGCATTACGTTCCATTAGAACGCTGCATTGAATAAATGATATAAATGTTAGTGATGCATTGCAGACCTATGTGCCATTGGGAACGGAACAATAGATAGATGGACGAGCTAAGACCGACCGACAGCCATATGTATATACACACACACATATATAGACACACATATATGCACGCAGGCAGTCAAGCAGAATGGAAGTCAGTCAGTCAGTCATATGTATACTAGCGTTTAAGCCCTAAAACGTACAGTATTACTCCTTATAAAACATCCTCTCCTCTTCCATTTTAATTTGGTTTGTCAGTCAAAACTATCATGCTCCACCAGCAATGTTATTTAGCAAGATGACATAGCAGAATCCTGTCAAAGAGCAAAAATAACAATCACCCAAGCCACCAGAACAGCGCAAGACAAAAACAGAAAACCACGGCACTGGGCAACAACCCGGTAGAAGTGTGACGACAAAAGAAGAAGAAGAACTCATTTACCTATATTTTACCAAGGTGGCTTTCCAGCGCATCTTGTAGGAATGTGAGGAAGGTTCAGGTGGACCCAATATTTCTACATCTAAACTAACAATGGGACATGCTTCTCTGGAGGGTTTTATGTTGATACCTTATCATTAGTCTATAGTTTTGACGCCCAATGACCGGTTATTTGAGGACAGCTATTTATTATTCGCTAGGGGTATCTGAACAAACAGAGAGCACCCCATGTAGGTAATGTCAACTAGGTTGACAGAGACAGTGTATTTGGTCAGGCATTACCTTCTATCTAGGAAGGACTTTGCGTTCGTTCTTTACGACCAATTTTTAATCACTTTTTGTGATATGTTTGATCTTTGCCAAGAACGTGTATACGTTGCACATTGGTTTGGTAGGCCCCTAAAAGCATAGACTTCTACACGTTTAGGACACATGCATCCGATTTCAGACAAACCTCCTAAGTCGCCTCTTACGACATGCATGGCAGGTAACAGTGGTTCTATTCTTTACACCCAAATTTGGGCCCCAGTAACACTCGGTTGCCAACTATTCATCCCTATTATATTTTTTTTTAAAGTAATAACTATTGAATAATATCGGCAATCTGTTCGACATTTCAGAACATGTAGGGTCTCTCTCTCTTTCTCTCTCTCTCACACACACACACACACACACACGCGCGAGCGCGCGCGTGCGCACACACATATATATATATATATATATATACACGTTCAAAAATTTCACAAACACTTACTACATTTCGTACAAACTGCGTAGCCACACAAATAAATCACCTCTGAAGCCGGAGAAGGTAAGCATGTATGGCGAGGGACACTGATAATAAGGAAAGCAGGCATTCACGTAACAATCAATCGGAACACAAGAAGAAGTAGAAGAAGAACTTGAAAGCATTTAAAATTGAGAACATCTGTTTCTATCTTAAGAACCCATCTTGGACGCCGCAATCACCGCTGATGATGGGCAAGTTCTGACCTTAAGCTGACAGAAAATGACAGACTATTATTCTAACAACCGTCGCAGGGGGTCGCGTCTAAACATTTAGAATTCGCTATAATGAAGTTGAGCCCAAAATGAAAGTTTCAATAGCGCTGAACAATATTCCGAGATGTGCCTGAAGTTGAAATATCGAATTATTATATGTATGTATATTATTGATTTATTGGTAGACATGAATATGATGAAATCAAGTGAGAGAGAGAGAGAGAGTGAGAGGGAGAGGGAGAGAGAGAGAGAGAAAGACTATGAAAAAGGGCGTTGTCGCAGTGTGGATGGTTTTCATCGACGTCGCTACAGATGTATGTAAAATCTTGCTTAGATGGAAGGTGAAACTGGGATTGTCTACTATTCTGGAGGCTATCCGAGTTCTTCGGTAGTAATCTTATCTTACCATCTCAGTCCATCTATTCTACGTAAGCATCCATTTATAAAGGTCTGTAGTTTTCTGGTGGTTTCTTTTGTTGTCCATGTTTCCGAGCCATATGACAGCACTGACTTCCCGTTTGATTGAAAGATTCTCAGCTTTGTGTTTGTTTTGATCTCCTTTGACTTCCATATCTTACTCAATGGTTTCCCTCGCTTTTATATTCTTATCTTGATATTTTTGTTTGTTCCTCCTTCTGTGTCTATGTTGCTACCAAGGTATGTGTATTGTTCTACATCATGTAGAGATGTTTCCTCCAGCATAATCTGGTTTACATTACTGCATTTATTATGCATGTTCTGGCAATCAAATATTTGATAGAACTAACTATTTTGTCTATGAATGGCAATGACAAATAAATCAATTTCTAAGGAAACTCTACTTACAAGAAGAAAGAAAAGAGCGAAGTTATGATGCCAAATTTATATCTGGCACGAGTGGGATGTTCATAATTTTTAGGTGTGGTAAATATGGATCTTTCCATGTTACGTTTGGAAATATATGCAATTCCCGAGGGAGTTGATCATTCGCAGCGATCTAGACGTTTAGTATATAGAAAAATATGCACACCGAACAGTGGTTATAACGAATAATCGCCATTTGTGTAATAGCAAGAGACGATCGATGCCATTTGTATTGTTTTAATGTGTAGAGGGAGTGTATAGATAAAATGAGCAACTATTAATGTTGTACATTACCAGTCAGTCATTTAGAACAACGGTAACACACAATGAGCCTATTTCTATACGTCCAGTACATTCATTATTAAAACTTAATAGAATCTACGTCTATGTGCATAGATGATCAGTCCCTTTCCGCTTGCGCTAAAAGTGTCAGCTTCAGAGAACGTACACAGTAGCTCCGGCTAGGTTCACTAGAAATCGACTGTACTGTGGAAATGAACATTGCCAATGTGCTATGCCGACACACACTTAACACATTACTGCATGGTTTTCCTTCTTATTTATTCGCATTCAGACTGACAAATTAATTCATCTGACAAAGGTAACATGGTTTTGGTTGCTCTAACACATACAAAATTAGTGAAATAATAATAAAGTGAGTTTACAAACATTGGATGTGAGTAGAAAAAAAATGATTATCAATTCTTGTTTAACCAAAATCAAAGTATTCTTAAAATTATATTTTTAGAAAAAAAAAGCATAATCAACTTCAGTAATGAATATTGTATTCCATTTTTTCGATCCAGAAGCACTTGAGCTTTCAGCTCTTCGGCTCGGTGCCATGGACATCGTAACCCTTCGGTTCGGTGCCACGAACACCGTAAAGAACCTGTGGCTTTTCTGTCAGCCAGCGGAATTGAACCGCACTCACAGGGGCTTGTCACCCGTCGTTCAACGCGCTACGAACACGTTGGGCAGGCGGGCGTACCTTATGGTAATAAAACTGGCTCCTAGCTTTACTTGTTATATAACCTGCACAAAATATATCACATAAACAAATGAGAATACTGAACATTGTCACTAACACAGGCTACCATATAGTTACTATCCGATTAGAAAATAGATATTAGAAAATCAACTTCCTAAAAACCACCAAATCGGAAAATGTTTCAATATAGCACGTTTGATTTGTTCAAATTAACAGCTCCGGCGAGTATATTATTTTCAGTAGTCAGATTAGATTCGGTGCCATCTCTACGTTGGAGGTCGGTTGTAATGAATGTCCAAAATGTCATGTCCTTTGACAAGTTGATGCATTCTGTCAAACTGTTTCTCGTTGATCTATTGATGCTTCACACTCCTTTTCAGTATTTCTCTTGCTCGTTTGCTGACAACTTTAAGTTAGGGTTTATATTAGTGGTATGTATCGTATCTTACAACGAATATCAAAGCAGGCATTCAAGTGGATGCAAAGGGTTCAAGAAAGAGAGAACGACATAAGGAGACCCAGTAACGAATTTTGCTGAGAGAGGCAAGAAATATCGGTCTCAGTTCCATGGAGGAGATTGAACGAGTTACCCAGGATATAGAGGTATGGATAAATTGCAGCAGGCCCTACGTAATGTATAAAGGTACAGGAGGAATTATTATTATGTATCTTACAGGGTCCAAAATATTTGATTTGTCTATTTTCTGATCTCTTTAAATAGTTATCTTTCAATTTTTACTTTTTTCTAGATTTCGTTATTCATTTCTTTGTGTGTCTATGAAATACAACAAATTTTCCCGCAAATTCACATCTTAAATATTTTAATTTTGTTTTGTAATCAGTTATGAGGACTATCATCACAGCACTCCGGACACGTCCATAGATGCTTCGATCTCCACCTCAACAAATCCAGCGGATTTATCAATCTTTTAGCTTTGTTTTGTTATCTCTTATTCAATGTCCATTTGTCTACGTCACAGAAACAATAAAGAATATAAAATTAAAGAGCATTGTATAGGCTGTCATTTTTGTTTTCTGGTTTGTTTGTATGGATGTTAATATCTGAATGTTGACAAATGTGATATATATGATTCAATATGTAATGATATTTGACAAAAATAAATCGGATAACAGAAGACATGACCAGAGGGCAGATGTAGATGAGTAGAAGAATTTCTTGTGGGATATGATGTCAAGCCATTAATATGTGTGGGTTTTTTCTCAACCAATGTCATATTCTAAGAGTACACAAATCTAATAAATAATCACATTTCTTCAGGTAATTATCGCATTATAACCGCCAGGACTCTTGGCAATACGTTTTTTGCTCTTCGTTGGCTTGGCAAGCATAAGGGAGAAAATGTGCAGTGATTAAAAAAAAAAACAGCAGATGCACATTTCCTAATTAATATGACGAGGCTTAGACAACGATGTCGCGTTCCCTACAGACCAAACAGAACAAAGACGAGTTCTGGGGAAATTACAAAATCTCAATAATGTTGATATTGTGAGCTGAAGATAATATTGTGAAAGGAAGATAATATATGGCAGGAAGATAAGTGATACATGATATGTATTATTGCGGTATCTGTCAACTGACAACCAGATGGGATTCCACAGTGGTCATATGACACTGGAATATGGGACTAGATATTTGTTTGGGAAAAAAACCTGAGATGACTCATTATAAATTCAGTGCAGTTTCCGCATAGAAAACTGACGCGTAACTGCCAACATTGTTTTTACTTGTCTAGTGAAACAAGGTAGACAGACGATTTTACATGATCAGCTTCTGATGTTTCTTTCTCTCTAAATGCAACATCTTTCGCGTGCTCATCTACTTTCCGTTATTACTTTCAACATAGTTTTCAATATGGTGTGATATTTCTTTACATACTTGGAAAGTATGTACATTTTTCTAACACTTATATTAATTTTGTGACTGCTCATTCATAATTTATTCAGGACTTAATATGAATACTTCTATTGACTGTGTCTTCGTTCACTGTCATCCTTTCATATATTATAACTGTGATAAAGGTAACAGTCAGCAATAGGTTTCTCCGTTCACTACCGTAAATGGGCAGATCGGTCAATAGGTGTTCAGCTGTCATGGAGCTGGTACCATATGTACTCGGATATGTAGTGTTAATCTTGGATGTGTACAAAATATGTTGTCTCAGTCAAGTCCTGTGAGCAGGAGGAAAAGTATGACTTGGTTGCGTCCGTAGAGTTGATAGCCATAATCGTTTATGTAAATGACATGTACCCACTACTTCTATATATCCACCTTTTAAAATGTAACATTTGTATTCCAACTGCTTGTATAATGAATGTATATTTAATTCTTTTAGGTAACTCCCCCAACCGTGACCGAAAGAAACGTGTTTTTTCCTTCAAAAGACACGCGCAAGACTTTACTATAAAAAAAAACTCAGAAGATTTTCTTTTGTTTCTTTTATTGTGTTATGCCATAGTTTAATGAACCTAATTACAATTCATAATATCATCCATGGCTAATCATCTTCTGATCTCTTTTGTACAATCTCAGGGGCGACGCGTCATTAAGGGCCAGTGGGGCCCGGCCCCCACCAAAAATATTGAGTAACGAGTACTTATTATTTTAGACATTATTTGTTCATAATTATTACTTTCAACGGGATACTGATTAGCTTTGAAAGTCGACATATAACGCTAAAATATCACAAACGGTCGAAATCTGAAATTCGACATCTTTCCTCCCTAATTAGTATACGCCCTGGTCATTAAGGGCCAGTAAGAACCGGCCCACCAAACCAAAAATAACTAACGTGTACTTATTATTTTAGAAATTATTTTTTCGTAATTATTACTTTTAACTTGACAGATTATCTTTGAAAATTGAATATATAACACTAAAATATAAATATTATATCAGAATAATATAACAATCATATTTATAATCGGAATTATATAACATATCTTTATTAAAAAATATTATATAGACAGAAACTAGGCATTTCCCCTCTAATGCTTCAGCATTGCGCCGTGCACTATTTCTGGGGCCAGTTTAAAAGATGCCTATCTAAGATGTAACATTGGGGCCTCTGACCTTTGATTGCTATTGCAATGATAATTGTCAAAACAATTATGACATTTTCATTCAGCCGGAAGATATATTCATTCTAACGCGGCCAAACTACTTCCCAGATAAACGAGGACTCTAGATTAAATAGTTCGTTTAACTATCGATTAAATCCCCAATTTGATATAAAAATAGTATACAATTATAGAAAATAATGGTAATAAACAACAAACCATCATAGAATAAGATTAGTTTTAGGGAATTGTCCCTTATATTAATACATCTTTTCTACAGAGTCAGTTCATAACTTCATGTGAAGTTGTCGAACTAAATCCCGAAATCCCTTCCGAGCAATTATTGCTGATGTCATCACATTCTGGCCCCAACAATACCCCACAACCACTCACAGTCCCATCCTCCCTCCTATCACCTCACAGTCCCTCATTCAGTCCTTTCGATGGCTCCCAATTCAAACAAAACACTGCTTTTGTTAAAACCATAACACACAAAAACCACGACATTCATGACCTTTGTACCTTGTTTCCCTATACGTTCGCATCTCGTGAACTCTGTGATCAGATTAGTATATATAGACTAATTCATTTTAAAATCAACACAAAACACTAAATCGAAGCTATATTATGCAACAAGTGGAGTTTAACAATAAGCAATATCAATATTATTAATATTTTTCACCAATAATAATCACAGACTCACATAATTGAGTAAAAATTGCAAAAAACTTGCAGTTTTCTATCAGACATCTATATTTTCCAGCCCCCATCTCTGATCTAAGTCAGGGATCCCCACTCAGTTGTCTGGCCTAGTTATCTAGAGTTAGCTGGGACAGAGACAACTATAAACTTATCTAGAGTTGACTGTGGATTGTACCAGAGTACCCAATTTTCTTTCGTACAGTTGACATTGTCTACTGAGCTCGCCCGTGTGATGCCTTGGCCCGCAAATGAAGCAAAGAATAGTACCACTGCAACCTACAATGCATGTCGTAAGAGGCGACTAATGTAGGCCCTAGGGATGCTACCATATTAAATAAAAAGCAGCGCAGAAATCGGATGAGCTAGAAAACGTGTAACCGCATAACTGGCACAATGTACAATTGCTCTTAGGCTCAGATCACATACAAATCACACAGAGTGGTTGACAAGTGGTCGATATGGAGCGTTCGAAGAAGAAGTCAACTGGGTTGAGTTGAGCGAAACACGTAAACCATTTTTAATAATTACAAAGTACTAGAGATTTACAAAAACAATGACAATACATAGAAACGTTTCGACCAAATTGCCTTTATCAAGCAAAGAATACATCAGAGGTGAAGAATTTCACTTCTTTCACAGGACACTACATATAGAATGAAAATCGTGGTATATCCTTTACAGGACGTAGCTTCTTCTTTGCGTTCATTTTTATGACCAATTTTAATCACTCTTTGTGACATGCTTGATCTTTGCCAAGAACGTGTATAAGTTGCACATTGGTTTGGTGGGCCCTTAAACGCATAGACTTCTACACGTTTTGGACACGTGCATCCGATTTCAGCCAAACCTCCTCAGTCGATTCTTACGACATGCGCGGCAGGCAACAGTGGTTCTATTCTTTACACCCCAAATTTGGGCCCCGGTAACTACTCGGGGACGTAGCCATCAACCACAGCAAACGAGTCGTTTCCTTTGTTTACCGCAGAGATTATATATTACAAAAATCACCTAATATGTATACGAAGCGTGGTCTCATTCACAAGTTTATGACTCGTTGTCATCCGAGTGACGCATGTTCAATTTGCGTTCCAGACAAGTGTTGTTTTTTTAAAAATCTTCTCTAGGCGTTCCTGTCGTTTGATGTGTCCGAAATATTTAATTGTCCTTGATTTTATACTATTTAATAGCCAACTCTCTTTAGTTTCAAGCTGTTGCAGGACAGAAGCATTTGTTCTTTTTCTGAAAGGCGCAATAACTTCCCGGAATAGACAAATAATACTAAATACTCCAAAAACCTCGATTTTTCTGAAATTTTTGCCGGGCCCCGCCAAGAAAAATGACCACGAGCCGCCACTGTACAATCTCTATTGTTGTTAATTAAAAAGCCAAGCAAGGTATTCGAAATGTGCAACATTTTCAATGTCTTCATTACTGATAGCAATTTTGTGTTTACATTTTACTTGATCAGTGAACGTAATCTTAGTTTTCTGTGTATTCAGCAAAAGGTTCTGGTTTTCACTGTGTGTATTTAGATGATGTTGGAGCTAGTACATCAGTTGATATATTGTAGGGAACTCCAGCATAATCAAGATAATAGATTCACGTGTTTATTGCACGTGACTGCATAATCATATATCCACTTATGTCACATCTTTCATTGCTTTTTGAACATTCCAAGCACAGACAACATTCCAAGCACAGACAACATTCCAAGCACAGACAATGTTCGACACAATAACTGCACTGACTAATTAGTTTAGTTTGATGTAGTCGCGACAGATCATTATCACCGAATTTCGAATCAATTAGTCCATAAGTGCTCCTAGTTTTTCATCATTATGTCCCTCAGCGTATTATTACTAAAGATACCATTTTTGTGTTGGTTTTCTATTCTTCTTTGGCTTCCAGCATAAAGAAATCTTGTCTGACTACACCTAGTTCGGTTTTATATTCCTTCCGGTAAATAACAACATCACCCCAAAGACCAGTGACACTTAGCGTTTACTCTTTATATTTATTTGTAAATTGTAAAGCGGCGGAGATCATAAATACATTTGAATGCAAATGCTACAGAAGAGTACTTAGAATATCATTGACAGAGAAAAGAATAAACGCTTCTGTTCTGCAACAGCTTGATATTAAAGAGTGTTGGCTATTAAAGAGCATAAATCAAGGACAATTTATTATTTCGGACACATCAAACATGTTGTTTGTGCCTGGTGCCTGGGAGAAGAATAAGAGGAAGACCTAGAAGATGATGGGTGCAAGATGTCATTGACGATCTGAGAATGACTGCTGCTGACGTCGGTCAACTTGCAAAGAACAGAGAGTTTTTCAGGACTGCTGTCATGTGAGCAAGTTCCAGAAGAGATATGATACTTGATGATGATGAAAGTGTATAGTGGACAGTGCTGGCATCCCAAGCATGTACACGCTGGTGACTCAGCGACGTCTGAAATGGCTGGAACACGTGTGCCGTATGAGCGATGGTAGAATACCAAAGGATATTCTATATGGTCAACTCGCAACTGGTGCTAGACAGCATGGGTGCGCATTACTACGCTTCATTGACACTTGCAAGCGCGATCTAACTTCATGCAGCATAGACAAAGAAAACCGGGAGTGGTCGGCCAAAAACAGGCAAGCAAGTCGAACGGCCAACAACTGGGTCTGACTATTCATGGGGAAAAACAAAGATCATGAGATTAAATGCTAATTCCAGAGACCCGATCATACTGAGAGGATCACCAATAAAGGAGGTGGACACATTTACATATCTGGAAAGTTTTATCAACATGCACGGTGACTCAGGTGAAGCTGTTAGGGTTAGAATACAACAGGCGAGATCAGCCTTTGTCATTCTGAAGAACATATGGAGTTCAAGAATGATCAGGAATACAACTAAGATAATGGTATCTAACTCAAATGTCAAGGCTGTCCTATATCGAGCGGAGACATGGAGAACAACAAAGGGAACACCAAAAGTTGCAGACATTCATCAATAGATGCCTGCGCAGGATACTCCTCTTTGATGGTATGACAGGACTACAAACAGGGAACATGACAATGACAGGTGGAACAAGAGATAATGAGCAGAAGGTGGCGATGGATAGGACACACACACTGAAGAAATCCCCTAACAGCATCACAAGACAGGCTCTCCGATTGAACCCCCAGAGTAATAGAGGTAGGGGAAGAGACAAGAACACCCGAAGTCGGGTGTTGGAGACGGAATGCAAGAAAATGAGGAGAGAGTGGAGAGATCTGGGAAAGATGGCATTGGATAGGCGGGCTTGGAAGGCCTTGGTTGCGGACCTATGCTTCCCTAGGGAGCAACGGGTGAAGGAGAAGAAAATTTCTAGCGGCAGTGAGGGATGGCTCAAAATTAAAAGAAGAAAAACACCATCACATATGGAAGCAAAAAAAGCGCAGAGCGCAGAGAGGCCCTCCTATATATCAATCCCAGTCTCACATGCAGCAACTGTGGCAAGGATTGCCACTCCAGAATAGGCCATAACAGCCACAACTGACGTGATTCAGCACTGAACAAACTACGTGAAGCAAAAAAACATATTGTTCCCTGAGACAAAGAGGCCAATGCTGATGATGATAAAGTGTACCCATTGCAAGTTCGTTCACTGTTGTTATGCATCAAAGTTGTATCTAACTCTAGTGGATAAGTTATGTTCTCCTTGTTTGTAGCAAACAACCACTAAGTAGTGCACACTCATCAGTGTATAGAAGAACAGTGTGATCTGTACTAGAGTTCTTCTAAGTTGTACTGTATATAGTTGAAGAAATGAAACAACCAGTGGCGACTCGTGGTCATTTTTGTTGGTGGAGCAAGTCATTTTTTCCGGATAAATCATTGTTTTTGGTTGCTATATTTTAATTTATAAAATAATAAATACACGTTATACATTATTTTTGGTGGGGCCCGGCCCCACTGACCCTTAATAACGAGCCGCCATTGAAAACAACGTTGTACAACGTAGTCGCCCGTGTGGTGCCGGAACCCGCAAGGGAAGCAAAAATAAGAAGTAGTACAACGTAGTTATGAGAAACACTATTTAACTACTACAATTTTATTACTTGCAAGAGACAGAGGAATTTCAGATGTGCTGCAAAGAGAGCAACGTCCTATAAAGGATACGCACCTTGATGATGATGATGATAATAATTTTATTTCAATAATGTATTTTGTAATTGATGTAGAAAACCACAACACTGTGCTACAGCAAGGTAACAGTATGAAGACAAAATAAAAATAAGTGTATTGAGAAAATTAATATTAGGTTCTGCTAGCTTTATCCTTCTTGTCCCCATAAGTTAAGAATGAGAGAGATAAGAGTTGGAAGTAGGGGAAAGAAGTCAGAAACAGATAGAACAAATAGTGAGAGAAGGTGCGTGCGTGATTTCTTCACACACTTGCTTGATTGCTTAATTAACCTTCTGACCATAATTCTTACTTTGTCCGTCATTGTAAAACCAGATTTCGTATATTGGTAACTAAAGAACAATCATGTGATGTCTCTACATGAAAGGTTAGCTTCCAAAGATTTCCAGCAAATTATATTTCTGGTCTTGGTGCTACAATGTTACGAGCTATTGATTGTCCATCTCTCAACGTTTCCATTCCAATAATATCTATATCTTTCAACTTCTAGCCACTTCTTTATCAGTTTTAAAATTATTTGTTCCATTCTCTTGACACTCTTCCGAGGTTTTATCCACTTCTCGATATTTTTAATTCCGGTTTTCAACTGATTGTTCACTGTTCACGTTTCTGGTCCATAATAAACAATATCTTTGTATATGTAACAAGATCCTACGAATAACATGGACAGAAAAAAGGAAGAAAACTGATGTCCTGAAAGAACTGAATGATCAAGAGAATTGGCTGATAAACAACATACTATACAGAAAAATTAGATACTTTGGTCACATCAAGCGTCACGATGGCCTGGAGAGAACAATATTAGAGTGCAGGATCCCAGGACGCAGAGGCAGACCAAGAAGAAGATGGCTACACGATATTAAAGAAACCATGAATATGACCATCGGCGAAGTTGGTGAACTGACTAGAGACAGGGTAAATTTCAGATGTGCTGCAAAGAGAGCGATGTCCTAAAAAAGAATAGGCATCTTGATGATGATAATGTAACAATGGATGACTGTTTCTGTTTGTTTGTTATTTACTTCTTTCTTATCTCTAATCCTGGGTTAGGTTGCCTCACATCGTCAGGATAAGAAGAGATTTCTAGAAAGTGCTTTCTTGTGCTTTCTCGTACATGCTGCCTTCCATTGACTTTGTTATTGATGTGATACACATTTTGCATGCGTCCCCATTTGTCTTGTGTAAACTGTCTCTAAATAGCAATGCCATTGTCTGTTGGTAATTCGGTTATGTAGTCAAACCATTTAATTTGTTGTGTCTTGATGAAGTTCGGTACTAATGTTGAACGAACTTTTCCTGATGTCTTCATTTCTAAACCGGTCTCTTCTTGATACTCCAAGCATGCTATACAATGCGCAATGACCATGCATGAATTAGTAGCGGGCGAATGCAGAAGAAGAAGATATCAAACATATAAAGGACAAATCAATACCAGATATCTGGTATAAAATACACATAAATATGAGGACCAAGTAACAGCTGCTGGTAGACATGGGCATAGTATCAGCACATGCTACTCTTGGATAGTACAGAAATTTTGTTAGGGCTGACCCTAGCAGAATATCATGAGAAGCGCTGTGATCGCGGGTACAAAGCTGCAGGGAGCAAAGGCATAACGAATGACACTTTTGAAATTAGACTTTCCCACCTCGAGGGGATAAATTTTCACAACGGTAGATTAACGGCTCAATTTCTGACCAGTCGGTAATGAGCTGCTCTGAGGCATTAGCTTAATACAAGTATAAGAAGAAGAGGGTTTGGGGAGTGGAGGAATGAGAGCTCGCAGACGGAGATAAAATTGACTGATTACCAAGTTCCGAAATAAGGAAAGAATTGTCTGTCGCGGTTACATGATAATTGCGCACATGGCAATTTTGCACATAGAGAACTGAACACAGAACAATATTATGGTGTTTTATTGTGGTTAGATTTTTTTTTTTGGATCCAAAAGCACTTGAGCTGAAAGCTCTTCGGCTCGGTGTCATGGACATCGTAACCCTTCGGTTCGGTGCCATGAACACCGTAAATCTGGGGAATCCGTGGCTTTTCTGCCAGTCCACGGAGTTAAACCCGCACTCACAGAGGACTTGTCACCCGTAGTTCAACGCGCTACGAACACGCTGGGCAGACGGGCATTGTGGTTAGATTAGAAACCAACCATTCTACCACACAATTAATTTCCCCTCGCTATCAAATAACGTCTCTAACGAAAGTAACAATTGTTGACCAGGGTAGGAGGAAAGGTTTAACTGTACACAGAGTTGAAATATATATCAAATCAGCAGCAAACAAATCTACCATTAGTGTGTTCTCTATGTTCATATCCGCAATTGTCTATGTGAGCAATTGTCGTGTGCACGATTGTCGTGTACGCAATTGTCACGTGCGAGTGTGTCTGTTTACCATCTGTCGCAAATGCATCACTTATCTCATAATATGGCGCTATCTTTTCTACTAAAAGTTCAAAACTGAAGATTAGACAAATGTGGAATACTTTTTTCTCTCATTGAAGATGAAACAGATTTAGACTAACCGAATGGAACTGAGAGGAAAACAAAGATCAGAATACTAAAAGCATGCATTTTCCCAGTGGCATCATATGGGTGTGAAGCATGGACAGTGACAAGTGAAAGATAATTTATGTGCTTTTGAATATAAGTGTTACAGAAGAATCATCCGTATATCATGGACAGAGAAGAGAACAACTAGATCTATCCAGAAGGAACTCAAAATCAAGATAAGGCTGATGTTACAAATAAGATTTTTTTAAAATGAAAGTATTTTGGACATATAAAAAAGACATGAAGGGTTGGAAAAGACCACAATGGTAGGAGGTATCCCAAGAAAGTAGAAGATTACAAAGTGGATGGCTTCAGAATGTGACTGATGATTTGAGCATGACGGCAGTAGAGGACTATGAGAGAAAGAAATTCCGAAGAACTGTTAGGGTGCCAACATAAAAAGCTATTTAATCAATATACTGCGTGCAGATGCTCTAGGATCGTGGTCATCGTTCTAACATTTGAAATCAGTCACGAGCAATGTGAATACCATCAGAACATCTCCTCTGGGAACCTGTCCCTGTATCACGATACGGAACAGTTTGCACAGCTGTTGAAGACTTGACGCATGAGTACTGTCAACACACTCCTTTTTTTAAAGAGAAAAGCGCACCAGATGGTATTAAGGGAATAAAAACCCGATGGAAACAAAGAGAAGATTTAGGATGACAAGACATCACGATGACTGGGAGGACAATTATTATCCAAGTCGATGGAATGTTTAAAAGAAAAAGATATATCTGCGACAAGAGATTTAAAATAATGATGAACCCACACTTTCTATTCACCCTCGCCAATTTAGCTGACTATCTCCTTTCCTCGTCGACTCTCTCCGACATTCATTTCCTCTGGTGTTTAGTTGACTCACATCCGTACAACCACGCAATCGTTCACAAGACACAGAACATGGCTAATTATCCCCAAGGCTGTCTGATCCGCTAGACTAATCATATCGTCTTCAACAACTGAAGACCCTTACAAAGTCATTGAATGCCGAGGATATTAAGGTCACTTCCTGTCCTAAAAAATTATTAATGCAGACCCTCTGATACGATTAGTGAAGCAATAGAACAGTCAGAAGGACTCAGACTGGAAATTGTAATTAGTGGCTACCGATTTTCACCACCAAATGAGAGAGGTGTAATGATCTCCTGTTTCAGAGTCCTCTATTATGTCGGTCTTGATTGTCTGACTACTAATCCCCCTAACAACATCTGTAAAGCCAACACATTTGATTACCGGCTCAGGTAATGAACATTTGAAGAAGAAAATCAACTTCTAACCAATCCCTTGAGAAACAAATATATTTGCTAAATAACAAAATAAAATTCATTTTTAAAAAGAGTTTTTCGCCCGAGTGGTTACCGGGGCCCAAATTTGGGCTGTAAAGAATAGAACCACTGTTACCTGCCAATCACGTCGTCAGAGGCGATTAAGGAGGTTTGGCTGAAATCGGATTCATGTGTCCTAAACGTGTAGAAGTGTATGTGTTTAGGGGCCTACCAAACCAATGTACAACGTCTCTGTGGCTGGTGGTTAAGCCCTTTGCCTTGCGAGTCGAAGGTCGTGGGTTCGAATCCGGACCGCGGCCTTCTGTTCATGAGTACAATTTTTTCCAGAGACCCTAGGATTGTTGCTGGAGCTACGGAGTTCGTGCTTTGTGCAATACTCTCTGCAGGTGGCGTGCCATTTCTGCGGAGAGGACCGAGCCATATGGGGTAAAACCCGGTGCAATGAAGTCAATCTTTCGGCTTTAAAACCCTTTAAAATGTACAACGTATACACGTTCTTGACAAAGATCAAATATATCACAAAGAGTGATTAAATTGATCGTAAAGAACGAACGCGAAGAAGAAGAAGAAGCCACCACATTTGATTACCGGCTCAGGTAATGAACATTTACAGAAGAAAATGAACTTCTAACCAATCCCTTGAGAAACAAATATCTTCGCTAACAAAATAAAATACATTTTAAAACAAAGGTCAGCCAAGACGTCTGGACTTGATGTCAATAACAAAACTGTCGAATAAGCTTACCCTGGCAAGAAATTTCTGAATAAGAAATGGATTTGAATTTAAATTTTACATAATTTTCGATGAAATATATGTAATTTATATTTTTAATATTTATAATCAGTTTTTTTTCTCCGTCTTTTCTTAAATGTGAGTCTCGTTGTGTTATCAGAAAAGACAAAAAAAGACATCCTGTTAGGCCTCCTTGTCTAACACCCTTTTTAATTTTCTGGAAATTTCCTATCTTTTTATCTATTCTTATAGCTGCTGTATGTTGCCAATATATGTTCTGAATGACTCTTAGATCTTTGCTGTCGATGTTTAAGCTCTCTAACATTTTGGACAGTTTTTGAAGGCTTACTTTGTCGAACGCCTTGGTGTAGTCTATAAAGCACACGTATAGATCTGTTTTTACTTCTATTTCACTTTCATAAATTACGTAAAGGAGTTGTTATCAATGTGCGATTCTATTAGTGGCTCACTATGTTCTCTGTACTGGTTCACTATGTTTACTGTATTGGCTGACTATCTATAAGCGACATGTTCAAATGTTTACTAATCACAATGTAGATTCTGGAAACAAAAGAAGATTGGAAATATTGTTTGAGAACCACTAGTTGTAAATGTGAACTGCTGGTGCAACCTATGCGTTTTCAAGTATAATACTGTTTTGTATTTGGCTGTTACGTGAGCGTCTGTAGCTTAAGCGATAGTGAGCTCGATCACAAACCAAGCGTACCTGGTTCAAACTCCGCACAAGCAGTTTGGGAAGCAAATTAATTTCCGTGGGATTTTTACGAAAGGTAACAATAAACCACACCGTTCACAAAGCAATGGCAAACTCCTGAACGTATTAGTGGTGCCTAGAAAATCCACGACTCGTTTACTGTGGTTGATGGCTACGTCCTGTAAAGGATATGCCACGATTTTCATTTCATGTTGAGGAATACGATAGTAGATCTTTATTTTTCGTTTGACCAACAACACAGCATGGATGTTAGTAAATGATTCTATCTACATTCTCTTTATGTTCATTTTGACACATAAAGCTTCCACAAAAGATTTCCATTGTTGTCGTTCTGCCGTCTTTCTACCAATTGTTTCCCATGTCAGACCGCAATATTTCAACTCTCTTTCCACAGTTCTTCTCGGTGTTTCCTTTGTACGCCCAAGCCTTCTTTACCCATCCGATGTCTATCGGAGAGCTGTTCTAGCCAATTTCCCTACTGGCAAACGATATTCATGACCAATCCGCCTTCGTCTTTTAATGATGGTCTCAAATGCTGCACAATTTGTTCGTTTTAAAAGCTCTTCTTTTGCTATTGTATTTGACCAGAATATATGCAGGATACTTCTTCATCATTTATTTTGAAATGTTTTCAAACTTGTGTATGATTTTGTGGGTCATCTTTCAGCAGCACTCACAGACTATATATTGTATAACACTCCCAGACTATATATTTTATAACACTCCCAGACTATATATTTTATAACACTCCCAGACTATACATTTTATAACACTCCCAGACTATATATTTTATAACACTCCCAGACTATATATATTTTATAACACTCCCAGACTATATATTTTATAACACTCCCAGACTATATATTTTATAACACTCCCAGACTATATATTTTATAACACTCCCAGACTATATATTTTATAACACTCCCAGCCTATATATTTTATAACACACCCAGACTATATATTTTATAACACTTCCAGACTATATATTTTATAACACTCCCAGACTATATATTTTATAACACTTCCAGACTATATATTTTATAACACTCCCAGCCTATATATTTTATAACACTCCAGACTTATATTTTATAACACTCCCAGACTATACATTTTATAACACTCCCAGACTATACATTTTATAACACTCCCAGACTATATATTTTATAACACTCCCAGATTATATATATTTTATAACACTCCCAGACTATATATTTTATACACTCCCAGCTATATATTTTATAACACACCCAGACTATATATTTTATAACACTCCCAGACTATATATTTTATAACACGCCCAGCCTATATATTTTATAACACTCCCAGACTATATATTTTATAACACTCCCAGACTATATATTTTATAACACTCCCAGCCTATATATTTTATAACACTCCCAGCCTATATATTTTATAACACTCCCAGACTATATATTTTATAACACTCCCAGACTATATATTTTATAACACGCCCAGCCTATATATTTTATAACACACCCAGACTATATATTTTATAACACGGCCAGCCTATACATTTTATAACACTCCCAGACTATATATTTTATAACACGCCCAGCCTATATATTTTATAACACTCCCAGCCTATATATTTTATAACACTCCCAGACTATATATTTATAACTCCCAGCCTTATATTTTATAACACACCCAGACTATATATTTTATAACACTCCCAGACTATATTTTTATAACACGCCAGCCTATATATTTTATAACACTCCCAGACTATATAATTTATAACACTCCCAGACTATATATTTTATAACATCCCAGCCTAATATTTTATAACACTCCCAGACTATATATTTTATAACACTCCCAGACTATATATTTTATAACACGCCCAGCCTATATATTTTATAACACACCCAGACTATATATTTTATAACACGGCCAGCCTATACATTTTATAACACTCCCAGCCTATATATTTTATAACACTCCCAGACTATATATTTTATAACACCCCAGCCTATATTTTATAACACTCCCAGCCTATATATTTTATAACACTCCCAGACTATATATTTTATAACACTCCCAGACTATATATTTTATAACACTCCCAGCCTATATATTTTATAACACTCCTAGACTATATATTTTATAACACGGCCAGCCTATATATTTTATACACTCCCAGCCTATATATTTATAACACTCCCAGACTTATATTTTATAACACGCCAGCCTATATTTTATAACACTCCCAGCCTATATATTTTATAACCTCCAGCCTATATTTATAACACTCCCAGACTATATATTTTATAACACTCCCAGCCTATATATTTTATAACACTCCCAGCCTATATATTTTATAACACTCCCAGACTATATATTTTATAACACTCCCAGACTATATATTTTATAACACTCCCAGACTATATATTTTATAACACTCCCAGACTATATATTTAATAACACTCCCAGACTATATATTTTATAACACGCCCAGCCTATATATTTTATAACACGCCCAGCCTATATATTTTATAACACTCCCAGACTATATATTTTATAACACTCCCAGCCTATATATTTTATAACACGCCCAGCCTATATATTTTATAACACACCCAGACTATATATTTTATAACACGGCCATCCTATACATTTTATAACACTCCCAGCCTATATATTTTATAACACTCCAGACTATATATTTATAACACGCAGCCTATATATTTTATAACACTCCCAGCCTATATATTTATAACACTCCCAGACTATATATTTTATAACACTCCCAGACTATATATTTTATAACACGCCCAGCCTATATATTTTATAACACGGCCAGCCTATATATTTTATAACACTCCCAGCCTATATATTTTATAACACTCCCAGCCTATATATTTTATAACACTCCCAGCCTATATATTTTAAGTTTTGTTAAAATTCATTCCTTTAGCTCTCAATCGAAAGAATGGCTATGTTCGGAGTTTATACTCTCAATCGTACTGGGTCCACCCGTTGTGGAACTTCTGGGTAGGGCCCAATAATAATTTGAAATAAAAAGAAAATAGGAAAGCCAGTGAACATCAGATGGCAAGATAGAATCTCAGATACTATATATTTTGATATCGTGGGGTCTCCTAGTAACTACATGAATTTGATGCAGTTACATAAACCCGCTCGGCAGGACATGTAGCTCTCATGTCAGAACAGCGACTGTTAAAACAAAAGTCATGTTTGGTGAAATGCAAACAGATAAACCGCTCTCATGGTGGCTTTAAAAAAACAACAACCGATTAATAGATAAGGTGAAGACCCCTAAAAAGTGCCTTAACAGTGACATATGGGATGATGCTGCACAAGATCGAACGAATTGACTAAACAACTGCGCCACGATGTAGTTGTTTGTTTTAAAGGGTTTTAAAGCCAAAGGATTGACTTCATTGCACCGGGTTTTACCCCATATGGCTCGGTCCTCTCCGTAGAAATGGCATGCCACCTGCCGAGAGTATTGCACAAAGCACGAACTCCGTAGCTCCAGTAACAATTCTAGGGGTGTCTGGAAAAACTGCACTCGTGAACAGAACGGAGCGGTCCGGATTCGAACCCACGACCTTAGACTCACAAGGCAAAGGGCATAACCACTTAGCCACAGAGACCCCCAGTTGTTTGTAAGAAATACCAGACTTGCAGCAGCAGAACAGATAAGAAAAAAATGTATGTTGGTAATGCATATTTGAGATAACTATGCATTGTTGGGGTAAATCTTCTTCTTCTTTGCGTTCGTTCTTTACGACCAATTGTATTCACTCTTTGTGATATGTTTGAAAGAACTAAATGTTAAAGAGAATTGGCTGATAAACAACATACTATACAGAAAAATTACATACTTTGGTCACATCAAGCGTCACAATGGCCTGGAAAGAACAATACTAGAGGGCAGGGTCCCAGGACGCAGAGGCAGACCAAGAAGAAGATGGCTACAAGATATTAAAGAAACCATGAACTGGCAAGAGACAGAGTGAATTTCAGATGTGCTGCAAAGAGAGCAACGTCCTATAAAGGATACGCACCTTGATGATGATGATATGTTTAATCTTTGCCAAGAACGTGTATACGTGCACATTGGTTTGGTAGGTCCCTAAACGCATAGACTTCTACACGTTTAGGACACCTGCATCCGATTTCAGCCAAGTTGGGGTAAATACCTTGGCCTGTTTGACAGAGAGTATTACACAGATCGGTTAAGTTTCAGTTAAGAATATCTTCATTGCTAGGAACATGTTAGGTTGCACGTTACGAACATGTGCATATGTGATCCGATCTCCTTCGCATTATCGTTAATAGCGTCCAGCGACTAACATTACCAGTTAGATGTTGATTGATGAACCTACATATATACCTGTTGTGCTGTTCTTTTCTGACCACTCCAATCTTCAATACAAACTTCCATTAACTTTATTCTATTAATCTATGTAAACAATTGTTAGTAGTACATCAATTTCAGTTAGTCATTTAACAAACCAGACCACGTATCTCATTACAAAATGTAGTTTACAATCAGTCTGATAGTCCTAACACACAAAATTACCATTACACAACATAAAACATACATTTATGAATAATGTCAAACAGAGAAACATACAAACTCTTTTAATCTACCAGTTGACGTGGATTGGTTTAAATGAAAATCCCCTTTGCGTTCACACTTTATAAGACCGTTCAGAATGTCAGCTCTATCCAATGGCTGAGCCCCTAGATCGGTTACAACCCTGTGATCGTAGAGCGAAGAGACGTGATTCACACGGAAGAGTTAGGGCTAGGAAACATACTCAAGTTTAATTACATAGATACATTGTTTTCTCTACTAGTGGTGCATACCAGAAAAAGACTTGCTTGGCTAACTAAGCTATAATAAACATGATATCGCTGTGAAGAAGTCTGTTGGATTTATATTTAGTATGTCTTCTCGAGACTGCAAGAGTGTGATTACCAATTCTTGTCTAGGGTAGAAGACTGTCCAGATCTTGGCAATATAATCACAGTCACTTTGGGATAAGCAGCTATCCTCCGGCGATTTGCAGCTCAGTTCTAGAAACCTACCATATCAGCAGGAGTCACCAACCTATAACGTAAAGCAAAATCAACGATGTGTGACAAAGGAAAACTTGCACTAATTTAGGGGCAGAAACAGTGACATTAAACCTGTAACGCGTACCTCTGTAGCGAACGTGCAGATCAGTCAAAGCACATGTGTTCGACGACTCAACAAATGTATCCAATGTCTATAGTGATTCATTAAAGTCCATTGTCAGGGAAAGTATCAAAGTAGAACAGTTGAGAATCCCAGTTATTTGATGTGTAGGAAAGCAGTAGATGTTGACACGATAGTTACGATTATGTTAAAGCTTAAGATGTAAAACTGACCAGCACACCTTAGAATAAATATTCTTCTAAACGCTTTTCATACGTTGTGGATGTAGGGTATTTTAGGTCCGTATGTTTTTCATTGACCGTCGGCACACGGATGGGTGATGTGGTCAATTTTACTTACCTGTACGTTTCCTGGTACCTAATTGAGGCTGACTCGACATGAGAGCCTTACGGTGTAAAAAAAATGCCACGCCCACTGTGTAATTAAACCCAACCCACTAGCCTAAGAAGCGAGCTGACTAACAAAGAATAAGTATTACTTAGACAGCATAACAATCAATTTCAGGTTGTCAGTTTCAAAAAGCAGCAACAAATACATCAGTAGATCACCCCTTACTAAACTCTTCTCATATCATGAATGTTACTAAATTATGACAAATATTTTATAATACCAGCATTTTATCACAAACAAGTTTTGTATTGACATTGTTTGCGGTAGTTTAGCTATATCATCAAATATATACGTTACTATTTATAGCTGCGATAGAAAGAAACATCAAGGTTTAGTACAATGAGAAAGTGATCTATGTAAAAAGTCACTATAGTGGCATGTGGTGTAATAAATGTACACCTGTGCGCCCCTATAGTGGTTCACGGTATGAATGAAGTTAACGGCCATCCTTAATTGTATGACTACAAATATACACTTTCTATTTCAAAGCCGCAATAGAGTAGTAGTAGTTACTGCACTTGCTTCATAGTTCCTGGAACCAATTTCTTCGTTAGAGTGAAAATGTTTTCGACCACAACGACTCTCAAGTCGACCCAGTTGGGCACCAGAGGAACACTGGGAAGTACATGCAGCAGCCGGAGTGATGTTGCTCACATCACCTATGCTGTGTCGTTGGTCAAACGAAAAATAAGGGTATACTGTCGTATTCCTCAATATGAAATGAAAATCGTGGCATATTCTTTACAGGACGTAGCCATCAACCACAGTAAACGAGTCGTTGATTTTCTGGGTACCACTTATACGTTTAGTAGTTTGTCATTGCTTTCTGAACGGTGATGTCTATTTTTACCTTTCGAAAAAATCCCACGGAAACGAATTTGCTTCCAAACTGCCTGCCGCAGAGTTTAAACCAGGTACGCTTGGGTTGTGACCGAGCTCACTACCGCCGCTCACAATACCGATTCATCAATATACCTTTTGGTATAAAAATGAATTCTTTACTTTAACGTTTCCTTCCGCTTACCTTTAACGCCTCTGTCCACATTTTCTCCTTGATGTCTTAAGTCTTGCTTTGACTCTGACCGCCACCACAAAATGATGCCTTTAGAAATCTAGGTCAGACCTTTGTACCTGCTGTCAACTCATCAAATATCCTTTCACCTGCCCAACGTGCCGCGAATCTGTATCTAGCACTGATCAAACAAGTTGGAGTTTTCTCCTCAGAAATTAGTCCCAAGTTGAATGTTTTAGTTGTCCTAGTTTAAACTGACAGCGTTGGATAAAGTTTAGGAAGTTAAGTTATGAAATTGGATTTCTTCTACCAACGTTATATTTCCTCCGCACGTCTCATCCAGAGCCAACAATAAACTTATCAGTTATCTAGAGTTGGCTGTGTCTCATCACAAAACAATATAAACTGAATATAAAGGGGGTGTGTATCTGTGACGTAGAGGTTAGGTGCTCGTTTCTAGTACCAAAGGTACCAGGTTCGCTCCCTCCTGAAGCCATCAGAATATTTTTTTTCCAGAGATCCCTGATCGAGTTCCTAGTCCTATCGGAGACGGGCAATAAAACGTGGGTCTCGTGACACTTAATAATTGGCGTTTTAGGATAAAGACACATATGTATGGTATAACATAATCAAGCAAAATAAATAATTAAATGATAAGACTATTTTAAAAATCCGAATGTTCGACAATAAGTTTTATTTTTTTCAAGGACAAAGACATACACAATGATCAGAGAAAAGAAGAAAGAGGAACTGAATTGACTGCACTTCGGACAGACCCATAGGCGCTCAAACACTATCGACAAACATACCCATACGGATGATGTCTGTAGCTTGTTGGTTATACCGTCTGAATGGAACTTGTCAGGCAACTGTGAACAAGCTCTGAGCGACGTTTGATTAAACAAGACAAATTACTCATGCCACAAACAGACTCTCAGAGAAAAGACCGCTATCAGCAGCAGACCACCACGCATAATTACCACAACGGATTTCATTATGTCAGCATTCATTTTCTATACAAAGTGCTTTCATTTCCACATATTTCTTCTCTCTGGCCGTTGTTTGGTACTCTTCTCACAAGGAAAAGACTAGAGAATGATCACTGTTGTCTCAGAACCAGCTTAAACAGATTGGAGTATTTCCTACCAACTTCTTTCGTTATGTATATGTTTCCTACACACAATAAAGTGATTAAGACGTTTGCCTGTCGTACTAAAGGTTGTGAGTTCGAATGTGGACCGAGACACATGTACAATTGTTTCATGAGATCCCTAGGATTGTTTCCGGAGTTCGTGCTTTGTGCAATGCTCTCGGTAGATGGCATGCCATCTCTGCCGACAGGGGCGGTGCCATATGGGGAAACCCGGTGCAATGAAGTAAATCCTTCGCCTTTGGACCCTTCACATCAACATTTGAACATTGTCGTGACTTGAATTCTACACAAAGAGTAACACATTTTATATGTTGTTTGTGACCCTTCACATCAACATTTGAGCATTGTCGTGACTTGAATTCTCCACACAGAGTAACACATTTTATATGTTGTTTGTTTGTTTGTTTCTTATATAGGGATTAAAAGCCTCTTTAAAGCCGAGGCCCGTTCTTTCAACCTAAGAACGAGTCTTTTATTGGTTATATCAGAACGCGTAGGCCAACTTCTTCTTCTTCTGTTGTCGTCACACTGCCACCAGGTTGTTGCCCAGTGTCGTGGTTTTCTGTTTTTGTCTTGCGCTGTTCTGGTGGCTTGGGTGATTATTATTTTTGCTCTTTGACGGCATTATGCTATACCATCCAACCATCTTTTTCGTGGTCTTCCTCTTGCCTTCTTTCCTGATGTTCTGTTGTAAAAGATTCTGTATACTGTGGAGTTTGGATGCATTCTTATTAAGTGACCAAACCACTTCATTCTTTGTTTCTCAATGTAATTCAAGCAAGGTTCTGCGCCAACTTTCTTTCTTATGCTGATATTGGTGACTGTCTTTTCTGTTGTTGTCTGGTATAGTAGGCCAACAAACATGAATAATAAGAATTAACTCATTTCGGAGAATCCAAGTAGTATTTAATTTATTTTATATGCTTGCTGGTCAAAATGTCTTATATAACAAAAACTATCGTTACTGCCTGTAGTACCGCTATTTAGGGCGGTGTAGGACAAGTCGGACGAGAGCCTGGGGAATTTAATGTCCGCATGGCTAGTGCAGTCGCCGCGAAGCTGTTCAGGTTATGATTTTTCATTTATGCCCACAACAGAAAAAAATCCTTGGCCTTACAGTGAATTGAACATGGGTCTTTGTCTTATATAAAACCACAAAAAAAAACTATTTCTAAGATAAAACGAAGTGCCTCGGTGTAACAAGGCACCAATCCCTTTTTGTAAAGCAAATACTCGAGCGCAGCAAGAAACACACCAACCCACATATATCCATGTCATGAAGATTGGGATAATCACAGCAGTCATAAAACGACTTTATTGGACACCCCAAACAAAAGATATTTATGGTATCTAACTCTCAGAATGATTCAATAATAAATTCTACAGTAAGAGTGATCAGGAGTACAATAACTTACGTGAAAGCAGCTTTTATGAGGGAAGCGGTCAGCAGAGAAGGGGTCTTTGTTGCCTAGATGTTAGCTGCTTGTCACTCGTACCAACGAGGTTTTAAAATATAGTCATTTATACATTTATATTCATTCAATTTATACATTTAAATTTACTTCAACAGAATACTTCTAGACCAGCGTTTCCCAAAGTGGGCGGTCCGCCCCCTAGTGGGCGCTGAAGCCTTCCAGGGGGGCGATAGTGGGTTCTGAAGCATTTAGGGGGAGTTTTGTTTCGTGATTTTGCGATTGAATAATCATTAAAAATTTGAATTATGCATTTTAATTCATCTTATGCCCACCTTACAGGATCCATTTTTTCATCAATTTTCTATTTCATGTATATAATCATTTGAAAGTTGACCATGTATGACAGAAATATATATCCATTTTCTATGTTAAAGTGAAAATAGAGCATGTATATATATATATATATATATATATATATATATATATATATATATATATATATATATATATATAATACATGAGTGTGGGGGCGTTGGCAAACTGTTATAATGGGGAGGGCGTTACAAAGTTTATGTCGTGCAAAGTGGGCGGTGGGCCAAAAAAGTTTGGGAATCTATGTTCTAGACTGTATTACTTCAAGCTCAAAAAGATATGTGGTTGAACTCAATAGTTGAATCAAAATATTTCCAGTTCGTCTATTGTTTGCTGAGGTCTGTCTCTCTATTTGAACTGCATACAATTTGTCTGCCAAAACATATGAAAAAAACCACTGTGTTTGCTTTAAGTACAGGCATGTCAGTTTATTCAATTACTAACCATTACCCGACCATCTCAGAGTAATATCTCAGAAAAAAAGTTATCAAGCGTAGCGGACGACTAAACAAAAGTAGCCGCATACACAAGTGGTTTCCGAAACGTGCGTGGAGAAGAACAGCTACTTAGTCTTTGAGTTGTTCAATTCATGCAAGTTTTCCATTTCACGAAGCCAGTATAGAGGAATGACAATCGTGGCATATTCTTTACACAGGACGTCACCATCAACCACAGTAAACGAGTCGTTGATTTTTCTGGGCACCACTTATAAGTTCAGTAGTTTGCCATTGCTTTCTGAACGTTGGAGTCTATTTTTACTGTTCGTAAAAATCCTCTGGAACAAATTTGCTTCCAGACTGCCAGTCACGGTGTTTGAACAAGGTTCTCTTGGGTTGTGATCGAGCGCACTACCGCTAAGCCACAGACGCCCACCCAGTATAGGAAACTAGTCATAAAACACAAAATTGATTCGTCACGTCAACACATCAGTTTGGTAACAGATGTCAGCATTCAAACGTGTTAGTAACGAAATGTAAAGCATCAAAGCAAACACGCTTATAGAAGCGGTGGCAGGTTTTGTTGCTTTGTAGTGAAGTAATTATTCGCATAGAAAATTGCAGGTTTTCAAAAAAAATAATGACAAAAACATGCGTATTGATCTCTATACTGAACATGGACATAACAAGTAGCAGACATTCCATCAGAGTAACGGACATCACATAACCTTACTGCACATACTGGCAAACAGCTTAGTGACCGTTTCGGCCAACACTTACGTGATATACGCAACTGCTCTGTAACCTATGTAGCCACTCACTTCAATGGAACTTGTCATTTGGGAGCTTGCGATATCCAGGTCCCAGCTATCCGATCATATTCCTCTGATGATCGAAGTCGATTTGCTCTAGAGCAGCGTTTCCCAAAATGGGCGGTACCGCCCCTATGTGGCGCTGAAGCCTTCCAGGGGACGATAGTGGGTTCAAAAGCATTTGGGGAGCTTTTTTCGTCATTTTGCGATTGAATAATCATTACAAATTTGAATTTTGTATTTTAATTCATTTTATGCCCATCTTACACCATCAATTTTTTCATCAATTTTCTATTTCATGTATATAATCATTTGAAAACTGACCATGTATGACAGAAATATATATCAATTTCCTATGCCTAAGTGAAAATAGAGCATGTATATATATATATATATATATATATATATATATGGGGGACACGTTGGCAAACTGTTTTAATGGGGAGGGGGCGTTACAAAGTTTATGTCGTGCAAAGTTGGCGGTGGGCAAAAAAGTTTGGGAATCTATGCACTAGAGAATCATTTTATATCTTTATATGGTATCTTGCAACCTTATGGACTCAACCACGGCCTTCTCTATAGTGGCCATCTCGCAAGTTTTTTCAAGATGGCGGGTGAGGCAGAGTATTCACATGTGTTTAGTAAACATATGGGCTCTTTAGTAAACATACGGACTCAAACGGACTTATTTAGTAAACATAACAACAAAATAACGATGCCTAGTAAGTGCTGTGTACCAAAATGTAGATCAAATTACGGTTATGTTTATACATGTATAATTTAAGTTAATTTAACAAGTATCTTCTTCAGTAAACATAACTGTTGACTGACAGTGACACTGTTGTCAGTGTTGTAAACATAACACCAAAATATAGATCAAATTACGATTATAATTATATATGTATAATTTAACAATTACCTTCTTTAGTAAACATAACAACAAAATAACGATGCCTAGAAAGTGTTGTGTACCGAAATGTAGACAAGGAACATATTCTATTGTATACTGTAATTGTTGAAACCATGAAAACACCAGCTATAGGACTCAGTATTAAAATAGATCAGGACATGTCTTTTACTGTTCACCTAAAGGAAGTTTTCATAGATAAGAGTTCCTTTAACTGGCTGTCAAATAGTGGAACAATGGAAAGATGGTCTTATGTTGAGAACCTCTTGTCCATGCAAAGATTTAGAAGAGCACCAACTGTTGACTATTACATGACAATGGCACATGATAATCTGGTTGAAGCAATTAGTTTATCATCCACCACAACAAGCACTAGTTTTGTGCCAGAGAAAACACTCCATTTCCTCGCTGAACTTTTCCTTGTTGCATCTGGTCAGAACTCAAGATAACAGAAAATGCTATAGCAATAACACTCAGTGTTTTGCATTTATGACATATTAAATTGAAACCTGATCTGTCCTCATATCATCTGGATATGAAGATAAGTTCTTAGCCACGACAAACCCTAAGGAATAGTCATACAAATTGTAACTACCAGTTACATGAAATTCTCATTAGACAGTACTGTATGTGTCTGCGGAGCTCAAAAAGAAATATTTTATTGTCTGCGGTTCCAACATTTTCCTCAACAATTATATAAAAATCAGGAATGATCAATGCAATATTCAGCAAGCTGCTTCTTCACAAAAAAGGAAAGGAGCAAAATTCAGTAGTAGTTAAATATATTTGTGTAATACTGTTTAGTTTATGTGCTAATCAAGCTGTGGTGATTCAGATCGATGAAATTTATGTTAAAGCTGCACTGAATTATACTGGAGGAAAATTGATTGGCTCAGCATTTTGTTTTCCCTCCTCCATATTAGCCTACCTTATCGTGGTTGGAGGATTTGTGTGCCTTTAGGATCCTTCAGGCTATGTCGGCGGGAGTCTAACTCCTGGCAGGTCTAACCAAGCTGAACAGACTGAAGGTGAAAGGCCAGACCAAAAGGCGGGGAGCAGGATGGGGCCTCATAAGGTGACAGTGCAGAACCCACCGGCGAGTGGTAAATGCTCTGGCTGCAACCAACCCATCCCCAGCTATGGGACAAATAGCACTTGTCCTCTCTCTCTCTCTTGAGGAGGACATCCTTTTCTTGTCTTGTCTTCTACTTCTATGACACTTTCCCTTAAGCATAAGGATTAAACTACAGTGTCCAAGAGCACACCCTGCAAAAAGCCTGGGTTGGTGAGCCCGGCAACAGAAGGCTGAAGTCATCTAGAGTAGGACGACTCCAGACAAACCCGGGAAGACAGATCTCGTCAGCAGGGGACTGCAACTGTCTAGAGAACAACCTCAAAAAAAGATGTCCTCAGAAACGGAATGTGTCAGCCATTATTGGCGGGAGGAATCGACACATACGAACAACTCAAATGGCCATGAGCAAATATTTATATAACTGTGGTCGACCTGAAAACTAAGCTTGGGGAAACCTGACAGACCTGAAGCTGTCTGCCCAGTTTGTGGTCCACAGTAAATTAAGCGCATGACCAGAGATCGCTGAAGAAGAAGAAGAAGTTTTCCCCTGTTATCCTCTATCACTATTGATCTCTTCGGACATAATGTATCAAAAGTTGTCATGTAGACAATTGATCTCTTCGGACATAATGTATCAAAAGTTGTCATGTAGACAATTGATCTCCGACATAATGTAACAAAAGTTGTCACGTAGACTATTGATCTCTTTCGACATAATGTAACAAAATTTGTCATGAAGACTTGATCTCCTTCGACATAATGTAACAAAAGTTGTCATGTAGACTATTGATCTCCTTCGACATAATGTAACAAAAGTTGTCATGAAGACTTGATCTCCTTCGACATAATGTAACAAAAGTTGTCATGTAGACTTGATCTCTTTTGACATAATGTAACAAAAGTTGTCATGAAGACTATTGATCTCCTTCGACATAATGTAACAAAAGTTGTCATGAAGACTATTGATCTCCTTCGACATAATGTAACAAAAGTTGTCATGTAGACTATTGATCTCCTTCGACATAATGTAACAAAAGTTGTCATGAAGACTATTGATCTCCTTCAACATAATGTAACAAACGTTGTCATGAAGACTATTGATCTCCTTCGACATAATGTAACAAACGTTGTCATGTAGACTATTGATCTCTTTCAACATAATGTAACAAAAGTTGTCATGTAGACTATTGATCTCTTCGGACATAATGTAACAAAAGTTGTCATGTAGACTATTGATCTCTTCGGACATAATGTAACAAAAGTTGTCATGTAGACTATTGATCTCTTTCAACATAATGTAACAAACGTTGTCATGTAGACTATTGATCTCTTCGGACATAATGTAACAAAAGTTGTCATGTAGACTATTGATCTCTTTCAACATAATGTAACAAAAGTTGTCATGTAGACTATTGATCTCTTTCAACATAATGTAACAAAAGTTGTCATGTAGACTATTGATTTCCGACATAATGTAACTAAAGTTGTCACGTAGACTATTGATCTCTTTCGACATAATGTAACAAAATTTGTCATGAAGACTTGATCTCCTTCGACATAATGTAACAAAAGTTGTCATGTAGACTATTGATCTCCTTCGACATAATGTAACAAAAGTTGTCATGAAGACTTGATCTCCTTCGACATAATGTAACAAAAGTTGTCATGTAGACTTGATCTCTTTTGACATAATGTAACAAAAGTTGTCATGAAGACTATTGATCTCCTTCGACATAATGTAAAAAAAATGGTGTTTCATTTAACTACACACATTTAATAGATAGGGGTGGACTGAAGTACCCATCACAAGATCTCACTGTTCTCTGCTTCATATCATATCTAGTTGTTCAAAAGCTGATATCATCTGAATATGAAGATAAGTTCTTGGCCACGATAAACCAGAAGGAGATTGTCATACAAATTGTAACTGCCAGCTACTTAAAATTCTCATTAGACAGTACTGTATGTGTCTTTGGAGCTCAAAAAATAAATACTTTATTGTCTGCGGTTCCAACATTTGCCAACATTTTCCTCAACAATTATAGAAAAATAAGGAATGATCAATGCAATGTCCAGCGAGCTGCTTCTTCACAAAAAGGAAAGTAGCAAAATTCAGTAGTAGATAAATATATTTGTGTAATACTGTTTAGTTTATGTGCTAATCAAGCTGTGGTGATGTGCAAACTTGTGACTGACTTATTCATGGATTACTAATAAGTGATGTTAGTTTATTTGATAATCAAGCTGTGGTGATGTGCAAACTTGTGACTGACTTAATCATGGATTACTGATAAGTGATGTTAGTTTATGTGCTAATCAAGCTGTGGTGTTGCGCAAACATGTGACTTACTTATTCATGGATAACTGATGAGACTACCATAAGTTGATGTAAGTACACTAGTAATCATATATAAATTACTCTAAGTATTCTGTATAAAATTAAACTAAAATAGTATGTGAGAGCAACAACTATAGCTACTCATCAGAAAACATATTCTGTAATACACACATGCATCCAACAACAAGTTTCTAACATCTGCAAGATGTATTGTCTAGATCGGCGTTTCCCAATAGTAACAGTCAATAGTTAGTCTGTGAGAATACACCGCCTCAGCCTGTGACGTCACATGGCAATATTGCCGTCCGCGCTGAGGCCAGTATTTACGATGGCCGCGACTCAACGCACTACATTCCTATGCGCCTTAATACTTACTGTCTGTTCTCTTGCTCCATATTCTATAAGTTCTATGTTCTATAAGTATATAAGTTATATATATATATTTGATTTTTATTGTTTATCTTCTTTTTCCACTTCTACTTTTTTGCATTTAATTGTTACTCGTTTTTAGTCACATATTTTCATTTTAGGGCCGTTATGAACTTATTATTTGATTTTATATGTTCTGTGCTGTGTGAGAAGTGAATTTCTTCACTTCCCTTGTATCCTTTGCTTGATAAAGGCCTTTTGGTCGAAACATTGCTGTGTATTGTTATTGTTTTTATATTTTGTAAAACTACAGTACTTTGTTTTTATGTGTTTCGCCATAACTGCACACACCGCGGTGAGTTGAGGTTTGTACGTACGAAAGAAAGGGATTAAGTCAGCTCTGACTGTCTCTAGTATTACCAATTAGATCTGACACTTTATTACAGTATAACTCAGTAGTTGTGGTAACATATGGTCATGTTTTATGTTCGTAACATCTTATCTTTACAAATGTGGATCATGTTGGACAATATTCCCCAGGTATTGGAGATTGAGTAAGAGCTAACAATCCACATCTATCAAACTGATTTATCTGGTTACAGACACTGCAATGAAACACTGAGGAAATGTTGGGAATATTTTTACTTTTAGCTTATATTAGGAACGATAACGTTAGTAATAAGTTGCGGAAATATGTTCAATTGAGAACGGAAAGGAAAAAGAAGAAGAAAGAAAGCTCTTAAGAACACAACCCAAAACCGGATATGTATGTGTTCACGCACGTGCGTGCATGTATGAAAGAGATAGATACAGAGAGAAAGAGATAGAGGCAGAGAGAGAGGTAACATGTGCAATTAAATAAAATGGCAAGAACAATCAGGGTCAGTGAGCTGCCTGGCAGTAGTGCAGATATAAACATAACTGTCCGCTGTCCACCGTTTCCGTTCTGCTCATAAGAAATTAATACAGAGTGAAAACTCCTAATCCCATTTGGAGGACGAAAGCAGTACGTGTCCCAAAACGGTCGAGCTGGTCCCTTATCCGAAACGGTTATAGTCAGTATATAAATTGTAATGGGCTAGAGAGACGAATATCAATATCAAACTTGCAGAAAACAGATGTGCGTTCTTATGGGTCTGCAGTTGCTTAACTTTGGCGCAATGTACTTATGATCTAATGTGAAAATCACACACAGACCACACAGTTGTTAAACAAGTGGTTGATGTAGAGCGACCACAAACAACAACAGAAAGAGAGAGAGACAGAGAGAAAGAGAAAGAGAGAGAGAGCAAAGCAAAGGTAGAAAAAGAGTGAACACTCGTATTTCCTTGGGAATCAATAACAATTAGGACACAATCGTGCGATATCGGTGTTGCAATCTAAAATAATTTGTACATCTACATTACGGTTGAAACTTAAACCCATGATATTAGCCAAAGGATTTATTTCGCATTGTAACCACATATACGTGTGATTTATTTCATGAACGAAATATAGACAGGTTATTGGTTTACAGAACCAACACGATGACGGTATTTCAAGCAGATCCATATATGTTTAGTATCATCATATATCAAAGTATGTTCATACTCATGGTTCCAGTTGATCACTGGCTATCGATCGCATCTTGTTAATCTTGAACAGACAATGCACGTAGAGCCGATGGAAGGATTTTAAATAAGTTACTGCTTTATACGAAGGCAGCAGGAACCTCTCATTATCAATTACCACTGGGGTATACTGAAACCACTTCTAAAGTGAAGCAGAAACTTGGAGACATGCACAGACACGCTTAATAAATGTAAAGTTTATGAAGAGAAACACAATGTCATCTTCACAAATATCATATCAGTAATACAAGCTATAAGGAGCCAACATGGAAGTGATTTATGAGTACTGATAGACGAACTTGTACAGTTGACCAAATGCTTCAAGAAGAGCACATTTCAGTGGATACTGACGAATTATAACATCAAATGAAATTAAGTGGCAAAATACTTGTCCCTTAAGGTAGGGTACTGCAACAGAATGGCATAACAACAGGATAAACAGTTTTCAAAACATATATAAAAGTCACACTTAAATCTTCTTCTTCTTCGAACGCTCCATATCGAATAGTTATTAACCACTCTTTTTCATTTGTATGTGATCTGAGCCTATGAGCGATTGTGCCAGTTATGTGCCTACAAGTAGACCAGCACATCCAATTTCTGCAACGCTTTTTATTTACTAGGTAGCTTCCCTAGGTCCCTACCTCAGTCGAATCTTACGACATGCCTTGTAGGTTGCTGTGTTACTACTATTTGCTTCCCTTGTGAGTTCCGGAAACACGCGGGCGACACTTGACTCAAAATATGAACAGTTTATCCGTTAAATAAAAATGTCTATCATCAGCTTCACAGACAGGGGCATGGTTATAATTTGCCGACTGTGCACAGGACACAACAGATATACCACACATTCCGGATTGGCACAACAACTTTGTGTAACTGTGGTTCCCGCTTCATGACAGTCAAATACTTGTTACGGACCTTCCCAATATGTGATATTGAAAGGAGTCACTTCTTGTATCCCTTCACAAAAAACTACAGTAATGTTGATAACCTATTGCAAAGTACTAACTTTGTTAGAGTCATTAGCTTGGAAATATTAACGTCAACGAAGAGAAAGAAAAAGAAAAATCAACCGTAGAACTAGCAGGGTAGGACGTGCAGGGAGGAATGCTACAGAAGAACGGTTTAAGAGCATGCATTTGCGCAACCATCATGCGAAGGAAACAATCATCAAGCATACCCTTCGCCATCTGCTGAAGCAGACTGAGCACATATGGCCTGCCGTAGTGTAATGATATCAGTTATTGAAAACTGAATATCTATACAGACTAAGAATAAGTCGAACGAGCTCTATGTCAGTGTCAACCGATATTTAAAAAACACAAAGGAGCATGTCCTTCAAGACTGTCATCTCTTGACGGAGCTGAGAAGCAGCATGTGATCCCACCTAGGAGACCAAAGAACTAAGCATTGAAGCAACATGAAAATCCTTATGCCGACTACCTAGTTTGTTTCACATAATGTATTAAGCGCACGATAAGAGAACGCCGAAGAAAAAGAAAAACAACAAATCACCTACCATACACACTCAGTAAAGGAATATACACGCCTAACAATGTATTCCTTACAATATCACATGGTCATAAAAATGGGCGTCTGTAGCTTAACCGGTAGTGAGCTCGATCACAACTCCGCGGCAGATAATTTAGAAGCAAATTCGTTTCCCTGGGATTTTTACAAAAGGTAAAAATAGACATCACCGTTCAGAAAATATTGGGAAAATACTGAACGTATAAGTAGTGCCTAGAAAATCAACGACTCGTTTACTGTGGTTGATTGCTACTCCTGTAAAGGATGTGCCACGATTTTCCATTTCAAGAAAATTGTTTCTTTACTTTTTGGTGATAAAAACGCACATCATACTTGCAAGTTATCCCTTCTTTTTTCTATTCACCGTCCAAAGTATAGCTATTAGTGACTTTTGGACTCCACCTATATAATTTAAAAAAAACGTACAACGCAATATTTCTGTCTTCAACTTTTCCAGCAAGTATGGATAAGTCGTACCATGTTAAGCTCTTGATAATGTCTATCCAATATTTTCTGTGTTATTCTCCTCGCTTACCACACTCAACTTTCCGCCGTAGAACAATCCTTTAAATTGAGTCGTACCTTATTATGTGTCAAAACCAAGTAAGCGGAATTCGTTTATTTCCCCAATGCTAAAAGTGACTCACATCTGCATGCAGGCATATTAATTTGGTTTTTAAAATATACATTTACTTTGATATTTCAAGAAACAGATTCTCAACAGTCGTATGTAGAGCTAACTGGTTAGGATCTTAAAAACGTCGGTCTGTAGAGCTAGGCAATGTGTGTGCAAGAAATATAAGTTTGTTGTTCGAATCCTGTGTGTGGTAATTTATTTAGTTCGGAAGCTGCTAAGAAACTCGTAAAGAAGCTCGTAATACTTGTTCGCTGTCTATTTATAGATATCATACTCGTAGAAGGAATTGGGCGAGAGAGTGAGATCGACGAACTGCACGACCCTTTCTCACTTTAAACCAAATCATCGCGCAACTCACCCTTTCACACACAGACAAACATAATGCAACTACATTCTCTTGGGTGAAAAATGGTGGTCATCATCACTCGTGATGGACGAGCATCATTGATCATAATCATTGGATCCGGTGCTTCCCCTGGGGTTCTTAAACTCATTCTCTTCCAACAGTCGTCTGTAGCGCACTACTGTAGCACTACTGTAGCACTACTGTAGCACTACTGTTCAATAAGATATGATTGCTATGATAGGACCATCATCATTACACTTCGGTAAGTAACCATGTGTGTTCCAATCTCTTTCCTACACAGGAAGATCTCAGCTGCAGTGCGCGAACTCCGTAGCACCGGCGAGGGTTCCCGATGTAATTTTAAAGATGGTAAAGATATTTATGTAGGAAATTTATTTTTAATCTTTTTCTAATGAATTTTGTCCGGGCAACGGCTTTCCAGTCTGCTCTTCTCGATTTTTGAAACTGTCAAAGGTTCTTTTACGTGCTCAAATTGAACACAGGACCTATGTTTTATCGTCCGTCTCCGATAGGACTAGAAACTCGATCTCATCTACAATGAGAACAGGGATCTCTGGAAAAATACCCAGATGGCTCATGGAGGAGCGAACCTGGTACCTTTGGCACGAGAGACGAGTACCTAGCCTCTACGCTACAGAGATCCCCTACAATAGACTGAATGCATATCACTTCGTGTCTGCAGTAAGTGTGTTCCAACTCTCCGTTCCAAAGAACAGATAACAATTATCTGTATATGGTAATAATTCATATCTGGGGGTCCAGCATATTAATGAGCGATGTCATACTGTGAAATTATTTTATATGAACAACAGATGCACTGCTAATCATGACAATTTCCATCAACCCTCACACATGCCAACAGACACGTATACACATACACACATGCCAACAGACACGTATACACATACACACATGCCAACAGACACGTATACACATACACACATGCCAACAGACACACATACACACACATATCAACGGACATGCATACACATACACACATGCCAACAAACATACATACACACACCAACAGACACGCATACACCCCACGCATACATGTCAACAGTCACGCAAGCATACACACACACACACATACATGAACACACACGCATACACCACACACACATGCCAACAGACACGCATACACCACACACACATGCCAACATACACACACATGCCAACATACACACGCATGCCGACATACACACATGCCAACAGACACGCCAACAGACAAGCACACACGCCAACAGACACGCACACACGCCAACAGACACACACACACGCCAACAGACACGCACACATACATACATACATTAACCTCACTTTTCCCGCACAATGTGAACTTTACATTTTTTGACCAGACTTCACTAAAATAAACATCAATGAAGTGGGTGTATTCTTCTACAAGCTCTTTACTTGAGCCTCTTAGCGAGTAGAATCGAACGCCTGTCTATGGGTTGGACACTCAACAAGTAATAAGCAAGCCATTTAAGTATTTAAGGAACAAAATAAAAGCTCTGGAACTATCGTGGATGTCTGAGCGTGATTTGTTTCATGGGCCCTAGCGATCTGTTGAGACCCATTACAGCAAACTACAGGCTGTATGGCCCTTCAATAGAGCCATCCATACAATTACACTTTCCAGAGTCGGAGCAAACATTAGCAAACCGACGACAACGGGTGCAAGTGGAAGATATGGGAGGGAGGGACATGCGCGAGCATTCGAGAGACTGGTTGTCCAGCACAATTAAATCTGGAGTATAGAATTGCCGAGGCGTAACAATATCTTGACAGAGCCAGCTAGGGCTTCAAAATATGATGTTTCCGATGCTAGAATTTGTTGGGGAAGTAGAACATCTGCTCCGCGTACGTTTTATTTCTAATGAGACAAATTACCGTACACTGTTGTTTTCTAAAGAGAGGGTTAGGGGCAGTGAGAAGAGGGTGAGGGATAGTGATGAATTAAGAGCGAAAGTCTATAATATGAGAAAGGAGAGAGAAAGGAAAGTGAAGGGTAAGAGGAGACAATGCGGAATGAGGGGGAAGAGAAAGATGAGGCACTAAGTGAAAGAGTGAAGGATTAGAGAAGACAGTGCGGGATGGGAGGGGGTAGCATGAGGCATTAAGGGAGAGTATGAAGGATTAGAGGAGACAATATGGGATGAGGGAGGGAGAGTGAGACACTAAGAGAGGGAGTGAGGCACTAAGAGAGAGAGTGAGGGATTAGAAAAGTGCAGAATGAGGGGCAGAGTGAGGCACTACGGGAGAGAATGAAGGGTTAGAGGAGACAATGCAGAATAAGGGGAAGAGTGAGGCACTAAGGGAGAGAATGAAGGGTTAGAGGAGACAATGCGGAATGAGGAGGAGTGAGACACTAAGGGAGAAAGCGAAGGGTTGGAGGAGACAATGCGGAATGAGGGTGCGGGAGGAAGTAAGGCATTAAGGGAGAGTGTGGAATGCAGAGAGGAAGAGCGAGGATTAGGGGGAAAAGCGTGAAAGATTGAAGGTTGCGAGATGAGTAGAGGGAGAGTGAAGGCTTAGGGGAGAGAATGACAACAGCTGGCATTACTACTACTACTACTACTACAAGCATGACTACTTCTAATAGCACTACTACCTCTACTGCCCGCCTGCCCAGCGTGTTCGTAGCGCGTTGGACTGCGGGTGACTAGCCCTCTATGAGTGTGGGTTCAATTCCACGGGCTGGCAGAAAAGCCACAGGCTCCCCAGATTTATGGTGTTCGTGGCACCGAACCGATGGGTTACGATGTCCATGGCACCGAGCCGAAGAGCTGAAAGCTTAAGTGCTTCTGGATCGGGAAAAAAAAACCTCTACTACTACAACCACCACTACTACTGAATGGAATGTATTATGTCCCGATTGGAATCCTTAGCTTGTAGTCAAGAAATTTTGTCGGGAAGTTGGTGAAAATCCTGTTTTCTTACGTCTTTTAAGTTTCCTCTCAGACATGTCCAGTAGCTAACTACGAGGAAGTCAATAAGTAAGCCACAAATGGCTGTAGAAAAATAACTAAACATGATAACAACTTGAAACCAGTTTATTTTTATACATACATTGTTCCTTTATTTCTCAACATAATTTCCACCAACATTGATGCACTTATCCTATCGTTTTATCAATCCTCCCAAACCGGCTGCATAGAACTGCGGGCTCTGTTTTCTAAACCACGTTTTCACTTCACATTCAACTTCGGCGTCATTCACGAAATGTCTCCTGCCAAGGTGGGTTTCAGTCGACCAAAAGGTGGAAATCGTTAGGGCTAAGTCGGACTGTAAGGTTGATGTTCCAGAACTTTCCACCGTAGTTGGTTAATTTTCTCCTGCGTTAATCGAGCCGTATGTGGTCTGGCATTGTCATGAAGAAGCAACACTCCTGTAGTCAGCAGTCCTGGGCATTTTTTTTGAATTGCATCATGAAGCATCGATAGAACTTCACAGTATGATTCAGAATTCACATTGTCACCTTTCTTCTTGAAATTGGTTAAAAGCACTCCTTGACAATCCCAGAACACCGTCAGCATGACTTTCCCTGCTGATGGCGTAACCTTGAATGTTTTGACACAAGGCGAAGAAAGATGTTTCCACTGTATTGAAGCACGCTTTGATTAGGGCTGGTAGTCATGCACCCATGATTCATCCTCAGTAACAATCGTATCGACAGAGATGATGCAAGGACAGGCCAAATCGGTTCATTTGTGTTCCTCCTTCAATTGTCTGGGTACCCACATTGAGTACACTTTCTTCAATTGGGTTAAAAATTCAAGGTTACGCCATCAGCAGGGAAGGTTATGTTGACGGTGTTCTGGGATTGTCAAGGAGTGCTTTTAACCAATTTCAAGAAGAAAGGTGACAATGTGAATTCTGAATCATACTGTGAAGTTCTATCGATGCTTCATGATGCAATTCGAAAAAAAATGACCAGGACTGCTGACTACAGGAGTGTTGCTTCTTCATGACAATGCCAGACCACATACGGCTCGATTAACTCAGGAGAAAATTAACCAACTACGGTGGAAAGTTCTGGAACATCAACCTTACAGTCCCGACTTAGCCCTTAGCGATTTCCACTTTTTGGTCGACTGAAAACCCACCTTGGCGGAGACATTTCGTGAATGACGCCGAAGTTGAATGTGAAGTGAAAACGTGGTTTAGAAAACAGAGCCCGCAGTTCTATGCAGCCGGTTTGGGAGGATTGATAAAACGATGGGATAAGTGTACCAATGTTGGTGGAAATTATGTTGAGAAATAAAGGAACAATGTATGTATAAAAATAAACTGGTTTCAAGTTGTTATCATATTTAGTTATTTTTCTACAGCCATTTGTGGCTTACTTATTGACTTCCCCTCGTATATATGAAACAACTAATACCACATCTAGTTGCTACCAAATCTAGTCAGCTATCACATCTAGTCAGCTATCAATCAGTCATAGTCTAGTACATCATCTAGTCAGCTATCACATCTAGTTATCTAGCTATCACATCTAGTAGCTACCACATCTAGTCAGCTATCACATCTAGTCAGCTATCACATCTAGTCAGCTATCCACATCATAGTAGCTCACATCTAGTCAGCTATCACATCTAGTCAGCTATCACATCTAGTCAGCTATCACATCTAGTCAGCTATCACATCTAGTCAGCTATCACATCTAGTCAGCTATCACATCTAGTCAGCTACACATCTAGTCAGCACACATCTGTAGTAGCTACACATCTAGTTAGTTAGCTACACATCTATCTAGTCTAGCTATCACATCTAGTCAGCTACCACATCTAGTTAGCATCACATCTAGTCAGCTACCACATCTAGTTAGTTAGCTATCACATCTAGTCAGCTACCACATCTAGTTAGCTACACATCTAGTTAGCTACACATCTAGTCAGCTACCACATCTAGTTAACTTAGCTACTCACATCTAGTCAGCTACCACATCTAGTTAGTCAGCTACCACATCTAGTTAGTTAGCTATCACATCTAGTTAGTTAGCTATCACATCTAGTCAGCTACCACATCCAGTTAGTTAGCAATCACATCTAGTTAGTTAGCTACCACATCTAGTTAGTTAGCTATCACATCTAGTTAGTTAGCTACCACATCTAGTTAGTTAGCTACCACATCTAGTTAGTCGCTACACATCTAGTTAGTTAGCTATCACATCTAGTTAGTTAGCTATCACATCTAGTTAGTTAGCTATCACATCTAGTTAGTTAGCTACCACATCTAGTTAGTTAGCTATCACATCTAGTTAGTTAGCTACCACATCTAGTTAGTTAGCTATCACATATAGTTATCAGCTACACATCTAGTTAGTTAGCTATCACATCTAGTTAGTTAGCTATCACATCTAGTTAGTTAGCTACCACATCTAGTTAGTTAGCTATCACATCTGATCAGTTAGCTCACATCTAGTTAGTTAGCTATCACATCTAGTTAGTTAGCTATCACATCTAGTTAGCTACCACATCTATTGAGTTAGCTATCACATCTAGTTAGCTACACATCTAGTTAGTTAGCTACATCTAGAGTTAGCTACCACATCTAGTTAGTTAGCTATCACATCTAGTTAGCTACACATATCTAGTTAGTTAGCTATCACATCTAGTTAGTTAGCTACCACATCTAGTTAGTTAGCTATCACATCTAGTTAGCTACACTTCTGTTAGTTAGCTATCACATATCAGTTAGCTACCACATCTAGTTAGTTAGCTATCACATCTAGTTAGTTAGCTACCACATCTAGTTAGTTAGCTATCACATCTAGTTAGTTAGCTATCACATCTAGTTAGCTACCACATCTAGTTAGTTAGCTATCACATCTAGTTAGCTACCACATCTAGTTAGTTAGCTATCACATCTAGTTAGCTACCACATCTAGTTAGTTAGCTATCACATCTAGTTAGTTAGCTATCACATCTAGTTAGTTAGCTATCACATCTAGTTAGTTAGCTACACATCTAGTTAGTTAGCTTCATGCACATCATTAGTTAGCTATCACATCTAGTTAGCTACCACATCTAGTTAGTTAGCTATCACATCTAGTTAGCTATCACATCTAGTTAGCTACCACATCTAGTTAGTTAGCTATCACATCTAGTTAGTTAGCCATCACATCTAGTTAGCTATCACATCTAGTTAGCTACCACATCTAGTTAGCTATCACATCTAGTTAGTTAGCTATCACATCTAGTTAGTTAGCTATCACATCTAGTTAGTTAGCTACCACATCTAGTTAGTTAGCTATCACATCTAGTTAGCTATCACATCTAGTTAGCTACCACATCTAGTTAGTTAGCTATCACATCTAGTTAGCTATCACATCTAGTTAGCTACCACATCTAGTTAGTTAGCTATCACATCTAGTTAGTTAGCCATCACATCTAGTTAGCTACCACATCTAGTTAGCTACCACATCTAGTTAGTTAGCTATCACATCTAGTTAGCTACCACATCTAGTTAGTTAGCTATCACATCTAGTTAGCTATCACATCTAGTTAGTTAGCTATCACATCTAGTTAGCTACCACATCTAGTTAGTTAGCTATCACATCTAGTTAGTTAGCTATCACATCTAGTTAGTTAGCTACCACATCTAGTTAGTTAGCTATCACATCTAGTTAGTTAGCTATCACATCTAGTTAGTCAGCTATCACATCTAGTTAGCTACCACATCTAGTTAGCTACCACATCTAGTTAGCTATCACATCTAGTTAGTTAGCTATCACATCTAGTTAGTTAGCTATCACATCTAGTTAGTTAGCTATCACATCTAGTTAGCTACCACATCTAGTTAGCTACCACATCTAGTTAGCTATCACATCTAGTTAGCTACCACATCTAGTTAGCTACCACATCTAGTTAGCTACCACATCTAGTTAGCTACCACATCTAGTTAGCTATCACATCTAGTTAGCTACCACATCTAGTTAGCTACCACATCTAGTTAGTTAGCTATCACATCTAGTTAGCTACCACATCTAGTTAGTTAGCTATCACATCTAGTTAGCTACCACATCTAGTTAGCTACCACATCTAGTTAGCTATCACATCTAGTTAGTTAGCTATCACATCTAGTTAGTTAGCTATCACATCTAGTTAGTTAGCTATCACATCTAGTTAGTTAGCTATCACATCTAGTTAGCTACCACATCTAGTTAGCTACCACATCTAGTTAGCTATCACATCTAGTTAGTTAGCCATCACATCTAGTTAGCTACCACATCTAGTTAGCTACCACATCTAGTTAGCTATCACATCTAGTTAGCTACCACATCTAGTTAGTTAGCTATCACATCTAGTTAGCTATCACATCTAGTTAGCTATCACATCTAGTTCGCTGAGGTATACAAACAACCTTTAGCAAGGTATGTTCTCCTAGATTAAATTCTCAACTAAAATAGACAAAACATAAAGTACGTTTCTGTTAGTTTCAATGTTTACTGTCGTATCTGTATATACAAAACAATATATAGACTGCACTTACCAAGTCACAGAGGCAGGCACAAAGGTGGACATAAGTAACTGGACTCGTGCGTTACTTGTAAGCAGCGATAGCTCATGTATGTTTCGAGATCAATCCTTGTCAGCCTGTAGGTACATAATAACGTTAATTTTTATTGTAAATGTAATACATAACCTAACAGCTAATAGTAATAATCGTAAGTGATGGTGATGCATAGAAAACAAGTTGAATACATTTGAAAATAGATTGCGACAAATAATGAACATTAAATGGAACGAATTCAGAAGTGATGAAATCAGAGAAATGTCTGGTCAACTAATAGTAACAACTGTTATAAGAGGGACTAGATGGAGATATGTTTTGAGAAGAAATGATCAAAGAATATCAAAACAGGCATTGAAGTGGGATGCAGAGGGTTCGCGAAAGAGGACGACCTGGGGAGACCATGGAACAAACTTTGATGCGAGAAGCGAGAAATATCGGTCTCGGTTCCATGGAAGAGATTGAGCGAGTTACCAAGGATAAGGCGGTGTGGAGAAATTACAGGCCCTATTACAGGCCCTATGTAACGTATAACGGTACGAGAAATTATAAGTGATGATGACAGCAGTCCCAGACGCGCGTTGTTGCACCTCCATAGCGTGTGCTGAGATATCTGTAGAGTTCAGTCCTGGAACATAATCACATACCATAAGGTGAGACATACATACACATTCAGGGATGAGCATGTGGGTGTTGTGTGTGCTGCATTTCCACGCAGCTCGTTATATTCGTACCTCAGCAAAACATTGGTTCTCAGCCATGCGAGTACATTTGTAATGCTTCAGCGAGACATTTGGCGATCATGGTTGAGGGATTCCCAGCACGCGCTCTCTATATATGGAAGCTTTTTATAGACCCTGTAATAGTGTCTTTGGAGAGTTCTCTTTTGTCCACCAATCGGTCGTTTGTTCCCATCTAGCTAGCCAAGCATCAGCTATTTAAAGATGCGTTTATCTGGCATTCACACAGCGTGGCCGCCCATCTCACCTGCGCATTCTACAACGGAGTATGTATACTTGGCTTCCATGAAGAATTCAGTATTTGTCCTGTCTTTTTATTTTTAGCAATTTACAGATATAACTTATGTGGAAGTGATTTAGTTTTCTTGTGCGTCTGTTATACACTGTCCATGTCTCAATGATGCAGAACAGAACATGATGGTGAGCACTATGACCCGTTAAACGTGTAGCATTGTGATGACGCATATCCTCTTCCTCTCCCACACTCAAACACACAGTCTTACAAATGCAATCGTTCCTTTTGATATTCTATTGATAACCTCAAAGTCGATGTCTGTCTACAGCAACATCTCAAGCATTAAACTTAACTGTTCATATGGACCGTGGTTATAGTTTAGTCTAACCATACAACTAGACATGCATTTATTGAATCTCACAGGAAAAAGAGAGTGGACGCCCAAAAACAAAAACAAAAGTGCAGCAAAAGCTGAAAAAGAGGAAAACGATTTCCTAGACACTATGCGATTTTTATCAAACGCTTATATACTAAAAGATATTACAAAATCTGATTGTTTCATGTTCAGCTTGCCTCACAACCAGCAACTATATTTTATGATCTTCATCGTTCACTCCCAAACCTTCAGTTGAGTATATTCAAATAAAATAATGGACAGCATAACCTGTTCAAAATCTATAAATAGATCACATCAATCTCCCCAGCTTCTCGTGTACTCAAAAATATGACACCCAACTGGACTAGACATTGTACAAGAGTCCCGTAACTATAGCTCAAGACAAGACCAAATATATACACCAATAACTCGGCTCTTCAATTCTTGAACATTCGACGATTCGTTCTTTCGATCGCTTTCAATTAAAACCTAACTTCCAGATACGACAGCTCACTTTCGGCTTGAGTTTCGATCTCGGCAACGTTCAGTGACACACGAAGAAAGCATAAGAAAAGTAGAATTGGCATTACAAAACGCATGATATGTTACAACGATACTTGTTGATTGTGAGGGAAAGACTTCGTACACTGTACTATACTGTCAAGCAGTGTTTTTCAATATGAGGGTTTAACCAGAGCCAACTATAAACGTATGGGCCTTCGGACTCAGGTAAGAATTATAGGAAATCAGACTCCAACTACACCACGTGACCTCGCATTCCAGTATTGGTGTATACAGACGAATTCATTTTACAATCAACACCAAATGTTAAATTGGAGTTATATTATGCAACAAGTTAAGTTTAACAATAAGGAATATCAATATAAAGAATATTTTTCACCAATAAATAACCATAGACACAGACTGAGTAAAATTGCAAAAAAGCTTGCAGTGCTCTATCAAACATCTATATTTTCCGGCCCCCATCTCTGATCTAGGTCAGGGAACCAATTGTCAGGCCTAGTTATCTAGAGGTGGCTGTGGTTTAACCCCACGAAAAGGAAATGGTGTTCTTATAATTTGAAGGCAACAAAGGAATGATAATAACACAGTTATCTATTTCTTTTAAAGTAAAAGGAAACAAAAATGTAGGCGATAGATTTTTATAATTCTTGAAACGAGATGGAGTGGTAGACTTCACTCTACGTGTGATTTGTGGATTTCAAGAAGGCATTTGATAGAATAGATAAGCAGATTACCAACATACAGTGCAGTGCGCCTCAAAGAGTAATGTTACTTCGATACAGTGGATACACAGTAAAAGGCCGGCCACCAAAAAGATGTAGCTCAGGAGATAACTGAGGCGACGATAGACACTGTTTATGAAGCGCACACATAGGCCAGTTCTATAAATCTCTTCTTATCCTGACGTTGCGAGGTAAACATAGGATTGGAGACAAGAAAAAGAAAGAAAGAATGGCAGCCACAATGGAATATCCTGAAACACTACGGGGTACCAGCAGAAGACTAAGCCTTCATCCAGCAACTGAATGAGAGGTTTGCTTGCCAGGTTGTCCACGAAGGAAAACTGTCGGAGTACAGGATCAATACTGGTGTTAGACAAGGATCCCTGCTGTTTCTCAACATGGGTGCTTAACGGCACGGAATGGATATGGTGGTGTTATAGTTCGAAGGCAATTGAAATAAAAATCGTGGCATATCAACCACATATCAATGACAGAACGTCGATATCAACCACAGTAAACAAGTTGTTGATTTTCTAGACACCACTTCCACGTTCAGTAGTTTGCCATTCCTTTCTCAACGGTGAGGTCTATTTTTACCGTTCGTAAAAATCAACGGGAGCAAATTTGCTTCCAAATTGCTCGCCGCGGTGTTTGAACCAGGTACTCTTGGGTTGTGGTAGAGTTCACCACCGCTTAAGCTACAGACAAGACAATTACGGAATGATAATATCAACGCTATATAGTTTTATTTTTTAACCCATTCGCTATTATGAGCAGATATACTGGCTCGATGTGTTTTGTAAGATGACACAAAGCCAGTACACTGGACTTTGCTGTATACATTCCAATATAGGTACGCTCACAAAGTATAAATAATGTAGGCGAGAGATTTTCAATGTTGTAATCATAACTTTCTGAGAGAATAAAAACAAACGTTGGTAACACTAGTACACCAGGTAATATACATACTTAACGACCGTGTGTTTATGGTTCGTTAGATCACAGCAAATGTCACTTCTTAAAGTAAACAGTGTCAATTTAGCTTTTCCGCAACTTGAGTTGTAGAAACAACTTGGCAAAGTGTGTTCAATTTTTTTATGTATTGTCAATATGTTTATTATGCTAGCATGTGTTTTTTTTTAAATTATTTATTTAACATTTATTTCAAGTATTTCACAGAAAGTAAATACTCAAACTCAACTAGTTTTACAAAACTCATTGCTGCTGCCCTTCTGTCGTCATATTTAGTAGAATGTTAACGCTGTAAAGACTTGTTTTTTGAAGAAAAAATCGACTAGATTTGAGCCGAATGATATTATATTGATATTATTGATATTATAAACCGATTGGATTTGAGACTGAAATTAACTAAATTGTTCCACCAAATAAAACTTTTTTACAGTATACAAGCACAATGGTCGCATTAACATAAAGTTTGTATTTTCAATATATATTTTATAAAACACTAAATATAATATATAATTTATACTCATTGAAAACAGTAAAGTTTTTTTTAAAAAAAAGGTTTTACATCGGTTCTTATTTTAGCTCAGGTAATTATTTATATTACACTTTTTAACAGCTATGTTGGTTGTTATGATAGGTAGGATGTGGGCAGCATTAAATTATTTGAATTGCTAAGGTGAGCATGATTCCAAAAATGTTGGGCAGCACTGTTGTAAAACGATATGAATTAGTGTAGGGCCTAAGAGGATTAGTCGCGTACGTGGAATATTACCTCAGCGAAGGTTCTCAATTCCGTTCTACTTCTTCGTTGTTTCCGACAATGAGGTTTTTAAGCAGAAGGAATGGCTTCATTGCACCAGACTTGGAACCATATGTTTCGGCCCCTCTCCTCAGAAATGGTACGTCACATGTCGAGAGTATTGCACAAAGCACGAACTCCGTTGTGTCATACAGCTTTTGTCTCAGTTAAAATAGTGGTAGGCCACTGTTTCTCAAAATGGAATTTAGCCTACATGTCTGGAGTAAGTGGTCAAGCTTTTCTGGTGCAGTGACACATAGACGCATCGATAAACCGTTGATGTAGAATGTCGCGTGCATATGTTGATGAGAAGCTTACAACGGCCTGCCCTTAGTTTAAAAATGATGCGTGGACACTTTCTTGGAAAAATGCTGGACCTGGAAGGGAGAGCCCTGGGTGGAAGTCTGTCCGTTGTTTTGTGCATGTTAAGTCACGGTTAAGTTTAATGATGTTTATAGTTTACTGATAGGTCAAACACAACTTGATATATATCTTATTTGTATGATTACTGTGCAAGTAAACTAATCTATTTAGGGGGCCTCTGTGGCTGAGTGGTTAAGTCCTTTGCGAGTCGAAGGTCGTGGGTTCGAATCCGGACCGCGGCCTTCTGTTCGCGAGTGCAGTTTTTCCAGAGACCCCTAGGATTGTTGCCGGAGCTACGGAGTTCGTGCTTGTGCAATACTCTCGGCAGGTGGCGTGCCATTTCTGTGGAGAGGGACCGAGCCATATGGGGTAAAACCCGGTGCAATGAAGTCAATCCTCGGCTTTAAAACCCCTTTAATCTTCTCTATTCACAATGAGTCTCAAGTTTAGTTTTGATTTATTTATTTCTTAGAAAGAATAATATAATAATATAAATATTATATATATATATATATATATATATATATATATATATATATATATATATATATATATATCAATTAATATAATATAATATAAATATAATAATAGAAAGTCACTGTACTTCAAGCATGTTCCAATATCTTTTTTACACATAAAGATCTTAGCAGCAGAGGACTAACTCCATAGGACCAGCGATAGTCCTTGGTTTAAATATAAGAATGGATAAAATATGTAGACATTGTTTTTAATTTTAACAGTAGTTAATTATTTTTTCCAGGACAGCGGCTTTCCATCATACTTTTATTGGTTTTTAATTGCCAAAGGTTCTTTTACGCACTCAACTTACATAAGAGACCTATGTTTTACCATCTGTCTTTGGTTGGACTAGGAACTTGATGTCACATACATTGAGAGTAGGGATCACTGGAAAATAGTCCGTTCGCCCTACATAGGACGGGAACCGAGTACTTTTGAAGAGTGTCGAGCACCGTACCTCAACGCCACAAAGATTCCCTAACGGCTGGTGCGCCAAACTTGAGTAACAGTAAGTATAATGGTTAAGGACAAAAGTAGAGTAACTTGAAGCCACAAATACCAACACAAGACGTGTTATAATATGAGCAGATTGGAACAAGTTGACATTCTGCCGCTTAGAACAGGACACAATCGACTCCACAGCCACATGGACATGTGGATAGGCACATCAGACTGCAGAGCACATACTTCAAGCCTGCCCCGAATATGATGTACTGTGGCAAACTCACTGGCCTAACGAAACAACTCGACAGGAAACAACAACTCGACAGAAAACAACAACTCGACAAGAAACAACAACTCGACAAGAAACAACAACTCAACAAGAAACAACAACTCAACAAGAAACAACAACTCGACAAGAAACAACAACTCAACAAGAAACAACTCAACAAAAAACTTCACGGACCTCTGTGTGAGCTACAAAAGACATTGAAGTTTATACAAGAGACAACATTAAATATATAGACAATATCTCAAGCGAACGAAAGGAAGGAAGGATGGATAGTAATTTGAAGAAGTCAACGCCGCTTCGTCAACGCGTACCAAACGAACTATTAAACGGTACAACTTAACAAGTTAAAAATTTATGTTTTAAATGTCTGCATTCAAGACCAGACCTGACACAGCATTCCTCTAAGCCAGTGCATAATCCAAGCTAAAACCTGAACTTTGTTTGAGGTATTGAAAGCTAAAAAAGGAGGGACATCAGCAGAGAAAACATGCTGGGCTAGGCAGTGGCTGGTTTGACAAGTTTAAGTACATGTCTTACAGGTTTTACAAAATATAGCATGATGCTGAATTCCAAGCAAACAAGATTGCAACTAAACAACTGCTCAAACGGCAAGCTTGATCTTTAACATGTTGTCCATAATGACTAAACGGTGCAACCAGAGCAAGATCGTCTTGCATTGAATACCATCTCCCTGTGGAGTACCAGGAAATTGAGACAGCAGCAGACAGACTAGGTAAAGAATGTGCGACAAGAGAGCAGCCATATGAACAACCGAAAGATAAGTATGAGTAAATCAATAATAATGCTACTATTATTAACACAGGACAACTGGACAACTATCATAACATGAGCAGATCCATAACAAGATCAGTCTGCACTTCAGAACAGGAAACACTCGACTTCGCAGCCAAGTGTATTAAAAAAAAAGGTCAAGATTAACAATTCAGCCATGTGTACAGGAGCCCCAGACTGTAGAGCACATACTCCAAGACTGCCCTGAATATGTTATACTGTGGCAAACTCACTGACCTAGTAAAATAACACTGATATGATCATCATCATTCATAGAGGGCACATAATTTCACTACATAAATAGTTATATCAAATATATTTTCATTCACTACAGATAATGAAAGCGAGAAAACTGAATTTACGCTAAGTAACCTGTTCGTTACAACAGATTAAAGTGACCAGCAAGGAAAATAGTAATGCTAAGTAACTTTGAAATTAGGAACGGGTAGCAGGATCAGAGATATTCGAACAATACTATGAATCTCTATTTTTACTATACTATACATTTTTGTCTCGAATTTTTTTTCTTCTTCTTCTTTCTGTCGTTCTTAACCCTTTCGCTGCTACATACTTTCCGAAGGTTGGGCTAAAAATATCTACTCTTTGTTTCTAGGCCACAAATGGGAATGTACGCCTATAGCAGTGACAGTAGCAATGTATAACGTATTATCGCGTCTTTAGCCTACATATCAGAGATAATAACAGAAGTGTTAATGCGTCTTTAGAGGTGAATGGGAAAAACGTATATATACGTCTTTAGCAGCTAAAGGGTTAAGGCCGTTTTTATCATTCTAATGTGTTATATAAACAGTCTAACACCAAGAGCGGGTGTACGTTCACAACCTTCAGTACCATTTGGAGCTCTGGTGCTTATCCTTCGGTGGTGTGTTCGGTTTCAACCAGCGTTTACTGGGTTCGCTCTCCGTTAGTCTTCTGCTGTCCCCAGCCAAACCTGCAAAGGCAGCAGGTAGTTATTTCTCTTTTAGGGCAGCGACACTTAGATGCTTAGGTGGGGCGCAGGGTCTTGATTAGTGCCGGCTCACTAATCCTGGCGCAGCGTTGTCCCCATGCGCCTTCGACCCCTGTCTCGATCTGAAAGCAACGAGTATCCCTACTGACCACTACTGGGTGCGTGGTCACTATTCGTTCTGTAGTCAGTATTCATGACTAGATTTATATTAGGTAGATTTATTAGTATTGGTAGTTCCAGTAGTTACAACTTAAAATGAATGAATAGAAAGTATTAGTTACATAGCATCTACTCGATACACGGCGAATATTCGTTATATGTAAAATACTCGTATGAAGTCATTAATTGGTACTTTACTAGGTACATGTACATCGATGGAATGGAAAAGGCAATGCATAGATCATTTGAGCTTCGATTCGAGCACAGAAAAAGAAAAGATTGTGTGTTTAATTCACGCAACCAAAGTTCGACCCGAGAGGAAAGGAATTGGCCCATCTATCTTCTATATAATTGGGTCTAGAAATGTAAAATTATATGGATGTCATCTCCTACCTGCATAGACTTTATTTTCCTTTTTCACTGCATATCGACGACCATATTCTGGTGATTAATTATTACCCGGTTGTATACCCAACAGCAGGCGCTATTGATCAACAATCACTTATTAACAATTGCTACGTAACGAGTATTTGTTGAAAAAGTAACGAATAGTTACAATTACTTGAAAGTAACTGGATTATACATCACTAGAAGTCACTAAAGGGAGATCGTGGCACAGTAGCACTGTCATTGAACTACGTGTGCTTTTAATTAAACACACAACACACCAGTTAAAAATAGTCAAGAAAAGAAACGAGACTAGTCATATAGCCACACAAACAGCACACATACGATCAGCATACATACCCTGTGTAACCTGACTGAACATAAACGATGAATATATGAGTCTGTTTGGTTTGTGCGAAGAGAAATCGGGCTTCTGTCAACCAATAAGACAAATGCTACTTACACACTGCTTAGTTTGCAGTATGCTCACAAGTGGATTGATTAGAACGCGAGTAGATAAGACCACTTTGTGAAACGGTGACAGGGATGAAGAGGTGTCCCAGGTCGCATTTAAGACTGCTAATGTCCAAATGACGACCAGTAGTGAATTGTGCACAAGTTGCATGTACCGCTTGAACCTATCTAATAGCTACGTTAAAAAGCACTTCAATATGGAAAGATTATCACGAGCTTAACGAAGGATTGAGATAATTATCGGGTTTCGCTTGGGGCCTCTGATTCAACAAACCCGTTGTATCTATTACTTGATTCAGGTACATCCGACAAGGGCTGAATAAACTGTACTCCCGGACATTCGTTATTCGCTGTCGGAATTATAAACATACAGTTGTGGGGCGGAATGTGAATGTGATCGCTGAACAGATAGAAGATTTGTATCGAATATTATTACAGAGATAGGGAGGGTGAAGGGGCTGATTTGAAATACGTGTATATATGTTCATAACATATGCCAATATTAACAGCGCTATGAACAGAAAGGTGGGCGTCTGAAGCCTATGCGGTAAGTGAGCTCGATCACAACCCGAGCGTACTTGGTTCAAACTCCACGGCCGGCAATTTGGAAGCAAATTTGTTAGCGTAGATTTTTACGAACGGCAAAAATAGACATCACCGTTCAGAAAGTAATGGTAAACTACTGAACGTATAAATGGTGCCTAGAAAATCAGCGACTCGTTTACTGTGGTTGACGGCTAAGTCCTGTAAAGGATATACCACGATTTTCATTTCATGAACAGAAAGATATGGATATACTGGACTATCCGAAAGTAACGAGTATGATCTCAGAAAAAAGATGGGATGTGATAGCATTGAACAGAAAGATATGGAAATACTGGACTATCCGAAAGTAACGAGTATGATCTAAGAAAAAAGATGGGATGTGATAGCATTGAACAGAAAGATATGGAAATACTGGACTATCCGAAAGTAACGAGTATGATCTAAGAAAAAAGATGGGATGTGATAGCATTGAACAGAAAGATATGGATATACTGGACTATCCGAAAGTAACGAGTATGATCTAAGAAAAAAGATGGGATGTGATAGCATTGAACAGAAAGATATGGAAATACTGGACTATCCGAAAGTAACGTGTATAAGAAAAAAGATGTACATGATAACATTGAACAGAAAGATATAGAAGTACTGGGCTGTATACGTTACATGGAATATTACAAATGAGATAGATAGAGTATTATGTTGTGTTTTTACTGGATCCGAAAGTAACCAGTATGCTCAAGGTAAAAAAGATGGACAGGATAGCATTAAATAGAAAATAAATGACTATTTGTTCAGGACATGTGTTTCAGAGAGAGCTTAAGGATAATATACATATAAACTTAGTAAAAATCGCAACAGCTGCAGCATGATAGATAGTCTGTGCCAACAATCCTCAAAAAAAAATTAGAAACATAGCACGTAAGTATAGGTTGCAAAGGCTAGTTAAAAGGGATAGACATTTTTTTTTCTAGAAAAGTCCTATGAAGGAAAACTAAAGCCAAGGAAATCGACAACAAATTAATGGTGTGCAGAAAACAAAAATGCACTTAACAGAAAGAGGAAAACACTCTCTATAAAACCGAAGGAAATAATAAATGTTGATGAATTGTGTTATGTGAAGGCATGAAAGTTTGAAATTTTCTCCAGTTTATTTTTCGTTCACTCTGATAATGGCATGATCTGATCCCATTTAAAAAAAAAATATAATGTATAATGTTTATGTGTTATTAAAACAGCTGGATCTCTGCAATTGCATTTGTCTATTTAAACCATATCAAAAGAATATGAATCAGACAATCAAGGTTATTCGGGCATATAATGCGAACAGATGGTTTAGAACATTGGTGACAACAGGTAGCGTTCCGGGAAGGAGAGATCGTGGAAGACAGAGGGAGAACATGTTTAATGGTCTGACATCGTGGTTCGACAAAAGATCGATGTCAGCACTGATTAACTGCACCAAGGCGACAGAGTTATGAAGAGATATGATCGCCTACACCAAAAGGCGTGGCTCTTGATTGATATTTATACGACTGTTGTGTTCGATTGAGTGTGAATGTGCGTTACTAGTTGATTGCGTGTACTTAGTACTTGTGTATAACAGTGTCTTTTATGCGTGTGTATAAGATAAAGGAATCCCATATATATATATATATATATAATGTGTTAACGCATGCGTGTCGTTGATGTATGGTGTTCGCCTTACGTTCCAAAAATACTAGGTTTACATACGCGTGGAGCGATAGGACTATTTTCCAGTGATCCCTTATTTCATTGGAGGTGAGATCAAATTCCTAGTCCTATGAGAGACCACAGCTGACTATAAACTCATACGGCCGGCGGACTCAGGTAAAAATTATAGGAAATAAGACCCCAACCGGTCACGTGACCTCGCATTCCAATATTGTTGTATATAAACTAATTCATTTTAAAATCAACACAACATGTCAAATCACGATTATATTATGTTACAAGTTCAGTTTAACAATCAGTATCATTAATATTTTTCATCAATTAATAGACATAGACTCATAGAATTGAGTAAAATTGCAAAAAAAAAGCGTGCAGTGTTCTATCAAACATATACAAACTCCAGCCCTCAACTGAAACTAGTTCAGGGTTTTCCCGGTCAGTTATGCGGCCTAATATTAGAGTTGACTATGGAGAGACATGAGATACAACTAGGTCCCGTGCTGAAGTTGAGCACGTCAAAAAACACATAGGTAAGTGAATATCGATACGTGCAGATTTAAAGACCAATAATAAGACCAAAATTATCATTAATACCAATTAAAAATACAATTTCTACAAATGTTCCCTATTCTCAGAACTACATCGGAACCTTTGTAGTGTTACGGAGTTCGTGAACTGCAGTTGAGATCTTCTTGTACAATAAGAGAAAGCAAAATAGTTATTAATCTAAGTTCAAGTGTTCCCTATTCTCAGAACTACATCGGAACCTTTGTATTGTTACAGAGTTCGTGAACTTGTTGAGATCTTCTTCATGTATAAAAAAAAAAGAGAAATCAAAATAGTTATTAATCTAAGTACAAAGATGATGGGCCCCATCAATCAATCAACTACTATGAAAAATCATAAAATAACGAATTAAAATTCATATTTCCGAACGAAGACATCTTCATTGCAATATTCATTAAACTCTCTGCCCCAATCGTTTGATGGTTTTCTAGCGATAAAGCAGTCCAGACACTGCAGCAAAACGCGTTCAATATGTTATAAAGCTGCCAAGCTAATCAACTGCAAGACTTGGGATAGCTTAAGGTCTGATTTATGGCAATGTTCCGGATACATCTTCATTAACTGCATTCTGAAAGCCGGAAAGCTACACGGCTCGAGCTGAGTCAAGAGCATCTTCTGAAGGAGATAACTGGCACACAGTAAGGGTATGGCATGTCACGTGACGTATTGCGTAATGGTATCAATTTAATGATGACCGACCATAATAGATTTGTGAACAAGGCGCATGCGGGAACACGCTGATGAGGCAGTTCGTCAACGTTGAGGAGGAGTCTACTGATTAGCCAACGTGTGCATGTAAATATGGAATTTGAGAAGGTCAAGAAAAAAATATTTTTGATAAAACTTGTTATTAAATACTTTGTCTTTTATTCATTTTGACTTTTGCATTATTTTTTGTTTGAAAGAATGCCAACACTACCTGTGCTACTTGTCAATACAAAAGTTCCCAAGAAGTACAGCGGTTTTAGTGGATGGATTAAAGGAGGTAGGGGGAATACCACATTGTACCTTCCCCACATGAGATAAGATCAAATAATATAGGAATTGAGAAAGTCAAAAACAGATAGTACAAGCACGAAAACTGAGAAATTCAAGAACAGATCTTTTACTTCAAACGCTCCATAACGATCACTTCTTAACCACTGTGTGTGATTTGTATGTGATCTGAGCCTAAGAGCGATTGTACGCTGTGCCAGTTATGCGCCTAAAAGTAGGCCAGCACATCCTATTTCTGCTACGCCTTATTGAGGTAAAAAATAGTCTATAATATTAACAAATATATGAATAGAAGTAGTGTATATGTTTCAACTAGAGCAGAATTTTAAAGCTGAAACATTTGAGTAACAATTTTATATATATTTTTTTAATGAATGTACAATATGGCTTATGTAGCTTAAGCGGTAGTGAGCTCGATTACAATCCAAGCGTACTCTGCGGCGGGCAATTTGAAAGCAAATTTGTTCCTGGGTTTTTACAAACGGTAAAAATAGACCTCACGTTTCAGAAAGCAATGTCACACTACTGAACGTATAATTGATGCCTAGAAAAAACGACGACTTGTTTACTGTTGTTGATGGTGACGTCATGTAAAGGATATGCCAGGATTTTCATTTCAAAATAGTAACTTCCGCCAACGTCTAATAATAAATTATTGAAATGTCTTATATGGTGGCCAGCTTGTTTTGAAGATTTATACATTTTATATGTTATTTCCTGTTCAACTGTTCCGTACTGACAATTGGTAAATGTTTACATGCAGAGATATATTACTGGTGATTGTTGAACATGAAATCACATATACAATACATCAATCTTCAAACAATCCTACAGGTTACATCCGGTAAATGGGTCGCTAGGGAAATAAGTCCAGGAGAAAATGAATATCTTTATGGCGTTTTGAACTCTCGACCTTGTGACAGAAAGAGCGGTGTCTTAACAACCCAGTCATGCACCTTACATTAATTGTATATTGAAAATGTCGCGTCGCCTTTGCAGAAAGTAATGTATGAAGCTTCTGTCCCTTCTCATTTCTAAACCCAAGTATGCATGAGGTAGGAGAACCTCCCTGTGGAACATCGGGTACGGAGAATGAGCCCACAAACATATAGGGGAGTAATGTCACTTTAAGACGAGGCACGCCTTTTCAACCTAAAGACGAACCTTGTTTTGGTTATATCAGAGCGTGTAGATCGATGTTTCCAAAAGTGGGACCCGCGCCACACAGAGGGGCAATTTGATGGTTAACGAGGGGCAACTTGTCAATTGAACAATTCAATTTTTGACTTAAAAATGGTGTATATGTTACATAGGGGGGATAAGGATTTTAGAAAGGCTTAGGTGGGGCGGCGTGACACAAAAAAGGTTGGGAAACACTGGTGTAGACCAACAAAGCTGAAAAAATAAGAATTAACCCTTTTAGGAGAATTCAAGTAATTCGAAAAGCGAACACTCTTCACGTTGCGCTAGTTCGTCCCACGGTGCATATTAGTTTGGTATAATAACTATATAAATTATTCCATGATGTCAGTGTTTTCCATCAGCTCTATAACATATCATGTGAATACCACATATAACATTTCAATACACAATTGTCCTTCATTATTTCATTTGATCACACGGTCTATGTAAGTCTTCTCTGTACACGATATTGTTGGTGAATATTGTGCGTTGTTCTGAAGTTTCACGAATGTAAAGTTACTCACGTTAATCTTTGTGGCTCACATAATTTAAATGTGGCGTGGAGGTAAGGTGCTAGCCTCTCGTTTCAAAGGTACTGGGTTTGCTCCCTCGTGGAGCCATCGGAATATTTTGTCCAGAGATCCCTGATCTCAATGTAGGTGAGATCGAGTTCCTAGTCCTATCGGAGACTGACGATAAAACGTAGGTCCCATGTTCAATTTGAGCAAGTAAAAGAACCCTTGGCAGTTCAAAATCGAGAAGAGCAGGCTGGAAAGCCGCTGCCTTGGCAAAATTTATTAGAAACAAGTAAAAATACGATCCCTACAAAATATCGTCATTTTCAAAATTGCATCGGGAACCTCACCGGTGCTACGGAGTTCGTGCACTGCCACTTCCAGTGTACGAAATAGATCGGAGGACACATTGTTACTCAACTAGGGGCAATGATGACGGTCCTATCAATCAATCATCATCATCAGGTGCCGTCTTCCCATCGAAGGTTGACTGCAATGAATCTCCAGCATCCTCTTGTCTTTCACCTTGGTGTTGCACACTGCCAGACTGTAACCTGTCCATTTCTTAATATCTATCAATAAATAATTTAAACATTAAACAAAACCTCCACGCCTACATACGGAAAATGGAAAACGTTAGGTCTAAGATTTTCCTGACCAACGTTAGTGAAATAATTCTACTAGAGATACTGTGCAGTCATCCCGTGTACTTGATAGCTATCACTGGAATGAGATTTGACCACAAACCAAACAAAATTTCCGACCACCAGTATGGTCTGTTGAAGTGTCGTGTTTGTTGAAGAAATGTACAACTAACAGATTCCTGTCTGATCATGCTAATCTGGGTGATCCTTGCAAGTGGTTGCTGAATTCGTGTCCACGACACATATCTTTGGTATGCGATTCTTTCGGACATCAGACAAACATCATTCCAGAGCAACAATCTACAGGTCTTCAACCTGTTGAAGTACCATGTCATGAGAGCTGCCTGTATTGTCCTGTCGGGTGTGACTGGCTAATCATGGCACATTTTGTCAGAATTACGATATATGAGATATACTAGAAGTGATCACGCATACATTCGCGTTTTTATCTTTTGTTTTAAGTAAGAAATAATAGCAAATGGCTTTACTTTTTATCTTTGTATATTCACGATTGAAAATTTGATTGCTAGGCGGGGTACAAACAACTGGTCTGTTTACAACCGAACTAAAACTGTCTGCTAGCAGTTTTAAGTCACTTCCTTAGACAGGACGTATGGATTTTGTTTTCAGTGTAAATATTAATAAGTGTTCGTCTGTCGACTCGGACACAAGAGGGTTGTAGGTTCAATTCCACACTCGTCTTTCCACACACGAGAAAAGGAATTGGCCCTCCTACCTATGCGCATTAAGGTCTAGAAATGTGAAATGAATTCACACTGTAAAGTCAGAAAATGCTACGGGAATTTTTTTTTAAAAGAAACTAAAATGCGAGCTGGTTAAAATCCCCCATGACAAGCAGTGGCAGACTAACCATCAAACTCAAAAATTAAACATAAAACAAATGTAAACACATGTCAGTTGTTATGAATATAGTGAGCTCACGAGTGCATTATCAGTTAAATGTAAAAACGTTTTGTCAAATAGAGAAGTTAATAATATACGCTGCAAAAATAACACTAAGTTCTTGACATAAAAGAGGATAGACACAACAAGTGAAAATCCACATTCAAATTAGAACAGCTGCATAACACATACGACTTTTTGAAATTTGGTATAAATGCATCTCTTTTCATAATATGTATAGAGAATAATGTGGCAATTCGGCGGGATAAATAGGTCGAACAGATAACCAGATGGTACGAAGAGATGGATATGTTGACAGAAGAATTATATGACATGACCAGATGATAAATATATATGTAGAAAGATAAATCAGATGATACGACCAGATGCTGAACTGATTGATTGATTGATAGAACCATCATCATTGTAACGGTAAATAACCATGTATGCTAGGAACACAGCAAGCTCGCTCACGCGGCAGTGCACAAACTCCGTAGCACCGACGAGGGTCTCCCATTGAAGACTTTGAAGATGGCACAAATTTTGTAGGAATCTTATTTTAATTTATTTTTTTTCGAATTTGCCCGGGTATCGTCTATGCAGCCTACTCGTATCAATTTTCTTTTTTCGAATTTGCCCGGGTATCGGCTATGCAGCCTACTCGTATCAATTTTCTTTTTTCGAATTTGCCCGGGTATCGTCTATGCACCCTACTCGTATCAATTTTCTTTTTTCGAATTTGCCCGGGTATCGTCTATGCAGCCTACTCGTATCAATTTTCTTTTTTCGAATTTGCCCGGGTATCGTCTATGCAGCCTACTAGTATCAATTTGCCCGGGTATCGTCTATGCAGCCTACTAGTATCAATTTGCCCGGGTATCGTCTATGCAGCCTACTCGTATCAATTTTCTTTTTTCGAATTTGCCCGGGTATCGACTATACAGCCTACTACTAGTATCAATTTTCAACTGCCGAGGGTTCTTTTACGTGCTCAACTTGAACAAGGGAGCTACGTTTTATCGTCCATATTCGATAGGACCAGGAGCTTGTTTTCACCTATATTGAGATCAGGGATCTCTTGGAAAAAGAAACGATCGCTCCAACCGGGGAGAGAACTGAATACCCTTTGGAGCGAGAGGCGTGCATCTTACCCCCGCGACCACCTTAGATGTTGAATATGTAAGAAAAAAAATCTAATATTGCGATGGGAAAATTAATATATAGAAAAAATTATTAAGCAATGAAATGGGAGACAAATGAATCAGATGCTATGATTAATATGTAGACATTTAGTGAATTTAAACCAGCATCTCCGGCGACAATTTCGAAATATTTCACAACCAGGAAAGTTTGGATACGCATTTTCAGGTTGGGTAGACTAGGGAATCGACTGAAGAGGGAATGGAAATACAGGGTGTTCAAGATAAAAGTAGCCGGTCAAGTGAACCAATCTGGCATATGTTTATGAAAATGAGATGGTTCAATTATGATGTAGTATAGTTCAAGTGAGGGACTCTTTTTGTGATGTGTGTAATTATGATGCGGGAAGGGGCGATGAACAATGGTGACGAAGGACGAGCTAGTCAGAACTGGTTTAAATAGTAAATAGACAGAACGCAATGCGTACCTGACCACTTTTAATTTCTCAATTGGGATGCTTTTATCTTGAACACCTTGTAGTATGTTGGTATGAAATTCTAACTTACTGCTACTGTGCTACAACGACACCTTATATTATATATAAGAAAAAGTGAAAATAAGCATGTGTTTATGCCACGTGGTACATTGGGGAAGATGCTGTTAGGTTCATACTTTGCTTTGATCAACGGTACATGATGGTTGATGATGGTTGATCAACATTATGTTGGTTATCTTTTTCAGTACCACAATGAAAAGTGTTACAGTTGGACACAAATCACACTCCAACTGGTGGTTTCGAACATTGAATCATGCGTCGACGAAGCAAGTGCACTGTGTAGCAGCTCTCTTACATTATATATAATATTGTGTATTCTCATTTGGGGAAGGAGTGGTCGTGTTTGCTTTGCTGCCACGTCCACTGAAGTGTTTCATGTCATCTCTGTTCCAATTTCTTGAAGCCCTTCTTATGCATGTTCTCAGCGCTTCAATAAACATGTTACACTGGGGTTGTTGTTTTTTTTTAAAAATAATTTATTTGAGAATTGGACGATCGGACATAGAACGTGATCGGCGAGAAGACTTCTCAAGCCAAACACGAAGTATTACAATTAACTTGAATTTGCACTGACTCAACTAACCTGATCAACATTAAAAACAACCTTGGAAAAGCTGAGCTCACAACCAGACGCCATCGGTCTCTTGTTCTTGATGAGTCACAAATTAAGATTAAAAGGGAAAGAAAATTATTCAATGAGAGTTTGATGGCAAACTTGCAGTTAGCATGCAGTCCCCATGTTAATACTATTAGCATCTTGTTTATGAGTTGTCAAATTGCATTATTAAGTCGGATGGTTACCAGGCTGCTTCCAAGCGACAGCCAGAATAACATCTATCACGACTCTGGCGACGAGTGAGATATCGTTCAGTAATGGCAGATAGTAGTAAATCATGGTCGGAAAACAGTGTAACAAAACTGAACAAGTGTCTTGAGAACAAACAGATGTTTGCGTCGTATGATAGAAGGAATGAAATCACCCAGTTCATGGAGAAGTCGTGCATTTTTTATCTTTTAAATGATACTAGAAAATGCAATGTGCACAATCGAGATAAAAGACATGATGAAAGAAAAGAATAAAGAGAAGCATGCATTGAGGAACTGAAAACCATTCTAAGCAACATGTCTCTTCAACAAAAGAATAAAGAGAAGCATGCATCGAGGAACTGAAAACCATTCTAAGCAATATGTCTCTTCAACAAAAGAATAAAGAGAAGCATGCATTGAGGAACTGAAAACCATTCTAAGCAATATGTCTCTTCAACAAAAGAATAAAGAGAAGCATGCATCGAGGAACTGAAAACCATTCTAAGCAACATGACTCTTCAACAAAAGAATAAAGAGAAGCATGCATTGAGGAACTGAAAACCATTCTAAGCAACATGACTCTTCAACAAAAGAATAAAGAGAAGCATGCATCGAGGAACTGAAAACCATTCTAAGCAACATGTCTCTTCAACAAAAGAATAAAGAGAAGCATGCATTGAGGAACTGAAAACCATTCTAAGCAACATGACTCTTCAACAAAAGAATAAAGAGAAGCATGCATCGAGGAACTGAAAACCATTCTAAGCAACATGTCTCTTCAACAAAAGAATAAAGAGAAGCATGCATTGAGGAACTGAAAACCATTCTAAGCAACATGACTCTTCAACAAAAGAATAAAGAGAAGCATGCATCGAGGAACTGAAAACCATTCTAAGCAACATGTCTCTTCAACAAAAGAATAAAGAGAAGCATGCATTGAGGAACTGAAAACCATTCTAAGCAACATGACTCTTCAACAAAAGAATAAAGAGAAGCATGCATCGAGGAACTGAAAACCATTCTAAGCAACATGTCTCTTCAACAAAAGAAGAAAATATTTTGTCGGTGATATATACAATCAATTTTGCCATATCTTTTTCTTTTCCCCGGGCAAGGAACGATAATACATTCAGTATTCAGCACACATTGTACGAACTCCGTAGCGCCGGCGAGGTCCCGATGTAATTTTTGAAGATGGTGAAGATATTTTGTAGGAATTTTATTTGTAATCTTTCTTCTAATGATTTCTGCTCAGGCAGCGGCTTTTCAGCCTGCTCTTCTCGATTTTGAACTGCCAATGGTTCTTTTACGTGCTCAAATTAAACAATTGTTTATCTTCCGTCTCCGATAGGACTTAGAACTTGATCTCACCTACACTGAGATCATGGATCTCTGGAAAAATATCCCGATGGCTCCACGTGGGAGCGAACCTGTTAAATAAAAAACGTCGCAGAAATCGAATGTGTTGGAATACTTGTAGGCGCATAACTGGCATAAAGTACAACCGCTCTTAGGCTCAGATCACATAGAGTGGTTGAATAAGTGATCGATATGGAGCGTTGGAAGAAGAAGAATTTATGTATTATTTTGCTGATAAAGATTGATACTATTCTGTACTTGATATCGTCATCAGGTGCCGTCTCCACATCGAAGGTTGGCTGCAATGAATCTCCAGCATCCTCTGTCTATCGCCTTGGTGTTGCACACTTGTAACATGTCCATTTCTTAAAGTTTCCCTCCCACTTATCTCTCGGTCTTCCTCTTGCTCTTCCCCTCAACTTTTCCCTCTAGTAAATGTTTTATCATGGTGTCATGTTTTTTTATGTGCCCAAAATACTTTACTTTTCTGAATTTTATTTCTCTTAATAATTGTTTCTTCATGCCTAGTTTTCTAAAACTTGTTTATTTGTCTGTCCATGAAACTCTGCCTATTCTTCTATATATCCACATCTCACTTGATACTACGCTTCCTAAATATGTGAATGTATTTTTACTAGTGCGAGGTTGTTTAAATTCTGTATTCTTGATGTCTATGTTGAGTCCAACTTGTTGGCTGTATTTTAACGGTATGCTTGTTTTATCCTGAACATGTTGGTAGGAATGTGTCAACAATGCGACTGTCATTTCCAAATGTTCCAACGTGGAGGGCACTGTTCACAGTATTTCCCTAGATTCCTAGCATCATCACTCAGTCTATAAGAACAAAGAAGAGACTGGTTGACAAAATGCACCAATGTCCCATCTCATATTTACTTGAAATTATTGTTAGATTACTGTGATCAACACAGAATTGGCATATGGCAAATATGTTTTTTTATAAGTATTACTATTTTGTTGCGCATTCCGCAGGATAGCATAATCCTCCACATGATGTTTTTAGTATGCTGTCAAACTCCTGTTCAAAATTGACGAATGTATTATAAATGTATCACTGCTATTCTGAACACAGCTCGATACTACTTCTTATGGTGAAAATATCATTTGTACACCGTCTATTCCTTATGAAGCTTGCTCATTATTTTCCTAGATTTAGGTCTGTTGATCTAGAGTCTTTGTAGATTTTACAAACAGACAATATAATTTAATAGTACCACATCTACTGAGTTATAATACAGCATGATGCCACATCTGATTGGTTATAGAAAAAACTTTCAGAACGAACTGACTCATGGCCCAACTATCCAGGACTCAGTGATTGGAATGTAACAGATTGCAATCAACAACAAGTATTCATGTGATCCTCTCAACATGTCCTTGAATGAGGAATTGTTTTACCTGTATCCCCAAGAGGTCGATAATTGTAAGCTTTGTTTCCATGAATGTTTTAAATGTTAACTGTTAACTTGATAAATCGGGGTAAAAAAAGGTTCGAGTTGACGCATACAAACTGGACGTCACAGCTCACGCATGCATTTATTCAAATCAGAAGCCGAATTATAATATAGGGTTAGTTAAGTGCGACAGAGATGAGTCGGCGTGCACAGTGGAAGTCACATACAATTATGTTCAATTTTCAATACAATCGATTCATAAGTCTATCCAGCTGATAGTGTTTCAGTTTCAGTGTGGAATATCTTCATTGCACTCCGGACATGTCCATAGGTGATCCGATCTTCTTCGCAATCATCTCCAACAGCGTCCAGCGACTAACCGTACCAGTTGGATTTTAATTGATGAGCCCACTCATAAGTCTGTTGTGCTGTTATTTTCTTACCACTCCAATCTTTAATCCCAAAACTTTCAATCTAGCAGTTGACGTGAATTGGTTTAAATGAAAATCCTCTTTGCGACTACACTTTACAATAGCGTTCATAATGTCAGCTCTATCCATTGGCTGGCCCCCTGATACGGTGACAGAGTTGGCTATCATTGCTAACGAAACCCATGTGCCCAGGGACGAAGATAACTGTAACTCTGCAAATGTTTTTACTCTTGCGGTGATTCAGTCCATTGTTTCGAGCCCAGGAATTCTCACGGCATGGGGTTACTAGCGAAGCGTGTTTATCGACTTCGCTATCGGCACCCTATGCTGTCAGTTGTTATCGTCTTATGACACTGAGAGTTGACATCATGTCAATGATATCCAGTACGCAACTTTAGCATGTTCTATGATAAATACTGGGGCCGCAGGTTCAATAATGTAGAGATATACATTGACGCCAGGGTCAGTGAGCTGGCACTGAGCAAGATCCTACACCACTTCATGTGGTGGCCCTGGTAACAGACTAATGTCTGGCTAAGTGGGTAGGAATCGAAGGATAGCTACTTATAATTGGTAGAAGGGTAGGTGCATGCATGTTTGATATGAGATCTGATCGCAATATAGACGATGAGAATCTCAGCACATGCGCCTACACGTCTCCTGTCCAATAATTAGTCAAAGATGATTCATCATACACATCACCTTTGGCCCACATTCGGGGTAAATAATAGAACCACTAATACCTACCACATGCCGCATACGGTGAAAGGAGAGGTTTGGCGTGGGATTAGTTACCCCATCCAGTAAAAATACTTAGCTATAAAACCGCAACCAAGTGCACGAGAGCTTGCAAGGCCTAGGTTGGAGGACCTATGCTTCCTTTGGGTCGAAGAGTAGTAGAAGAAGAACGATAAATACTTGATGTAAGTAACGTTGATGATATGGATGTCAATCATGAACGATTATACAAATTTGAGATGATTGTGCCAGCAGCACAAGTCTGATGAATTAGCGACATACGAGAGTCTAAACAAGATTCATAGAAACGTTCACAGAAGCAAATTAAAACAGATAGATATACAGGGTCGTGCCGTGATACAGAGAGGCGGCCGCATCGGAAATTGGGAGAGGTGGGGGGCGGGGGCGGCATAAGCAGATAAGTTAAAATACAATTTGAGCCATGCAATAATTAAAATTTTTTACGAAACGCTTTTCTATATTGGTCTATGTTATTCCGATATTGATGTATACGATTTATGATTTATCGCACGCATCTCCCTAAGCACTTTCGGTATCCTTTGATTTCGGTTTCTGATGCTGGTGCGTCGTTGGCGAACGCTCGCCGAAAGGCTTTTGATCTGACAGCGCGCAGCTTATTATTTTTGTTTGTAATATACCGCGCTGCTGCACCTGAAATCTGCGGTGGCAAATATCACAAAAGACAATTGCATGTGTTACGTGTTAATAATTCTGCAATTACATTGACAATATTTGATTGTAATGATCGTTTGTGTCGAGAGGTGGCAAGTAGCTGTGCTGTGTTTTAATTAGTAAATCAGATACATAATATATCTGTATCAGTATAATATTGTTGCCTTTATACTAATTCAGATTAACAAAATTAGATCCATACTGTGATGCTATTTCAAAAAGTTGACAGTCAAGAAAATGACGTAAGCCGCTGTCAGGAAACAATTTTCCAACAGTCCCGGACCTTTAAGACTTAATGACAGAATTGTATCAATAAATATCAAAGCTTCTTTGTCAGCCGTTGCAAACAGATTGGAAACGTCGGAAGAGAATGCAAAGAAGACGGTAACGAAAAGAAACCATCATACGGATTATGGTAGTGATTTAGTGATGAATTTCGGTTGTAGTCGGGTACTTGTCTTATTCAGAAATGACAGAACAGGTCTGCGAGAGTTTCAGAAATGATCCTTTCAATAACAACAGAAAGCAATAATTTATCTCCCTATTTCTCTTTCTCAATCGGCGTCTGTAAGGTACACTACTGAAACAAGTCTGTTTTTGTATCTGTTGGAGCATGAGGCTGACCGTTGTGTGTGTGTAGAGGACAAATACATGATGAAATCTCCATATTTTCTAGTTGATCTGCGGGATCATTCTTTCTCTTTCTATCTTTCTCTCTCTCTCTCTTCTGTGGTTGAGTGTGTGTTATGTGGTGGGAAGGTGTTGCGAGAATAGCAAAGAAGGAAGGAATATAAAAGATATCAAGCGAAGACAAATACAATATAGAAACAAATTGTGAAAATCAGCAGGCTGCCAACGAAGTCCATTCCAGTATAGCAATACATTACAAGACTCCAGTTAACATGCAATGAATAACAAAAAAATGAATACAAATTGACAAAACCGAAGAAATGACATTCATTAGAGAGGAAAACAGTACAAACGCCTACATCGACAAACATCAATTAAAGCAAGTCAAAGACTTTATATACATAGGTGACATTTGTTCAGTAAATGGAAGAATAGCTAACGAAATCCAACAATGATGCAATAAAGCAAATCACATCATAGGACAAATGGCACCAATTGTAAAATGCAAACATGTCACCATGAATAATGAAAGAGTACAACACAATTTTTCTACCAATATTATGGTATCAGTGCCAAACCTGGACGCTGGCATCAAACGATAGAAGAGAACTAGTCACAACAGAGATGAAATGTCTACGCAGAATGTGAGCATCAAGAAGAGATCCTGTTTAGAAATGAAGACATCAGGAAAGAAGTGGATTCAACATTAGTAGCCTACTGAGCTTCATCAAGAAAAAACAAATTAAATGGTTCGGTCACATAAACAGATTACCAAAAGACAGTGGGCCTCAAAAAATAATGTGGCCCAGATACAGCGAATACAAAGCACAAAACGGTCCACGCAGAAATAACAGAGGCAGTGAAAAACACTATTTATGAAGCGCACACAAAATCCCGTTGTATAAATCTCTTCTTATCCTGACGCTGTGAGGCAAAACAGGATTAGAGGAAAGAAAGAAATGTAGAAACGTCAGTTGTTCTATTGAATCTTATTTTATGATTTGCCCTTGCTTATGTAAAACTGTAGTCTAATGTTTCCGCATGTATCGTCAATTCGTTAATGTCATACGCTGTCTGACTATCTTTAACATTCATTCTCTCTCTCTCTCTCTCTCTCTCACGTATCTATAGCCCAGTACCAATCTCCATTCTTATGAGAAATGTTTAATAACCCAACAAACTATCCTGTATTTTTCAATCACGTGCAGTAAGCGCTGACCTGTTCCACTCTTAGATTTATTAATGAACCATCAAACTCGATTTGACAAGCAGCAGGGATCCAGCAATCACTACTAGCGTTGGTAGTATGGAGGCTATCGAGGCTCAATTTAGCCCCAATCTGTGCACACCTCAACAAGCTCATCACGCGCTCAGATGGAGTAAATGTCCAGCGCAAGACACTCGTTGGGGTCATCACAGGGTCAATGCTACCAACTAAGATGAAAATCGATACAGAAGGACTAATCATTTTATGAGTGTTTTTCGCTCCTGGTTCAGCTTTCTGTTGACGCCAACTTCTTTTTTAAATGACACGTTTTCCCAGTTCTACGATAGTTTGCAAAAATACACTCAAATATCCTTAGTTCTCTTTTTCGATGTTTTTCAAAAGAAGCCATTGTATTTCGCCTTGTATCTGCTTGATAACGGCCTTTTGATAGAAATGTCGAACTAGCATGTTGTTCTCCAATGTCATCCAATGACATCGTAAGAAGTGTTTGTAGCCTTTTATAACTAGACTGTAACATTTTAAGTTAACGTGATCAATTCTAGGAATATTACTTTTCGTTAAGTCATCTATCACATCTTGTTTCAATTTTAGTCGTGGTCTTTCCTTTCTTCCGTTTATTGTCAATGAATTAAGACAGCTCTAACTGTTCACACTCCCCGATTATTATTGTCGGTCAAAGTTAAATCCCCCCCTAATATATACTATACAAAACTGCATCTATTCGATGTACTGATTTGAAGCATGTGTTTAACTAAATCATTTTCCTTTTGTTTCCAAGTGGCTGCTGCAGGAACTATATTTAGTGAGCAAACATGTGACGTAAAGTATTAAACAGTATGAGATTTAAGTCTTCACAAAATATATGAGACTGCAATAAAACTATTTGATTGGCAAAACACGTAATCACAAAGTACTGTAGTTTTACAAATTACAAAAACAATGACAAAATACAGCAACGTTTCGACTAACAAGGCCTTTATCAAGCAAACGAACAACAGGAGTGACGAATTTAAAAAAACATATGGACGACTACATACAAACGTTTCCAATGAAAATCTGGGAATAAAAACGAATTACGAAATAAATTAACACAAAAGACACACATAAAAACTAGAAATATATAAGAAGAGAAACAGTGAAAAAATCTAGTAAATATATAACTTGAATACATACAACATATGCCCATATAGATTACAAGGCATGGGAAGAGAAAGTACTAAGAAGCATAGGAATGTAATACGTTGAGCCCACGTGGTCGCAAGGTACCATACAACGAAATCAACCGATTCTCCAGAGCAAATCGACTGCGATCATCCGAGGAACATGATCGGATGGCTGTGACCTGGACACCGTGAGCTCCTAAATGGCCAGTATCATTGAAATGGGTGGCTACAGGGGTCACAGAAAATTGGCGTATGTCGCGCAAGTCTTGGGCGAATTGGTCACTGAGCCTCTTGCCTGTCTCGCCGATATAAGCCTTGTTACACCGCTTACAGATAATGGCATAGATAAGATTACTGGACTCGCATGTGAAACCATCTCAATAACAAACGTTGCTAAAGGAAAAGAAATAAATGATGTAGTGTCAATATGTGCATATATTGTCACTACACGTGTTTACTGAACTCCCGACATGTGCAGATATCGATGCTTTGGAGATGTGTTCAACATTTACCACCATCATGTCTGACTAATATGTATCTTCATGCCAGAGACTCTGCGTTATGCTGTTGGTAGTTGTCAGCTGCTTTTGTAGTGATATCTCTGTTCCTTCTATGACTATGTAAATAAGTAAAGTATAAGTCATTTTCACATTATGTGGTATACTGGAGAATACAGTGTTTAAGACAAACGGAACACGATGGGTGATATGTTCAGCATAGCGTCAGTCGCCGGCTTTACCTCCCAGTGTTTCTATGGTACCCAACTGATGATGGATCGACCTCTACGCCATTGCAACAATTCCCACTACTCTATGACTGTGAGATCATCAGTAAATTCTACGTCACATATTGGCTTGAAAACCCCTTTGATATCTATAATAACCTGGTCCATCAATATCTCAGAATATGCATGATCGATACTAGACTGATTCTTTCATTCACTCCCATATATCGGCCACGCAAAAGGTGGACCCCAGAGATAATAGAGGCAACGAAGACACTGTCTATAAGCGCACAGAAAAACCCGTTCTATAAAACTCTTCTTATCCTGACGCTGTACGACAAAACAGGATTGGAGAAAATAAAAGAACGAAGACATATATTCACATCCTAATGATTTCCATAAAAGTTCTACTATAACTCTACTACTTGGTATTTTTCCACTTCAATTTGCTTAGAAGTCTAAGAAAATAAAGTTTGTTCTCTCATCGATAGTCTTTCAATAATCAATGAAGCTGGTACAGAGCTACCTAGTTCGATATTCTTTCTTGCATTATATTAAATCACTAAACCTCAGAAATTGATTTCGATAGCCCAGCTAAAACTAGAGAAAGAAATAATGCAACATATCTTGAGTGTGCACAAACAAGGCAACAAAGAATTGATGGAAACCCGGTACTAGTCAAAGTTTGAACGACTTGGGAAACTTCGGGGGTTCAAACAGAAAAACCAGATAAGAGCTTTTCTTTGAACAAGTTCAACATCTTGATCACGGCAAGACGGCCGACAAAATATTGACCAGGAAGTCTCATGTTTTAACACGACCATTGGCCACACATGCTTCTTTCTGAATTAACATGCTATTTACGTTTTCTTCATTTTATATATAGATATTTATTATTATTATTACTACGAGAACATGGCAAACTTTCACAACGTTTTTATCATCATCGTAAAGGAATGAAATTTAAAAAAGTGGCATGTGAAAGCCTAAAAACAAATGTGGTAATGTGAACGGAGACACTGAAAATTAATCAAATGATATAAGATAATAATAGAGATTATGGTAGTATTGTAAATACATGCGTCATCACAGTAAATGAGACTGAGCTAAGAGAAGTCACAGCCAAGCTCTAGTTAGAGTTGGCTGTGGACAAGTACAGCAATTTAAATACATCGGAGTACTAGTAACATCAGATGGCAGATTTTTTTTTAAACTGTCGTTACTGCCTGTTGTACCAGTTTGTAGAGCGATGTAGGACAGGTGGGACGGGAACCTGAGGAATTTAATGGCCGCATGGCTTGTGCAGTCGCAGCATAGCTGTTCATGTTAGGATTTTTCATTTATGGCCACAACAGAAAAAAAATGATTGGCCTTACCGTGAATTAAACATGGGTCTCCAGCATGGGAGCCGCGTTCTAAGCCTCTCAGATGCCGATCAGAAATAAAGAGCGGAACAGGACAGGCGCAAACATCGTTACAGAAAATGAGAAGCATTATATGCAACAAATCATTGTCAATTGAGATCAGAACGCGTGTTATTCAGTACTACATAGAACCAATACTGACATACGGATGCAAGTCATGTACAGTAAACACACAGATCAAAAATCTCTGAGGGCAACATAGATGTTTTTTTACAGAAGAATGATGAGATCACTAATGTTGAGGTGTTGAATGAGGACAAGACACAGAGAAAGCTTATCATCAATATAAGAAAGAGACAGTCATCCTTTTGGATGAGTGATGAGGAAGGAAGGTTTAGAAAACATTGTGACAACTGGTAAAATCGAGGGTAAACAGAGGAAGACAGAGAGAAAATTTTGGTTAGCCTGACTTCATGGCACGGTAGTGTCAACATCTGAGATGATAGCAAACTCTTGAGAGACAGAGCTTTGTGGAGATCCATGATCGCCTATTCCAACCGGCACGGCACCTGATGATTGTAAATACAGATGAGTATGTGCAGCAGCTTAGTGATAAAACCTGCGAGTTTTCTTTTTTTTAACTAGTACCCATTCTACTGTAGTCGTCAAGGGAAAGCCTAGAAGACTACTTTCAATATGAGAATGGAAATGGAGGCCACATTTTCAGCGGTTCTCTGAAACACTATTCCATCGTCATCATGTGTCATACGGACTGGCGTACGTAATCATGGATTTCTACAAACGTCTATCCTTGATGCCGATTATCAGTTCGGATGTTGATATGTTTCGTTCCATGAAACCAGACGGTCAAACGTTTTCTTTCTCTGTCTCGTCTCCCACTCATGTTACCGGTTGTCACAATGTGTTCTAAACCTCTCGTTCTCATCGCATGCCCGAAGAATGATCCATGCATCTTTCAGATATTGATATGTTTTCTATGTGTATTGACCACTTTCATTCCATCAACATTAGTCGTTGTAGCAGCACATGGGATTCTTAGCATTCTCCGGTAAAACAACTATGGTTTCCGGAAATGTTGCTGTTTTGTTTTTTATTGTCCATGACTGGCATATATATGTCGTCTCCGATAAAAAAAAAATCCGTGTTTCGAAATGTTCACAACGATTAGCTTCGATATGAGAGTCCTCTAGATACCTCCAACCTCTAGAGTAGTATGTGGATATCAGTGGCGGCTCGTGCTAAGTTTTGTTGGTGGGGTCAGACATATTTTTGTGTGGAAAATCATGGTATTGGGTTAGGTTATATTTCAATTTATACACGTTACACATTATTTTTGGTGGGGATCGGCCCCACCGGCCCTTAATGACGAGCCGCCACTGGTGGATATACTGTCACGAACATGGAAGGTATTCGTTGTAATGAGAGAGCTAACAGTCATGCTTAGAAAGCACATATAGTCGGGTCGTTAGGTATGGATATTGTCATTTTTTTATATTTAATTTTCTATTTTTCCTTCTTATGTAATACTGTAATGTACTTGTCCACGTTGAAATCGATAGTACGGATAAAGGGGGCAGATTATGAGTCATGAACTGAAGATGAATCTATACTGCGACTGAAAGAATTTGGAAACAAACGTCAGATGAGTAGAATGGGATATCTGCAGGGTCTGGTATGGAATGTATATAACCAGCGATCAACATGAGCCACTCGCATACATAACCTTTGATACCTAATGAGGAAGACTTATACCATATGGGTATGTTCGGATTCCTATCAGGCCAACTCTATTAGTATACAGCAGTAACCAATGCTTCTATAATCAAGTAAATGGTGGAAGAGAAGAAGAAGAATAACCAATGGCTGAGACACACACAAAAACTTGGAGAATGAAGGTGGAAAGGGAAAGAGTATGGACCGAAATGGGATACTATGAATAAAAAGGAGTCAGACTGGCAGCAATATGGGTCACTTATGAATGTTTTATGTGTCAACTATGACATGAGGAAGAAACGTCCAGATAGACATAGAATATCTTAAATTAATTTCACAAAGTTATTCAGTATGCCTGCTTCATTACAAATCATCATATTGATAAAGCAGTATTAACACAATCTTCAATAAGAAAAAAGTTTTTGTTGAAAAAATATTTCAAAAATTCATTGTATAAAACATAGTTAGCTGATAGTATCAGCGTCAGAGCACTTACACTGTTGTTACCGCGATGACTTAACTAAAATCAACTTTACCAGGATTTGAAACACCGTTGACAGCTGTGCAAATTCAGTTGACTAAGTAAGCTATGCCCATGCTGACATATAAATATTAAATATATAGATTTCGTTCAGCCGCTATATATATATATACTTTTTCTTTTTCGAATGCTCCGTATGACATTTTCTCTCTATAGTAGCTCAGCAATATCAACAACAAAAATGTAGTAATGCAATGGATATCAAGCAACAATGGCATAACAGAAATTGAAAAACTACAGCAACTTCTTAGCAATAAAGGGTGTATCACTAGAAGCAATAGAAAATGATTACTGTTCTGTTTCCTACATAATTCTCATTAAAAAACTATTGTAGAAATGACACTTCAAAACAATAACAGCAGGTACATAACATACAACAAAACATCCCTACCCCCTATTGTTAGATAAAGAAGTGAACCATTATTTTCAGGCTGAATAACACATGAACTGAAAAGTCACATGTACAGAAAGGTTAAGATTGATGATAGAAGACCAGAATTTGTGGACTAAGCACAGAAACTGCAGAAAAAAATCATTTATGGCTGGTTATGCCGGAATGAAGGAAGAAAACATATCATACATCCAAATCTGTGGCAGTGAAGGGTGGTGTGGGGTGGGAAGTGGGGGGGGGAAAGGGTGTATGGATTTCCTGAAAAGAATCATACACTTTTAATTAAAAGGAGTAATAAAGCTGAAGGATTGACTTCATTGCACTGGGTTTTACCCCTTATGGCTTGGTCCCTCTCAGCAGAAATGGTCCGCCATCTGTAGAGAGTATTGCACAAATCATGCACTACATAGCTCTGGCAACAATCCTAGGGGTCTCTTTAAAATGCAATTGTGAACAGGACAGTCTGGATTCGAGCCCACAACATTTGGATTGCACAGCAAGGGCTTAACCACCTAGCCACAGAGAACCCCACATAAAGTTGATTGAAGTAACTGTTGATGCAATCTGATGCCTTACAGAATAGAAAGAAGAAACGGATGTTTAATCCTTTAATTCCATCTGTTAGCTTAAGAAGTATTCCTGAGCTTACCTTAAATATAGGTCATCAAGAGATACAGTAATAACAAGAACGAATATCTACTAGAGAACAATCTGAAATTTCAAAAAGAGAAGCAACAAAGATGTAATTAGCACAATGTAAATCAATAAGTGGCTTGGAAACATGGTAGACAACAAAGGAAACCATCAGAAAACTGCAGACCTTCATAAATGGATGTTTACATAGAATAGAGGGACTGAGATGGTATGATAAGATTACGAACGAGGAACTCAGAGAAAGAACAAAGCAGATACCAGTGGAGAAAGAGCTCAGGAAGAGACGCTGGCAATGGATAGGACATACATTGAGAAGACTAACCAGAAGCATTGCAAGACAGGCACTGTTTTGGAACCCCCAGGGAAAGAGGAGTAGGGAAGGCCTAGACAGACCTGGAGAAGAGAGCTGGAGGCTGATATTAAAAGGATAGATAAAACATGGAAAGAATTGGAAGGGATGGCAAGAGAGAGGAAGAGCTGGAAGAAGTATGTTGAAGACCTGTGCTCCGTTGAGAGTTGAAAGGTGAATAATAAATAAAATCAATAAGTATGATCAAACAAGGTAATACGTTCTTATCTGCTTCATTGATTATGAAATCATATTTGATCAAGTATATTAAAACAAACTTTTCCCAATACTGGAGCAATCTGGGATGGAAAATTTTACCAAATAGATCAATCAATGGTGATCATAGAACTCAATTAAAAAAAAAAAGTTCAGAATCAAATAGAAAAGTAGTTTGACAGTGATTTTTAGTTTAACTCGATTATGTTTTTTTCGATGTACATTCTGAGATAATGATGGACCAAACTATTGGAAAACTTCATAGTTTTGATCAGGTCATTAATTGATCACATTATAGGACTATCATTCTTGCATTTTGTGAATATATCTTTCCTACTCAATACGATCTCACCATCAGAGCATGAACTTCCTAGCCCCAGCTTCTTCTTCGAACGCTCCATATCGACCCTTGTCAACCACTCTGTGTGATTTGTATGTGATCTAAGCCTAAGATCGATTGTACGTTGTGCCAATTATGCACCTACAAGTAGGCCAGAAGATCTGATTTCTGCGCTGCTTTTTATTTACTAGGGTAGCATCCCTAGGGCCTGCATCAGTCGCCTCTTACGACATGCACTGTAGGCAGCAGTAGTACTGTTCTTTGCTTCCTTGGGCCCCGGAACCACAAGGGCGCTAGCCCCAGCAATAGTCGCTAGTCTAATTTTCAGTAAAAGTAAAGTAAAGGAACTCTTTTGTCTACTTCGAGATACATTCGGTACTATTGCGTTAGGTCCATATTTTTCATTGACAGTCGGCACACAGGTGATGTGGTCAACATTACGTCGGCCGCCTTCACTTCTCAGTGCTTTTCATGGTATCCAATTGAGACTAGGTATATCAAAATTTACAAGCACTGTTTTGGAACCCACAGGGAAAGAGGAGTAGGGAAGGCCTAGACAGAACTGGAGAAGAGAGCTGGAGGCTGATATTAAAAGGATAAGTAAATCATGGAAAGAGTTGGAAGGGATGGCAAGAAAGAGGAAGAGCTGGAAGAAGTTTGTTGAAGACCTGTGCTCTGTTGGAGTTGAAAGGTGAAGAAGTATACCACAATTTGTAGAAAATGTCATTTTTGATACTTGCTAGTCATTATTTTTGCCTGAGAAGCACCTTTCCAGCATATTCTTATTGATTTTTCAAATGTCAATGGTTCTTTTAAATGCTCAAATTGAAGAGATCAACATTATATTGTCCATCTTCAATAGAATTAAACCGCCTATCTCTCACCTACCCTGAGATCTGCTATCGCCTAAGCCTGCCCAGCGTTTCTATGATTGTTACTGTGACTACTGCTCATTGACAGGTAACTAACCCTTGTGTCGTTCAATTCTTGCAGGATGGCAGAAAAAGCCACAGATTCCCCAGATTTATGGTGTTCGTGGCATCGAACCGAAGGGTTACGATGTCCATGGCACCGAGCGAAAAGCTCAAGTGCTTCTGGATCGGGAAAAAAATCTGGTATCACTTGAAATAACCCAACCTCTCAACACTGAATATAAACCAAACACGTTTGAAACAGGAAGAAAGCACCATATCTCAACATACAGAAACTCTCAAAATCTATAAAGTATAACAACCACATTTTTTGCAAGCCATGACAAAAGAAATAGAAACATCACTAAATAAACTAACTCACAAAGATCAATGACACAGCAAAAGTATTTGGCAAGAAGATAAATATTAGTCAGACCAAGGTTACGGTAATTGTCAAACAAACTCAAAGTATCAATATCAGAACAGAAGTGTTATCTCCAGCAACAGAAGAAAAAAACTTTCTAAATCTGGGCCAAGTCATCACAGAGAATGTCTTGCAAAACAGATATCAAATCTAGGATTTCAAAGGTTAAACAAGCTTTTCTGCACGAAACAAAAATCAATATCCTCAACTAACAATGATATTGACCTGTAACAAAACATAATATCAGATACCTGGTCTGTTGCACTATATGACTGAGAAACATTGACTTGCACTATATGACTGAGAAACGTGGACTCTGAACAAGAATGATGAAAAGAAGTTACAGACTGTTGCTATCTGGTGTCGTTTCAGATTGGAATGAATGACTGACATTTTTTAAAAAACAAATGATGCAAAGATAATAGATCACATAAACAACTACTGAAAATGATGTACAGACAATAAGTCATAGACAATATGTCACAACTGATAACGTCACACAGACAACTACAGAAAATTATGTAGAGGCAATAGGTCACATAGACAACTACAGAAAATGAGGCAAAGACAATATGCCACACAGACAGCTACAGAAAATAATGCAAAGACAATAGGCCACACAAACAGCTACAGAAAATGATGGAGAGACAATAGGCCACACAGACAACTACTAAAAATGATCTAGAGACAATAGGTCATACAGACAACTAATGAAAATGATGCAAAGACAATAAGCCACACAGACAGCTACAAAAATGAAGGAGAGACAATAGGTCACACAGACAGCTACAGAAAATGATGCACAGACAATAGGTCACATAGACAACTACAGAAAATGAGGCAAAGACAATAGGTCACAGGTGAGGTTGTGATGTATTTATTATTCTAGACTTTTATGTTTAGTCATATGTTTTATGTTAATTTTGCAACACATTTTTTACAAGTCTGGCAGCTGTGTATCTTTATCCCTGCATTTGCATTTTTAGATCCTTTGACAAATTATTTTGATATGTAACTTAGTGTATTTATATTTGCAGTCTACTTATCTACATGTCTTACTATATTTTCCCTGGGGTCTCTGTTGACCGTTAAGTGGTTAAACCGTTACTTTGAGAGCCAAAGGTCATAGATTTTAATCTGACCCGCACTATTCTGCTCACAAGCGCATTTTTTCCCTGTGATCCCTAGGATTGTTGTTAGAGCTACAGAGTTTGTGTAGTGTGGAATACTCTCGGCAGGGGCATGCAATTTCTGCAGAGATGAGAAGAACCATATAGGGAACACTGCAATTAGTCAATCCCACATACCTAGACCCTTAGATTATATCTTCTTATATATTACTTCATTAGATCAAACCGCCCATGTGTTGACAGGGCCACAAGGGAAGTAAATAATAGTAGCACTGCGACCTACAAGGCATGTCGTAAGAGGCCACTGAGGAAGGGGCCTAGGAAGCTACCTTAGTAAAAAAAGCATCACGGAAATCGGATGTTAGCCTACTTGTATGCGCATAACTAGCACAACGTACAATCTCTCTTAGGCTCAGATTACATACAAATCACAAAGAGTGGTTAACAAGTGGCCAATATGGAGCGTTCAAAGAAGAAGATCAAATTAATGATGACAAATATTAATATAGAATGTGAAACACACACAACAGAAAACGGGTAGGCACATCTGCTATATAATATGTGAGAACACCAAATATTAAATGGTTCAGTCATCTTATGAGAATGAAACCTAGTCGACAGTCACTTTTTACCTACAATAGTAGAGGATCTAAGTCTGAGACCGCAACGAAGGACAAGATAAGGATAGAGAAATAACACCAAAGAAATACTATAGCAACATGGGTTCACAACTACAGATGTGACAGTGATCCAACAACAAGAACCTCAACTTTTCACAACACTTCACCACTTAAGTGGATAGACAAGGAAGTGAAAACAAAAAAGCCAGACTTTTTAATACTATATTTCTGTGTTTATTTGTCCCTACCTTGATAAAGACCTAGCTGTCAAAATATCAGCTGTTCATTTATCTTCATTCCCAAAACCGTATTTTAACCCTTTTACAAATAGTTTCTTATTAATCAGCCATCTAAGCTTGTCACAAAAGAAACATCATTTTTTAATCCCTGACAGCTAACATTAATTTCAGACCACTTTAAAAAGGGGAAAAACTGTTGCATGCAACTCATATCAAATGTTCATATAGGTATTTCATAACTGTTCTGTTTCTTACATAATTCTCATGCAAAAACAGTCACTAGCCACTGACAACAAACGCAAACACTGAAGATTAGTAGTAGTTAGACTAACACAACATATAAACAGAATAAATATCTAATGAATGAGTATGTAATACTTAATATCTACTATTTTAAGAATGGTAGTTGTATTTCAAGTATGAGAGTTATTCATCATTTACATACCCAAGTAATCTTTTCTTTCTGTTAGATGGATAGAATGGTCTTCATAACTCCTGATGGACAAACAACAATAATTATAAATTTAGTATCTGTTGTTGGTATATAAAACTACAATTATATCAATAACTGTATATTGGCGTATATATTAATTATATATATATATATATATATATATATATATATATAATAATATATATATAAAATCTACATCTGAAAACTTCTATAATGTCAAGTGTGAGAATCCTTCATCACTTGTATATAGTTATACTAAATCTGCATTCAATCAAAATATTGAAAATTATTAACTAGTTCATCCATTTATTTTTTTAACTCACCTGCCCCCTGCCCATTGGAGTCGAAATATTCACATTGTGACTGTCACCACATTCTATACAACACACACACACACACTCCCGTGTGATGCGATACAATGTCAATACAGGTGTTTAAATTAAGTTGCTCCTCGAGAAAACAGTCATTCATGGTTACAGATTTACGAGTAGTGTGGTAAATCAAATGTGAACACAATAATCTAATTTCTAGCCTTAGTATGCACGTACCTGTCAACAATGATCAATCCTCAAAACTACGAACTCATTGGACAAATAAAGTTTTTTGAAATGAAGCCGGAAGGTAACGATGATGTCTCCTGTTATAACTTTAAATACTTCAAGATTTACAAATTATCTGAGAAATATGATGCAAGTTCAATCATGATTTAAGTCAATCACAAAATATAATAAAACCCATAGAATTGAATTGGCAAGCAACAATGGAGAGCACAAAACAACTATCTGTAAGAAGAACACTTGTCAACACACATCTTGCTAGCGGACCGCAAGGGAGACTATTTGAGGTCTTTTTGAATCGGCTGCGACTGTCGTCTGCGTGTGATTGTGTGATTCCGGTTCACCTTTCCTTGAGGATGAGTTCATAGCTCGCGCTTCTCTTTATTTCTTTTGTGATGGGCAGGTGTGTCACGGTAGAAGAGTATATTCAACTCAAAAGAATTCATATTTGAGTTAGTTGAAAAATAAACGATTTCAATCGAAGCCCTGTAGAGGATTATAGGCGTATTTGATTACAGAAATGAGGTACATACAGGATAGAAACACATACCTTTGTTCATATTTTAAAATTGTCGGGGTTTTTTTTTTTTTTGTGGGAGCAAAGGAAAAATAATATTAGATCAAATTAGTTCAAATATCCACGTTGACTGTAATGTGACCCTATCATGTTTTTTTCGTTGTGATATCACTGTTCGAGATGTAGGCCTACTACCCTCTATTTCTTTACCCTACCCTTTCCTACCAAAATAGAAATAAATAATAAAAAGGCGATTTTTACATCAATTTCTCACATCTATGAGAAATATCTTCGAGAACTGCAGAGAATGGAATGGGATCTCAATACCTCTTTTATATGGTACACCAAGGCCTTCGACTATGTATAACAATATCATAACTTGTGAAACAACAGGACAGGTATGGGTTTTCCATCACTAGTGATCTATTGAATATGAACAATTTATCTATTTCTGTCTATTCCCAGGTGGAAGATGTAGTTGGCTGTCCACTCTTGCCGTTAAGCGTAGGGATGGGAGCTTTAATTTGCGTTCTATGGCCACATGAGTCGTCCTTATTGTGTTATATCCATGTTTATGTAGTGTGGTATTGATATTGTCTACCATCTCTTTCTTGGTCTTCCCTTAGCTCTAGTACCCGATCTTTTTTATTGTATGCTGTTATTGGTGGTTGGTTGTATTTCATTCTCATTAAATGTCCAAACCACTGCATTTGTTGTCTTTCGATGTATTCGGTGCATGAAGTTATGCCCACTCTGCTTCCGATGTCCTCATTTCGTAGTCTGTCTTTCCTGGTGACTCCCACTGCCTTTCTCAAGCATTTCATTTCACACGTGGTGAGCTTTCTGTGATGTGTTGCTGTAAGATACCAAGTTTGGCACTGGTAACAAAGTGTTGGTAGGAAAATACTTTTATCATCTGTCTTTTCACTTCCATCTTGATCTTTGGGTGTTGTAGTAATGGTGCCAACTGGTAGGTCACTGCATTTCCTTTTTGACACCTTGTATCTATTTCTCTATCGAGTTTTCCATCCTGTGTGAAAATGCTGCCTAAATATTTGAATTCAAAAACTTGCTTTACTCTGGTGTTGTCTATTTGTATGTTTGCTTGGCTTGGTGTTCTGCTGATTTTCATGGTCTCGGTCTTTTGTTTGTTGATTTTCATGTTGTACTTCCTACATGCTATTAGCAATGAATTCATGTGATGTTATAGTTGATCTTCATCTTCATAGATTATACTTTGGTCGTCTGCAAAAAGTAATTCGTTGATGTGGTTATTTAATTGGTCATAGTGATCAGTGTCTATGTCAATAAGGTCTTTTCGCACTGTGCCTCTTTCACTATGCTTCCTATATATAGACAAGTGGGGCATACAGAACAACTACTTCTAGTATGAGGATGGAGGTTGAGGCCGTTACTGCTGCCCTCCATTGGATTTCTGGGACTTCATTTACTGGGGCAGTTGTTGTATCTGACTCTCAGTCGATGCTTCACAAGATCCAGAAGGGCAGGTTTCGATATGAGTGAATGTCGTCTATAGAAGTTTCTAACCTCCAGCGGCTTAGTGGATATACTGTCCTGGGCATGCGGGTGTTTACGGCAATGAGAGAGGGGAACAGGCTTGCATCAACAGCATCGATTGTTGGGGAGTTGAAGATGGATAAGGGGGATATTCTTCGGTCTCTTCGCGACTCTCTGTTGGATGAGGACACTAAAATCGATGTTGAATCGATCAAGCGATTTAAGCAGTTTGGAGTTACCCGTTGTTCAAGTCGAACTGGATGCCTGAGAGGCAGAGTGAGAGGTGTGTTTAATCAGCGAGCCACAGGAACCATCAGTATGCATACTCTTCGATATCTGTTGGGGAGACTGAGCACCTGTGGGTCTGCCCGGAGTGCAATGACGTCAGTTTAGTAACCAATAACCAATAACCAAGCCTATATAATATGTTGAAGAGAAGAGGTGAGAGCACACAACCCTGTCTTACTCCTGATTTTGTTTCGAATGAGTCTGTCATTCCGTCTGTTGTTCTTTCCACACTGGGAGCTATTTTAGTATACTGCTCTGACATTTATCACAATTTATAACAATTTATCAACAACATAAAACACAGCGTAGAGTTGAGAGTCAACTGGGCTACAAAATAATCGGAATGGTTCATCAGCAGTTAGAAAGAAAGGAAGGCTGTGAGAAGACAATGATGCATCCATATTTATACCCATATTATCGTTCCCCATATTTATTATTTATATTTATTATTTATATATGTGAGCGTCTGTAGCTCAAGCGGTAATGAGCTCGATCACAAACCCAAGCGTACCTGGTTCAAATCCCACGGTGGGCAAGTTTGGAAGCAAATTCGTTTCCGTGGGATTTTTACAAAAGGTAAAATAGACTTCACCGTTCAGAAAGCAATGGTAAACTACTGAACGTATAAGTGGTGTCTAGAAAATCAACGACTAGTTTACTGTGGTTGATGGCTACGTCCTTTAGGATATGCCACGATTTTCATTTTCATATTTATTAACATCTATGCAGAACACATAATGATACAAATAAAAGTAGATTAAAGCTACAAACATGTGTATTCATTTGCAACTGGTGGAAATAAGTTTCAGAGCTAAGATACATTTCATCTTTCTCTCTCGATCACCACCCAGACCATGTACCAAATCTCCCATAAACTCTATTCATGTGGAAATCTGATTCATGCAGCCTTAGCATTGGTGTGTTTTACGTCACATCTTCAGCACCATTTGGAGCTCTGGTGCTTATCCTTCGACCATGTGTCTGGTTTCAGACAGCGTTTACTCGGTTCGCTCTCTGTTCTGTAGCCATCTAGTGTTTTTACGGTGTGGGGTAGCTAGCCCTACCTGCTTAGTCGTCGCCTCTTAGGACATGCGTGGCAGGTAACAGTGGTTCTATTCTTTACACCCCAATTTGGGCCCCGGCAACCACTCGGGCGATTTCTTCTTTCAAAAAGTGTCAGCGAATTGCAACAGCTAATTTTGTTTGTTTAAAAAAAAACCAATGAAGACTAAACATTATTCTGAATACAAAGCAGCAAAGTCCATTGACAAAGCAAAAATGTCAACCCACAGTTGTCATCATTAATGAAGATACTTCTTCTTCAAACGCTCCATATCCACCACTTGTTAAACCACGCTTTTTGATCTGTATGTGATCTGAGCCTAAGAGCGATTGTACGTTGTGCCAATTATGTGCCTACAAGTAGGCAAGGCCATCACATCCGATTTCTGCGACGCTTTTTATTTACTAGGGTAGCTTACCTAGGCCCCTATCTCAGTGGTCTCTTACTATATGCCCTGTAGGTCGCAGTGGTACTATATTTTGCTCCCTTGCAGCCCCGGCAAAACAGGGCCGATAAAGACACTGATGAATCCATTTGCTCCATAATTAACAATAATCGAGATTGTAAAAAAAAAAACAAACTATTCAATGACATTTCGGCGGGAAGGGGTGGGGGGAGGAGGGGTAGTATGATGAAACTACACAAGCAAAACATAAATCTTTTGATGACATGCACATTTTCCATGTCAACATATCGATGTGAATCATGGACAATCAATCACAAACTGATTGAAACAAAGTTATTCAGAAAATGCTTAGAACGTCCTCGACAGAGAGAATAAAGACATACTATATATAAGACATGAACATTGATAAATAATATCATGTCCCCGGGAAATGAAATATTTTGGTAACATTAAACGTCATAGTGTTTTGAAGAGAACAGTAATGGAAAAAGACGAGACAGTGGATGACCAAGATGTTGGTGGCAACAGGACGCTGCTATACGAAACCTTGAACATAAAGTTGGAGAAGGCGGGAGAACTTACAAGGGACTGAAAGTTTTTTTTTCAGACGGACTGTGATGAGAGCGACGTTCTGCAAATGACATTCTACATGACAATCTAAATATCAATGGTGAATGCAACCCATATTAGACTGAACGAATATGAAATGAAACGGGAGAAGCTAGAAAGCACATTCTGATCAAAATATCATCACCTCTCCTGAATTTGTTCCATTTTATGTTAATTATTATTGATTAGACCGCATCCCACGGTAACATTAGGCCGAATAGCTTAGCCGACAAATCGAAAATTCCTGTTAGATGGGGGCTGGTCTTTGTATATGTTTGATAGAACACTGTACAGTTTTTTTTTGCAATTTTACTCAATTCTATGCGTTCTGTTTATTTATTGGTGGAAAATTTTAATAATACTGATATTCCTTATTTTTAAACTTAATTTGTAACATAATATAACCTTGATTTAGCATGTTTGTTGATTTAAAATGAATTCGTTTATAATACAACAGATTTTAGAATATAGATCACTGACAGTTATAGATCTCTATTTTTCAATAATTAACCTGAGTCCAGGCATGTTTATAAGTCACGATTAACCTCTACTATTAATTTTGAACAAATCCTTGATAACTATGGTTCCTGTACCAACTTGTTAAATGAGCTTGTATAATTACTTCTTAGACATCAATACATTCCATGACTGAATTGAACAAATATAACTTGATTAGCATGTTAATATCTGAATTCCAGCTGATTACTTATTTGATTTACATGTTAAAATCTGATATTCCTTATTGTTCTGATTTGTAACATTAATATAACCCTTGATTTAGCATGTTAAAAACGAATTCCATGTTAAATGAATTTGTAAATATAACTATCCGCCAAGAATTTTTTTTTTAAATTCTGGATTCATTTTGTGTGTGTGGAGATTTCGATATCTTATTTGAGAGCACACCATGTCATGGACTAAATACAACCACCAATACCGTAGTAATTAAAGCCTCACCAAAACATCAACTTTAATTATTTTATTCCATCACCAAATAATTACTAGGTTAGAAAAGATCAAAGGAATTTAACGTTGCAAGAAAATTACTCTACCTGCAACATTGCATTTTATAAAATCTTTGGGACATCAGAAATAGAACACCACATGCTAAAAATAATGTTCATCAATGCAAGGAATATGGAGATATTTTAGGCCAATCGTTGACCGATCATTTTGAAACGCACTATAGCGTCTTCTTCGAACGCTCCATATCAACCACTCTGTGTGATTTGTATGTGATCAGAGCTTAAGAGCGTTGTACGTTGTGCCAGTTATGCGCGTACAATTAATTGGCCAACTAATTAATTAGGCCAGCACATCCGATTTCTGCTCTGCTTTTTATTTACTAAGGTAGCATCCCTAGGGCCTACATCAGTCGTCTCTTACGACATGCATTGTAGGTTGCAGTGGTACTATTCTCTGCGTCTCTTGCGGACCCCGGCACCGCACGAGCGACTAAAATGTCGATGTTTAAAGCATTGGTCAATCTGTAAATCACAAACCGTACCTGCCGGTGATCTTCAAACATGCTGATTTATCTTACATTGGATGTAATAATGGCTTTCATCACTAAATAAGACTTTATAAAATCTTCTTTTGTTCAGTTCTTTAAGTTTTTGTTTCCATTTGTAGCACTTCTGTTTCACACACAACGAGTTAAACATTATTTCTCTACTTTTTTTCGCATTTTAAAAAACAAATCGGTTCTGTTCGTTTTACTTTTGTTGCTTCTTCTCGAATTCTCCCGTCCATGTGTATCGCCAAAAAAATCCCACTTATCTTTCCGTCATGTGTACATAATTGAATGCCATTTTTCCCCTGTATTTCAACGTTATTCTCCTTATAAATCTGGAAATATATAAATTAAAAACAGATATGAATAGTGATATAGATAATATGAAGCTTTTATTTTACTCATTAAATTTATTCTTTAATTTATGAATAATTGATAGTTTACAAGATGTGTTATGTGCCGAGCTCTGCATGTAACAGATTGTACGTGGACGTGTTTTTTTGGTTTTTTTTAGAAAGGGCGAAAAGTAACAATTAACAGCCTGGTGACCCTTATAACACCTAAGCCAACCTCACCTCCCAGTGATGTAGTCCGGAAAACTTTGACCGTGAGGTCAAACGTTAATGTGACTGGCTCGTCTAGAAGAGTGTACTCCATTAGGTAAGTTTGTTTTTGGTCATACGTAGGGAGCCGAACACAAATTTAAAAAAAGGCTGCAGAAACCGGATGGACTGGCCTACAGGTCTGTAAGCGTATAACTGGTACAGTGAACTCACGCTCTAAGAAACAAATCGCATAGCAACCACAACAAGTGGTTTAGTACAGCAAATCGGGTATCTGTGGCGTAGAGGTTAGGTACTCGTCTCTTGTGCCAAAGGTACTAGGTTTGCTCCCTCATGGACTCATCTGGATATTCTTTCAGAGATATCTGATCTCAGTGTAGGTGAGATCGAGTTCCTAGTCCTATCGGAGACGGACGATAAAACGTAGGTTCCGTGTTCAATTTGATCACGTAAAAGAACCTTTGACAGTTCAAAATCGAGAAAAGCAGGCTGGAAAGCCGCTGCGCTGGCAAAATTCACCAGAAAGAATTAAAAATAAATTTCTACATAAATATCTTCACCATCTTCAAAATTACATCGGGATCCTCGCTGGTGCTACGGAGTTCGTGCACAGCAGCTGAGATCTTCCTGTGTAAGAAAGAGATTGGAGCAAATATAGTTACTCACCGAAGTGCAATGATGATAGTACTATTAATCAATCAATCAATCAATCAATCAATCAAAGAAAGGTAGTAGATAATGATAGACACATACAAAACTAGTGAGACGACTTCAAATAAATGCAGTCACAAACAGGCAAACTATTATCTGTATAAATGACGAAACAATCGAGAAACACATACAAGTAACCAACTGAATAATGTACGGTAACTTGTGATGAGATCTTAATTATAAAACTAATTATCTGTTTGTTTGTCACGGGAAACATTTAAGAACGCCAAACTTTGAAGTCCTGAAAGTTGGACAGCTTATTCCTGAAGAATTGTGTAGGTAAGAGTGACCATTTTCAACTCTACGTGCGCTCTTTACTGAGTTATGAGTTAGTTGAGTTGATATTAAAATGTATACATTTCATAGCCTGCCTATTCAACCATTATACTAGGTCACTGAGCATCGCCAGTGGTAAACGGGGACAAATGTAGTTGCACCGTTTGTGAACGGGCAATATCTATTTGAAAATCAGATCAAAATTTCTTGACAGAAAAACTTAGTTTTCCGCTTTTTCTATCATGCAAACATAAATGTCTTTTAGATTTGTTTTGCAAAATATAAACGAATATACAATGACAATTTTTTTTTTAATCGAAGTAACTCGTTGTTATATTATGATATTGGTGAATTCAGTGTTAGGTTCCTATTTATACTATGAGGTGCGGGGCTCTCAATGACGAAGTGTTTAAGACGATTGCCTGTCGTTCTGAAGGTTGTGAGTTCGAATCTGAACCGAGTCACATGTGTAATGTTTTTTCCTGGGATCCCTAGATTTGTTTGTCGGAGCTACGGAGTTCGTACTTTGGGCAATACTCTCGTCAGATGGTGTACCACCTCTGCCGACAGGGACGGAGTCATATGATACAATGAAATCAATTCTCTACCGTTAGACCCTATTTATACAATGAGGTGCATTGGTGAATTCAATGTTAGGTTTGTATCTCTCTCTCTTTCTCTCTCTCTCTCTCTCTCTCTCTCTCTCGCGATCACCGCTTAGACTGATGTACCAGATTTTCCCATAAAAGGTTCGTATTTATGTAGCTGGATAGATTATTTAATATACATTACAATGAATAAAACCAGCGCTTTTCTGATTAAATTCAACACACTGCAACTGCTACATCGAATCCCGTTATAGAAACATCAATGATAAGCAGATACGAGTAAAACAAGTCGAGGCACATTCATCAAAGAACCCGACCACTGCAAACATTGAATTGACAAGGAAAACAGCCGTTATTGCTTCAAAAACAAGCACCTCACAACCACACAACCACACCCACAAATAAGATGTTCATCATTATTTACATTGTTACCATTGACATCGATCGTTCAGTGCCAACAGAAGATAAACTGTGATAAATCATGTTTAATTGTGAGAGGTAAATTTAAATTAATTTCATTTAACCCAATTTTGTGGTGGCGTCTGTGGTCTAGGGGTTAGTGACTCGGTCTATTAACCTCGACGTTCTGAGTTCGAATCACGCTGCGAACAGTTTGGTTGCAAATTGTTTCGCGTGGATTTTAACAAAAGGACGATGGCACCACCCGTTTAGAAAGCAATGGCAAACTACTGAACGTAATAATGCCTAGAAAAATCACAAACAGCGTTTCAAAGCTGGGGTTGATTCGCAAAATCCTGTAAAGGATATGCAATTAACTTAAAAAAAAATTAAACTACAGTATGGGAAGATGTCAGCAGACATTACCTTTGCAGCATCCCTGTATGGGTGGTTAGTATTATCGATATATGGGAAGATTGCAGTAAAACTATGAAGCAATGACGAAACACGTAAAAAACAAAGTACAAAGCTGTTTGACATAATGCAATAACAATACACAGCAACGTTTCAATCAAAAGGCTACAACAGGAGTGGCGAATTTCAATTCTTTCATAGTATACACACATAGACGAAGACAAAAACATCCTAACGGTCCTCAAATACGGTCATTCATACGGCCACTTTGTTATTATTGGTGATTATAATGACACTTTATGGCCTAGAGGAAATATAGCTTCATTCTATATGAACTTGAAACCATCCAAACGTTAACAGCTGCAACAGGCGATGGAAAGGAGATTGATGGAGGTGGGGAAAGGGGGGAGAGGGATAGTTAACAAAATCAGGGAAAGGGAATTTGATTTGCACGTCATTTGATAATGTCCACTTTCCGATACAGTCTCGTATAAAGTCACACTCACTCAAACTAAATATCTTTTTCAGACCGGGATTTTTAATGTTTTTTGTTTGTTTCTTATGTATAGAATTAAAACCTCTTTAAGTCTAGACACGTCCTTTCAATCTAAGGACGAACCTTGTTTAGGTTATATCAGAGCGTGTAGGCCAACAAACATGAAAAATTAGAAATAACTCTTCTCTGATGGGTTTTTTACTCCGGACGCTTTATATTACAATGTATACTGCAGTAGTCAAAACACTGGCCTTGTATCATCTTTAAACACATATCACCAGCCAGTATATCGGTTCAGATGGACTAAAGGGTTTCAGTTGAGGAAAATGTCTGAGTCTTCATCGTAAATAAAAGACAAAGTACTCGGTTACTAATATTTGTAGTTAGCTTAACTGAAATGAAAATTAACAATGAGGTTCATTATCTGCATACGGGGATTCTATTCATCTACGATTCATGCGTATACACGTCGATTCTATATTCATACACGACGATTCTGTGCGTATACACGTCGATTCTACACGGTGTTCAACTTAAAAGCAGCCCCAGTGATAAATAGAAATTTGCCAGGTACGCATTGCATCTCGTCTATTTACTACTTAAACCGGTTCTGACTAGCTTGTCCTACGTCACATTTGTTCATCGCCCCTTCCGCACTACAATTACACACCATCACACAACCTTGACCTATACTACGTCATAACTGAACTTTCCATTCCCATACATATAGTAGCCTAGATTAGCTCCATTCACAGGTTGCTTTAATTGAACACCCTGTATATTTACTACTACGTCGATTCTATATTCATACACGACGATTCTATGCACTTCTTCTTCTTCGAACGCTCTACATCGACCACTTGTCAACCACTCTGTATGGTTTGTATGTGATCTGAGCCCAAGAGCGATTGTACGCTGCGTCAGTTGTGCACCTACAAGTAGGCCAACATATCCTATTTCTGCGCAGCTTTTTATTTACTATTGAAGCATTCCTAGGGCCTACATCAGTAGCCTCTTACGACATGCATTGTAGGTTGCAGTGGTACTATTCTTTGCTTCCCTTGTGGGCCCCCGCACCACATCGGCCGATTCTATGCACATACAGGACGATTCGATGCGCAGGCACGACGATTCTGAGCAGTGACGTTCATGCAGGTACGACGATTCTGCGCGACGATTCTGCAGCAGGTACGACGATTCTATGCGCAGGTACGACGATTCTATGAGCAGGCACGACGATTCTATGAGCAGGTACGACGATTCTATGCGCAGGTACGACGATTCTATGAGCAGCACGACGATTCTGAGCAGTGACGATTCTATGCACATACACGACCATTCTATACACACACATGACGATTCTATGAACATACACGATTATTCTATATTCATACACGACGATTCTGTACACATACACGACATTCTATACACATACACGATGATTCTTTGCTGGCACGACTTCTATGCGCTGACACGACCATTCTATGCACATACATGACGATTATATGCACGCACATGACGATTCTATGTAGATTCGATCCTAAGCAGTTTCAATTCTAAACGGTGAAATCGTAATTTTGTTGCTGTCTGTAATCAAAATGCAATTTTTTTTAGAACAATCATTTTGGCTGAAATCGGATGCACATGTCCTAAACGTGTAGAAGTCTATGCGTTTAGGGGCCTACCAAACCAATGTGCAACGTATACACGTTCTTGGCAAAGATCAAACATATCACAAAGAGTGATTAAAATTGGTCGTAAAGAACGAACGAAAGAAGAAGAAGAAGAACAATCATTCCTTTTATGCTTACCGAAATTCCTTATATTTACATATTTAAATGAATCCTGTATTTTGGATTTGTATTTTATGATACATCTTGTCATTTTGTTTATAAATGAGCTTTTTACCAACGTATTATTGTGTTATTTGTTTTTACGTAGATTTGTAAATTCTGATTGTTTTAATCATCATTTTCTTTTAGTGTTAGGTAACTGGTGCATCCGGTTGCTCTCCTGCAACACCTTCCTCAGTCAGTCTGTCTGATTTCTCATTTCCTGGTAGTACACCGTCGCGTGAGACGGTATCCAATGGCCTGATGAATAAAACTGATATTTTCAGACACTTCACTATAGATTTTGAAATCTGTCTTCCATTGGTGACTATGTCAACGCATACAGTTTTCTGTCTGTGCATTACTTTTGTGTTTCTGCATTCTTCAGTGTTTATATCCTCTTACCCCAACCTCCATTTGTCTTTATCTACAATATGTGTTATTGACATAGGATGTTGGGTTCATTTCAGCCCACTTCGATGCTACCATGACATTGATGGTGATGAAATTTTCAGCATGTCCAGCAACACCGGGACAAATGAACGTTCTCAAAATCGTTAAGAATGTTAAACAAACAACAAATAATAAAAACATGGCACTGTGCAAATATGAATAATTAGCAGATTATCACAACCCTGCATGCTGAGTGCTCATTTTTGAAAATGCAAATGAAGAACATTTTATTGACCGTGTAATCGACTCTTTGACTGGGTTTCTCAGGATATCATTTGTATTCACGAAATTAAAAACGATGTTGAAAATGAAATCGTAGAATTTTATAAATATTTGTATAACTGCAATTCCACACCACTCCACCTTCATTTTGAAATCTGTCTTCCATGGGACTTGGCCTACGCATACACTTTTCTGTCTGTGCCATTACTTTTGTGTTTCTCTGCATTCTTTCAGTGTTTATACCCCCCCCCACACTCCATTTGTCTATCTACAATAAAAGTGTTATTGACATAGGATGTTGGAAGTTCATTTCCAGCTCACCTTCGATGCTAACATGACACATGATGATGGTGATGTAATTAGCTGTAGCATGTCCAGCAACAACCTGGACAAATGAACGTTCTGCAAATACGTTAAGAATGTTAAACAAACAAACAAAAAATAATAAAAACATGGCACTGTGCAAATATGAATAATTAGAGATTATCACAACCCTGCATGCTGAGTGCTCATAATTTTGAAAATCGCAAATGAAAAAGAACATTTTATTGACCGTGTAATCGACTGGTTTGGATTTGTTTCTCAAGGAATATCATTTTTATCACGAAATTAAAAACGATGTTGAAAATGAAATCGTCAGAATTTTATAAATATTTGATAACCCCAATCGCCACCACCACTACCACCACATTCCATTTTGGCCATTAATAACTGCAGGAGCAGAAAAATGACCGCCCATCCACAGACAAAATTCATGCGGTTGCCTATGCTTTCAGCAATAATTGTCTCTAGTGTTGTGCTCTCTCTCTCTCTCTCGCTGCCCCCTCCCCACCTCTCTCTCTCTCTAAACAACTGCAACGATTAATGTTACAAAAATATTACAGTTTCCGAGGAAAGGTCTCCAATGCTGTACGATGTCTATTCCTTATAAGATATCTGTGCTCGCCTGCCCAGCGTGTTCGTAGCGCGTTGGACGACGGGTGACAAGCTCCCTGTGAGTGCGGTTCAATTCCGCGGGCTGGTAGAAAAGCCACATGGTTCTCCAGATTTACGGTGTTCGTGGCACCGAACCGAAGGGTTACTGTGCCCATGGCACCGAGCCGAATAGCTCAAAGCTCAAGTGTTGCTGGATCGGGGAAAAGAAAATATATCTGTATTTTTTCGACTTTGTCCAGTGTTTTCTAAGAAATTTTCTTTAGTATTTTGTCTTAGGAAATATTTATTGTATTTTCAATGTTCAATATTTACATGCATATGTTATGACATATGTTGTGACATGATAAATGCATGTCCTCAGGGGCGGCTCGTCATTAAGGGCCAGTGGGGCCCGGACCCACAAATAATCGAAAGGGAGAATAACATCCCCGATTAGACAAAAAATAGTAAATACTTCGAAACTCATGATTTTTCTGAAAATGTGTGTCTGGCCCCACCAAGAAAAATGACCACGAGCCGCCACTGCATGTCCTCATAAGTTTTACTTTTGTATTCTTGCTTGTATTATGCCGTAAACTCTTCATACTAATTACCCAGTAACTAGCCACGGTTAGTTTACTTCTTACAGCATTATATACTTGTACCTGTGCTATTTAAGGAGATTCTGGTCTGGAAACTTTTTCGTTGCTTTCATATTAATGTAAATTTGTATTACAATTTTGAGATATGACGACTTAAAAGTAGAAAAAATTTGTAAACAAAAAATATGTCAACGCGTTGCCATGGAAACAATAAAAAATGGCCGTAAACACAAATTTTTAAATCTCTAAGGCTCTGAAAGTAATGAATATAAATGAATTATGTTTTCACTCTAAGGCGAGCAATTGTAATATCTAACAAATTACACATGATTTTTTGGATATATTAAATATGACATTTTATAAATTTTTGGTAAACACACCTCCTGCTTTTTTGACCGAATTTTGAGGGAATTTTACCAAAATTTATTACAAATTAAATATTTAATATATTCTAAAAATCATGTGTAATATTTTAGATATTACAATTGCACCTTAGAGTGAAAACAGAATTCATTTACATTCATTACATTCAGAAGCCTTAGGATTTGAAATTGTGTTTTTGGCGGCCATTTTATTGTTTCCATGGCAACCTTTGACATATTTTTTTACTTATTTTTTCTACTATTCTAAGTCATAATCTTTCAAAATGGTTATACAAATTTTACATTAATGTGAAAACAACGAAAATAGCTTCATGATCCCCACACTACGAATCCCCCTTAAACTTTACTATCATCATCAAATAGTTGGCTTGAGCAGAACTTTGCTACCCAACAGTCATCCTGAATTTCTCTCTGATAGGCCAGATGTCCTACCTCTGCAGCCGTCATGTTCAGACCACCAGTTACATCCTGAATCCATCTTCTTCGTGATCTTCCTCTTCTTCTCTTTGCCGGTACGCCTTCTTCCATGGTGGTCTTCTCCAGACCTTCGTCTCTTTTATATCTCCAAAATATCTCAATTTTCTCTTTCTTATTTGTAGCATCAGCAAGTTTTCTTTGATTTTGAGTAATTTCTAGATCGATCTATTTGTTAACTTTACTATACGGATCAGAATACCGGAGAGAACATATGTTCAAACTCTCCACCTTCCACACACGTTGTAGGCGAAAGATCATAAGCGTGTTCTGACCAAATACTGTTTGTCCAGTGTCAACAAGAGGTATGAGTACCACCATCCAAAGATATACTTTAGATGGATCGATATGTGATACGCATGAAATTAATTGTCACGAAATCTAAAATGAGATGGACACAGAGGGAAAAGAGAACGTGAAGACATAAATGAGATGGACACTAAGAGGGTAAAGAGAACGTGGAAGACATAAATGAGATGGACACTAAGAGGGTTAAGAGAACGGGGAAGACATAAATGAGATGGACACAGAGGGTAAAGAGAGCGTGGAAGACATAAAATGAGATGGACACTAAGAGGGTAAAGAGAACGTGGAAGACATAAAATGAGATGGACACTAAGAGGGTAAAGAGAACGTGGAAGACATAAAATGAGATGGACACAGAGGGTAAAGAGAGCGTGGAAGACATAAAATGAGATGGACACAGAGGGTAAAGAGAACGTGGAAGACATAAAATGAGATGGACACAGAGGGTAAAGAGAACGTGGAAGACATAAAATGAGATGGACACTAAGAGGGTAAAGAGAACGTGGAAGACATAAAATGAGATGGACACAGAGGTAAAGAGAACTGGAAGCATAAAATGAGATGGACACAGAGGGTAAAGAGAACGTGGAAGACATAAAATGAGATGGACACTAAGAGGTAAAGAGAGTGAAGACATAAATGAGATGGACACTAAGAGGGTAAAGAGAACGTGGAAGACATAAAATGAGATGGACACTAAGAGGGTAAAGAGAACGTGGAAGACATAAAATGAGATGGACACTAAGAGGGTAAAGAGAACGTGGAAGACATAAAATGAGATGGACACTAAGAGGGTAAAGAGAACGTGGAAGAACTAAAATGACCTAAAGGAGAACAGTAGAACAAGAACTAAAAGAAATGAATCACAACTGGAACACAATAAAGAGGATGGACAAGAATAGAGAAGAATGGTGTGCATTTGTTGCTTCTCTAATCGCTAGGGTCTCTGTGGCTGAGTGGTTAAGCCCTTTGCCTTGCGAGTCGAAGGTCGTGGGTCGAAGAATCCGGACCGCGGCCTTCTGTTCACGAGTGCAGTTTTTTCCAGAGACCCTAGGATTGTTGCCGGAGCTACGGAGTTCGTGCTTTGTGCAATACTTTCTGCAAGTGGCGTGCCATTTCTGCGGAGAAGGACCGAGCCATATGGGGTAACCCGGTGCAATGAAGTCAATCCTTCGGCTTTTAAACCTTTTTTTTTAATCGCTAGGGCATCATAAGCTAGAAGAGAGAGAGAGAGAGAGAGAGGGTAAACTTTTGATTTCTTTAGTACAATCTCCATTGTTGTTAACTGCGGAACCACGGTATTTAACATTTGTGACATTTTTAGTGTCTTCCTGCTTACTTACTTATTCCTATCCACTTCTTGTGGAGCATAGGGCCTCAACAGTTGTTCTACACTTCAATTTTTGTTTAGTTATTAAAGCCTACAGGGTCTAAAGCCGCAAGATTGACTTCATGGCACCGGGTTTTAACCCATAAAGCTCGGTTCCACTTCACAGAAGAGACACGCAACCTGCCGAAAGTATTGGACAAAGCACGAACTCAGTAGCATGTAGCAACAATTCTAGGATTCTCTGGAAAAAATGCACTTGTGAACACAACGGAACGGTTCGATTCGAACCACTTAGACACAGAGGGGGTGTAGTATCTTCTGTGTGCTTGTTCTAATACACTTTGTAAGCTGTTATTCATTTTCTTAAGGCTGTTCTTGATGCCGTCACTCTATGTTTTGCGTGGTCTTCCTCTTCCGCTGTACTCTCTATATCTGGCTACCTTTTTAACCCGGATTGGGGCATAGGCCCTCAACCAACTCATGCGAAGTCTACCTATCTCTAGCTATCTCCTGCAGCTCCCTCTAGCTCTTCTTTATATTGTTGATCTCTGCCTCCAAATCTCGGCTCAATGTATTTCTCTGCCCCCCCCCTTCTTTCGCTGTCCCTGCGGGTTTCAGGAAAGGACCCGTGGCTATCTGTGGTAGGCGATACCAGGACATTCTTGTCAGGTGTCCAAACCATTTAATCTGTTGTTCCTTTATGAATTACATGACTGGTTTCACATCCAGTCTTCTTCTGATTTCTTCATTTATAATTGTGTCTTTTATTGTCACTATCTGGATACCAAACAATGAAATAGGATGTGTGCGCCTAATATTGTTAATAGCTATGTTTAGATATCTTATACAGAATGGGGACTGACTGTTACTGTGTGTCATTGCTGGATTCATGAAGGCAACTCATCTTACTGTTTGGACAACTGAGCATGGGTAAACTGACCACAGGAAAAGAAAAACAGAATGACTAGCGAACAGCGGTGAAATAATTAGCATTCATACCATTCGCCATCTGTTCATGATAGACTAAGCCCCTAAGGAATTGTACGGGTTGCTGTGAGATCGATTGTGCTAACTAAATAACCATTTTTACCTGATTATTTCTCAGAATTTCAACAATTAGAGTGTGTTTCTCGCGTTGACTTAGAGTTTCAACAATTAAAGGGTGATTCTCACGTTGACTCAGTTTCAACAATTAGAGTGTGATTCTCACATTGACTCAGAGTTTCAACAATTAGAGTGTGATTATCACATTGAAATACGTGACAATTCAACAAAAGTATTGTTATGTGGTCTCTGTGGCGTAGATGGTATGCTCTTGCATCTCGTTTCAGAAGGATTCGTGGAGTCATCGGGATATTTGTCAAGATATCCCTGATCTCAGTGTAGGTGACATCCTATTCCTATCTGAGACTGGTGATAAAACGTAGGTTCCGTGTTTAAGCTGAGCACGTAAAAGAACCCCTAGCTGATCAAAACACAGAAGAGTAGGCTGGAAAGCCGCTGCCCGAACAACAAAAATTCATTAGTTAGATTACAAAATAAAATGCCTTCAAAATAGAATCACCATCTTCTAAATTACATCGAGGATCTAGCCGGTGCTATGGAGTTCGTGTACTGCCGCTTAGAGCTTCCTGCGTAAGAAAGAGATCGGAGCACACATGCTTACACACCGAAGAACAATAATGCTGGTCCAATCAATCAAAAGTATTTCGAATTCCATGTTAATGGTTTGGCTATTTTCTAGTGATTCCTGGTCTCAATATAAGTGAGATCAAGGGCCTAGTCCTATTGAAAACAGACAACAAAATTAAGGCCTTGTGTTCAAGTTGAGCACGTAGAAGTACTCTTGGCTGTTAAAATTTGATAAGCATAGACTAGCAAGTCTCCGCTCCGACATAATTTATTAATTTACACTTTAAAAAAAAAATCCTTCACGTTTTCACCATCCTTAAAATTATATTTTGGACCCTCGCCAGCGCAAAGGAGTCTGTATACTGTCGCTGAGAATGTCCCATGTAAGAAAAAGATAGGAGCACACACTGGTATTCGTCAAAGAGCGCTGCATTTGGTATTAATCTATGAATCATTAATTCCAACAGTTAGTATCTATGACGAAAGGGTTTAAGACATTTGGTATTAATCTATGAATCATTAATTCCAACAGTTAGTATCTATGACGAAAGGGTTTAAGACATTTGGTATTAATCTATGAATCATTAATTCCAACAGTTAGTATCTATGACGAAAGGGTTTAAGACATTTGGTATTAATCTATGAATCAATTAATTCCAACAGTTAGTATCTATGACGAAAGGGTTTAAGACATTTGGTATTAATCTATGAATCATTAATTCCAACAGTTAGTATCTATGACGAAAGGGTTTAAGACATTTGGTATTAATCTATGAATCATTAATTCCAACAGTTAGTATCTATGACGAAAGGGTTTAAGACATTTGGTATTAATCTATGAATCATTAATTCCAACAGTTAGTATCTATGACAAAGGTTTAAGACATTTGTGATTAATCATGAATCATTAATTCCAACAGTTAGTATCTTGACGAAAGGGTTTAAGACATTTTGTAAATCATGAATCATTAATTCCAACAGTTAGTATCTATGCATAAGTGGTTAAGACTTTGGTATTAATCTATGAATCAATTAATTCCAACAGTTAGTATCATGACAAGGTTAAGAGCATTGGTATAATCTATGAATCATTAATTCAAGTTAGTATCTATGACGAAAGGGTTTAAGACATTTGGTATTAATCTATGAATCATTAATTCCAACAGTTAGTATCTATGACGAAGGGTTTAAGACATTTGGTATCAATCATGAATCATTAATTCCAACAGTTAGTATCTATGACGAAAGGGTTTAAGACATTTGGTATTAATCTATGAATCATTAATTCCAACAGTTAGTATCTATGACGAAAGGGTTTAAGACATTTGGTATTAATCAGAATCATTAATCAACAGTAAAGTATCTATGACGAAAGGGTTTAAGACATTTGGTATTAATCTATGAATCATTAATTCCAACAGTTAGTATCTATGACGAAAGGGTTTAAGACATTTGGTATTAATCTATGAATCATTAATTCCAACAGTTAGTATCTATGACGAAAGGGTTTAAGACATTTGGTATTAATCTATGAATCATTAATTCCAACAGTTAGTATCTATGACGAAAGGGTTTAAGACATTTGGTATTAATCTATGAATCATTAATTCCAACAGTTAGTATCTATGACGAAAGGGTTTAAGACATTTGGTATTAATCTATGAATCATTAATTCCAACAGTTAGTATCTATGACGAAAGGGTTTAAGACATTTGGTATTAATCTATGAATCATTAATTCCAACAGTTAGTATCTATGACGAAAGGGTTTAAGACATTTGGTATTAATCTATGAATCATTAATTCCAACAGTTAGTATCTATGACGAAAGGGTTTAAGACATTTGGTATTAATCTATGAATCATTAATTCCAACAGTTAGTATCTATGACGAAAGGGTTTAAGACATTTGGTATTAATCTATGAATCATTAATTCCAACAGTTAGTATCTATGACGAAAGGGTTTAAGACATTTGGTATTAATCTATGAATCATTAATTCCAACAGTTAGTATCTATGACGAAGGGTTTAAGACATTTGGATTAATCATGAATCATTAATTCCAACAGTTAGTATCTATGACGAAAGGGTTTAAGACATTTGGTATTAATCTATGAATCATTAATTCCAACAGTTAGTATCTATGACGAAAGGGTTTAAGACATTTGGTATTAATCTATGAATCATTAATTCCAACAGTTAGTATCTATGACGAAAGGGTTTAAGACATTTGGTATTAATCTATGAATCATTAATTCCAACAGTTAGTATCTATGACGAAAGGGTTTAAGACATTTGGTATTAATCTATGAATCATTAATTCCAACAGTTAGTATCTATGACGAAAGGGTTTAAGACATTTGGTATTAATCTATGAATCATTAATTCCAACAGTTAGTATCTATGACGAAAGGGTTTAAGACATTTGGTATATCTATGAATCATTAATTCAAAAAGTTAGTATCTATGACGAAAGGGTTTAAGACATTTGGTATTAATCTATGAATCATTAATTCCAACAGTTAGTATCTATGACGAAAGGGTTTAAGACATTTGGTATTAATCTATGAATCATTAATTCCAACAGTTAGTATCTATGACGAAAGGGTTTAAGACATTTGGTATTAATCTATGAATCATTAATTCCAACAGTTAGTATCTATGACGAAAGGGTTTAAGACATTTGGTATTAATCTATGAATCATTAATTCCAACAGTTAGTATCTATGACGAAAGGGTTTAAGACATTTGGTATTGAATTATGAATCATTAATTCCAACAGTTAGTATCTATGACGAAAGGGTTTAAGACATTTGGTATTAATCTATGAATCATTAATTCCAACAGTTAGTATCTATGACGAAAGGAGTTTAAGACATTTGATGTAAATCTATGAATCATTAATTCCAACAGTTAGTATCTATGACGAAAGGGTTTAAGACATTTGTCTGTCGTTCTGAAAGTTATGGGTTCGAATCTGGACTGAGTCAAATGTATTATTTTTTCATGAGAACCCTAAGATTGTTGCTGAAGCTACGGAGTTTGTGCTTTGTGCAGTACTCTCGGTAGATGACGTGCCATTTCTGCTGATACGGCATATGGGAAAACCTGGTGCAAGGAAGTCAATCCTTTGTATTTAGACAGTTTACACAAAAATCATTCCAGCAACCACCTTTAAACCAAGAGTCTACCGTGTGTTGCTGGGGCCCGCAAGGAAGCAAAAATAGTAACACTGTGACCTACAATGCATGACGTAAGAAGCGACTGAGGTAGAGACCTAGTAAATAAAGGCGTAGCAGAAATAGGACGTACTGGCCTACTTGTAGGTGCATAACTGGCTCAACGTACAATCGCTCTTAGGCTAGGATCGCATACAAATCACAACAAGTGGTCAATATGAAGTGTATGAAGAAGAAGAATAAACCGACAGCTGTCTTATCGTTGCCGTTTGTTATCATAATTGATATCAGCGCGTAGCAACTAACGACACCGTTTCTTTGTTGGTTTACTATTCGTATTTAAATACCAGTATAGTTCTCTTTTATAAAAGTAAAAGACAATCAAGGTTCTTCATGCATATAATACGAAGAGAAAGTTTAGAACATTTGGTAACAACAGGTAAAATTTAGGGAAGGAGAGATCGCGAAAGACAGAGGGAGAAGATGTTGGATGGCCTGACATCTTGGTTCGACACGTCAGAACTGATTACGTGCACCAAGCATAGAGAGTTGTGGAGAGACATAATCGCCTACGCCGGCAGGCATGACACTTGAGATGAGATAGTTCTCTTGTCTAGCTGCACTTGGTATTCTTGCAGGCGGGTTAGAGTTGTAGATTCACCACTATTACTTGAGTGATTTACACGTCCTCTCTCCCTTAAGGAATTCAGAATATTAGCATGTAAAGTAGAGAATGTCAAAGTAAAGTACTCCATACACAACTTGCATATGAACAGCCAAATAAGGAAACATAGCAGTTTACGCTTACTTGTAACTGCATTAACTATTATATCTAGTGCTCCGTTGAATTCTGGATCGCCGTATTTTTTACGATAACTCAAAGCATATATACTGGCTAATTCAGTTATATAATACAATATAAGTGCGTCCGAAGGCTAAGAAAAACAAATACGGAGTGAAAGAGTTAAATTAGTGTGTAGAATAATTTAATTCTCATTGTGGAATTGATCCAGAGATCATGCCTCTACGAAGCAATTGCGTTAATCACTATAATGTCGCGTTTCGCAGTGAGCCTAGCTGAAAATGGCTACCAGCCTTTCTGAATTAACAACAAATGTGAAATCATGGCTTAAGCTATTGTGCAGGTGCTCTGACACTTGCAAGTTCGACAAACTGAAGGGCACGGAACACATATGATGGCGCCACAAATATAAACATCTCTCAAAACGTCACAGTCTCTATTTGGTATAAGATAAGCAATGTGATACCTATCGTGTGTACTTATCCAAAGAAAAACACGAAGGTAATACCTTATTCCCCAGTATCGCATGTGTGTTCCGAGGCTCGCAGGGGGAGCAAAGAATAGTGACCTACAAGGCATGCTGTAAGACGCGAATAAGGTAGGGGCATAGGGAAGCTACCCTCGTAAATAAGAAGCGTAATATAAATCGGATGTGCTGGCCTAGTTGTAGCCGCACAACTGGCACAACGTACAATCGCTCTTAGACTCAGATCACATATAAATAACAAAGGGTGGTTAACAAGTGGTCGATACGGAGCGTACAAAGAAGAAGAAGAATTCATCAGTATACGATATGACAACGAAAACTGGCTATTTATTTTACTTTACTTTATTATCACTGCTAATTGACATTTCTAACCTATTTCTAACATCAGTTCTCTGTATGAGAAATCAACAACCCCATTAGACACCGCTCCTGGCAGATTCAATCCACTGATTCAAGATATGGATGCATCAACATTATTGATGATTGGCATAGATCGATTCTAGAACCAGGATATTGTTTACACTTCTCTTGAATATTTCCAGCTCCGGCTATCTCCTGCTGTTGTGAAGAGGCGTTGTTATCTTGCAAGAGATTACATTCCCCGGTACACAAGATGACGGTATTCGGAACAAACATGTAGAGTCTGATTGCTAATGTATTTGTCTCCTTATCTTCCGCTAACAGTCAAGATGGAAGAAAATCTTATCAGGGGAGGACAAAAATGCCTCTCGTTGGGTGACTACAATGAATCATTTTATTTTTGATGGTTTCAGAAAGTGTGTAGTATGTTGTGTATAGTAAAGAGAAAGGTTATCATGGGGCCCAGGATAGAGCGGTATGGAGAAATTACTTGCAGGCCCTATGTAACGTATAGCGGTACGAAAGGAATTATTATTATTATCATCAATATAAGAAAGAGGCAGTAATAATTTTTCGGACATGTGATGGGGAAAGGAGGTTTAGAACACATTGTAACAACCGGTAAAATCGAAGGTATAGACGAGACAGAAGAAGACAGAGTGGGACATTTTTGATAGCCAGACTTCATAGCACGGAAGAGCGTCAACATCTGAGATAACAAACATCAAATACAGAGATCTGTGGAGATCCATGATCGTTTACGCCAGTCGACACGACACCTGATGATGGTGTCGATGTTGTAGTATATCGTAAAGTTGTCAAAATAGAGCAGCATTAGGAGTAGAAAATGCGAAACTGAAATGAAAAGCCGTAAAAACAGAAAACAACATGAAAATATGTATAACTACCAATAAGAAATCGTGTTGGTAAACAAAGTGTTCTGGTCCGTATGTCAACATTGTTTTATTGTCCAGTGTAATGTCGTTCACGCCATTCATTGTTACCTTTTTGATTATATTAACCCCTTCGTCTTATTCGAATACAATGGAAAAAGTGGACCATATAAATAACTTAGTTATTGGTTATTGGTTACTAAACTGACATCATTGCACTCCGGACAGACCCATAGGTGCTCAGTTTCCCCAACAGATATCGAAGAGTATGCATACTGATGGTTTCCGTGGCTCGCTGATTAAATACACCTCTCACTCTGCCTCTCAGACATCCAGTTCGACTTTTACAACGGGTAACTCTAAATTGCCTAAATCGCTTGATCGATTCAACATCGATTTTAGTGTAGATAAATAACACAGGCAGTGAATGACACCATGAACGAAGTGCACACAAAAGCTCGTTCTCGAAATCTCTTCTTATCATGACGATGTGAGACAGCCTAAGATAAAAATAGATAACATAGGAACTATATTCGTATTCTTTCTTCGTTTGCGTTCAGAATTCAACATTGATGACTTACTAAGGTAGCAGTCAAATCTATGCTACTGATACTTCCGTTAAGTTGTTTGTGAAATACAATGACTAAGAGCAATATACATTTTTCCGTTGGGAAGAAAATAAAATCGATGACCTGCACACGCGTGGATACAGCTTTGAACAAGCGGCCTTAATTTATCTGCCCCATATAATTCCCCCAGCGTACTCTTGGAGATGGGAACACTCCACTAGAATGACAGTTAACCTCCGCGAAAAAAACCTGGCCATAAGAGTCGACGATCCATCACTCAGGGAGCCCAAATGAGGTTTCAGTTACTTTCAACTGGCGGACACTATTAACGACACTTCTACAACAGCTAAGGAGACGATTTCAACTTTTCCATACACTCAGAAAGTACTGGAGCCGATTTGCTGGTTCGATAAGGAAATCACTTGTACTCCAATTTGAACCCTGCATATTGATAACTGAATCCATTTTAATGCAAAGTCTACTATAATCAAACGAGAATTGAAGTTAGAAACATACAGTATGCTTATGCAGGCAATCAAAATGACAAATGAGAAACTGTTGAACGCCAATCATTATCTTCATCATGTGGTAGTTTTGACAGATGCAAAATCAGCACTCATTGAAGCCTGTATGTGGCCGAGACGTACTGCTTATTCAACCTTAAGCGGATGTCTTTTTCGTTATATCAGAACGTATTGGCATTGTTTCTTGGTGTGACTGTGGTCTGAGACTAACCCTAAGTAGGACTGCTTGCTGAGTACTTGCTGAGTATTGTTTCTTGGTGTGACTGTGGTCTGAGACTAACCCTAAGTAGGACTGCTTGCTGAGTACTTGCTGAGTATTGTTTCTTGGTGTGACTGTGCTCTGAGACTAGCCCTAAGTAGGACTGCTTGCTGAGTAATTGCTGAGTATTGTGTAGTGTTCGGTTATGTTTGTATAGACCGAGAAGGACTTTGTGCTGATCTGGTGTGTGTGGGTATGTGCATGCATGCATGCGAGTCCGTGGGTGTGACTGGATGTGTGAGTGGGTGTGCTTGCGGGGGTGGGTGGGTGGGTGTGCGCTTGTGGACGCGTGCGCGCGTGCGTGTGTGTGGTTCTAGGTTATCGCTGCTGTTGGATTTGGCTAAAGTATGATTTTTATGATGATTGACTGGCGTGTTGAGGGTAATCTTGGCAGACTTATTTGCTGGTTGGCTAGCGTCTTGAGGACTTTTGTACTGCTCGTTTTTTTTTTTTATGTAGAGGATTAAAGGCTCTTTAGGCTGAGGCACGCGCTTTCAACCTGAGACGAACTTTGCTTCAAACAAAAAGTTACGAATGATGAGGAAATTATTGACGGATGTCAAAGAGAGACGGATGTCAAAATAACATATTTTGTACAAATAAAGAGACACGACGCACTGTTAAAAATCATACTTGTAGTCAGTAAAACAAACTACTTAAACAGATAACATACATGTCATATCAGCGACTAAAATTTATCTACACTGCACACCAACTTTCTGTCTGAAAAATTCAGGTTTTTTTTTAAACAATAGAAAGTTTTGTACGTGTTTGGAGAAAGAATAACAAAGGCAGAGAAGCACATAATGGAGCCATAATCTTCAATTGCATAAAGAAACACTACCATAATATGATCTGAACTCCTTGCATACACAGACGGATCAGCAACGAGTACAGTTGAGAATAGAAGGACAACAATCTTTCTATTAGCCTCAGAAATGGTGTGTAGAAATGGTGTGTAGAAATGGTGTGTAGAAATGTGTAGAAATGGTGTGTAGAAATGGTGTGCAGAAATGGATGACAGTGGCAGCAGAAAAAATGTAACAGTGACAGTGGCACCAGTGGCACCTCGTGATCAGTTTTCTTGGTGGTATCACCAAGACACAAATCCAGATCCATACACAAATTTTCGGAAAAATCATGGTTTTTAGGGTATTTACTATTATTTGTCTATTCCGGGAAGTTATTCTCCCTTTTGATTATTCGTGGGGCCGTGCCCCACTGGCCCTCAATGACGAGCCGCCCCTGGTTGTGCCAGTTATGCGCTTACAAGTAGGCCAGCACATCCAATTTCTGCGACGCTTTTATGTACTAGAGTAGCTTCCTAGGCCTCTACCTCAGTTGCCTCTTACGACATGCCTTGTAGGTCGCAATGTTACTATTCTTTGCTCCCATTGCGGGACCCGGCAACACACGGATGGTAATCAAATATAAAATGTAACAACAATCGACGTTTCGACTATCTGTACTTAGCAAGACAACACATACAAACATGAAATACTATAGTGCGTTTCAAAACTTTCGGTCAACGATTGACCTCAAATATATCCATATTCATTGCATGGATGAACGTGATTTTTGCATGTGGTGTTGTATTTCCGATGTCCCAACGATTTTTTAAAATTTAATGTTGCAGGTAGTATACTTTTCTTGCAACGGCGAATTCCTTTGATCTTTTCAAACCTAGTAATTATTTGGTGCTGGAAGAAAATAATTTACCGTAAATTTAAAAATCACATATTTTCGGCATAGGCGTATATACAATTCGAATTTTGGAGGGTGAGATACAGTTTTCCACGATTAGATTCTCTGATAAAATATTTATACATTTTCACAGCCACTGTATGCAGTGTAAGAAACCTGATTTTCATACCCATTGTATAACAAATCTAGAATACTAAACGTTTTGTAATACACCTATGCTCTGAAAACACAAACGGTAAATTGTAACTAAACACACCGGAAGGATCATTATACATTTTTTAAAGTGCGATAAAGCGATTAAAATCAGGAAAACCACGTGAAAAACGTGCACGTCGCGGAACTCACAAATATGAAGGGTAATACTTCTCATTATATGGTTGGCTAAGGAGATGGTCACTTTTATATACTTTACATAAAGAAAATTTTAAACCATACGTTTGTTATTGAGTTTAAAAATATCAACCTCGGGACATTACGATCATTAGATCATATGCAAAGTTACAACAATTACGGTCAAGCGGTTGCAGATATTAAATTTTCCCCGCGGAAAATCATTTTGAAACGCACTATAAATGAAATACTAAAATATAGATCCAAAGTACAAGCACCAAAAGAAAATATATCACATGTATAATGACTTGGTACAACAACAGGTGACGTAATCTCGAACTGACCAGACTTTAGACTAATAGGTCTTCGTTTATATTTAGAGTTTCTATGGGTGTGAAGCACAGAATAGTGAGACTTAAATCCCTGAAGGACTTCAGAGATTAGAACCGAGTAGTACCGACTTGAGCTGTTCCTTATTCTGGAAAAATCAGGCTGACCACGCTCCTCCTTAGCAGTTAGACTCGTGGAATATAGAGCTAGAGATGTTCGATTGTGTTTTATCAAGGGATCTCTGATCTCAGCGTAGAAATGGATCGAGCTCCTAGACCTATTGGAGACAGGCAGGAAAAGTTATGTAGGCCTACAGTATTCAAATCGAGTTCGTAAAAAAACAAAACAAATTTAGGCAGTTAAAATTCGAAATAGCAATGCCGAAGCGCTGCCTGAGTACAATTTCAAAATAAATATAATTCCTACCAATTCTTATTCAATGAATTACATATTCACATATGCAGTCTCTATTTATAGCAACAATCCTGAAGGGACATGAAACCCAGATTCCCCTTTAATATAGTGCATTGCGCCAAATAGGCCAAATCAACACTATCATTGGATCACGACTGACTCTATTATTATAGAGTCGTTCGTGATTGGAGCCGTCTTAACACATTCTGCCATCAGTCGTACTGTCAAGATTCCCATCATTTGTAACGTATTTCTTCTTTCTGTTTGGGACTAAGGACGCCACATATATGTTATATTCATCTCGTACCGTCGTTATATGCTACATAAGGCCTGATAGTAAGTTCTCCATACCGCTCTGTCCTGTGCAACTCGCTCAATCTCTCCCATGAAATTGAGTCCGATATTTCTAAGCTCTCTCAGGAAGCTCGTTTCAGGATTTCCCTAGGGCATTCTCTCTTTTTTTGAGCACTTTGCCTCCCACTTCAATGCCTGCTTCGGTATTATTAAATGACGTTCTGCTTCTTCTCTATTTGAAATGTCCTGTCTTCAATCGTCGCCAACGCTAAATATGTTATTGGAGGGCGGAGGCTTATTCAGTTTATTACACGCTTTCTTTTCTGGATTAAAAAAAATACATTATAACTTACGGGAAGGAACTGTTAAAATTCGTGACACTATTGACGCTCTCTATTAATGAAAGATAAATTGTTAAAACATCCCACAATGCCATAAACTTCCTGAATTCCTGGGTAATATTGTTGACAGTAACCAAGACGTGAAACTTGAATGTTCCACCGTTAACTCACACATTCAGACTACATAATGTACGTAGCCGTCAGTTAATTGTAGTATATCTGTTAAGAGCAAATATTTAATAATAATAAATAGTAGCATTTACATTTGTTTGAACTCTCTTGACCATTTATTTGCTCTTCTCACTCATGTTATTGTTTATGCTCAGATGAGAATGATTCAGAATGCTGCAACCTGGTCCTAACTAACCAGTCACGAACGTCAAAAATATATACTTATTTATAAACGATAGTACTCGTATTTTAGTTGTATATTGATATTATCAATATATGAATAAATATAATAGTGTTAATAGCTTGGCAAAGTCAGATGCATTGTTAAAAACATCTATTAGTAGAATGAACGTATAATATTACAGTTTTTTAAAATCTATCTATATATATAGTATATGATATGTTCTTTTCGTACCCCGTTTGACATTCAGATAAAACTTCCACAAAAGGTTTCTATTGCTGTCGTTCTGCCGCCTTTCTACCAGTTGTTTCCCATGTCATGCTACAATCTTTAGACTCAGTTTCCACAGTTCTTCTCCAAGTTTCCTTTGGACGTCCATGTCTTCTTTTCTTATCCACCTCTCGAGACTAACAGGAGGCCATCATCATCAATGGGCCAGACACTGTCTCAGACAACAGAGGGCACTAACATGGGAATAACAAGAATCATGTTCTCCACACTTGGGGATCTGGACTATGCAGACAGCATCATGTTACTTTTGCTTTCATATAAACATATTCATGAACAAATATGGACTTCATACATACAGTCAGCAAGTGGGACTAAATATCGATCTCAAGAAGATAGTAGTCTTTATATTAATTATACAGAATCTTTAACCCATTAAAATAGAGACACACAATTTAGAAGGGGGAATAAGAACACCAGATGAATGAACAAATGATGATGTCAAAAGTAGACCAATGAAGCTATAATAATCTTTGCGAAACTAAATAAATCTTGAAAGCACCCTTTACGACACAGGTACACAAGAATATATCAGAGCTGTGTGCTAGTGAAATTTGTATATAGGACAAATTATAGGAAAATGCTCATGGGTAGCTGAGCTGCAGACCACCCATGCATTTATCATATCAGACTCTGTAATATACTTCATAGGATTGAATATAGAAGTCTGTGTGCAGGATGGATGATCAGCATTCACATCTCAAGACCCTAACTTGGCTGTACACACCAAGACATGCTTAAGTGCAGGGAAATAAACATGCTGACTTCATACAAATAATGCCCCTACTCAAGCAGGCAGAAGTATGGACAGAGCTGATGTTATCAATGCCATGCATACTCATTTATGTGATATGGGTGAGTCTCAGACACTGGAACGATTGTGAGAATTAAGAGTTAAGTAGAGAGAGAAGATATACTAATAAACTTCTCATTTGTATGGTGATTAGGCAAACTTTGGGGTCGCTGCTGCAGTGGTCGATAGAGCACACATGGGAATGCCCAATGGTCATTGACATTGATCGCATAACATAACCTCATACTTGAAAGTAGCACCATTTTAGAAGTCCATAAGTTTGTCATGTGTTTCTCTAGAACGGACACTTTTGAAGGATATGTTCTACTGTTTCTGTGCTCAGTCCACAAGTTTATGTCTGTTTCACTAATTTTACTTACTAAATAATATTTTCCTACTTTTGCAGGAGTCAGAGGCCACCAACAAGTGCAAACCGGCCAATTACGGGAAGAGCCATTGGCACAGCTGTGGGTAGGCAGCCGGGCACTGCCACTCGACTTACAACAGCAATGGTAATATGTATTCATTTATAATGTTGGTATCATACTATATAAAAATTGATTTTTCTAATATTTTTGCATATGTAAGCCGTCCCTGGCATTTTTCTTCATTGAGAATTCTATTCTTAAATTATTATGTAGCATGACATTTGAACTCCAAAGTTTAACGTGAGGACAACCAGGGATCAGCATAATTAAGCAGTTAGTGCACTAAATTTAACACACTTAGGGATGGGTCATTTTAAAGGACAGAGATATATGCTCAAAACAAATATCTTCATTGCAAACCAAGAACTAAGACAAGTGAAAGACTTCATGTATTTGGAAGTGCAATATCAGCAGACAACAGAATCAATACTAAAATACAGCAAAAGTGTCCCAAAAAAAAGCAAGCCAAATCATCAATGAAATAAAAGTGATTTTCAAGTAAAAACAGATATCTTTACATATACACAAAAATATGCATTATACAATACAATCTTCATGTAAACTTTGTGCTACCAATTCCAAATCGACTCTTAAGAGCAAATGAAAATAAAAAGGAAATCACAACAACAGAGATGAAATACTTGTGGAAATTGTGGAAGTAACAAGGATAGATCAGATAAAAAAACGTAACAATTGACATGGTGAAAACAACCAGAGCAAGATCATATTAGGAAAAAAAATTAAAATTATTTGACCATGTGACACAATTACCATCGAACAGTACCTCGCAACTGAGAGCCGCGGTAGCGTAGTTGTTAGTGAACTCGCTTCTCAAGGCTGGTGGTCTGGGTTCAACTCCCGCAGTGTGCGTAGAATTTTCCCGACCTCAACGGCTCTCAGGTCGATCCAGCCTCAAGTGGGTACCAGACATGCTCTGGGAAAGTAAAGGCGACCGGCGTGATGCTGACCACATCACCCATCGTGTGTCGACGGTCAATGAAAAATACAGGCCTAACTGTATTACCACGAGGTATGAAAGGGTTCCTTTACTTTACTTTTTAGTACCTCACAACGAGCACTCAGATACAGTACAATGGTTTCAAAGCAGAAATATCAGAAACGGGAGGAACCACCGTACACAATGCAGAGGAAAGAAATAAATAAAAGAAAGATATATATTCAACCAGTTAGCCAGCGGAATAAATCAATATGCATTATTACTGACTTCTGACAAAAGTATAGCTTCATTACTGCTAGAAATAATTCGCCAGGAACCATTGGAGTGAAATTTCATAATACTTGATCTCAGTTGAGATATTTTCATGTGAACCAGTTTCATAATATCATTCATGTGTATTTAACATTTTCTCCATCTTTTGACAACAGAATCCTGGAACAGCTCGTCCTGGTAGCAGGGGAGGACAGATTGCTGGAGGTGTAGGTTAGTTAGTTGAAGTGGAAAGGTAGTTTTGTTTCTGATATATAATAGTTAGTAAATAAGTGAAAGGTAGTTTATATCACTTTTACATCAGTTAGTAAGTGAGTGTTTGATTAAGTTGTTTGTTACTTAGGGTGTAATTCAAAAAGAAAGTAGTGTACAAGTAAACTGGTTGTAGGATGTAAAGTAATTTTACAAAATAATAGAAGGATCTGCCTGTGTGGTGCCTGGGCCCGCAAAGGAAGCAAAGAATAGTACCACTGCAACCTACAATGCGTGTCGTAAGAGGTGACTGATGTAGACCCTAGGATGCTACCTAGTAAATAAAAAGGACAGAAATCGGATGTGCTGGCCTACTTGTAGGCGCATAACTGGCATAGCATACAATCACTCTTAGGCTCAGATCACATACAAATCACACAGAGTGGTTGACAAGTGGTCGATATGGAGCGTTTGAAGAAGAAGAAGAAGAATAGAAGGATCATGTAGCTGTAAGCGTGAAGAAGTCCAAGAGGATGTGTTAGTGTTTAAAAATATAAAAGGAAGGAAAGAGTTTATAAATGTTCACAGTAATCTCATATTATCATGTTTTTTCATGTTTCCTGCAGCACTGAATTCACAAGTAACTGTGGTAGACAGGCCAACAACACAGCAAGGTCTCGGAGGCATGAAGACAGCAGCTCGAAGTAGGTCCTAAATGAACACTGAAATATTAAGCTTGTATTTACCCCATTGTTTCCGTTGGTCAAACAAGATACAGGCCTATTTATATATATATGATAGACAGACTCCACCCACAGCAAGTATTAGTAATAGTAAGAATTAACTTGTCTAATGTATAAGACAAGAAAATGCACACTTATGAATGTGACTGTGACCCAGCAGAATTATCATACAAATACGCTGATAAATAGACGTCACCAACATATGACGCAAAAGATTACATGCCCCAATGAAAGACAGGATCTCAAAGTGCAGACAAACTGTGCCAATGGCAAACTCGATCTAAAAGAAAATAATATAAATAGAAGAAGATGATAATGATCAACAAGATGGGAAGGTCTAGAACAGTCATGAAGAGAAATACAAAGAAGCCAAGTAAAGAATTGTGGTCAAGCCAAGCAAGAGAGCAGTTACAATAGCATCTATTACAAGAACACACATACCATATACGATTGCCATTAGGTCAAACTGTCCATGGAACAACATTCCATTCTAGTCTATTGAATTGCCATTTAACTGATTAGCTACGGAATTGAGAAACGGGTTGTGGATGAATTAAATTCAGGTCCTATTTTCCCATTGCAAGTGTATGTACAAATTCAGCTGCAGTTTTCTTAATTATTAACTGATTTTTATGAGTAATATATCATTGGAAGCCACAGAGATGTGGTTTTACAGAAGAATGTTGAGAATTCCATGGACAGCAAAGAAAACAAACGTGGAGGTTTTAAATCAGGCCTGCACACAAAGAAACCTTATCAAAAGAATAAGAATCCGACAATCAAGGTTCTTCGGGCATATAATGCGAAGAGAAGGTTTAGAACATTTGGTGACTACAGGTAAAATTCAGGGAAGGAGAGATCGTGGAAGACAGATGGAGAAGATGTTGGATGGCCTGACATCATGGTTCGACAAAATATCGACGCCAGAACTGATTACATGCACCAAGCAAAGAGAGTTGTGGAGAGACATGATCGCCAACGCCGGCAGGCATGGCACTTGATTGAATATACCATTTTGTAGGTAAATTAATTTTCTTGAAGATCGTTCTAAAACAAATAAATAGTAGTGCTCCCATATGCTTATAGGAGCCAATCAGTTAAAGTATGACCTGGTCATTAATGACTTCTTGTTCTGGTTATGAAATAAAGTTTACTGTTACCATTGGAAACAACTTCTTATTAAAAGTGCTTGAACTATGGCAAAGATCATTGAGGACATTACAGTAGATTGTTGTTGATGATAAACTAGGTAACCTCTGGTTGTTGATTGAGCATAATTTCATTATGCCATATTTTCATGATAGCTATACGCCTGTGTGTTGCCGGACTCGCAAGGGGAGCAAAGAATAGTAATACTGCGATCTTCAAAGCATGTCATAAGAGACGAATGAGGTAGAGGCCTATGGAGGATACCGTAGCAAATAAAAGCGCTATGGAAATAGGATGTGCTGGCATACTTGTAGGCGCATAACTGGCCCAATGTACAATTGCTGTTAGGCTCAGATCACATACAAATCACCCAGAATGGTTGACAAGTGGTCGATATGGATTGTTCGAAGAAAAAGAAGAAGAAGCATCTGTACTACCATCATCATTTGCTCATTTCACACATCCAAACAAAAATACCACACAAATGGTGATCCACAATATATATGGTTTTATATATATATATATATTATTATTATATAGTGTGATCATATGATCTCATCTGTTTATATTGTTTTGTGATATTGCACTGCCTACAGTTAGCTTACATGTCTTTAATATATTTCCATATATTAACCTATGAAATTGTTACATGGGTTTGAGATGTATACGCTGAGTGGTGTATTACACAAAGTTATTGCTATAATGTGTTTATTAAAGTAGTGTATTAGACACAGAGTTAATTCTTTTCATATCTGTACACAGGTCAACGCAAAGTTCAAGACAAAAGTTACTACCTGGGCTTAGTTAGGTACATAATTTCAAGTGATTATTTTATGGTTGTATAATTTTTCACTGATTCATGCATTATTAAATTTTTTAAAAGGATGACTATAGTTTTATTTTAAAAAGTATGTGGTGCAACTCTGTAGAATGAACAAGATAATTTCTTGTTAATAAGGAAGTGGTCCAAAACATTCATGGTACATTATATGCCATCTCGCGTTGGAATAAGATATCTAGCTCTCAGGTCAATCTTGGGAAAGTATCTATATTGTAGTGCCCTTTGAGCAACTCCATAGTCCAGGTTGACCTATCCAAAGTCACTTTTGTTGGACAGGACTTCAAACGTTGTGCTTTAGTAGCCACACATATCAAGTAGCAACTGCTCGTATACATATTCCATCAATTGGTTATGTTTGTTGTTGATTACATACTTGGCATCCTCATGATATGATGATCACAATGCGAGGAATGAGTTCAAACTGAAGGCATGTTTCTGTACCTTCACAGCACATTCTACTAGAGTACCATACTTATACTTCTAAGAACTAACACTAAGACACACCGAGTAGTTGAAATAAAATGTCTAGATCCACCAATTTTTAGATTTTCATTTATACATTTTTGTCGATCGGAAATAGATTTCATTCCAAAACATACATATATATTTCACCAATAGTATTATTCTCTATAAGAAATCGTATAAAAAGAATAAGAATCCGGCAATCAAGGTTCTTCCAGCATATAATGCAAAGAGAAGGTTTAGAACATTTGGTGACAACAGGTAAAATTTAGGGAAGGAGAGAATGGGGAAGACAGAGGGAGAAGATGTTGGATGGCCTGACATTATGGTTCGACACAAGATAGACGTCAGAACTGATTACATGCACCAAGCAGATAGAGTTGGGGAGCGAGATGATCGCCTATGCTGGCAGGCATAGATTACTTGATTGATTGATTATTCTCTATGGCCAAGGAAAAGAAAATATAACAATCAGTTAAATTACTTAAATGAATAATAAAATTCAAACAATGCCGTAACAAATCAGCTGTTTCTTGAGCATTGCTGGACTTTGTTCCTCAGTCATCTGAGCAAAGACAGGTATAGATCTTCAAAACACTGATTGAGAACAAAGTCTTAGTCTGGCTAATCTTTACTGCTTACAGATCAATAATTTTAGAAAATAATACTGCCCATGTGACTACACTGCAGGCTTGAAGAACTTTGCTACTAATTCATAATTAATATTGATATTGGACTACACTGTCCATGAATCGTACTGCAGTTTTGCAAATCTATACTGCTTGTGGATGAAATGTGCTGCCATAATAAATGAAGACCTAGTTAATAGCACACCATCTCAGGTCTATGAATTGTTAGACATGACCTCCGCTGGATATCTTAGAATTAATGTTTTACTTAAGTTTCACTTAAGTAAAAAATACATTTGTCTAGCAAAAAATATGTGTTCATTATCATTTGCAGTTGACTTAAAGTGATTTTCAGTAAAAAAATAAAAATAAAATGGGAACTGAAAGTAACTGAAAAGCAAGGATATCTAAAACATCTTTTAGATGTTACAGCCGTAGGTTGGGCCAACCTTTGTCCTGTCTTTCTCTAACCTTGTTTTGCCTCACATCATCAGGATAAGAAGAGATTTATAGAACATGCTTTTGTGCAGGCTGTATTTCAATGCCTCGGTTGTTTCTGTGGTCCATCTTTTAAAAGACTAGCACTAGAAATATAAAGTTGTGAAGGTTCATGATTGATTGATTGATTGATTGATTGATAGGACCATTATCATTGCACTTTGGTGAGTAACCATGTGTACTCTGATCTCTTTCTAACACATGAAGATCTCAGCTGCAGTGAATAAACTCCATAGCACCGGAGAGGGCCCCGCTGTAATTTGAAGATGATGAAGATTTGTTGTTGAAGGTTCATGATTTGCTACAATAGCCAATATGTCATATATGAAAGAGAGTAACATAAGAATGTCATATTATTTCAGTCATAGTTCAATAATTAAATGCTTAACATTATTCTCATATTTCAGGAGTAAAATTAATGAGCTGAATGCTGAAAATTCTAAGTTAAACAAGGACATTGAGAATTCTAATGATGAAAATTCTAGTTTTCTGTCTTATGAAAAGCGGTAAGAATTTATATCTTTTTGTGAGGAAATAGAATTTGTTGATAAGTTAGCAAAAATAATCTGTTCGTATTTTTATATATGCTGTGTCACCGTATATTTGACATGCTTTTTGCTGAAATGCATAAAGTTTACCTTTTATCTACAACTAATGCTAGTGGACCATAAGGAGGAGAGTAGGGTTGCGTAATTTTCTTTTGCCAATTTCAATAGAGGTAAAGATCTTTCTTCTCAGGTAAAACCAGGTGCAATAAAGTCAATCCTTTGGTTTTTTACCATTTACTGCATAAGGCAGCACGCTAGTTCAGTGGGACTAGCTTTCCACTATTTTCTGAATATGTAGCTCGCAACACAACTACTGTAGGTAAACAAAAACATTTTGAATGCAATTCACAGCTCACAGTGATGCTCCACACTAAACCCAGTAGCTCTGACACAAAATCGGTTCCTACAGTCCAAACATGAGAAAAAATGCGCTAGCAACTGTGACCAAAAGCAAACATCACTCCAAGGGTCTCAACTGCTTGACCACTTTTCTGTCATGTTGGCTAAGTCATATGTCATTAATCAGATCATTTTCACTTCTCAAGTAATAATTAGAGGCATTTTTAAAAAGTTAATACACTTCTTAAGGTAGGAAATTAGTTTAGTTTAGTCGTTGGATCATCATTACTGCTACATCGAACCAATTAGTCTATAAGTGCCCCCGATCTCTTCCTCAGTAGGCTTCTCTGCGTGTTGCAACAAATGACACCGGTTCTTTATTAGTTTTGTATTCATCTTTAGCTACCAGTATAGCACTCTTATACACCACATTTAACTTGGAATTCTTTTAGTCGCGTTAATGTTGTAGATTCACCACTATTACTTGAATCATTTACACTGCCTCTCTCCATTAGATAATTTAGAATATTTAGATAAAAAAATAGCTTTGCTAAGTTCAAATTATTTCAAGTAAATTAAAAATATACAGTTTTCTTTTTCTCAAGATATTTTAAACTTTTTTTCAATTCTTGTTCACTTTTTTGTTTCTCTTAGTGCTGAAGCTCTTGCATCTGAAATAAGAGATCTTCAAGGGGAGCTGGGAGACTACAATACAGTAGGTTCTAAATTTTTTCTAAATGCCGCTATATTATTATTAATAAGATATATTTTCTATGCATTATTCAAACTACCGCAGCTTACATGGACATATTGTCAGACTTTTTAGTATAGGAGTGATTTATAGTTAAGAAGATTTGTATAACAATCAGACTGACATTTGTATAACAATCAGACTAACATTTGTATAACAATCAGACCGACATTTGTATAACAATCAAACTGACATTTGTATAACAATCAGACTGATATTTATATAACAATCAAACTGGCAGACTGACATTTGTATAACAATCAGACTGACATTTGTATAACAATCAAACTGACATTTGTATAACAATCAGACTGACATTTGTATAACAATCAGACTGACATTTGTATAACAATCAAACTGACAGACTAACATTTATATAACAATCAGACTGACATTTATATAACAATCAGACTGACATTTATATAACAATCAGACTGACAGACTAACATTTGTATAACAATCAGACTGATATTTATATAACAATCAAACTGACAGACTAACATTTATATAACAATCAGACTGATATTTATATAACAATCATACTGACATTTATATAACAATCAGACTGACATTTAAATAACAATCAGACTGATATTTATATAACAATCAAACTGACAGACTAACATTTATATAACAATCAGACTGATATTTATATAACAATCAAACTGACAGACTAACATTTGTATAACAATCAGACTGATATTTATATAACAATCAAACTGAAGACTGACATTTGTACCAAGTTTTACTGCAGTCTTCCCCCTATTTCGACATTTGTATAACAATCAGACTGATATTTATGGCTCCTGTTTTTATTAGTCTTCTGTAAATCATCTCTCAAGCGAAATCAGCTTTTATGAAAATGAAAAACACACTTTGCCTGAAATCACTACTATTGACATTGCGAAAATGAGTACTCCAGTGCTATATTGAATCAATACTTATGTATGGCAGTGAATCATGGATAATAAACAAACATTATTGGAAGTTTAATGTATAATGAACAAACATAAAGAAGATCATTGGAAGCCACAGAGATGTGTTTTTGTAGAAGATTGCTGAAAATTCCATGGACAGCGAAGAAAACAAATGAGAACATTTTAAATCAGGCCTGCACACAAAGAAACCTTTTCAAAAGAATAAGAATCAGACAATCAAGGTTTTTTGGGTATATAATACGAAGAGAAGGTTTATAACATTTGGTGACTACAGGTAAAATTCAGGGATGGAGAAATTGTGGAAGACAGAGGGAGAAGATGTTGGAAATAGAGCCTGACGTTCATGGTTCAACAAAAGATCGATGTCAGAACTAATTACATGCACCAAGCAGAGAGAGTTGTGGAGAAACATGATCACCTATGCCGGCAGTCATGTCACTTGATATATATATATATAAATCATTTCTCTAACCCCCATAGATTATTTGTGTATAGTTTATTCATTGTCCCAGCTTCATGTTTTCAGCTTGTGGATAAACTGACAACAGATGAAGACATTCAAGATGTGGAATTTGACTGTGATAATGTAAGTCCTCTCTGTTTGTGATAATTTAGTTAGGGAGAATATAGTTCAATAAAATAGAGCTGGCTGATATATTGGTGACAGAAAGAAAGTAGCAACAAAGGCTTAAGTCTGAATATCAAGAAGACAGAAGTTATGGTCATCTCACAAAAGCAAATTCCATCAAAATTCTGGTATTTGAACTAGTGTTTTTTTCTTTCTGATCTCTCATCCTAGTTCTACAAACTGAAGAAGAGGTGTTACCTGTGGGTGGGCACTTTTGAGACTTAGAGCCCAGCACTCCATCAACCTGGCGAGATTCTTTGTAATAAGTACAATTTAATTTTGCCTGTGTGTTGCCAGGCTCGCAAGGGGAACACAGAACACTGCAACCTACAAGGCATGTCGTAAGAGGCGAATAAGTTAGGACACAGTCTGTGTGCTGCCGGGGCACAACCGGGAGGAAAGAATATGCAGCAGTGAGCATCTGCCAAGTATGTCGTAAGAGGAGAATAAGGAGGGTTGCTTGTGAGACTGGCTACTTCATCCCATAGAAAAGATAAGCCAAAAAAAACTTTAACAAACATGAAAAGAACAAAGAAAAGGCAAGATGTGGAAAGAATTGGAAGGGATGGCAAGAGAGAAGAAGGGGTTGAAGAAGTCTGTTGAGAACCTGTGCTCTGTTGGGAGTTGAAAGGTGAAGAGGAAGAAGACAATATCATTTGGTTTAATTTTTGATTGACGTGTGAAGTAGATCCTTGGCAGTATGGTTTACAGCCTTGACAATGGCACTTTGCTGGACTATTTTGAAAATTGAGGAAATAACTGCGTTGAAAGAGTTAAGTCCATATTTTTCTTTGACCAGGGCACATAATGGATCCCACAACATCATACACAAGTTGGAGATATTCCAAAATAAATATTCAAGAAGAATCCTGCAAATTGTTTTCATAAATACGATAGTAAATAAAGATCTTTAAAAAAAATAAACTGTGCATAATTGAAGACCATTATTAAAAGATCGAAATTGACTAGGACAACTTTCCAATGGACAGCGGATGGGAAAAGAAGGCCTGAATGTTTAAAGGAAACTGGAGAAGAACTGTGGAAATAAAGTTGAAAGATTGTGGTTTGATGTGGGGAAACAATTGTAGAAAGGCAGCAAGACGACAACAATGGAAATCTCTAGTGGAAGTCTTATGTGATGTGGTGAACATCATCCCACTTACATTTACTTCCCTCTGTTTCTGTAATGGAACCCTTTCATACCTCATGGTATATATGTCAATACAGTGTTAGGCCTGTATTTTTCATTGACCGTCGGCACACGATGGGTGATGTGGTCAGCATCATGCCGGCCGCCTTTACTTTCCCAGAGCATGTCTGGTACCCAGTTGAGGCTGGGTCGACCTGAGAGCCGTTGTGGTCGGGAAAATTCCACGCACATTGCGGGAGCTGAACCCAGACCACCAGCCTTGCGAAGCGAGTTCACTAACAACTACACTACAGCGGCTCTCTCCTCTTTTTCTGTGCTATCAAAAATTGAGGCTAGGTCGACCTGATTATTGTTGCTGTTGGAAAAAATTCCACTCTCACTGTGAAATTTGATCCTGTGAACCACATATCTACAAAGCAAGTGTACACACCACTATGCTATTGTAACTTGTATGCAGACAGTTAAGTTGTAGGAAAACAGTGAATTTTATCAAGATATTGTTTTCAAGATGTTGTTGCTTTTGTTTACTTAATATATTGCTAAAATAACAATCACCCAAGCCAACAAAACAGCCCAAGACAAAAACAGAAAACCACGACACTGGGCAACAACCCGGTAGCAGTGTGATGACAGAAGAAGAAGAATATATTGCTATTGTATTATTGATCACACATTCAATGTGTGCAAGCTTAAGTGACAAATAAAAAAACACAAATATTGAGTAGTGACATGTTATCTGAATTTTGTATTTAAATAATAAATATTTCAGTTGAGGGCTGAAAATGATAGAAATGCCAAACGGATGGAGGATGGCTTTGAGCTCAAGAAACAGTGAGTAACTTTTAATATGTCAATATGTTGTGTCTGATGATTAACTCATTACATAAACATCTTTCAGTGGGTTTGATTGATTGATAGGACCATCATCATTGCACTTTGATGAGTAACCATGTGTGCTTCGATTTCTTTCTTACACAGGAAGATCTCAGCGGTAGTGCACGAACTTCGTAGCACCAGCGAGGGTCTCCGATGTAATTTAGAAGATGGTGAAATATTTTGAAGGAATTTTATTTTTTCATCTTTCTAATTCATTTTTCATTGGATCACTTGATTACTTTGACATAAATCAAATCTGACTGCCTCTCTATGACCAATCAGATCTGATACTCTATGCTACAGTTTAACTCCAAATTTGATATTTTTAAGAGGTGATTATCTGTTTGTAAAATCTTGCAGTTCCATCCTACACTTTGAAAGATCTTGCATAAATATGGATTCCTAGCAAAAGTCATCAATATTCCGAAAGATTATGTACTTAAATAACCAATCTTATGTAGGACATCAGGGATTGCATAGCAGATAATTCAGGTGTTCGACAGAGGTGTATTATGTCCCCATTGATCTTCCTGGTTGTGATTGACTGGGTAATGAAGAAGATAAACGAAGATGGTGGTAGAGAAATTATCTAGGGAACAAACAAAGAGACCTGATTGACCCTAATAGACGACATATCACTGTTAGCACACATTAAGGTTCACACAAAAAATAAACAGAGTAAGTCGATTAGTCAAATCAATAGGTCTAAAAATTACTACTAATAAAAGCAAGGTAGTGAGAATAAATGGAAAAAAAAACACAGAGGATATTATGGCAGAGATAGAAGGTGACGAAGATTTGAAATATTTGTGCAGCTGTGTAACCATAGATGGGTATGTAGGAAGGAAAATCAACACAAAAATTAAAATGGCAGCTGCAACACAGGGGAAGACCGAGATAGAATATACAGCCTGATCTACTGAAAGTGACACAGAAAACAAGATCAATAAGGTCATGCATTCAAATTCAGGAATTGGACATGGAACAATCTGATCTATTGTCATATCATTGCTCCAATTAGATACAACCAGGTTGGAGGGAAGCCATGTCATTATGAGGCTGCCACAAGAATCTGGTGAAGATTGTAGACCATCCTAAGGGCAAGTTTTATATTCTTGCATGACTATTGATTTGAAAACAGTACAAAAAGTATGTTCAGAAAAACTGTTATTTCTCTGCACTAAAATAAACCCTGTTATATCTACAAGAACAGCCATCATTTTAACTTCATCTTCTCTTCCTCCATTGTACTTCTGTTAGGTGTTGGGGTTTTTACTTGATGTTTTTCTATAAGTTCTATTGTTTCCTCCAGTTTGTTGCCCAAGTCACATGTGTTTAATGTTTTTATTATATCCTGTCACAGCTGGTGAATTTAGTTTGCATACATCTCCTTTCTTGGACATCTTGTGGGGCTGGATAGATCTTATATCTGCGTGCTGGGCCTGAACTTGAATTCCAGAAGAAAAAATGGGAAAGACATAAAAAAAAACACTTTGATTCACACAGTGAAGGAATTTGTTTGTTTGTTTGCGCTCGTTTGTTCTTATGACCAAAGTTAACCATTCTGTGATCTGTGTGGTTTGCATCGAGAATGATATTGCATTCCTGTTAGACCCCCTACGGCATGTAGGACAGGCACATCAAAATTTCAGCTGTATTATCTAACAGCGCACAAGTATGTACAGACAGGTAACTGTAAGATTTTGCAGATAGAAAAACCTCACTATAAAGTACCACATCTGGAGTTATACTGTAGCATGGTATTAGATCTAATTGGTCATAGGGAGGCTTACAGAACTGACTCATGCCAACAATGGAGAAGGAAATGTACAAGAGTTTTTATAGAAGTCTCATGTGCCACACACAAGCTTGATGAGAATTAACTAACTAATGCTTTCTCTGTAGGCGTGAAGACCAAGTTCAAATCCTGCAGACAGAGTTAAATCAAGAGAAGAGAATGGCTGATAATCTTATTAATGACATGGTAAGATTTGCTAGTGTATCTCTCTATCTCTCTCTCTCTCTCTCTAGCTCTCTAGCCTGTGATGTTCTTGGCGCTTAGTGTAACAAGAAATGCACAACATTCTTCTCTATTCTTGACGGTCCTCTGTATTGTGTTCAAGCTGTGATTCATTTCTTTCAGTTCTACTGCTCTCCTCCATTTCATTTTGGGTCTTCCATGTTTTAATTTACCCTCTGGTATCCATCTAAGTGCAGTTTTTGTGACAGAGTCTACATGCATATCACACATCAAATCCATCTTCAGCATTGCTTCTCTGCCTTATGGCTAAGATCAAAATGTAGTACCAACTTGTTTATGACCAAAGAGTGTGAGCCTTCATTAAACGTCCCCAAAAAAAACTTAAACAAACTCTGAGTACTCTCATTTGAAAGAATGGAGACTCTCTGAGTTTTACAAGTTTTCATGTTCACTTATATTGGGTCCACCCATTGTAACACTTCCGGTTAGGGCTCAATAAAAAAACCCAAAAATATTTTGGAGTGTGGATATACAGAAGAATTTTTTTCTGATCCAGAAGCACTTGAGCTGAAAGCTTTCGGCTCGGTGTCATGGACATCGTAACCCTTCGGCTCGGTGCCATGAACACCGTAAATCTGGGGAACCTGTAGCTTTTCTCCCAGTCCGCGGAGTTGAACCCGCACTTACAGAGGACTAGTCACCCGTAGTCCAACGCGCTTCAAACACGCTGGACACGCGGGTGTATACAGAAGAATAGGGCAAGCATCATGGAAAGAAGAAAGAAGTGAAAACAAATAAAGTACTTCAACAACTAGGAATGGAAATAGAAATGCTCAGGTATATGTTGTTGTCGAACCCACAGGAAGTATGAGTTTTCGCCCTTTTTCCTATAGTGCATGTGGGAGAGTACCCAACTTTCTTGCAGACCCAGAAACGTGCAACAACTCTAGGCGTGTAGTGTTATGCTAAGTGTTGCTGAGACTCCTACTCAGGTAGGGTTCATTGGTCATCACTGCGGTATTCTCCCATTGCTAGCGCAGTAGAAGCTCTAAAAACATCACTTATTGACCACAGTGAAGATCTGCATGTGATTATAGTCCAGAGAGCCACTTCCGCAAGTACTCTAGAACAACCACTCGTTGATCACTCTTTGTGACCTATATGTGATTTTCGCCAGGGAGAGTACAGAGTGACAACCAGCATGGACAGATGTTTGCGTTCACTCGAACGATCAATGTTCGGCTGTTTAATTGGCCTGTTTGATCTGAGCCTGTGAGTGTGCGCATGTTGTAGACATCATTCAACAAGTGTAAGTCCAAAAGTGCCGCACTTGTCAATGTTTAGATTTGTACAAGAAGACAACCTCTTGCATTATCGGCCTTGATTTTCTAGCTACGGTGAAGTTCCGGATTAGGAACATTCTCAACTGTTTTGAGACACTTGTTGGCAATTTGCAATGTCTACTCTGCATTTTCCTGACCCGAAAACACGGGACTGGGACTGCTCACCAATAATTCAGAGGGTCGTTTCATTAGGCGCTAGCAATGCAACTTAAATTTTGTGCTCACCCCACTCACACCAGTTTTTCCGGGAATAGTAGTTGCTTTCTGACACAAATACCCAAATTTACATTACGCACTCGTGTAACAGTACTGTGCCCAGTTGTTCCAGGGAGGATAGTTTCATTAAGCACAAAAACACAACTTTAGGATTTGCGCTCTGCCAACTTTACCCAATAAATGTATCTGCATTTGGCCTCCCATACGGAATTTACTGCAATCTTCCCTAATGTCGTCACGATTCTCAAGGATTCTTACAGAGAGGTGACAATTGTAGGTGCTACTCACTCCAGGGGAGTGAGTATATGCTTACAGACAACTTGTATGTTGTTATTTTCTGCATTTGCTTTGCATTTAAGCAACTTTATCATTAGACATCAGCCAGGAGGTATGTGCATTCATTCAGGATTTTGGACCTGTATAACATGACTGTGCTTGCACTACTACCTATACCTGTAGCTCTCCCACGATTCCCACCCACTTAGCCAGATAGGATCCTCTGACTGTTTTCAGGGCCACCACATGGAGGTGGGGTATGGTCTAGATCAGTACCAGCTCACTGGCGCGGCGTTGTCCCTATATGCTGTTTGCGCATGCAGCCCCGCTCAGGTAGATATAAATTATGCAATTGAGATTAAGAGATGCAACATACTTGTTGAAAACCATCTTGGAAGGGAAGGCAGCAGAGCAATGGGAAAGTCAGAGATACAATTGGGAGGGAAACACCAGGAGGCAGGCATGCAAAAGTCTGGCAGAGTGTACTGTTAGGACAAGGGACAGAAGTTGTTGGAGAACTATTCAACCAACCTTTAATACGGAGATGGCACATGATTGATTGAATGAGTTACTTGATTATACCAAAGCTGAGTTACTTGACTATACCAAAGTTGAGTTAGTAACTTTACATATATTGCCATAGTGTATCATCATTTATTACTTTTGTCTTTCAGGAACATAGCCAAAGGCAGCATTATATACAGCTTAAAGACCTTAATGAGCATCTATTGAAACAGTTGGAGAGTGGACAACAGGAACTGGATATGCTGAACTCAAAGATTGACAATTTGCAAGAGGTTATGAATTCTGTTATGTCTTTGTAATGATATTGTTTATGCTTCTTTGGTGATTGTATGGAGTATTGCTCTTTGTAAAAAAAATATGTTAGCAGTGTCAGCTTTGTTAGGAAGAAAGTCAAGCTAACATTCCTGCCATAGAAGGTAGTAGTAGGACAAAGTAGATGATTAGTGGGTTTGGCTGATGATAAAGAACCTGTTTTCATACAAACAAACAACATTTTCTTACAGCATTTTGTTTTCTCCTTTCTGTGAATACAGTGAAGGGGATTCTATAGGGGCAGAGGTAATGCAGATTTATAATAGCAATTGTGACATTGTCCTCTCCTGTAATGGTAACTATGAATGATCGTAATGCCAACATACCATCCATGATGTGAAAGAATTTAATCAATGCTCCAAATTAAGATAACTAGCTGAGTTGTGTGTCATGTGTGTTGGTTTATCTAAGACAGCGCAGAATGCTTTGACATTTTTCGCCTCTCGTTCTAAAGGTACTCGGTTCACTCCCTCATGGAACCATCAAGATATTTTTCCAGAGATCCCTGGTCTCAATGTAGGTGAGATCGAGTTTTTAGTCCTATCGGAGACGGACGATGAAACATAAGTCCAGTGTTCAAGATGAGCATGTAAAAGAACCATTAGCAGTTCAAAATCAAGAAGAGCAGACTGGAAAGCCGCTGTCTGGGAAACATTATTTCTGGAAAAAAATGTTAAAAATAAAATCTCTACAAAAGTATTCACCATTGGGACCCTTGCCGGTTCTATGAAGTTTGTGCACTGCAGTTGAGATCTTCCTGTGTAAGAAAGAGATCAGAGCACACATGGTTTCTCACCGAAATGCAATGATGATGGTTCTATCAATCAATCATACAGTGCAGTACATTGGTAATTTCTTCAGAGCTGTATTGTTCAATAGTTAATCATGACTGAATATGGCTGCTTTATATGACATATGATTTATCTGTGTTTTCAGGAATTGTCTCTCTCTCAAGTAAAACAAGAAGCAGGTATGTAGGTGTCACTGTGAGATTACTTCTTAAAAGCAAACACCACCAGGGTATTATTTAATATTCAGATTCAAAGATAGATTTAGCATTGTGAAGATAATGTCAGTTTTAAGGGCCAATATTTGTGGGGACATTCCTGACAATGTATCATGCTTAAGACAGTCTCTTACAACCATCCATGTGAAAATAATTGTTCTTCTACTTCTTCTTTTCTCAAATCCTGTTTTGCATCGCAGCGTTAGGATAAGAACATATTTCTATAACAGACTTTGGTGTGCGCTTCATAAATAGTGTTTTCACCGCCTCTGTTATTTCTGACCACCTTTTGCGGGGATAGTCTTTTGCTTTGTATCCACTGTATTGGAGTAGCATTGGTCATTCTGTAATCTGCTTATGTGGCCGAACCATTTAATTTGTTGTGTCTTGATAAAGTTCATGAAAAATTTTGATGTTTTACCACTCTTTCCTGATTTCTTCATTTCTAAACCGGTCTTTTCTTGATACTCCCAGCATTCTACGTAGACACTTCATCTCTGTCGTGACTAGTTTTCTTTATCATTTAATGTCAGTGTCCAGGTTTGGAACGAAGCATAATGTTGGAAGAAAGATTGTGTTGTATAATCTCTTTTAGTGTTTATGGTGACATTAATTGCCCATTAGCAATAATGTCTAAAGTTTCAAGTCTTCATTTAGGACTTGTTGATCATGATTGCATATATTGTATTATTAAAAATTAACAGCTTTCTAACACAAAAGGAATATGAACATAAATTGGAGTAATGTTGATTCTTAGAATTTGTTTGTTTATGGTCATTCTTATCAACCATGTTAGTCATTCACTGGGGAGGCTCTCTGATGTAGCCCGGGGGTGGAGGTAGGGGAGGACCCGGGAGCACCTGGAGATGGGAGTTGGAGATGGGGTACAAGAGGGTGGTGAGAGATCTGGAGAGGATGACCTTGGATAGGCGGGCTTGGAAGGCCTTGGTTGTGGACCTATGCTTTCCTAGGGGCGAAGGGTGAAGAAGAATGTTAACCATTCTGTATGATCTATGTGGTTTGTGCGAGAACTTGAATATGTTGCACCCCCATTAGGCCCCTATGGCATGTAGGACAGGTGGAGTTTCAGCCAAAGTGTATGCATATTATTAAACAAGAGAGAAAATGTGTATAGACAGGTAATTGTAAGATTTTGCGAACAGAAAAACCCCATATTAAAGTACCACATCTGGAGTTATACTGTAGCATGGTATCAGATCTGACTGGTCATAAGGACGCCATCAGAGCTAACTCATGCAAGATTATCAGGGTGAGAATCAGTTGCATTTTTTTTGGCAGCAACTTGTCAATTTTCCATTTGATGAACGCTCACCAATAGAAGTTTATGATGTATAGAACTTACCATTCTTGGAAATGAGACCACCCAAGTCAAAGAAATTTTCAACATTTTGGGGACCACCTTGTGACCTAGGAGTCAACATTTTGGGACCACCTTGTGACCTAGGAGTCAACATTTTGGGACCACCTGTGACCTAGGAGTCAACATTATTCGGGACCACCTTGTGACCTAGGAGTCAACATTATTCGACACCTTGTGACCTAGAGTCAACATTTTGGGGACCACCTTGTGACCTAGGAGTCAACATTTTGGGGACCACCTTTGTGACTAGGAGTCAACATTTTGGGGACCACCTTGTGACCTAGGAGTCAACATTTTGGGGACCATCTTGTGACCTAGGAGTCAACATTTTGGGGACCACCTTGTGACCTAGGAGTCAACATTTTGGGGACCATCTTTGTGACCTAGAGTCAACATTTTGGGGACCACCTTGTGACCGAGATCAACATTTTTGGGACCATCTTTGTGACCTAGGAGTCAACATTTTGGGACCACCTTGTGACCTAGAGTCAACATTTTGGGACCACCTTGTGACCTAGAGTCAACATTTTGGGGACCACCTTTGTGACCTAGAGTCAACATTATTGGGACCACCTTTGACCTAGAGTCAACATTTTGGGACACCTTGTGACCTAGGAGTCAACATTATTCGGGACCACCTTGTGACCTAGGAGTCAACATTTTGGGGACCACCTTGTGACCTAGAGTCAACATTTTGGGACCACCTTGTGACCTAGGAGTCAACATTTTGGGGACCACCTTGTGACCTAGGAGTCAACATTATTGACACCTTTGTGACCTAGTCACATTTTGGACCATCTTTGTGACCTAGGAGTCAATTTTGGGACCACCTTTGTGACCTAGGAGTCAACATTTTGGACCACCTTGTACTAGAGTCAACATTTTGGGGACCACCTTGTGACCAGAGTCAACATTTTTGGGGACCACCTTTGTGACCTAGGAGTCAACATTTTTGGGGACCACCTTTGTGACCTAGGAGTCAACATTTTCGGGACCACCTTTGTGACCTAGGAGTCAACATTTTGGGACCACCTTGTGACCTAGGAGTCAACATTTTTGGGGACCACCTTTGTGACCTAGGAGTCAACATTTTTGGGGACCACCTTTGTGACCAGGAGTCAACATTTTGGGACCATCTTTGTGACCTAGGAGTCAACATTTTGGGACCACTTTGTGACCTAGGAGTCAACATTTTTGGGGACCACTTTGTGACCTAGGAGTCAACATTTTTGGGACCACCTTTGTGACCTAGGAGTCAACATTTTTGGGACCACTTTGTGACCAGGAGTCAACATTTTGTGGAAACCTCCCTCCTCCTCCCCACCCATCCCTGTCTCCTGGCAAGAAACAATTTTTGTAAACCCCCTTTGTCTCATGACAGTCAACATTTATATAGACGCAATGTCTGCCTGCCCAGCGTGTTCGTAGCGTGTTGGATGGCAGGAGACAAGCCACCTGTGAGTGCGGTTTAATTCCGTGGACTAACAGAAAAGCCACAGGTTCTCCAGATTTACGGTGTTCGTGGCACCAAACCGAAGGGTTGCGATGTCCATGGCACCGAGCAGCTGAAGCTCAAGTGTTTCTGGATACAAAATCTTTTTAAAATATAGACCCAATCCACCACTGGTTGTGTAAATGTGTGTTACTGTGTACATATGCAGGACTCATGTCATAAGATTTCAAAAGATATTTTATTTGAATCTCTACATTAAAAGTTCATCTCTATGATCAAATACATGAACTGAGATCAAGAAAATAGTTTAGTAGATGAGGCAAAGAGCAAGGTTTCACCAACTGAAGAGAGGGAAAACTACTGAAACAAGTCAAGGAAGATACATTGATGACTAGCATTGAAAGACAGTAAGTGAAGTATTTGTGACAGTAAGTGAAGTATTTATGACAGTAAGTGAAGTATTTATGACAGTAAGTGAAGTATTTGTGACAGTAAGTGAAGTATTTGTGACAGCAAGTGAAGTATTATGACAGCAAGTGAAGTACTTATGACAGCAAGTGAAGTATTTATGACAGTAAGTGAAGTATTTATGACAGTAAGTGAAGTATTTATGACAGTAAGTGAAGTATTTTGAAGCGGGCTCAGGAGAGCTAAAGGCTAGAGGTTTTATAGAGAAGCAAAGTTACTGTTGTGTATATTCAACTTTCAGAACACGAGAATTTCAAGAGAAGATTGAGCAGATGCAGGAAGACATTCAACAGTTGGACTATGACATTGAGGAAAATCAAGGTCAGAAAGGAATTTTTTTTAAAAACAAATATAATTAAATAATATTGTTGAGATTTTATATGTATTCTATGGCTGACATGATGGTTCCAACTTGATGGTTCCAGCCTGATGGAACTTGACGGTTTCATCATGACTGTTCTAACAATAAACAGTATTATTCTGGAAATAAAGGTAACTAATTGTAGAGTTTTATTTTGCACCAAATAACTATTGATAGAAAATTTTATTTTGTGCAGATTTGTTTTATTGACAGTTGTTGGTATATTGATTGTTTTGTGTGCCCTGATGAAGGTGTTTTGATCAATATTCTACAGTAAAATCTATTCTTTATAACCAGTTTCGGGGTCACAGTCACGATAAAATAAAGTGGCAATGTAGTGCCAGGGTCAGTGAGCTGGTACTGACCTAGACCCTACCCCACCTCCACGTTTGTCAATCTGTTGATATGACCCACTAGTTAAAATAAAATTCCTAGTTGTGTATACTGGTTAGATGAGATTGAGGCTATTTTGTTGCTGGGATGATTTACATTGGATCTCACCACCCCAATCATTTTCTATTTCTTGTCGTGACAATATAACAGATTTCTTCTTGTTAATAAACTTATGTAATTTTTTTACTCACTTGTATGTCCTTCATCATAATCATTGCCTTTATCTACACCAAGATTTTATCCGTTATAATTTTCTATGTCTCTTGATATGTTTAACCACATTAACTACCAAGTGACATAGCCTACGTCGATTTATCTGGTCACGTGCCGCAGACTGTGCCATAATTGTTTCATTGTCAAATTAGCTCAAAAGTACTTTACGCATTCTGATTGTTATTGGTTCTTAATTCATTGTTTCACATTTTGTTAGTTTGCAATAAAAGTACATTCATTTATCTACAAAATGACATCATTCATCAAATTTTTGTTACAAAATAATAAAACTACAGTTTATTTTGTACATGTACCGGTGGATGGAAAAAAGTGAGAAATAAATAAACTATTTTTTTCAATGCCATAGTCAATGTGTTCAAGTATACTTCTTCTTTGATCTTGAATCTACTTCAATGATTATTATTATCATTCCTAGTTGGGGTCTTCTTATCAATGCAAATTTGTTTATGTTTCCTCTATTTTACATTGATGAATCCAGTAAAAATGTAGATAAATCTACTTGATCTCTGCTGACTGTTCTTTATATATACAACTTTTTTTGGTTAACAGGTGAAAGAAATCAGAAATATAAAGAACTGAAAAAGAGAGAGGAAGGCATGGATGGTAAGTTTGTGTTTGTCTGCTACATGCATGTTTTATATAGCGACCATTTTCAACTTAAAATGCTATACTTTTAGTAGAAGCAAAATCACCTGTATGTTGCGGGGCCCACAGGGGAGGAAAGAATAGTAACACTGCGATCTACAAGACATGTCATAAGAGGCGACTGAGGTAGGAGCCCAGGGAAGCTACCCTAGTAAATAAAAAGCGTCACAGAAGTAGGATGTGCTGGCCAAATTGTAGGCGCATAAGTAGCACAGTGCACAATCACTCTTAGACTCAGATCACATACAAATCACAAAGAGTTGTTACCAAGTGGTTGATATGGAGCGTTCGAAGAAGAAGAAAATGACAGTAATTTGTTACTTTTTGGTACAGTAAATATTGTTCATATACAAAATATATTTAATAAATATCAGAAAATATTGTACCTTTTATTATTGACGTAAAGAATGAAAAAAAGGACTTTTTCCTGATTTCAGTAAAAAGTTAATGTTTCCTGGGCTGATAAATAAACCCAGATAAACATACAAGTTTTGAAATGAACAATACATTTTTCTATTTAGCATTAGCAGTTTTAGTTTTTAAGCCTCTATCTATAATTTCTTATTGGCACAACATGGAAAAGCAAAGACAATATTACAAAAACAATATACAGCGAGATTTCAATTAAAAGGCCTTTATCAAGCAAAGGATACACCAGAAGCGAAGAAATAATATTTTCTTATACAATCTTACTTATTTCTATATTAATTATACTTTTCTTATACATCAGACATAACATATAATTAGACAATAAATCCCTAACGATCCTAAAATAAGTTTCGTCAATGCTACATAATTTTACTGCCGTCTTCCTTTATATCGATAATTTCTTATTCAAAACTGTATCGTTTTATAGCTTTCATTTTCCGAAAAATTATTTAATAATAATAATAATAATTAAAAATAAAGGCCTTGTTGGTCAAACGTTGCTGTATTTTGTCATTGTTTTTGTAATTTGTAAAACTATAGTACTTTGTGATTACGTGTTTTGCCAATCTAATAGTTTTACTGTAGTCTCATCTATTTTGTGAATAAAAATTATTTTTGTTTCACAGAATTTTTGAACACATTTGAAGATAACAAGAAAGAAGAAATTGTAAGTATTGGTTGATCAAGTAGAAATATTTTGTGTATTTTTGTTTAAGTTTCAGAATTATTGAACTGTTTCTGTCTTCTGCATTTATTTACTCATTTTTAGAAATTTAAACAGTTAGATGAGTTGCTTCCATGAAACCAGTGAAAATCAACAGTGGAATGCTATTTTCAGTGTCAGAAATCTGAGTACAATCATTTTTTTTCTTCTTTGTCATGACACTGCTACCGGGTTGTCGGGTGGTTTTCTGTTTTTGTTTTGCGCTGCTCTAGTGGCTTGGGTGATAGTTATTTTTGCCTTTTGACAGGATTCTGCTATGCCATCTAACCCTCTTTTTTGTTGTCCTCCTCTCGCCTTCTTTCCTGATGTTCAGTTGTAGAAGACTGTATACTGTGTTTGTTTTATCACATTTTTCATGGTCTTTGATCTCAATAACTCAGTAATCTTGTAGCTTGTTGAACCAGAAGATTGTTAGTGGCCGAACAACTTCATTTTTTGTTTCTCAATGTAATTCAAGTATAATCATTAACTGTATAATATGTATATGTTGCATTCTCATTTCTGGGTCTCAGTTCTCATGTCAGTTAGTAAATGCAGATATCACTCTGGAATCCCAAAATGATAAAAATAACAGAGCAGTTCATCTATATAGGTAGCAATTTTAATTGCATAGGAAATGTTAAACAAGAAATTATGCTATGAATTGTCAAAGCAACATTAGCTTTTAAAAGACTTAGTTGCTGTGTGTTGCCGGGGTCCTCAAGCTGAGCAAAAAATAGTACCACTACGACCTACAAGGCATGTCATAAGAGTCAACTGAGGTAGGAGCCTATTAAAGCTACTCTAGTAAATAAAAAGCGTTGCAGAAATCACATGTGCTGATTTACTTGTAGGCGCATAACTGGCACAACTTACAATTACTCTTAGATCACATACCGATCACAAAGAGTGGTTTAACAAGTGGTTAATGTGGAGCATTCAAAGAAGAAAAAGACCTACTGTGATAGTTGCAAATCCAATGAGCTCTAAAGTTATCAAGAAGAAGCTTACAGCTCATTGAAGCTACTGCTGCTGTGGGTTTTTGTTTTTGCTCTTTTTCTTTCTTCGTTCGCCTGCTATGAACTTATACATAGTCATGCAGCATCTGACTGATTTTTGCATGAAGGCTAGCTTTCCTCATCCCCAATGTCCTTCACCATTCAGGCGAGCCTTACTATGACTTCAGATGTACTTGTAATTTAGAACCCCAAGTATAGGACTTTCTTTAGTACAATTGTGTACCATGTACACACCAAGAATTGTTTTTTTAATTTCAAAATAATTATTTTCATTTATGAATTTTTTGTGGGTTCCAACCTGGTTTTAAACTTCAGAATTTCTATGACATGTGATCACTAGCACATAATTTTACCAACTTTGCTATCATCTAACCTGCTGCTGTGGTATGATAACTGACAGAATAATAATGAGGAAGAATTGTAAGATCTTGAATGAATCAAACCGCCCAAGTGGTTACCGGGCCCAAATTGGGGTGTAAAGAATAGAACAACTGTTACCTGCCACGCATGTCGTAAGAGGCGAATAAGGAGGTTGGGTGTGGGGCTAGCTACCCTACACCGTAAAAATACTAGATATCTACAGAACAGAGAGTGAACCAAGTAAATGCTGGCTGAACCCGGACACGCCGCCGAAGGATAAGCACCAGAACTCCAAATGGTGCTGAAGATGTGACGTAAAACACACCAATGCTAAGGCTGCATGAATCAGATTTTCACATGAATAGAATTTATGGGGAGGTCTGGTACATCATTCTGGGTGATGATCGAGAGAGAGAGAATGAATCAAACCTTGATAAAATGCTGTACTTGTATATACAGTTGTGTTGCATGTCATGTTGTTGAGATGGTTTCATTTGATCAGTTGGACAAATAACAGTAGATATACATTTTAACTAGTACAAATTTGACTGATAAATCATATATATTGTTTCGTGCTGTATTGTTTCTGTGTAGAAAAAGATTGCACACTTGGAAGAAGGAATCATTATTTTGCTGGAGAACATGAGCAGGGTAAGTCTTAATGATAATCTCTTTGTCAACACACAATAGAGGAATTATATATATAACTTCTCTATATAACTGAAATTATTTTCTTCAGTTAGTACTATCATTAACCCTTTCGCTGCTACATACTTTCCGAAGATGGAGCTAAAAATAGCTACTCTTTGTTTCTAGGTCACAAATGTGAATGTACGCCTATAGCAGTGACAGTAGAAATGTATAACGTGTTAACGCTCTTCAGCCCGCAGAGGAGAGATAATAAAGACGTGTTAATGCGTCTTTAGCAGTGAATGGGAAAACGTATTACACGTCCTTAGCAGTTAAAGGGTTAAACACAAGAATGCAACTTTAGGGTTTTGCGCTCAGTTAACATTTTTGACTCAGTTATATGAGGACTATCATCATAGCACTCGGACATGTCCATAGGTGCTCCGATCTCCGCCTCAGCAAATCCAGCAGTGTCCAGCGACCCAACACGCCAGTTCGATGTTGATTAATCAATCTCTTTGCATATTTTTGACCAATTCACCTGCACTTGATCTCTGGTACAGAGTTTATTGCAGTCTTCCTTGTGTTGACACACGTTGTATCAGTCTAAACAAGTTTTGTCCAGAGCGGGCAACATGGTGCAATCATTGATGTGGGACACAAGTTTTTGTTTACAGACAACTCATACCATTTCCGTACTCTGTTTTATTATGTTTTTTTTTAATTTATGCCATTTTTTCATCATTGGACGTCGGCCAGGAAACATATGTAGGCTCATTCACTGTGAGATTATGCTTGTCTATATTGCGAACAGATCTCAAAGCATTTGTGACTGCACTTACACTACTACTTATACCAGGGTAGCTCTCCTTCAATCCCTACCCACTTAGCCAAACTACAGTGCGGTAGTCTGTTTCTAGGGCCACTATGTGGAGATGGGGTAGTCTTTGTCAGTGGCAACTCACTGACCCTGGTACAGCATTTTCCATTGTCCATTTTATTTATTGCACCTGTAGCCCTGAAGAGAACGAATAGATATATCTAGAAAGAACTCAATATCAAAGAAAACTGGTATATGTTACAAATACAAATGAGAAAATTAAAGTATTTTGAACATACATAAAGACACAAAGGTTGGAGAAAAACCATTATGGAAGGAAACATCCCGACAGATGAAGAGGAAGACCATGGAGAAGAGGAATTCAGAATGGGACTAATGATTTGAGCATGATGGCAGCAGAGCTGGGACATCTGGCCTATGAGAGGCAAATTATGAAATATTGTTAGAGTTGTAATAGTTTCAGTTTCTTTATAATAGTAGTTTCAGTCCTCGTTATATAGTAGGTTTCAGTCCTCGTTATATTGTAGGTGGGCTTGATTATATTATCGCATTTACGATGATGGTAAACGATAGTTACTTCATTTATCCAGTAGTCAGTTAGTCCTTCATTTTGTCTGTAGTCAATTAATCCTTCTTGTTGTTTGTAGTCAGTTAGTCCTTCATTTCGTAGAGTCCCTTCCCCTTTATATGTTTTCCCTTTCACGTTCTTGCATAGATGGTATTCATGTGGAGGTAGTCAGTTGATGGTATTCTTATATACTTATAATATAGTGAACATCCTCAAGACAGTTAATACATGAACATCTCAAGACAGTTGTAATATAGTGAACATCCTCAAGACAGTTCGTAATATAGTGAACATCCTCAGACAGTTAATACAGTGAACAACCATGATCTTGTTTAATTTATATATATTTATTTGATGATCTTGTATATGTGTTAACAACACACAAAACACGTCCTCACTCGCTCAATGTTATTGTTCGTCTCCTTAGGTTTTCCAACGTTGCTACGCAGTCACTACACAACTCTACATCAACTAGTTTCACTACGTAAATGTCTCATTCAAGTGTTGCTATCTGCTATTAACGTGCAGATTTGGTGCACAAACACTACAGTCAGCTAATTTCATATCTACCAACCTATCTATCTAAACTACCTGTCTGGCCTGCTGGCTACCACCTGGGGTTGAGGGACTGGCTGCATGCCTTCTACAGAGTGACAAAGTTTTTCCTCAGGACAAACTATTTGATGATGATTGGTGGTCAACCACTATGAAATATACATTTTTCTGAAGACCCTGATCTCATGGCTGGTTCTAAAACAGAACTTCAGGAGCTGACCTCAACACTAGAAATGAGAACAAAGATATGGAATTTAAATGAATACTGATTAGCCCTCTATGAGTGCGGGTTCAATTTCGTGAGCTGGCAGAAAAGCCACATGTTCCCCAGATTTACGGTGTTGGTGGCACCGAGCCAAAGGGTTACGATGTCCATGACACCGAGCCGAAGAGCTGGAAGCTCAAGTGCTTATGGATCGGAAAAAATTAATAAAAATGAATACTGACAGTCAGATTTTTGTGAATAAACATAACAATCTGGTTGACACTAACATTCAAATAAATGGTCAAAAACTAAATAAATTCCAATTTTCTCAGGTCCCATATATGTAGCTTTGATAATTCTAGAAAAGAAATCAGGATAAGACTAGAGATGGCTACAGCCACCATGTCTCATCTGAATTAAATTTGAAAAACAAAATCATTATCAAAACAAAAATTACCATATACAGATCATTAGTATTATTGCTTTTTGTATGGATGTGAGAGTTGAATGCTCACTGTAGACAAAGAAAGAAGAATTCAAACATTTGATTATAAATTTTGCAGACCTATGTTGCATATATGTTTCTTGGAACATAAAACAGATATGTAGAGACAAAAGAAATTTGCTTGCAGGACGATAAGAGCCACTTTTGGTTGTGGTGAGATGATGGTTAGTTTGGGCACATAATGAGACACAACTCACTGTCAAAGATTATTTTATGATGGATAAGTTGAGGGTGGAAGGAGAAGAGGAGGAGAGAGAAATTCTTGGATTGACAACATCAAGAATTGGTTAGGGCAGACTTCTCTATGCACTTTTTTGAAAAGTTGGAAGACATAACTGTCACAGATTTTTGGTGCTGATGTCTCCACAGTGACACCACTATGACCTTAATGAGTTATGGGTCTTATTATTATTATATATTTTCAAAACACTTTAAGACGACAGACAAATGTCTTAACAACATAGAATCTGACACTGAGATGACAGACAGCATATGACTGCACACTGAGGACGACAGACAAATGTCTTAACCACTTCGCCATAGAGACCTGCACACTGAGGACGACAGACAAATGTCTTAATCACTTCACCATAGAGACCTGCACACTGAGGACGACAGACAAATGTATTAACCACTTCGCCATAGAGACCTGCACACTGAGGACGACAGACAAATGTCTTAACCACTTCACCATAGAGACTTGCACACTGAGGATGACAGACAAATGTATTAATCACTTCGCCATAGAGACCTGCACACTGAGGACGACAGACAAATGTATTAATCACTTCACCATAGAGACCTGCACACTGAGGATGACAGACAAATGTATTAACCACTTCACCATAGAGACCTGCACACTGAGGACGACAGACAAATGTATTAATCACTTCGCCATAGAGACCTGCACACTGAGGACGACAGACAAATGTCTTAACCACTTCACCATAGAGACCTGCACACTGAGGACGACAGACAAATGTCTTAACCACTTCACCATAGAGACCTGCACACTGAGGATGACAGACAAATGTCACCACTTCACCAAGACCTGCACACGGACAGACAAATGTATTAACCACTTCGCCATAGAGACCTGCACACTGAGGACGACAGACAAATGTCTTAATCACTTCACCATAGAGACCTGCACACTGAGGACGACAGACAAATGTCTTAACCACTTCACCATAGAGACCTGCACACTGAGGACGACAGACAAATGTCTTAACCACTTCACCATAGAGACCTGCACACTGTATTGTTTAAATAAAATGTTTAACTGCAGTAAAATTGAGCACTGGTGGTGAATAACAAATTTGAAAGTGAGACATCTGATGCAAAAGTGCAGTAACAGTCAACATTGTAATCAAAATATTTTCTACTTTATTTTCAAGTCTTGTATGTTTTTCTGTACAGCTGAGTTAGCATTCTTTTTGTTCTTATTATTTGTATATGTGTTCACTGCCAGATATTGACCTTATGGTAGAAATTTTGACTGTGTAATTGCTTCACTTTTTCACTTGAGTATTTGTTTTTGGGAGAATCCACATGACTACACTCAGTATGTTCCCTTGTCAACTGGTTATAATCCATGTCATTACTCAGTGGGTTTCCATAGGTGATCAGTTTTCAGTTTCTTTCAAACTTCTTGATTTTCAACTCTCATGTGGATCATACTTGGAAGTATAGATTTTAACTAATCATATAATGTTAATGAACAACTCAAATTGTTGGTTGACATTAAAAGTATATAAGTTCCCAGCTTCTTCTTCTTCCAACGCTCCATATTGACCACTTGTCAACCACTCTGTGTGATTTGTATGTGATCTGTGCCTAACAGCAATTGTATGTTGTGCCAGTTATGCGCCTACAAGTAGGCCAGCACATCCAATTTCGCGCTGTTTTTAGTTACTAGGGTAGCATTCCTAGGGCCTACATCAGTCGCCTCTTACAACATGCATTGCAGGTCACAGTGGTACTATTCTTTGCTTCCCTTGCAGGCCCGGCACCACACAGGCACGTTCCTAGCAACAAGAGAGTGGACAGACTTACATCAAAAACATTGATTGTGGGGGGAGGTTTAGGATGGATAAGGAGGATGTTTTTCGGTCTCTTGGCCACCTACTGTTGGATGTGGACACTAAAATTGACTTTGAATCAATCCAGCAAGTTAATGAGTTTGGAATTTCATGTTATACATGTAGAGCTGGATGCTTGAGGGGCAGAGAGAAGAGTGCGTTTAACCAGCGAGCCACAGGAACCATCAGTATATATATTCTTCAACATCTGTTGGGAGAGACTGAGCACCTATGAGTCTGCCCGGAGTGCTGTGATGTCAGTTCAATAACTAATATTAGTTGTGTTTCTTAGACTTATTACATTACATAATTTATTACATTACATAATTTATTACATTACATAATTTATTACATACAAGAAAATTGCAGATCATTGATAAGTTTTCATCTTTAAACAGAACATGAGTCTTCATTCATTTCATAATTTATTACATTACATAATGAATTAATGTCAATGAAGGCAGATCTTCAGTTCAAGGAAGATGAGAGACAAAAATCTGAAAGAACAACCATTGGTTTGGCTTCTGGTGAGATATGTTATGTACATTATTTTGGGACATATAACCACAGCTGTGGGACAAATAGCTGCTCTCTCTCTCTCTCTCTTGATGACATCTTTTTACTTGTCTTGTCTTCAACTTCTATGATAATTTCCCCAAATATATGTGGATTAAACAATAGTGTCCAGGGAGCACACTCTGTACAAGAGTCTGTGTTGGTGAGCCTGACGGCAGAAGGCAGAAATCAATGGTTTGTTCTAAAGTGAAACAAGGTGGTCTGCAGGTGCCTTTTAAAGATCACTAGTGAATTGGATCAGATTTATGTTTTGACCATATGTTTTTTCCCACTTTGAAGTGTATAAGCTTCCCTTTAGTATAGTGGATAGATGAGTTACTCCATTCTGCCACCAGCTAGGGACAATATTAACTTTCTCATTTCCTTTAGTTCCATATTGGGTGTGTATCCACTGAAGTTACTGTTTCACTTTGGAATAGCTTCATGGCACTCCGGACATGTCCATAGATGCTTCGATCTCCTTTGCAATATCTCCAACAGCGTCCAGTGACGGACCGTACCAGTTTGATTTTAATTGATGAGCCTACTCATATACCTGTTGTGCTTTTTGTTTCTGGCCACTTCAATCTTCAGTCCAAGCTCTTGCAATCTAGCTGAAGTTCAACAGCTGATGATTTTAGCCTCTAGTCTAATTTAATTCCTTGACTTGAAAAAACGAAAATCGTGGCATATCCTTTACAGGACGTAGCCATCAAACACAGTAAGCGTGTCATTGATTTTCTAGGCACCACTTATACATTCAGTAGTTTGCCATTGCTTTCTGAACACTGTGGTCTATTTTAACCTTTCGTAAAAATTCCACAGAAACGTAATTGCTTCCAAACTGCCTGCCGCAGAGTTTGAACCAGATATGCTTGGTTTGTGATTGAGCTCAGTATCGCTTAAGCTGCAGACATCCACCGTTGACCATTACAAAATATGTAATCTTTGTTTGCAGAGAGAGAAAAGCTACAGCATGATCTGCAGAAAATGGAACAGTTTGAGGAGAAGCTTAACGAAGAACTTGTGGTGCTGAGGCAAAGAGTGGTAGACATGGAGAAAGAGCTAGAAGTTTATGCAGACCTGGATAAGCTCAGATCAGAGTCAGATTGCAAAAAACAGGTGAGATGTTATTAGTTGTTGGTTTGTAATCTGTCTCACTTGTTATTAAAAACTATCATTAATGGTTGGTACTTGATATGTACAGAGGCAGGGCAATTAACAGGCAGGCTCAAGAAGCAAGGGGAATGGATAGATAACATCTCAAGTCCGAATAGGCCTTATGGACTGACACAACGCTCTAAGGAAAACACCTGGACAAGAAGGAAATATTCTCTTCTCTCAGATGCGCATTCGCAAGTTAGCATAGATAGTGGTTACAGACCAATATAAGTTATGACGATAGCGTTATATGATACAAGAGCAGTGGTGCAAGTTAAAATAGCAAAGAGCATACATATCCAGTAGCTCAATTTCTTACATCTTATGTTGTATGCATCATGGTCTGAGGTGAAGGGCAATTAGAAGTGGATTTGCACATGGCAAGTATGCATACGAAGTGCGAATAGGTCTCGTAGTGGTATGCATAAAGTGACAGTTATCATACGTGTGGCAAGTATGCAGACAATAGGCGCAGTTATGATACAGATAGTGAAGATAAGAAGGATGCTTATCGACCAATAGGTGCGATGTTATGCAGACCAATAGGTGCGCAAGTTATGCATACGTTCGATGCACGATAGGTGCGCAAGTTATGCATACAGATAGGTGCGCAAGTTATGCATACCGATAGGTGCGCAAGTTATGCATACCGATAGGTGCGCAAGTTATGCAGACCGAATAGGTGCGTAAGTTATGCATACATGCGAGGTAAGGTGCGCAAGTTATGCGAATACGCGAGCTAGAGTGCGCAAGTTATGCATACCGATAGGTGCGTAAGTTATGCATACCGATAGGTGCGCAAGTTATGCATACCGATAGATGGTGCGTAAGTTATGCATACTGATAGGTGCGTAAGTTATGCATACTGATAGGTGCGAAGTTATGCATACAGATAGTCATTATGCATCTGATAGGTGCGTAAGTTATGCACCGATGCTATCAGGATAGGTGCTGTAAAACAGGAAAACCACGAGAGAAACCCCGGTAGATACATCAACCAACACAGAACGCAGGTTGTTAGTCTAAACACACTGAAGTACATGCATGGGAGGAGATCGGAGCAATTATGGACATGTGCGATGAAGATGATCCTCAAATGAACAATGAATTTGATAGAACTGATATGACTAAACTCCAGGTAGAACCATAAGTGCGTATTCCCTTGCAGCAGAAAGTAAAATGATGGCTTCGGTGGGGTTTTGCTTACATACCTATCTTGTCTGTTCTCCATGGTGAATATTTATTTCAAAATTCCTACATTGTCAGCGTAGCCACTATTTCTATTGTCATATCAAAAAAGTGTCAGTTAAATATCTCTAGATTAACCATCAGTTGTTGGTTAAATAACCCAATTATCATACAGGTAGTAGTTAAATATGCCGCCATTGTCACAAGCGTGTGGTTAAATATGACCCCCATTAGCAAACTGCATGTTATTTAATAGGCCGCCACTGCCATAAAGTAGCGGTTAAATATATCCCATTGCCATAAAAGTAGTGGTTAAATATGTCCCATTGCCATAAAAGTAGTGGTTAAATATGTCCTCATTATCAAACAGTTGATAGTTATATGTCCCCTTTATCGATTTCTAATGTTCTCACTAAATATGTTCAAAGTCAGCTTATTAATTCAAAACACGTAATTACAAAGTGTATGTAATTTCCTGTCACTATTGTTTTATGTGTGTTTTGTGTGTTACGTTTATTTCGTTATTCGTTTTTATTCCAGATTTTCCTTAGATACGTTTGTATTTGGTCGTCCATTTGTGTTTCATTTTAATTTGTCACTCCTGTTTGTTTGTTTGCTTGATAAAGGCCTTGTTGGTCAAAATGTTGCTGTATTTTGTCATTGTTTTGTTATTTTGTAAAACTACAGTACTTTGTAATTACGTGTTTTGCCAATCAAATAGTTTTACTGCAGTTCCATATATATATACTTATTAATTCACAAAGTTATCACAAATGTCTATGTGTCCAGGACAATATATTGACTTAAGATCTTGTAGTTTCAAGATCCTGTTAGTTGCCATCCATTCACACCATGTCCTCATTTTTATAACATTTTAATCATCAACTGATAGGTCTGATATAATAACTGTTCTAATATATCAAGTTCCAACTTTCCAAGTCTTGATAATATAGCAAAAACATTATCTATGACCATAATTTACAAACTTATTCGCAATATGAAATTCCCTAATGTAGCATGGGTCCAAAGACAAAGGATTGGCTTCATTGTATCTGGTTCTTCCCATATAGCTCTGTCCCTCTCCACAGAAATGACATGCCATCTGCCTAGAGTATTGCACAAACTCTAGCTCCTGCAACATTTCTAGGGGTTTCCAGAAAAAATGCACTCTTGAACAGAAGGGACCCAGTTTAAACCCACTATATTTTTAATTAAACTATATCGTTGTCAGTTGTGATCAGAATGTGAGTTATTCAGTGCTACATAGAACTAATACTGACATATGGATGCAAGTTATTCAGTGCTACATAGAACTAATACTGACATACAAATGTGAGTTATTCAGTGCTACATAGAACTAATACTGACATACGGATGCGAGTTATTCAGTACTACATAGAACTAATACTGACATATGGATGTGAGTTATTCAGTGCTACATAGAACTAATACTGACATACGGATGTGAGTTATTCAGTGCTACATAGAACTAATACTGACATACAGGATGCAAGTTATTCAGTGCTACATAAAAACTAATACTGACATACAGATGCAAGTTATTCAGTGCTACATGAACTAATACTGACATACGGATGTGAGTTATTCAGTGCTACATAGAACTAATACTGACATACAAATGACTACAGATGACAAGTTTCTTGGAAATACATGAGTAGTTATCAGTTGCAGGATTTGAAAGATACTGATTGTTTTCTCTCAAGAACTAATTTGAGAAATAAAGGATAATGGCACTGATCTATCGGATGTGAGTATCTAGTCTATGAATAATCTGCAACGGATCAGCTATTCAGTGCTAGCAAGAACCATATGATGACATAGGATGGAGTTATTCAGTGCTTCATGAACTATCTGACATACGCTGCAAGTTATTCAGTGCTACATAGAACTAATGCTGACATACGGATGTGAGTTATTCAGTGCTACATAGAACTAATACTGACATACGGATGTGAGCTATTCAGTGCTACATAGAACTAATACTGACATACCAAACATTGACTACATGATGACAAGTTTACTTGGTAAATACATGATAAGTTCATCATGTTGCAGTGATTTGAAAAGATAACTGATTGTTTTCAAGAACAATTTGAGAATAAGGATAATGGCAGATCTATCAAAGATGTCGGGAACCTGGTTTTGATTTGTAACAGTCACTATATTAAGAAATAACAGAGGCGGTAGGAAACACCATATATGAGATGTACTTGAGGGCCCTTGCCAGAACTCTTTGCATACCCTGAATGCTGAAAGGCACAACAGGATTAAATAAGATAGATGATATTCAAATAAGAAGGTGGTTTGACTGTTGTAAAACAAAATATACATGTCAACTCAAACAGAAACTCATTGACGATAGAATCATCCTCCAGAAGAGACGAGAGAATTTCAAAAAGATGATTCAAGCATTGACTGTCAGATACGAGGGTCTCAAAGTTCAACTAAATGACAATGAGACCTATTCCCAGGTACTGTACTCACTTAATTTTATGGGGCTTCTACTAGAACACTCTTACAGTATTATTTGCTATGTAACTACTTTGTATTTTGTTAATTGCATATTCTTTACAGGACTTTGCGAATCAACCCCAGCTTTGTAACGCTGTTTGTGATTTTTCTAGGCAGCATTACGTTCAGTAGTTTGCCATTGCTTTCTAAACGGGTGGTGCCATCATCCTTTTATTAAAATCCACGCAAACAATTTGCAACCAAACTGTCCGCAGCATCATCCGTACTCAGAATGTCGAGGTTAATAGACCAAGTCACTAACCCCTAGGCCACAGACGTCACTTTGTCTTTTAGATAGAGATATTGTCTATCCAAATATCCACATCTAGCTAGTTCTATATTTCATAGTTGTAAGTTGATGAGTGTGAATACCAGGAAATGAAGAAGCAGGCCGACTGGCCGAGGAAGATACTGCAGTAGAACAACCAGCTGTACTAGTTACCTATCAACAACAAGAAAAGGAGGATTAAATCAATCAAAAATTCACCAATGCTAACACAGAAAAAGAGTGTCTGGCTGATTGGATTAAAGTGTGGCTCCCATGTGGGAGACCCATGTTCAATTCACGGTAAGGCCAAGGATTTTTTGTGTGGGCATAAATGAAAAATCTTAACCTGAACAGTTTCACTGCAACTGCACAAGCCATAAAAAGTAAAAGTAAAGGAACCCTTTCATACCTTGTGGTATATAGGGCAATACAGTGTTAGGCCTGTATTTTTCATTGACCGTCGGCACACGATGGGTGATGTGGTCAGCATCACGCCGGCCGCCTTTACTTTCCCAGAGCATATCTGGTATCCAGTTGAGGCTGGGTCGACCAGGAGAGCCGTCGCAGTTGGGAAAAATTCCACACGCATTGCGTGAGCTGAACCCAGACCACCAGCCTTGCGAGCGAGTTCACTAACAACTACGCTACAGCGCACTAGCCATGCAGCCATTAAATTCCTCAGGCTCTCATCCCGCCTCTCCTACATCACCCTAAAAAGTGGTACCACAAGCAGTAAGGACTAACACTGGATAACTAGCAAAATATTCGCAAATTAGAATATGTTGTCATTCTGAACCTCAGAACACTACACAGTGGATTCCACAGCTACATATATACAAAATTCAAGATGATAAATCAGCCATGTGGACAGGCACCTCAGACTGCAGAGCACATACTTCAAGACTGCCCTAAATATGATATATTGAGGCAAACTTACTGGCCTAGTGAAACAACACTGGAAAGAAAACTGCACGGACCTCTGTGTGAGCTACAAAAGACTGAAGTTTATACAAGAGACACCATTAAATATAGAGACAATATTCCAAGTGAACAAAAAGAAGGAAGGAAGTGTACAAAACTGTATAAATATCTACATCTAACTAGTTCTATATTGTATAGTTGTAAGTTGGTGAGTGTGAAAGGTATAATTAATATCCATACTTAACTCAATATTGTATAGTTGTAAGTTGGTGAGTGTGAAAGGCATAATTAATATCCATACTTAACTCAATATTGTATAGTTGTAAGTTGGTGAGTGTAGTTGCAAGTTTAAAAGCTATACAAATGTCCAGAGGTATTCCTTTCATCAAATTCCTAAACCTTATCTCTGACTTGAGACTAGTTTTAGATCAACTGCTGAATTGTCTACTGCTGGTCTATTATTTTGTCTGTTTCCTGTTGTGTGGGCTTGAATGCATATTAAATTTCTTGACTCTTTAACCCCTCCATCTTGTCATTATTTTTAATTTGGACAGTACTGTCTAATGTTGGGGGGTCACTGTCAGTCAGCAGTTTCCTGGAGACTTTAATTAAATAGACAAAATTTTGTGGTTAAATGTCTGCTCACATGGATTGACCATTTCTGATAAAATGTCTGTTTAATTGGAATAGACTGAGAATTTGTCTATCTTTTCTATTTCTTCTTTATGTCCATTCTGACACATAAGATTTCTACAAAAAATTTCCTTTGTTGCCTTTCTGCCGCCTTTCTATTAATTGTTTCCCATGTCAGACCACAATCTTTCAACTCTCTTTCCACCGTTCTTCTACACGTTTCCTTTTGACCTACAGACCTTTTTGTCCCACTTGCTCTCTACCGGAGAGCGATCCTAGCCAATACATCTACTAGCATACAACACGCATGACCTATCTCCACCTTTATCTTTTAATGATGGTCTCCAACGATGCATACTGATAATTTTTGGTAACATGCGACTGAATAAAAATAGAATAGTAATTTCTTGTTAAATATTTATTTTCAGTTGATGAATCTTGAGAAGAAATTACAACATCATGAGCAGAATAACTTCTCAATGAAAGAATGTATCCTTTTCATTTGTAGCTTGTTCTGACATGAACTGATCATGAATACATTTTTACAAAAACCCCCCCAAAAACTGTCTTTACTGCCATTAGTACCACTTTTTAGGGCAGTGTAAGGTGGGATTTGAGACTGAGGAAGTTAATGGTCGCATGGATAGTGCAATCGTAGCGAAGCTGTTCAGGTTAGGATTGTTCATTTATGCCCACAACAGAAAACAATCCTTAGCCTTACTGTGAATTGAACAAGGGCTCCCGTATGAGACACGCTCTAATCCGTTCTGCCACACGCTCCTCTGACCATGAATACAAAGTTTATTTATTTACTTATGTTAATATGATCGACATCACTGCACATATGACAATTTTATGCATGCTCCTGTTGTAGTTCCTTTTATTTTATTTGCTTCATGGGTAGCTAATTTTCTGACGGATTCATGGTTGTTGTTCCAGGTAGCAATTTTCTTGGGTTGTTATATATATATTTATTTACTAAATTGATGTTGTTCCTTATTGATGGTGGCTCGTTTCTTTACACATGGCTTTCATATGACCACAATATATTCAACGACTATGGTGTATTCATATATACATGTTTATTTTTTAATGTTACAAGAGCAGACAACACATAAACACGTCTATCCATGTCCACTGTTTATGTTCGTCTCTCTATGTTGTCACTACGTTACTAAGCAGTACTAACAAATCTACGTCAACTAGTTTCACTACATCAATGTCTCGTTCTAGTGTTGCTATCTGTTCATAGTGAGCAGATTTGGTGTGCAAACACTACAGTCTCTACTTATGCATTTCTACAAACTTATCTATCTAAACTACCTAAACCACCTGTCTAGTCTGTTGGCTACTACCTGGGGTTGGGGGACGGTTGTGCCGTTCCTGGCACACTACTACACTCCACCCTAAAGCTGTAGCAACTAAACACCCCATTCTCACTGTCCCTATGACAAGTCCATTTTTATATCTTCTCATTCTATCATGAAGTGGGATTGTCTCCAGTTTGTTTCCAGGTCTAATATCAAATTCAAGAAGTGATGTTAGTATAGAGAACTCTCCCACATGTAACAAATGAGAACTTACTGCATTAACCATATCAGATCTGTCCATACTTCTACAGTTTTGAAATAATAAGGGCAATATTTTTAAATATTTCTTTTTATTGTGCTCTACCTAGAAGTGCCAGAACGGGTGGACCCAGTATGAGTGAATGTGAAAACATTTAAAATGAATAGGGGCAATATTTGCCAACAAGTCAGCACATTCATTCACATCAACCCCAAAGTGCAACCCCCCGATGTCTGACCCCCAGCACTTACTATTTGAGTACATATCTTTCAGGATATTGATGACTTTCTGTGGGAATCCGTATTCACGTAAGATCTTCCATAGTGTAGAATGGTCAACACTGTCAAATGCCTTGTCAAAGTCTATGAAAGCTATGTACAGGGATGAATTCCATTCCAGTGATTGCTTAATCAGTATCCTCAGTACAATAGGGCTGAACTGCCTGGCACTATCTCCCTTTGTAATTGAAAATAATCAAATGGAAAGTGTATTTAAACAATCAGCTTCAAATTATCTTGTCTAAGATCTGCGGTAAAACTGAGCCAATTGGGGATGAATTCAGAACAGGTAAATTACAGTTTGAGAAAAGCAAAGAGAGTGATACAAATAACTTTTAAAGAACAAGCAGTGTTTTGAACAGCGGGTCTTACGGTAACAAACATACAAACAAACAGAAACAAATAAAGTGATTAAGATATGTGAGGAAAGGATAGCATTAGTGAAAGATGGTGCAAACTGCAACAGTCCTCACACTTGGAATGTAAACCAGCAGCTTGTAACTGTACCTAGACATTATCTATTTGTATGTTATCATTTGTATGTTGTGAGCGTCTGTAGCTCAAGCGGTAGTGAGCTCGATCACAGACCCAAGCGTACCTGGTTCAAACCCCACGGTGGGCAAGTTTGGAAGCAAATTCGTTTCCGTGGAATTTTTACAAAGGTAAAAATAAACCTCACCGTTCAGAAAGCAATGGCAAACTACTGAACAAATAAGTGGTGCCTAGAAAATCAACCACTCGTTTACTGTGGTTGATGGCTACGTCCTTTGGGATATGCCACGATTTTCATTCATTTCATGTTATTCACCTGGAGACATGGAGTCGCTGAAGAGGTCTAGACTGACAAAAATCAGTTTTATTTTTGTGTAAGGGCATGCAGGTGTAAGGGGAAATGAACATGCTGATAGGTTTGCAGGTATGGCTTGCAGGTATGGTTTGCAGGTATGGCTTGCAGGTATGGTTTGCAGGTATGGCTGCTGTAAAAAGCGAGCAATCAACGGACCAGGCTGATATTATAAATTTCCTAAGGGTGAGTGGTCATGTACATGATCCAAGTAATAGTGTTGAATCTACAACACTAACCAGATTGCAAGTATACCACAAGTCAAATGTAGTGTAGCTAGACAAGAACACTATGCTGGTAGCCAAAGAAGAATAGTAAACCAACAAAGAACCGGTGTTGTTAGTCGCCACACGCTGAGAGACATGTTGAGGAAGAGATCGGAGCACTTATGGACTAATTAGTTTGATGTGCAGTGATGATGATCCGATGACTAAACTAACTCTATCATTCACCTAAATGTTATCATTATTATTTACAGTCCATATCCTGTTTGCTTTCCTTGATGCTTGTTTAGTCATCTCCCAGCGAACCATGGACTGTGACTTTGGTGTAATAAGTAAGAGTGTTTACCGTACCATCAATGACCTCAATAACATGCTCCAAAGTCAGATGGCCAAGACCAAGAACTACTAAGCTTTGCATTACTAGATCTGATATTTATAAATAGTTTTTACTTAATATATATATAATTAGTGAAATATTCAAAAGTAAATGTAGTATTTTTGACTGATTAGTAATCACTGCTCTAAAGAATCAAGAAGATAATAACTTAGAGGGGCTGCATGCAGCACTACACCAAGTATGCACAGATTTTATCAAGAGTGGTAATACTGTTGATATCATTCCCACTATGGTATACCTGGCAATGAGACAGCGGACATATTGGCAAAGGCAAGTGGCCACACACAGCAGACATATCGGCAAAGGCAGGTGGCTACAGTCATCTGACATATTGACAAAGGCAGGTGACCACAGACAGCAGACATATTGGCAAAGGCAGGTGGCTACAGGCAGCGGACAGATTATCAGAGGCAGGCAACCACAGGCAGACACCACTATGATGTATGAGAAAGCGTAAACACATATAAAAATGACTTACAAGAACAAATCAGCGAGAAATCACTTGTGTTCAACAAAAAGATTATGCCTGCTACCAACTCAATAAAGAAGAACATGTTGTCATCTTCTGGCTATTTACTGGGCACAATAAGCTGAGGTACCATCTGTTTAACAAGTACAAGATAGACCCTACTAATGTATGTACATATGTCACCATCAAGCTGGCAGAAACAGACATCCTGCAAGAGTATCCAACAAAGGATGAACAGAAGAAGCACACATGTCCGGCCCCTATGTCAGTCCAAAACAAGCTATACAGAGATGTACACAGATTCTAACTGACCACTAACTTCTTTATATATATATATATAAGGCAACAAATATATATATACAAGTTGATGTCTAAAAATTTTGAAGAAGAGGAAGAAATATAAGTGACTAGCAGTGATCATCATCACAGCACTACAGATAGAACCATAGATGTGTCGATCTCCTCATCAGCGTAACGTGACTGATCACATCCATTATGTGCTGATTAATCAAATCTCTTGTGCCATTAACAAAATATTCATGTCTGGCAACCCTCAGTTTTACTTCCATCTTCTTCACTCTGGCCAGGGATGTAGATTCGCACATATGTTTAAAATCATGTCTTTGATCTTCTCTCATGGTATTGATGGTGCCTAGACTCTCCTTTAGCTGTCTACAGCTTGAAGTAAAAAAGAGAACTCTTCAGTGCTACACAGAGCCAGTACTGAAATATGGATGCGAATCATGGACAATATATAAATATTTCTACAGGCCACTAAGATATCGTTTTTTAACAGAAGAGTGTTGAGAAACCCATGAACTGTTAATCTTTTCCTCCATAATTTTTTCAACTAGTCGCATTTATCTTAGAATGAATGCGGAATTAGCCAGCAAACTAGTTTTGTGTCATCTCAAAAAATACGAGCCAATATATTAGCATGGTAGAATGAAGGGGTTAAACTGATAAATGTTGATGTGCTATGGGAGATCAAGGTGGAGAGAAAACTCATTATCAACATAAGAAAGAAGGATTCGTCATTTTTCAGGTTTGTAATGAGAAAAAAAGCCTTAGAACACATAGTAGCAGCCAGTAAAATCAATGAAAGATGTGACAGAGAAAGAGAAAATTCTAGACAGCTTAGCTTCATGACAAGGAAGAATGTTACCATCCAAACTGTTAGCCAGTACTTAGGGACAACAGCACAATGATGTTTATTATTTGTTCAGTATTAATTATATTTTAATACCAAATGTTCAACGTTTCGATATTTTGATGTTGATTAAACAATTATGAAGATAGCAATGCTGTCATGATGGTTTTCTGGTTTTTTTTTAGTTTCCACTGAATTCGTTTTGTTTAGAGTTTGTGACTGATTGATTATCCATCTTAACTTTTCTCAAATTACAATGTTGTAACTTGGTACATGTATTACCATTAACATTTCTCAAATTACAATGTTGTAACTTGGTATTACCATTAACATTTCTCAAATTACAATGTTGTAACTTGGTATTACCATTAACATTTCTCAAATTACAATGTTGTAACTTGGTATTACCATTAACATTTCTCAAATTACAATGTTGTAACTTGGATTACATTAACATTTCTCAAATTACAATGTTGTAACTTGTTATTAACATTTCTCAAATTACAATGTTGTAACTTGGTATTACCATTAACATTTCCAAATTACAATATTGTAACTGGTTACTTAACATTTCTCAAATTACAATGTTGTACTTGTTATTACCATTAACATTTCTCAAATTACAAGTGTTAACATTATTCATTACATTTCTCAAATTACAATATTGTAACTTGTTATTAACATTTCTCAAATTACAATGTTGTAACTTGTTATTACCATTAACATTTCTCAAATTACAATGTTGTAACTTGTTATTACCATTAACATTTCTCAAATTAATATTGTAACTTGTTATTACTCATTTCTCAAATTACAATATTGTAACTTGTTATTACCATTTCTCAAATTACAATATTGTAACTTGGTATTAACATTTCTCAAATTACAATATTGTAACTTGTTATTACCATTAACATTTCTCAAATTACAATATTGTAACTTGTTATTACCATTTCTCAAATTACAATATTGTAACTTGGTATTAACATTTCTCAAATTACAATGTTGTAACTTGGTATTAACATTTCTCAAATTACAATGTTGTAACTTGTTATTACCATTAACATTTCTCAAATTACAATATTGTAACTTGTTATTACCATTTCTCAAATTACAATATTGTAACTTGGTATTAACATTTCTCAAATTACAATGTTGTAACTTGGTATTAACATTTCTCAAATTACAATGTTGTAACTTGTTATTACCATTAACATTTCTCAAATTACAATGTTGTAACTTGTTATTACCATTAACATTTCTCAAATTACAATATTGTAACTTGTTATTACCATTTCTCAAATTACAATGTTGTAACTTGGTATTAACATTTCTCAAATTACAATGTTGTAACTTGGTATTAACATTTCTCAAATTACAATATTGTAACTTGTTATTACCATTAACATTTCTCAAATTACAATATTGTAACTTGTTATTACCATTTCTCAAATTACAATATTGTAACTTGGTATTAACATTTCTCAAATTACAATGTTGTAACTTGGTATTAACATTTCTCAAATTACAATGTTGTAACTTGTTATTACCATTAACATTTCTCAAATTACAATATTGTAACTTGTTATTACCATTTCTCAAATTACAATATTGTAACTTGGTATTAACATTTCTCAAATTACAATGTTGTAACTTGTTATTAACATTTCTCAAATTACAATGTTGTAACTTGTTATTACCATTAACATTTCTCAAATTACAATGTTGTAACTTGTTATTACCATTAACATTTCTCAAATTACAATATTGTAACTTGTTATTAACATTTCTCAAATTACAATGTTGTAACTTGGTATTAACATTTCTCAAATTACAATATTGTAACTTGTTATTAACATTTCTCAAATTACAATGTTGTAACTTGGTATTAACATTTCTCAAATTACAATATTGTAACTTGTTATTAACATTTCTCAAATTACAATGTTGTAACTTGGTATTAACATTTCTCAAATTACAATATTGTAACTTGTTATTAACATTTCTCAAATTACAATGTTGTAACTTGGTATTAACATTTCTCAAATTACAATATTGTAACTTGTTATTAACATTTCTCAAATTACAATGTTGTAACTTGGTATTAACATTTCTCAAATTACAATGTTGTAACTTGTTATTAACATTTCTCAAATTACAATGTTGTAACTTGGTATTAACATTTCTCAAATTACAATGTTGTAACTTGTTATTACCATTAACATTTCTCAAATTACAATGTTGTAACTTGTTATTACCATTAACATTTCTCAAATTACAATGTTGTAACTTGGTATTAACATTTCTCAAATTACAATGTTGTAACTTGTTATTAACATTTCTCAAATTACAATATTGCCTGCGTGTTGCTTGGGCCCACAAGGGGTGCAAAGAATAGTAACACTGTGACACACAAGGCGTGTCTCAAGAGGTGATTGAGGTTGGGGCCTAGGAAGCTACCTAGTAAATAAAAGCGTTGCAGAAATCGAATGTGTTGGCCTACTTGTAAGTGCATAACTGGCACAATGTACAATTGCTCTTAGGCTCAGATTGCATACAAATTACCAAGAGTGGTTAAACAACTAGTCGATATGGAGTGTTCGAAGAAGAAGAAATTACAATATTGCAACTTTGTATAAAAATTAACTTTTCTCACATTACAATATTATACCTTGGTATAAACATTACAATTTCTTAAGACATTATAATTTCTCAAATTGCAATGTTGCAACTTGGTTTAAACGTTTCTCTCGGAAATAATTATTTATTAAATATTATTAAATTAACTAAGGAGGGCACCAAAAATTTGCAGACATTCATCAATAGATGCCTGCAGAGGATGCACCATCTGCGATGGTATGACAGGGAACTGTGGGATTGAGCGGGACAACAGCAGGTGGAACAAAAGATAAGAGGCAGAAGGTTGCAATCACAGTTTCTCCAATAGAACCCCCAGGGCAATAGAGGTAAGGGAAGACCAAGGAACACCTGGAGAGACGGAATGCATGAAAATGAGGAGAGAGCGGAAAGATCTGGAAAAGATGGCATTGGATAGGCGGGCTTGGAAGGCATTTGTTGCGGATCTATGCCTACCAATGGGGAGAAGTGTAGAGAAGAAGAATTATTAGATTGATCTCATAACACTTCAGAAAGACCCATAGGGGCTCAGTCTATTACAGCAGATGTTGAATAGTATGCATGCTGGTTGTTCCATTAGTTCACTGGTTAAACACACCTCTCGGTGTGCTTCACAGGTGACCAGTTCTACTATTCGAAAGTTCAATTCACTTAAGCACAGTAAAGATTGATTGATTGAACCATCATCATTGCACTTTGGTGAGTAATCATGTGTGCCCCCATCTCTTTCTTACACAGGAGGAACTCAGCAGCACTGCATGAACTCCGTAGCACAAGCAAGGGTCCCCAATGTCATTTAGAAGATGCAAAACTATTTTATAGGAATTTTTATGTAAGATTTTCAACAAATGTTGTCTTTATTTTACAGACAATTGCTAACCAACTGTAGGGGCAGCAAGGAAGCAAAGAATAGTACCACTGTGACCTACAAGGCATGTCGTAAGAGGCGACTGATGTAGGATCTAGGAAGCTACCTAGTAAATAAAAAGCATCGCAGAAATCGGATGTGCTGGCCTACATGTAGGGGCATAACTGGCACAATGTACAATCGCTCTTAGTCTCAGATCACATACAAATCACACAGACTGGTTAACAAGTGGTTGATATGGAGCATTCAAAGAAGCAGCTAACCAACTGTAGTATACTTCAACATATTGCCTACCATAATGAAAAACATCATCATCATCAAGGTGCGTATCCTTTATAGGACGTTGCTCTCTTTGCAGCACATCTGAAATTCATTCTGTCTCTTGCTAGTTCACCCACTTCGTCAATGGTCATGTTCATGGTTTCTTTAATATCTTGTAGCCATCTTCTTCTTGGTCTGCCTCTGCGTCCTGGGACCATAATGAAAAACATACTGTGACCGAATTAATTTTTGTTCTCTTTTCACTCGCATATGTATGCCAGTAATTCTTCTTTTTTAGCAAAATTTCATGAATAACACGTACACATATTAATGCAGTCTTCCGAACGCAAAAACTGGCTATAAATATTTTAGTGCTGACCTGAGTGTTGATGTTACCTCTGAAGTCGGAGAATGCGTGACCACTTCATAGTGGCTTGGGAGATAATTATTTTTGCTTTTTGACAAGATTCTGCTATGTCATCTATCCATCCTTTTCATGGTCTTCTTCTCACCTTTTTTCCTGATGTGCTGTTGAAGAAGGATGTATACAGTGGAGTTTGGTTGCATTCTTATTACATGACTGAACCACTAGATTCTTTGTTTCTCAGTGTCGGAGAAGGAGTATGGAGAGGGGTACTGATAAAAACAAAAGCAGGCCTTCATGCAAAAATAAGTCAAAAGTGTCATACTAGGTGCCCTTACTATGCCTGAATTCATAGCAGCAGCGCAAGAAGAAGAAGAGTCGATGTTTGTCACTCTGGATATGATAATATTCCCTTACCACTTATATTACTGCCTACTTTCTCTTTCCCTGCTTAGTCACATCCTGTCCTTCTTTATTGGTTTGGTTATTGGTTACTAAACTGACGTCATTGCACTCGGGCAGACCCATAGGTGCTCAGTCTCCCCAACAGATATCGAAGAGTATGCATACTGATGGTTCCTGTGGCTCGCTGATTAAACACACCTCTCACTCTGCCTCTCAGGCATCCAGTTCGACTTGAACAACGGGTAACTCCAAACTGCTTAAATCGCTTGATCGATTCAACATCGATATTAGTGTCCTCATCCAACAGAGAGTCTCGAAGAGACCGAAGAATATCCCCTTATCCATCTTCAACTCCCCAACAATCGATGCTGTTGATGCAAGCCTGTCCTTCTTGCAAGACACAACAATTTCAAATATATAGAAGAAAAAAGTCAGTCTTGATGTGGTTAATATTACTTTAATTCAACTACATACATGATGAGTGAATGAACCTCTCTGGCTAGCTAAGACTTCAAACTCTAACTTTGCAGCAGACAGCAAAACTGCTACAGTCTATATATAGTAACGACTCTCATCAAACAAAAATAAGAAAATATTTACAAACATTCCACAGGAGCAGGTGTTGACAAACACATTTTATAGATATCATAAATACATATGTGATACACATCCACAGAGTTGATATTATTATCCGGCAGGGAAGAAGATGCATACATTAGAAGTTTCCAATTTTTTTATATTCTAAAAATGATGTTTATCAAGCAACCGGCATTGATGACATTTTTTTAAAATGCACAGTCTGAACAATACTGCTTTCAGTTTCTAATAATTAACTTTGATGTTATACACTACTGTATCATAAGAATCAGACAATCAAGATTCTTCTGGCATATAATGCGAAGAGGAGGTTTAGAACATTTGGGGACAACAGGTAAAATTCAGGAAAGGAGAGATCATGGAATCAGAGAGAGAAGATGTTGGATAGTCGGACATTGTGGTTTGACAAAAGATCATCGTCAGAACTGATTAACTGCACCCAGGAGAGAGAGTTGTAGAGAGGCATGATCGTCTACGCCGGCAGGCATGGCACTTAATTGATTAATACACTACTGGAGCTGAGAATTTATTCATTTGTTTTGTTGTCCACTGAAAGATACAGAGAAATACTCTTATCTTTAAGACTGTATTCTTTTTCTTCTTCGGTTGTCACACTGTTACTGGGTTGTTGCTCAGTGTTTTGGTTTTCTGTTTTTGTCTTGCGCTACTCTAGTGGCTTGGGTGATAATCATTTTTGCTTTTTGACAAGATTCTGCTATGCCAACTATCCATCTTTTTCATGGTCTTCCTCTCGCCTTCTTGCCTCATGTTCTGTTGTAGAAGGATGTATACAGTGGAGTTGGTGGCCAACCCACTTCATTCTTTGTCTCTCAATGTAATTCAAGCAAGGTTCTGTCCTAACTTTCTTTCTCACTCCGATGTTGTTAACTTTTCCTAGGCTTCACATTTCACATGTAGTTATTTTTTGCGATTGTGCTTTGCTCATTGTCCATGTTTGGATCTAGTAATACAGAGTTGGCAAAAAAATGCTGTTGATCATCTGTTGTTTAGCTGTCAGCTGTTAGAACATTTCAAGCCTGCATCGGGCTCACTAGCCATCTACACACACACAGACAAACATAATGCAACTACATTCCACTGGATGAAAATTGTGTGGTCATCATCGCCCGTGATGGACGAGCATTAGCTGTCAGTGAGTTATTTCAGTACTTTAAAAATGGGGCTAGCTGGTAGGTTACAGCATTTGCATTTTGTACTCTAGCCTCTATTTCTATCTAGTCTTTCATCTTTTGTGAATATGCTTCCCTAGTATTTGAATTCTTGTACTTGACTGATTGCAGTGCCATTGATGTTTAGTTTATTATGTTTTCTTCCCAAATTCATTATTTCGGTTTTAGTGTTATTGATTTTTGTGTCAGGATTTATATTATTCTGGTTCAAGGTGTCAGTATGTTGTAGGTCTTGTTCTTTTTGGTGTATCAGGCACTTATCATCTGCGAAAAGCAGTTCATTTATTTCATCATTATCTGAATTTGACTTTTGAATTATTTTATCCATATATGTGATAAAGAGTAGTGGTGAGAGGGCACATCCTTTTCTGACACCTGATGTAATGGAGAGCCAGTCTGTCCTTCTTTCTGTGGTTCTTACTGTTATTACATTCACAAATAATGTTTTTAAAATACACCTTTTCTAATGCTGTGTTTTAAAAATATACATTTTCTAACATTGAGTTGGAACAAATATACATTTTCTAAGAGTTGTGCTCTAAAAATAATAACAATAAAATTAAATTGATTTTGTTATATAGTTACAAGAAAGGTAATCAAATATATATAACAAATAGTTTGCACTTAACTCTTTGTGGACCAAATGCCACACTATGTGGCTTTGGGTTGAGCCTTTTATAAGAAGCCACACTAAAGGGCATTTTTTTATTCTAAAAACATGACTTTTGCTCTGGTCCACTAAGAGTTAATCAGCAGAATTTTATAATTGTCATTGACATCATCTGAAAATGAACTGGTTTTTTTTCAATGTCTTTGAAACATAGTTCATATGTACGGTTCCAACTTCACTGCAACGGGTCACCCCATAATTGCTCCGTTCCTGTGCCAACAAAAATCACACAAAATGCTAACAACTGTGAACTGTCTCCTGTGTGAACTAATTCTTTGAAACATAAAGAATCTAGAAAGTAACCAGAAAATAAAGCTCATTCTATGATATACTTTTAATTCTGATGAAATATAGTATGTGGAAGCTAGACAGGACTTTGTACTAATCAGCGTGATACCAGCAGATGAGTACATACTAAAAACTGTTTTCAAATGATAAGTCACAAGACACACATACACTAAGATCTACAACTGTAATAAGCCAATCAGGATGAGTGATCTGACTTGACTGAAAAAATTAGAAAAATGTGGTTAAATAAAGTGGCTCGTTCTTTTTGTCAAGTTAAAAAAATTAAACGAGATCAGATGGAATAATTTATTCAGTGATGCAACTTTTGAGTACGGTATAATACATATCAGTATAATGACACATATCAAACTTGAATTCTTTTTACATATACAAATATGTTATTTTTTTTTTTACCAGACTCTTGTTTTGCTCAGATTTGATACTTTCATTTCAAAACTTTTTATTTTCATCATTGGCATGATGTCTCAACAACTATGTGTGTTATTAAACAAATTACAGATCAAACAGTTAATAGTTGTGTGCTTTTTACTGTCGCATACATGATGATGATATTATTTAGTTAGCCTTAACAGAGAATGGATGTAGCATCCAACAGATGATTCTGTAGTTTCTGCTTTCTCCTGACATGTCAGCAGATATCAGTCTGCTTCCAACAGGACATCCCTGGCAAGCTCTTCCAGGTCTTGTCCATTTATATCAAGCACCGTCATGTCTCTCTTATACACATCTTTGTAGCGAAGGAAAGATCCCCCTACAGTTCTTTTGTTAGATGGCAACTCTCCATACAGGATATCTTTGGGGAGCGCTGACGATCATCCATCCAGGATAAGTTAGCCAGCAATCTTGGACTGCATTTGTGAATAAATTTGATCAAGAATGAATCCCTGTGTATATCAACAGCACACTGTTTGTCCCTGTGTCACACTGTTTATTAGTTCATCACTCCAATAACTCTAGTAGACCAGGGCAAATACCATGTTTTTACAAGCTATTTGTTTTTATAATAACAAACGCCCTTTAATGTGGCTCCTGGTAAAAAAGGTGTCCAACCTAAAGTCACATAGTGTGGCGTTTGGTCTACAAGAAGTTAAATTCCCAGTACATGTCTCAGTTAACACAAGTGGAACACGCTCACTTTTTTTTTTGGTCATGTATAATTAATGATACAATGGAACTAATTATCAATGGTTTCAAAAATTGCACAAGATTACAAATAATTTAGAATTAATCATAAACTGCAGGAATGCAAATAAGTAAAATTAGTAGACAAGTTCATGAATACAATCATTATATGAGATTAATGAAGGGGAAAATAACAACTATTAATATATACAATCTTGATCAAACTATACAAACATATCAGAAAAATAAATAACAAACATATTTCAATTCTGTTTATCATCTTTAGAGAAAAATATGTCTTATCAGAGTATGAGTCGGCTCTGTCAGTGTTGATCAGAGCATGATTCAGCTCTGTCAGTGTTTATTAGAGTATGAGTCAGCGCTGTCAGTGTTTATCAGAGCATGAGTCGGCTCTGTCAGTGTTTATCAGAGCATGAGTCGGCTCTGTGAGTGTTTATCAGAGTATGAGTCAGCTCTCTCAGTGTTTATCAGAGTATGAGTCAGCTCTGTCAGTGTTGATCAGAGCATGAGTCGGCTCTGTCAGTGTTTATCAGAGCATGAGTCAGCTCTGTCAGTGTTTATCAGAGTATGAGTCGGATCTGTCAGTGTTTATCCGAGTATGAGTCTGCCCTGTCAGTGTTGATCAGAGCATGAGACGGCTCTGTCAGTGTTTATCAGAAAACAAATCGGCTCTGTCAGTGTTTATCAGAGCACGAGTCAGCTCTGATGAGCTTCTTTATGGCTAATCAGATCTGACACCATGCTACAGTATAACTTAGTAGAAGTAGGACTATAAAGTTATATTTTTCTGTAAGGTCTTATCAATAACCCACCTGTACAAATGTGTGCCCTGTTGGACAATAATCCCCCAGATTATCGGAGAAGAGTTGTGTTAGGACTAACAACCCAAATTTATTTGAAAAATGATCGTGTTGCAGAAACTGCAAAAAAAAAATCTGACAAAAATATTCTGCCCTATGTTCTATTATTATTATATTATTTCTCTTACCGCTACGGACTTGCACAGATCAGAGAGTTTTTCAGGACTGCTGTCATGGGAGCTAAGTTCCGGAAGAGACAAGCTACTTGATGATGATGATGACCACTAAGGATTGTCTGGCCGAATGGATTAGAGTGCACGCTCTCATTTGGGAGAACTGGGTTCAATCCCCGGTGAGTTTATTTTCTCTTGATGGCATAAAGAAAAAAATCCTAACATGAAGTTTCACTGTGACTGTACTATCCATGCGGCAATTAAATTCCTCAGTCTCAGGTCCCCCCTGTCCTACACCGTCCTGAAAACCGGTAACACACGCAGTAAAAACAGAAAGACTGTTCCTGCATGGAATTTCTCCGTACTGCTCTATCCTCTTCAGCTCGCTCAATCTCTTCTATGGAATTGAGTGATATTTCTCACCGCTGTCAGTAAAGTTCATTTCAGTGTTTCTCTAGGGACATCGTTCCATTAGGGACATTGTGTCATTAGGGACATTGAATTCAAAAACTAATATAAATGTTAGTGATAAGTTGCAGCCCTGTATGTTCCATTGGAAACATAGAATAAGAAGGGTATATCAGCTACGTAGGAAAATAAATGTGTAGCTGAGTTCAGTAAAGATCATTCTTATTATACTTCACAAATAATTCTTTACATATACCATATTCTTTTTTCAAACACTCCATATCAAACACTCCATATCAAACACTCCATATCAAACACTCCATATCAAACACTCCATATCAAACACTCCATATCAAACACTCCATATCAAACACTCCATATCAAACACTCCATATCAAACACTCCATATCAAACACTCCATATCAAACACTCCATATCAAACACTCCATATCAAACACTCCATATCAAACACTCCATATCAAACACTCCATATCAAACACTCCATATCAAACACTCCATATCAAACACTCCATATCAAACACTCCATATCAAACACTCCATATCAAACACTCCATATCAAACACTCCATATCAAACACTCCATATCAAACACTCCATATCAAACACTCCATATCAAACACTCCATATCAAACACTCCATATCAAACACTCCATATCAAACACTCCATATCAAACACTCCATATCAAACACTCCATATCAAACACTCCATATCAAACACTCCATATCAAACACTCCATATCAAACACTCCATATCAAACACTCCATATCAAACACTCCATATCAAACACTCCATATCAAACACTCCATATCAAACACTCCATATCAAACACTCCATATCAAACACTCCATATCAAACACTCCATATCAAACACTTGTTAACGATTCTTTGTGATTTTTATGTGATCTGATACTAAGAGCAACTGTGCCAGTTTAAAAGTAGGCCAGCACATCCGATTTCTGCTACGCTTTTTATTTATTAGGTAGTTTCCTAGACTCCTACCTCAGTTGCCTCTTGCGACATGCCTTATAGGTCGCAGTTTTACTATTCTTTGCTCCCCTGTGAGCCTGGGCAACACACAGGCGCTATGCCATATTACACTGATCCTGTCCAGAGTGCTATGATGATGTTCCTTACTAATCCCGCAAGAAATGAGGTCAATACCAAGTCTCTAAAGCAGCACGGATCATCACTGGATTCTTGAAGGCGACTCATCTATCTGTTTGGACTTCCGTGCATGGAAAACTAATCGCAGAAGAAGAAGGAAACTAAATTATTTGAGCAATTGCTTTCTACAGTGGCATATATGTGGGTGTCTGTAGCTTAAGGGGTAGTGAGTTCGATCACAACCCAAGTGTGCCTGGTTCAAACTTCATTGCGGGCAGTTTGGTAGCATATTTTTTCCCGTGCATTTTTAACAACTATCAAAATAGACATCACCATTCACAAAAAACAATGGCAAATTATGAACATATAAGTGGTACGTAGAAAATCGACGGCTCGTTTACTGTGGTTGATGGCAACATCTTGAAAAGGCAATGCCATGATTTTCATTTCATTACAGTGGAATATTACTGTTACTTATGAGGTTCAAGCGATAAGAAGTTTTGAAATCATGTAAATATTTATCAGCATTATTTCTTGCAAGCTAGTTTTTATTTCAACATTTTCTATGGAGGAAAACAATAAAAACACCTACACTCATACAGAACTTGTGTGTAAAAGTATTGTTAACACATGCACATAAAACACATGTACAAAAACGCATGCACATAAAATGAATAAGTTGAGAAGAACATAGTCAAGAACATTATTTTACAATGAAAACAGCATTTTGAGTCAAACAGAAAATATAACATATTTCTCTACAAGGATGTGAGAAATAAAGAAATTACTTTTTGTGGTTTGTCATACTACATGTGAGAAATATGAAAAATTACTTTTTGTGGTTTGTCCTACTAGGATGTGACAAATATAGAAATAATTACTTTTTGTGGTTTGTCATACTAGGATGTGACAAATATAGAAATAATTAATTTTTGTGGTTTGTCATACTAGGATGTGAGAAATAAAGAAATAATTACTTTTTGTGGTTTGTCATACTAGGATGTGACAAATATAGAAATAATTACTTTTTGTGGTTTGTCCTATGTGACAAATATATAAATAATTACTTTTTGTGGTTTGTCATACTAGGATGTGAGAAATATAGAAATAATTATTTTTTGTGGTTTGTCATACCAGGATGTGAGAAATGATGGAAAACAAATCCTTTCTTTAATATTTCTATGTGGACAGACAGAGATAGACATGTTGACAACTGATGCATTTTCCAATGTTCTAGAAGTTCTTCACAGTAATAGATCCCAATAATGCTTTCTATCTTCATATTTAGTCATTGGTCATAATTTCCTCTTACAAGAATTTCATTATGTAATTTTTATCTTACATCCGAACGCATATACTTTTCAATCTAAACTCTCAGTCATCTTCGTATACTAAACTCTCAGTCATCTTCATATACTAAACTTTTAGTCATCTCAGTATACTAAACTCTCAGTCATCTTCGTATACTAAACTCTCAGTCATCTTCATATACTAAACTCTCAGTCATCTTCATATACTAAACTCCAGTCAAGATACTAAACTCTCAGTCATTCATACTAAACTCTCAGTCATCTTCATATACTAAACTCTCAGTCAACTTTGTATACTAAACTCTCAGTCATCTTTGTATACTAACTCTCAGTCATCTTCCAAAATGCTGTGAGCCTGTATGTCGGTTCACAAGAATGAAGGGGTTAATTCATCCTAAAATTTTGTATTCATTATTTCTGTTGTTTCTGATCTTAAAATAATGACAGTAGATGTTCAGTAAAATAATGTATGTAGAATAATGACAGATCTTTATCCTTCTTCTTCTCCGTTAGGGAGACATATCAAGGTCTTCCAAGTTCTCCTATCTAAGGCAATCTTTTCCAGATCTCTCCCCTCTCTTCCTTGTATTCCATCTCCAAACTCCTGCCTCCAGGTGTTCCTGGGTCTTACCTTACCTGTTTTACCTAATAACAGATCTTTAGTTAGAAAAAAAATCTTGTTAGTTTCAAAGTCAGGGATATTACAAAAATGACAAGTCATACATGTTGACATCTGACACTAAAGAATATAAAACAGAGATAAAGATCACTCGCTTGAGTGTCCACACATGACATCAGTGTTAAGGGGTGAATGTTCATGTAGTACAATGCCAGTGTTCAAGTTGAGTTCAACATTCAAGTTGAACATAAATAACAACAGTTCCCAAGATTACTTGGTCATCACCCTTAAACTTGAGATAAACCATTGCCTCATTAACTCTTAGTGGACCAGGCAAAGTCACGTTTTACAAGCGCTTTCACACTTTGATAACCAAACGCCACTTAGCGTGTGGAATGTAACGTCCACTTCAAACGCCACTTAGCGTGGCGCTTGGTCCACTAAGAGTTAAGAAATAAAACTGAAATATTGAAATGCGGTAAAAAGTTAACTCGACATCTCCTAGAAATCTCTGTGTGGACAACACTTACAAAAACTGTTGCATGAGACAAGAGACTTAGCAAGAAACTAGCAAAAAGTGTATTTAATTACATAGAGGAATAACAGACCAAATTTAGATATATAAAAAATATGAAGGGGAAGAGACCATGAGATAGGCAAGGGAAAATAATGAAGAGATAATATTCAAGTAGACCTAGAAATACTTGGAGTCAACAATTGGGAAGACAAGGCTACGAACAACAGAAATGAATGGAGTGATATCTTCAGAAATGAACCTCAAATGTTCGTAAAAGGCTCGGAAGGCTAAAGAATTACACATGTCCTACATTATCTTCAGTAATGACAAATATTTGTTTCAGTAAGGACAACTCTCCTACATTATCTTCAGTAATGACAAATATTTGTTTCAGTAAGGACAACTCTCCTACATTATCTTCAGTAATGACAAATATTTGTTTCAGTAAGGACAACTGTCCTATATTATCTTCAGTAATGTAAACAGGTCAAATTCTTAGCTTCAGATACAAATTCTCTTTCCCAGGTCTTTCATATCCATTGTTTGATCTTCCTTATGGACAAATCTTATACTCTACATCTCATGTGTCTGACATATATTATATCTCTTCTCTCTACTGGCATCCACTCATAATTATATATCCTTTCATTAGTAATGACCGTGGCAAATGCTAGGATAAGGCTGACTAACTCAGACGGAAATAATAAATTTCTGTTTAACGCAGGCTGACTTTGATATAAGTTTGATAGAACACTGCAAGCTTTATTGCAATTTGACACAATTCTACGAGTCCGTGGTTATTTATTGATGAAAAGTGTTAATAATACTGATATTACTTAGCATGATCATCAAATAACATGTCCCTTGCAGATCATCGCTTTCATCACAGTATGTCTGAAAATCTCTCTGTCTCTAGTAAGTTTTTCTGCCTCTTCTAATGTCATGTTCAAGGTTTCTTTAATGTGCTGCTGCCACCTTCATCTTAGTCTTCTCCTACCTCTACTCCCAGGAACCATGTCTTTCATTACTTTTCTCTCCAAACCACCATGTCGTTTAATGTGACCGAAATACTTCATTTTCCGGGACATGATGTTGTCTTCTTCTTCTTCTTTCTCGAATCCTGTATGCCTCACAGCGTCAAGTCAGGAAGAGATTTCTAAAACAGGCCCTAGTATGCGCTTCGTAGATAGTCTCTTTCGTCGCCTCTGTTATCTCTGAGGTCCATCTTTTGCGTGGCGGCCTTTTGCTTTGTACCCATTGTATCGGAGCAGCATTGCTCTTTGGGGTGCACTGTCTGATGGTAATCTGCTTACGTGACCAAACCATTTAATTTGTTGTTTCTTGATGAAGTCTAGTACTGATGTTGTACCCACTTTTTCCTGATGTCTTCATTTCTCAACCGGTCTCTTCTTGTTACACCCAGCATTCTGCGTAGACACTTCATCTCTGTTGTGACTAGTTTTCTTCTATCGTTTGTGTCAGCGTCCAGGTTTGGCACTGGTAACATAATGTGGGAGAAAGATTGTGTTGAACATTGCTCTTTTGTGTTCATGGTGACGTGTTTGCATCTTAAAATTGGCGCCATTTGCCCTATCATTTGATTTGCTTTGTTGCATCTGTGTTGAATTTCATTAGTTATTCTTCCATTTGCTGAAAAAATGCTTCCCAGGTATGTGAAATCTTTACTTGATTTAGTAGATGATTATCGATGGAGATGTTGGTAGTGTTTTCCTCTCTGGCGAATGTCATTACTTCTGTTTTGTCGATGTTAATTCTCATGTTGTATTCGTTACATGCTAACTGGAGTCTGTTGATGTGTTGTTGTAGCTGTTCTTCTGTTGTTGATATGATTGCCTGATCGTCTGCAAAAGAAATTCATTTAAGAGTTCTCCGAGGTTGTTTCCTTCGCTGGTGTTAGCTATTTTACAAATGTGGTCAATGTATGTGATGAATAGCAGCGGGGATAGTACGCAACCTTGTCTTACTCCTGACCCTACGTGAAACTTTTCTGATAATCCTGTATTTGTTCTAATCATACATTGGCTGTCAGTATAAATGTTCTTGCAAAGGTTGATTAGGTGTTCATTAACCCCATAGGTTGTTAGTATTTTCCACAACTTGTGCCTATCTACGCGGTCGAACGCTTTTCCTGATCTACAAATGCAACGTGTAAATGTTTGTCCGATTCGATAGTCCTTTCTACTAACTGTCTGAGGGCGAATATTGCATCTGTACAGCTTTTGTTCTTCCTGAATCCCATTTGGGAGTCATTAAGCTGTGGCTCGATGATGTGGCGGAGCCTTTTCTCAAGTATTTTGCAGAATATTTTCCCAGTGTGGCTCAGTAGCGCTATGCCTCTTTTACTTTGTACAGTCCCTCTTGCTACCTTTCTTCTTCCAGATGGGAACAATTGTAGCATTCCTCCAATCTTCTGGTGTTTCTTGTGTGATCCAGACTTGGTTGAATAGTCTATGGAGCCAGCTGATTCCTACCTCTTTAGTTGCTTTGATTAGGTCGGCCGGGATATTGTCTATGAGCTAATGATGCTGCTATTCGATATGTAAGTCTTATATTTCTTATTGTTAAATTTAAATTAGGAAATTAGTAATTAGGAAATGTTGTTTTGAAAATGAATCAGTCTTGATCTAACAATACTGAAATGCAGGGGTCACATGAAGCGAATAGTCTGATTTCCGAGAATTTGTACCTGCGCTCATCTGCCTTATGTTATCAGTGGGACACGGTAATAACCAACCAATAACTTTCACTCAAACATGTCATGGTTGACGGTTCACAAACTAGCAGAAACCAATAACTTTCACTCAAACATGTCATGGTTGACTGCTCACAAACTAGCAGAAACCAATAACTTTCAATCAAACATGTCATGGTTGACTGCTCCAACTAGAAGAAACCAATAACTTTCACTCAAACATGTCATGGTTGACTGATCACAAACTAGCAGAAACCAATAACTTTCACTCAAACATGTCATGGTTGACTGCTCACAAACTAGCAGAAACCAATAACTTTCAATCCAACATGTCATGGTTGACTGCTCACAAACTAACAGAAAAAGTAAATAACAATAAATTTTTACTGTTACAGTTCACTAATTTACACAATTTTTTTTCAAATAGTAATTTTTATGACAAAAAAATGTTATAATAGATTTATATAAAAACATACCGGTGGAATAAATAGATAATAGATACATGGAAAATACACACAATAACCTCAGCCCCATATGTTACATAATAATTTTTCCATTTCACATAAATCCAATGAGGAAAAAAAAAAAATATATATAATGTGATAACCACAATTTAAAATATATATGCATGTATAATACAAATTTCACAGCCTGATTTGAGAGCGTTAACAGGAATCATAAATGAATACTTGATAATTGGTAATTTTAATATAAAATAAAAACATGAATTATGCATGCAATGAAACTTAAATACAAACTATCACAAACTTAATAAAATACAGAAGTTGCGGTATAGTCGCTATCAATAAAATCAACTACAATTTATAGAAAACTTACTGTACTGCCAGTTACAAGCATTCACATAAAGTAAAACATAAATTTACAAAAATTAATAAAGAAAAGTTTGTTAAAAGAACAATAGCAAACATTTAGAGATATCCAACTAGCTATCAGAATCATGATGTATATCTTTACATAACATTTAGAGATATCCAACTAGCTATCAGATTTGTGGTAGATATCTTTACATAACATTTAGAGATATCTAACTAGCTATCAGATTTGTGGTAGATATCTCTACGTACATTTAGAGATATCTAACTAGCTATCAGATTTGTGATGTATATCTTTACATAACATTTAGAGATATCTAACTAGCTATCAGATTTGTGATGGATATCTTACATAACATTTAGAGATATCAACTAGCTATTCAGATTTGTGGTAATACTCTCACGTACACTAGAGATATCCAACTAGCTATCAGAATCATGATGTATATCTTTACATAACAGTAACATCAGGCTCTAGAAAACTAGCAGACATGTAACTAAATTAAAGCATGATGTTCTTCTAAAACACATCATGTGTGTCTGTGTGCAGATATTACTACACAGTTGACATGTGTTTCTTCTAGATAAACTACACATCATGTGTGTCTGTGTGCAGATATTACTACACAGTTGACATGTGTTTCTTCTAGATAAACTACACATATACAAACTATGTATATCAACACTGCACCAAATTTCTAAAAATGTTTTAAAAAACCACATCGTAGTTGATGTAGCACGTAACCCTCTACATACGTCTACAGGCTGCAGAATGAACACTCTGGATTATTGCTAATGACTAGATAAAATATCACTAGTTGGAAGAAAAACTTGCCAAATATTAGTGGTAGTGATAATAATGATACTAGTAAAGAAGATGAAACACCAGATCCACGCAGTTATAGTTGTAGCTATCACACCAGATCCACGCAGTTATAGTTGCAACTATCACACCAGATCCACGCAGTTATAGTTGCAACTATCACACCAGATGACACGCAGTATAGTGCAACTTATACACAGACCATGCAGTTCAAGTGAAACACCAGATCCACGCAGTTATAGTTGCAACTATCACACCAGATCCACGCAGTTATAGTTGCAACTATCACACCAGATCCACCAGTTATAGTTGCAGCACTATCAAAGATGCACCAGATCCACACAGTTATAGTTGCACTATCATTTCCACGCAGTTATAGTTGCAACTATCATCCTCACGCAGTTATAGTTGCAACTATCATCTCACGCAGTAAGTGAAACTACCATTTCCATCAGTTATAGTTGCAACTATCATTCCATAAGATAGTGCAACACATCCCAGTTATAGTCAACATCATTTATAGTATAGTTGCAACTATCATTCCATCAGTTATAGTAATATCATTTCAGAGTTATAGTGCACTATCACTACAGTTATAGTTGCAACTATCATTTCAGATGATTATACACTATATCTCCATCAGTTATAGTTGCAACTATCATTTCCCATACAGTTATAGTTGCAACTATCATCTCCCATGCAGTTATAGTTGCAACTATCATCTCCCATGCAGTTATAGTTGCAACTATCATCTCCCATACAGTTATAGTTGCAACTATCATCTCCCATGCAGTTATAGTTGCAACTATCATCTCCCATACTTATAGTTGCAACTATATTTCATACAGTTATAGCTAACTATCATCTCCCATACAGTTATAGTTGCAACTTCATCCTATCAATTAAGTTGAATATCATCTCCCACCAGTTATAGTTGCAACTATCATCTCACAAGTTATAGTGAACATCATCCACTAGTTATAGTTGCAACTATCATCTCCCACGCAGTTATAGTTGCAACTATAATCTCCCACGCAGTTATAAGTTGCAACTATCATTTCAGGTTATAGTTGCATCTATATCTCCATACAGTTATAAGTTGCAACTATCTTTCCCATACAGTTATATTGCACATATTTCAGTTATAGTGATACATTTCCAGTTATGTCAACTATCATATCAAAGATGAAACACCAGATCCATGCAGTTATAGTTGCAGCTATCATCTAAAAACATGATCGGAATAAATAAATACAACCAGATGAATAGATATATTTTCTTGAAAGATGATATTCTGTGTAAGATTGGTCACATGTTCCCATATTTTCTTGAAAGATGATATTCTGTGTAAGATTGGTCACATGTTCCCTTCCCATCATGCAGCGTTAGTACACACAAACAGAGAACCTTATTGCGTGTCATATTTCAAATATTCTCTATGTAAGTTCATTCGGACAAATCAATGGTGACAAGTTAAACTATTAAAGGGAACACAAAATATAATAACTAGGTTTAACACCAACATTTTAAAAAAAACAGTATAATTAATTACACAACAAAGACCCCTAAAGTCAGAGACCACCTGAAGTTGGGGGAAAGGATGCCCTGAATGGTGAGGGACACTGGTGATAAAGAAAGAAAGCCTTCAATCAAAAATAAGTAAGAGGCACCATATTAGCGTCATGACTATGTCTGAATTGATGGTAGATGAACGAATAAAAAAACCATCCCGCTTTTTTTTTTCGTTTTTTCGTTTTTTTCTTTCGTCCGCTTTCAACTCAGACGAGTTTCATCTCTGAAACTGATTTTTGCGTGAAAATCCGTTTTTCCAATTTCTTACAATGGCAGCAGCGTGTACATTGTAAATTACTTTACACTGACAGCCGTGTGCTCAATGTACTCGTAATTAGTATTCCTCGCCATACAGGCAGATTTTCTCCGACTTCAGAGGTACTCATGTTATCCCTGAGTAAGACCAGGGGACTCGAACAAATGCCGGACAGTAGGCTCGAACCCGAGCTATGAGGTGTCTCACAGCTAACAGGCCGAGCTACTATCAACTACTCTAGGCAGTCCCCCACCATCCCCTGTAACTTCTTTCTTGTCATATTTTAACTTTATTTATCTTGCTTGTTATAACACTTTTTAAAAATTTGCTTTTGCATGTTTCCAGTTATAGTGTTTGCTATGGAGACATTTAGGTCTCAGGTGCTATCCCCACACACAGTTTCTATTTGAACTCTTAGTGGACCAGGGCAAAAGTCATGTTTTCACAAGCCACATATTTTTAGAATAAAGAAACACCCTTCAGTGTACTCCTTGTAAAAGGCGTACAACCCAAAACCACATAGTGTGGCAATTGGTTCTCTGTTTTCTCCTCTCTCTTTAGCTTGTTACGCCCTTGGCGTTTAGGGCAGCAACAAACGTACACCATTCTTCCCTGTTCATGGCCTTCCTCTGTATTGTGTTCCAGCTATGATTCATTTCCTTCAGTTCTTGCTCTATCATTCTCCTCCAAGTCGTCTTGGGTCTTCCACGCCTTTGCCTACCCTCTGGAGTCCATCTCAGTGCAGTTTTCGTGTCGGAGCCAGTCTCCATGCGCATCACATGTCCAATCCATCTCCAGCGTCGTCTTTGGATGATAGTGCCCATATTCTCTTGTTGGCATCGTGTAAGCAATTCTTGGTTCGAGAACTGGCCGACTACTATCTCGAACCAAGAGGCAATTGGCTTACAAGGATTTAACTTTCAAAGGAAAATACTTGGACCATACTGGGACTCGAACCTGTTTTCTCTTAGACTAAAGCCCTTATCTCTTGAACTCTGTTTCTGACTAATATTACTATAAATTTATAAATATACTCATCTTTCCAATTAGAACAGAATATTGGAAATAATGTGCAATAGAAATAGCAAAATACAAATGGATTCACACAATTCTGCCCTAACAGACTCTGAAGAAAAAATTGTAACATAATTATTTTGTAATTTAACATGGCCATGGAAGGAAAGCAATGGCAAACTACTGAATTAGAAGTGATGTCTAGAAAAAATGACTTATTTACTGTGGTTTATGTGATGTTCATAAGAAATGCCTCGATTTTTATTCATTTTTTATGGGCAGGAAAAGTTATCGTGTTACCGGTACCAAGGCTTGAAGAAGAAGCATAGAAAAGTTGTATGGTAGTGTACCATGCGTGTCATAAGAGATGACTATGGCATACATCACCATGTTTAGTTCATTTTCATTGCAGAGATGGCACACTCTTCTGATCATGGTTTTATTTTAAGTGCAGTAAAAATAGGTAGGAGCATCTGGCCGAATGGATTAGAGCATGTCTCTCATGCAGGAGATCTGTGTTCAATTCATGGTAAGACCAAGGATTTTTTCTGCTGTGGCATAAATAAATCCTAATGTGAATAAAACTGTGACTATAGATGCAGCTATAATTCCTCAGGCTCGTAACCGCTAAAGTGGTACTACAAGCAGACTGACAGTTTATTGTTTAGAATGGATAATTAAATAACACGATAATGAAATAACAACTGAGTAAGACTTGACAATGAAATAACAACCTGAAATACACCGACAGAATAACACGCTAAATAAAGCCTGCGACTAAAATAGACGACAATGAAAAGACATATGAAAAAGACGACAATACGCTTTATAATACTTGACTTAAATAGACTTGACTATGAAATAGACGACATGAATAAAACTTGACTATAATGACACATGAAATACGACTTGACAATGAAATAACGACTTGACAATGAAATAACGACTTGACTATGATACAAGTAAATGCAAAAGGTATCTAATCACCAAATGTTAATGACCAAGTGTTTTGGATATGTCTGCTAAATCCTGCCTCCAGTTTTCACAGCTACCAAACAAGAACAAAAGAGAAAGAAGTTCTGAATAAATGAAATCAGCAGAACAATTAAAATCAATTACATGAAATATACGTCAATGATAAATTTCTGCATACATTATATTGCAACTGTTATTTTTTTTCTGCAAGTTGTAAAATTGATCTATGTATCTTATTTTCTTTAATCCTGTCACCATCAGGATAAGAAGAGATGTCTAGATTGGACTTTTGTGTGTGCGATTCTCTAATCCTGTCATCATCAGTGCGATTCTCTAATTCTGTTTTACCTCACAGTGCCAGCATAAGAAGAGATGTCTAGAACGTCTTTTGTATATGTTTCATAAATAGTGTCTTTCACAGTCTCTGTTATTTCTGTGGTCCATCTTTTGCATGGACAACCACTTGCTTTGTATCCACTGTATCAAAGCAGAATTGTTCTTTGAGGTGCACTGTCTGTTGGTAATCTGTTTATGTGGTCGAACTATTTAAATTGTTGTTTCTTGATGAAGTTCAGTACTGATGTTTTAATCTGTTGATTATCAACTGTAAAACTGATCTATTTATCAACTGTAAAACTGATCTATTTATCAACTGTAAAACTGATCTATTTATCAACTATAAAACTGATCTATTATCAACTGTAAAATTGATCTATTATCAACTGTAAAACTGATCTATTTATCAACTTAAAACTGTCATTTATCAACTATAAAACTGATATTATCAACTATAAAACTGATCTATTTATCAACTATAAAACTGATCTATTTATCAACTATAAAACTGATCTATTTATCAACTATAAAACTGATCTATTATCAACTGAAAACTGATCTATTTATCAACTTAAAACTGATCTATTTATCAACTGCAAACGATCTATTTATCACTGCAAAACTAATCTATGAATCAACTGAAAAGTCTAGATCAACGTCAAACTGATCTATGTATCAACTGTAAAACTGATCTATATCAACTGTAACTGATTTATGAATCAACTGTAAAAATGATTTATGTATCAACTGTAAAAATCATCTATGTGTACACTGTAAAAATTGATCTATGCTGTTTTACACTTTATATTTCAATGAGTTATGTCTGGCCAAATGTATTAGAGAGAGGCTCCCATGCAGAGAACCGGGTTCAAACCATGATAAGGTCAAGGAGTTTTTCTGTCGTTTCTGTCGGTGAATAAAGAAAACTCCTAACCTAAATAGTTTCACTACGACTGCACTAGCCATGCGGCCATTAATTTCTACAGGCACATGTTCCCCTGTTCTACACTACCTAAAAAGCAGTATTACAGACAGTAACGACAGTATAAACTAGATAACAGAAATCAATGTCTCTTCACTCAGTGTCCGCTATAGGTGCACATTCTCTTTCAGCCAGTAGAAAGTATCAGCAAAATAACAATTTCTCAGTAGCTTCATTTTCCCCCAATCTGGAAAATCCAGTTTCCCAATTCCCATTGAAAAGATCAATTTTCAGATCAGGGTAGACTGGAGAATTGGATAAACTGGGAATTAAATTCTGCATGTTGGTGATGGAATCAAGTGTCCTGCACTGTGTTATGACATATTTTCTGTTGTGTATAAATTTATGTGTATAATAAAGTTATAAAATCTTCAAGTAATAACAACTGGCATATCAAATAAATCTTATGTAATAGCACTGGAAAACTTGAGGCCAGATAACAGTACAGAAATAAGGTAAAACCAAATTACATGAAATTTCAATAATGAAACGACAACAAAGAAAACTTAGCAAAGTTCTTGAGATGAGTGTTAAATATAGTCGTAATCATACAAGGACAGCAAAAAACAAAAAACACATCCACACACATATTCTATGAAACACACATGCACTATTTCACTTCGTAAAATATCAAGAACATTTTCAATTTAAGAAATGAATGATTGAATCAGCTTCTTTAACTAGACCTTTTGGTCGAAACATTGCTGTGTATTGTCATTGTTTTTGTATTTTGTAATACTACAGTACTTTGTTATTCAGTGTTTCACCTTCTTTAACTAGGATGGAAATGAATCAGAGATTGTCAGAATACACGTACAACTATACAAACATCTGATACTGTCATAACAAACTTACAAACAATAGACATTGTTACAACAAATGTGCAACATTAGATACTTGTCTACACAACAAATGTACAAACATAAGATGCTATCACAACAAATGTACAAACATAAGATACTGTCACAACAAATGTACAAACATAAGATGCTATCAGAACAAATGTACAAACATAGATATCACAACAAATGTACAAACATAAGATATTGTCACAAAAATGTACAAACATAGATATTGTCACAACAAATGTCATAAGATATTGTCACAATAAAGCTAAACATGAATACTGTCACAACAAATGAGGACTTTCTTATTAGATCAGAATAAACATGATAACAAATGAGCTTTTGATGGAGATGGTGTCAATATTGGTGCAGCCGAAAAGAACGACATACTAAATATGCAAAGAGATTGATTAATCAACATCAAACTGGTGTGTTGGGCCACTGGACCCTGCTGGATTTGCTGAGGCGGAGATCGGAGCACCTATGAACGTATCCGGAGTGCTATGATGATAGTCCTCATAGAACTGATAACTGACATGAGCTCTTATTAATTGTCCAATTCTTCTACACAAATAAATTACAAAGGTCAGAGTGTAATAATTAAATATAAAAAAATCAGATATAAGAAGTAAAACACACACACACAAAAACCCATTTAGTTATCATAGATCCAGTCTATATCCATTGTTACGAATTTCCTGTGGGAATGTACAACTATGGAAGTGAAAACATAGATCATGGAATGGAGTAAAATTGGAATAACAAAACAAAAGATCAACATAAAATATCCATCTGTTTGTAAAATTCAAAATTTAAACTGACTTATACTCATTAAAAAAATAATTGTGCAACGTATATGAAAGTGTTCAAAATAGTTGGAATGATAAATAATAAACGGAAAAGTTTCAGAAGAAATGAACTACTATGGTTACTTAGTTGCGTATTTTTGCTGGATAAAAAAGTGGATATACGTGAAGGATTGGCTTCATTGCACCAGGTTTTCTGAGTCGATCCCTCTCCACAGAAATGAAAATCTACCTGTCACAAGTATTGCACAAAACATGAACTCCGTAGCTCCAACAACAATCCTTAAGGATCTCGGGGAAAAAAAGATGCATCCGTGAACCGAACAACACATTCTGGATTTGAACCCAAGACCTTCAGAATGCAAGGCAAACCACTTGACTGACAGCTGACAACTTCAGAGATCCTCTGCTGGTGTTTGTAATATTAAATGTTAACATTTAATCTGAGTGGAATATCTTGCAATAGCACTAAGATCAAACCAGCCTCAATTGTGTATCAGAAAAATACAGCTAAGTAAAGTTGGCCAGCATCATGTAGATGCAGATCAGAAAATGTGTGCTGATGTTTGTCAAAGAAAATTATTAACCTAATACTATTTTCCCTAATATATCTCATGGTATGTAACTATGTTCTTTTCTACTTACTATACACACTACACACTCCCCCACATACACTCCCTACATATACTCCCCCACACATACACATACATGTTTTTATAAACATGTCATATTCTTACAACCTCCCCCCCCAAAAAAAACAACAACAACCCCATAACAACCTGATGATTCAGATACAACATATAAAATTACATATATACTATTATGCAAAAAATACATCTACATATAAGACAACGAGAAGATGTAAAGATAAATCAATCAATCAACTGCCATGCATGCCGGCGTAGGCGATCATGTCTCTCCGCAACTCTCTCTCCTTGATGAATACACACACATGATCAATTCTTATTTAGATACAATGTGAAGAGAGACTACACATTAACACTTTATGAAGAAATTAAGTATATGACTTACACACATACTTACACACACATACCTGTACAATAACACACACAGTGTAATTTCTAAAACGTCTCTGTTTGTTGTCACACACATACCCGTACAATACCACACACAGTGTAATCTTTAAAACGTCTCAGTTAGTTGCCATTCCAATTAGAATTGTTCATAACAACACTTAAAAAACAGATAACCAAACTATACACACATGATAGCATGGCAAAATGAAGGATTAGTCCTTCTGGACATCTTAAAAAAATCAGTAACATCTCAAGTAAAGCATCCTCTGTGCAGACAAGACTAATCGATAGGCATACACCACTCTGTGCACACAAGACTAATCGATAGACACACACCACTCTGTGTACACAAGACTAATCGATAGACATACACCACTCTGTGCCCACAAGACTAATCGATAGACATACACCACTCTGTGCACACAAGACTAAACGATAGACATAACCACTCTGTGTACACAAGACTAATCGATAGACATACACCACTCTGTGCACACAAGACTAAACGATAGACATAACCACTCTGTGTACACAAGACTAATCGATAGATGTACACCACTCTGTGTACATAAGACTAAGAAATAGACATACATGGCTTTATGTACAGACTAAAAGGGTCTAAAAAGGCAAAGGGTTGACTTCATTAAACCAGGTTTCCCCATACGGCTTCATCCCTCTCTGCAGAAATAGCACGCCACCTGTTGAGAGTGTTGTAAAGCACAAACTCCGTAGCTTCAGCAACAATTCTAGGGATCTCTGGAAAAATTGCACATGTGACTCGATCCAGATTCGAACCTACAACCTTCTGAACGCCAGACAAATGTCTCAACAACTTTGCCCTAAAGACCCCCTTGTTATGTTGTGCACAGAAAACTCAAAGAACAGACTCTGTACACTCAAGACTAAACATGGTTATATACTCATTAACTCACTGACTAAACAGTGAACTTAGTTATATAACAAACATACTCACTGACTAAACAGTGAACTTTGTTATATAACAAACATACTCATTGACTAAACAGTGAACTTTGTTATATAACAACATACTCATTGACTAAACAGTGAACTTTGTTATATAACAACATACTCACTGACTAAACAGTGAACTTTGTTATATAACAACATACTCATTGACTAAACAGTGAACTTTGTTATATAACAACATACTCATTGACTAAACAGTGAACTTTGTTATATAACAACATCATGACTAAACAGTAACTTGTTATATAACAACATACTCATTGACTAAACAGTGAACTTTGTTATATAACAACATACTCATTGACTAAACAGTGAACTTTGTTATATAACAAACATACTCATTGACTAAACAGTGAGCTGATGATTGAAAAACTGAAATGAACAAGAACACCATAAACATGGACTCCACTCGTCACGATTATGAAACATTAACTGAATTTTTCTGTAATGAATTAATTCTTTGTTTTTATATTTGAATATACCGTTCAGAAAGTAATGGCAAACTACTGAACGTATAAGTGGTGCCTATAAAATCAACGACTCGTTTACTGTGGTTGATGGCTACGTCCTTTAGGATATGCCACGATTTTCATTTCATGGCCAACATGGGATGTTATCAATCCCAAACAAATTATTCTTCTTGGCTTTGCTTAAATTGCCCCAAAAATTACATCATCCTATGTACTGTTTACTAATTTTACAAACAAAATTAATAAAATGTCTGGCCGAATAGATTAGAGTGTGGCTCCCATACGGGAGACCCGTGTCAATTCACGGTAAAGTCTAGGATCTTTTTCTGTTAAGGGTAATCCTAATCTGAACAGCTTCACGATGACTGTACTAACCATGCGGCCATTAAATTCCTAAGGCTCTCGTCTCACCTGTTCTACACTGCCCTAAAAATGGTACTACAGGCAGTAATGATAGTTGTTTTGGTTATTAAAAATAAATGACTGCAATTATTAAAATACTGTTTTCTTAATCTAATTTACAAAACCAAACTGTTTTCAACCAACATTAATTCCAATACAAGATGGTGGTCTGTAAAATTAAATGTAAAATGGAAATCTTACTAATACACATTAATGAAAAATGAGTTATTAATAATGGAGAAATGAAGTAACAAGACAAATGTGGGAGTTTATTAAACATGATGCTGTATGTATTTAGCAGGAAAAAATGTACTGCCCTGATACTGTAAAATACATGGATGTATGTACTGTCCTAATATGGTAAAATATGTGGTTGTATGTACTGCCCACATACAGTAAAATATGTGGTTGTATGTACTGTCCACATACAGTAAAATATATGGTTGTATGTACTGTCCTAATATGGTAAAATATGTGGTTGTATGTACTGTCCACATACAGTAAAATATATGGTTGTATGTACTGTCCTAATATGGTAAAATATGTGGTTGTATGTACTGTCCACATACAGTAAAATATATGGTTGTATGTACTGTCCACATACAGTAAAATATATGGTTGTATGTACTGTCCACATACAGTAAAATATATGGTTGTATGTACTGTCCACATACAGTAAAATATATGGTTGTATGTACTGTCCACATACAGTAAAATATATGGTTGTATGTACTGTCCTAATACAGTAAAATATATGGTTGTATGTACTGTCCTACATACAGTAAAATATAGGTTGTATGTACTTCTAATCACATAAAATATTGTTGAGTACTTCCTCATACAGAACATTAGGTATGTACTGTCAAGTACAGTAAAAGAGCGTTACTGTGTTCAATGTTAGGTTCTGCAGTCGGGAGTAGCATTTGCGTCATGTGTTGTCTCACGCAAAGTAGGGTCTGCATCCAAGCTCTCTGACATTTTGTCACAGATGATGTCAACCAGCCGTTCAAATACAGCCTTCACATTGATGTTCTCTTTGGCAGAAGTCTCAAAAAACTCCAGACCTGATTGTCGGAATAAAAATACAAAATGTTTCAGTTAATACAAAATGTGTCTTCTTTATTCTTTTGTTATCACACTGGTACGGGTTTGTTGCACAGTGTTGTGGTTTTTTTCTGTGTGTAACAAACAAGGTGTGTGTAACAAACAAGGTGTGTGTAACTGTGTTTATTTGTAGTTTATACAGGGTTTTTAATTGAGGGAGACAAAACAGAGGAAGACAGAGAGAAAATTCGGACAGCATGGAACGGAAGAGTGTCAACATTTGAGATGATAGAGGGACAGAGATTTGTGGAGATCCATGATTGCCTATGCCAGACGAAATGGCACCTGATGATGATAATGATAGAGGGTTGAAGCAATTTTAAACAGAGACATACATTGGAACCTAAGAATATCTGTCCTGGGTCCGTCTCTGGTTATAACAGATCGTGTTGGCTATAATCTTCATGTATAGTCCTTTGTAGAATGTAGCTCTCATCACAGTCAACCTGATAGACTCTCTTCATGTAGTATGTCCTTTGTAGAATGTAGCTCTCATCACAGTCAACCTGAAAGACTCTCTTCATGTATTATGTCCTTTGTAGAATGTAGCTCTCATCACAGTCAACCTGAAAGACTCTCTTTGTGTAGTATGTCCTTTGTAGAATGTAGCTCTCATCACAGTCAACCTGAAAGACTCTTCGTGTAGTATGTCCTTTGTAGAATGTGGCTCTCATCACAGTTAACCTGAAAGACTCTCTTCGTGTAGTATGTCCTTTGTAGAATGTAGCTCTCATCACAGTCAACCTGAAAGACTCTTCGTGTAGTATGTCCTTTGTAGAATGTAGCTCTCATCACAGTCAACCTGAAAGACTCTCTCTAGTATTATGTCCTTTGTAGAATGTAGCTCTCATCACAGTCAACCTGAAAGACTCTCTTCGTGTAGTATGTCCTTTGTAGAATGTAGCTCTCATCACAGTCAACCTGAAAGACTCTTCGTGTAGTATGTCCTTTGTAGAACGTGGCTCTCATCACAGTTAACCTGAAAGACTCTCTTCATGTATTATGTCCTTTGTAGAATGTGGCTCTCATCACAGCCAACCTGAAAGACTCGATCTCTAGTCATTTCTGCCATCTTCTCCATTATTATGTTCAAGGTTTATTTAATGTCCTATTGCCATCATAGTTTTAGTCATCCCCTGCCTCATACTGTATGAACAATGCGCTCTATTAATGGTCTTTTTAAAACCTCTGCGACGTTTAATGTGCAAAATCAGTCCAATACAGCATTAGAACCAATATACCGCAGCTGTGTGCTATCAACTTTATTATAGAGAATGCTGGAAAATCACAGAACAAGATATGTCTAAACTCTCCACCTTAAATACAACGCGTCTTTGAAAGATCTTACGCGTGTTTTGGCCAAATACTATCTAACCATGAACTGCTTGCACGGTGTCAACAAGAGAATATAAGCACCGTCATCCAAAAGAGACGCTGGAGACGGATCGGATATGTGATATGGATGGAGACTAACTGTCACGAAAACTGCACTGAGATGGACACCAGATGGTAAACAAAAACGTGGAAGACCCAAAACGACCTAGAGTAGATCTGTGGAAGAAAAACTGAAAGAAACGAACCACAGCTGAAACACAATACAGAGAACGGTCAAGAACTGAAAGAAACGAACCACAGCTAGAACACAATACAGAGAACGGTCAAGAACTGAAAGAAACGAACCACAGCTAGAACACAATACAGAGAACGGTCAAGAACTGAAAGAAACGAACCACAGCTAGAACACAATACAGAGAACGGTCAAGAACTGAAAGAAACGAACCACAGCTAGAACACAATACAGAGAACGGTCAAGAACTGAAAGAAACGAACCACAGCTAGAACACAATACAGAGAACGGTCAAGAACTGAAAGAAACGAACCACAGCTGAAACACAATACAGAGAACGGTCAAGAACTGAAAGAAACGAACCACAGCTGAAACACAATACAGAGAACGGTCAAGAACTAAATGAAACGAACCACAGCTAGAACACAATACAGAGAACGGTCAAGAACTGAAAGAAACGAACCACAGCTAGAACACAATACAGAGAACGGTCAAGAACTGAAAGAAACGAACCACAGCTGAAACACAATACAGAGAACGGTCAAGAACTGAAAGAAACGAACCACAGCTGAAACACAATACAGAGAACGGTCAAGAACTAAATGAAATGAACCACAGCTAGAACACAATACAGAGAACTGCCAAGAATAGAGAAGAATGGTATGCATTTGTTGCTGTTCTAAATGTCAGAGGCGTCACTGGCTAGAGATAGAGAGGGAGATAGAGAGAGAGATAGATAGAGAGAGAGATGCAGCGGCTTTCCAGCCTACTGTTATTAACTTCTAAAAAATCTTGTATGTGCTGAACTTGAAAAAGGAACCTATGTATTATCGCCCCTCACCCCCACCATATGACTAGGAACTATAGTCCGTTCAACTTGTCATGCCCACAGATAAAAATTTGTATCTTTGTAACCATTTGATGAAATAACTTGAAAACTTGCATGTGAACTACACATGTTCCCGACGCTACAAAATATTTTTGCCATTCAAACAATCATACCATCTAGAAGTTTCCTTCTTTGTGCTATATATTTAACGCCTTTGTTGGCATGGTTGAAGAAAACTCATGTTTACAGCAATTTAATACATTTATGACAAAAATAGCAACATTCAGGGCGAAATTCACGGTTTTTGAAAAGTTCTTGCATTTTTTCGGCCACCATAACGACTCGGGCTTGAACTTGGTAAAGAATTGACGTCATTAGTGCGAGACGGACATTTAGTTAAAGGCGTATATCGAAATTAGTGTGAAGTTATTTTGTAATATTGTTGACTTCTATATTGTTGACAGTCATTGATTTAACATACATAATGAGTTTGAAGTGCAAATTTATTACAATGCCAAAAGTGTCATTAATGTTATACGCGCATTTCCGACATTATTTAAAAAAACAATAATACAACTATGTCTACATTTCTTGTTTATTTCATGATACCATTGAAGTATCAACATTGGCCCCATGTATGAGCTGGGATAATACGCCTTTGAATGAGACTTGACACAAATGTCATATGTGTGCGTTTACTGTAAAAACTAAAATGCTGTATCAGACTTGCCAAATATGCCGCCAACATCAAAGGAAACCGTTATATTACAAAATCCAGGTTTCCTATAGCAATTTTTTCCATCAGAAATTTGCGTCGGTATAATTCTAAGATTGTGTGCAAAGTTTCGCTGCTGTGGAATAGATGGTTTTGCTACAATTCGCTTTGGACTGTGGGCATGAGTTGTTGAACGGACTATAGATCTCACACCAGGGTCAGGGATGCCTGAAAAATTAATCGGATCGCACCCACGTAATACGAACCGATTACATTTGGAGCGAGAACCGTAAACTCTTTCCCCAGAGCCCTCTATAAAGACCCAATAAACAATGGAGACTTATTCAAAGGGACATAACAGGACAAATCTACATATAAACAGTGCCGGATTAGACCAGCGCAGGGCCATGTAGAAATTTTAGCGCGGGGCCCTAGGTTTTGTATGATAATAAAATAAAACACAATTTTTACAAACAAACTTGTCTCGATTTAATGTGAGCAAATTTAGAGATAGCACTAGACAAATTAATTTCTCTAAGTAAATTACTTTCAATGTTCATTAAGGTGAGGTTATTTAGACGATCTTGTCCCATCATGTTCCTTAACTCACTTTTTGTACGCTTTAATGTTGAAAAAGAACGTTCTCCGCTGCAGTTAGTAATCATTAAAGACAAGTAAATTCGTAAGACTATTTCTACATTTGGGAAACACGACTCTAATGAATTTTCTATTATAAGTTTATAAAATTGCAGTTCAAGAGCCTCATGCTTTTCGTTGCTAATAGCAACAGCTACATTAGTTTTAAGAAGTTCAGTGAACTGCATAAGTTCGTCGCCTAGGCTTTCTTCCAAATCCTCTTGGTAAGAGCTGACAATATTTGGAGTTCTTTTCAAGATCTCTTCCTCTGTAATAAATTTTAACTGCCGGAGTATTCCAAATACACCAGTCACTCTATGGTATAGCCTAAATCAATAATTTTGCAAACAAAACAGAAAAGTTGTCCTTTAGTTTCTGTATAACACAACCAATCTCTCACGTGAGTTTTGTTTGTTGGTGTATGTGTGTATGTGAAAAACGACTTTCGACTAAATCGTGGATTGTTTGAAGTTGTTTGGCCATTCACCAATATCGTTGGAGTACATTTTACTTTCGTTGTGTTTTTGGCTTGTAGATGATGTTGCTACATTAGAAGCATGTGCTGTGCTTTCTGCCTCTTTTTGGCTTGAAGATGATATGGCTAAATTGGGAGGACTTGCTGTACATTCGATTTCAGTTTGTCTTGTGAAAAATGTGGCTAAATCGTGAAGAGTTACTGATCTTAATGGTAATATTGGTAATGATGATTCTTCTATAGTACTTCCTTCATCTACTACACAGTGGGACACATCTTCTGTATTTTCTCCTTCGATTTCGTTGGATTCAGCACCATCACACACGACATTTAAAAATCCAGACAGCTTGCGTGTTTTTGATATAACATCTGGTTATTTTTTCCATTTTCATTTGTCACATAGGCGCGGGGCCCTAGAAGCGCGGGGCCCGTAGCATTTGCTACTTCTGCTACTAGGCTAATCCGGCGCTGCATATAAATCGATACATAAATGTTACAATAGCTCAGATGAAGGTCATATACACACCATCTGTGTGACATTTCATTAAAAGGCCAGGTGATCCCAACGGTTAACGGTCTGTGAAAACTAATCAAATATTAGTGGGCGGGATAAGGTAATATATCATGGTGGTCTGACGTCACTTCAAGCCAGAGGCGTAATTTCGAATCAAGTTATTGCACGTCGCAAAAGCTAACCTTAAAAAAGACATTTAGCAAATAAAGAAACCGCATGAACGCGCGCACACACACACACATACAGCAATGTGCATATAACATGTGTAGGAGTAAACTGAACATACAACAGCAGGACTCAAGATCCAGAAGTCAATATATATATAACTAGTATGTTTGTACAAGCCAAGGAAGAGATTTGAGAAATGTATATATAGATAGATATATTCAGTAGAAAAGTATGTATGCGGATTACAGCGGATCAGGACACCAACTTCACAAGAATACTAATGACGATAAGGGCAAGAGAATAAAGTGTAGAATGTTGTGGATGACCCAAACTGAGAGGTCATTTGGTCAGGTGACTACAGGGCTAAGCCTAACTAAAGGAGGAAAATATGGATCAGTATTTTTGGTAGTATCCAGTGGTGGCTCGTCATTGATAGGGCCAGTGGGCCTGGGGCCTCACACAAATAATAAAGTGTAACGTGTATAAATTAAAATATAACCTAACCCAATACCATGATTTTCCACACACAAATATGTCTGGCCCCACCAACAAAACTTAGCACGAGCCGCCACTGGTAGCATGACCAATTACCGCAATGTTATCATTGCTCTTGGAAGAGAATGTAGAGATTGGGGAAACATGAAGGGCTGAAGTCACGATTAAACACGCCCATGTGTTGCCGAGGTTCGCATAGGAGCAATATTAGTAACACTGCGACCTACAAGACATGTCGTAAGAGGCGATTGGCGTGGGGTCTAGGGAAGTTACCCTAGTAAATAAAACATCGGATGTGCTGGCCTACTTGTAGGGGCATAACTGGCACAATGTACAATCGCTCTTAGGCTCGGATCACATACAAATCACAAAGAGTGGTTAACAAGTGGTCGATATGGAGCACTGGCACAATGTACAATCGCTCTTAGGCTCGGATCACATACAAATCACAAAGAGTGGTTAACAAGTGGTCGATATGGAGCGTTTGAAGAAGAAAAAGAAGTAATTAAACAGCTGATAGAAGATAACGCAAGTGATGTGGATGTTGGTGTATATACCGGTGCAGTGGCGGCTCGTGATCATTTTTATTGGTGGGGCCAGACACATATTTTCGAAAAAATCATGGTTTTGGGTTAGGTTATATTTCAATATATAAAATCATTTATACGTTACACATTTTTGGGGCCTGGCCACACTGGCCCCTAATGACGAGCCGTCACTGTACCGGTGGATCTGTGAACCCTGACGACAAGTCAGGCTGGGGTTTCCTAGTTAGCGCGCATGTTAGGGTTGTTGCAGAGCGTAATGGAGCCTATATACGCACCTACTTCCAGTATGAGTATGGAGATTGAAGATTAAGGCGCTACTGCTGTACTCCAGTGGCTCTCTGTGACTTCGTATACTGGGGTTGTATTGTGTCCTGTTTGCCGTCGATGATTCCGAATGTACTATCAGTAGGTTGCGGGATGAGTAGATACCGTCTATTGAAGTCTCCAACCTCTAGATGCTTACGTGGATCTGCTATCCTGGACACGTGGATGTTCGCGGCAGTGAAAACGGACATGATTGCATCGATAGATTCGATCTTCGGGGAGTTAAAGATGGATAGAGTAGATGTTCTTCGGTTTCTTAGCGACCGGTTGTTGGTTATAATAATAATAACTCCTGTCGTACCGTTATACGTTACATAGGGCCTGCAAGTAATTTCTCCACACCGCTCTATCCTGGGCAACTCGCTCAATCTAATCCATGGAACTGAAACCGATATTTCTTGCCTCTCTCAGCAAAGTTCGTTTCAGGGTCTCCTTAGGTCGACCTCTCTTTCTTGAACCCTTTGCATCCCACTTCAATGCCTGCTTTGATATTAACGGTTGCTGGTTGAAGACACTAAATTGATATTGAATATTTCCGGCGATTTATTGAGTTAATCTAGCTGATGCTGCATGCAAGTTTAGTACACATGTTTTTAAAAATGTTACTATTCATCATCATCAAGGTGCGTATCCTTTATAGAACGTTGCTCTCTTTGCAGCACATCTGAAATTCACTCTGTTTCTAGCCAGTTCACCCACTTCGTCGATGGTCATATTCATGGTTTCTTTAATATATTGTAGCCATCTTCTTCTTGGTCTGCCTCTGCGTCCTGGGACCCTGCCCTCTAATATTGTTCTTTCCAGGCCATCGTGACGCTTGATGTAACAAAAGTATCTAATTTTTATGTATAGTATGTTGTTTATCAGCCAATTCTCTTCAACATTTAGTTCTTTCAGGACATCAGTGTTCTTTCTTTTTCTGTCCATGGTATTCGTAAGATCTTTCTGTAGCAATTAGTTTCGAAGGACTGGATTTTCGTTCTTGTTTTTGTGTAATGGTCCATGATTCAAAACCATAAGTAGCCACTGGGAAAATGAATGCTCTCAATATTTTTAATTTTAATATTTTACTGGTGCTTTGCCACATGTTCTTCATTGTGTTTAACTTCTTGATTGCTATTGCCAATCTTCTTGAGATCCCTTTGGAGCAGTCACCGTTATTGTTAATTATTGAGCCCAGGTATTCGTAATTCTCTACACATTGAAGTTCTTCATTGTTTATTTGGATGTTATGTGAGCCTTTTGCTTTGTCAATGCTACTACTATTTTGCTGGAAATTGTAGAGATTCTTAGTATTTTTTTTCAATACGTTGTCTCCTGTGTATACAGTCAAAAACTATTTCAAAATAGACAAAAATTATCACTGTAATTCTCAACTGTTCTTCTAGCAGTGCAGATTAGGAAGACAGACTTACGTATAGGATTGACAGATGAACTGTTCTTCTAGCAGTGCAGATAAGGAAGACAGACTTACGTATAGGATTGACAGATGAGCTGTTCTTCTAGCAGTGCAGATAAGGGAGACAGACTTACGTATAGGATTGACAGATGAACTGTTCTTTTAGCAGTGCAGATAAGGGAAACAGACTTACGTATAGGATTGACAGATGAACTGTTCTTCTAGCAGTGCAGATAAGGGAAACATACTTACGTATAGGATTGACAGATGAACTGTTCTTTTAGCAGTGCAGATAAGGGAGACAGACTTACGTATAGGATTGACAGATGAACTGTTCTTCTAGCAGTGCAGATAAGGGAAACAGACTTACGTATAGGATTGACAGATGAACTGTTCTTCTAGCAGTGCAGATAAGGGAGACAGACTTACGTATAGGATTGACAAATGAACTGTTCTTTTAGCAGTGCAGATAAGGGAGACAGACTTACGTATAGGATTGACAGATGAACTAGTTTGACTCGTCCCTGTTGACCGGTATGACATTTTCTTAGTTTGACATAATTAGGTTTAGAGATGGCGGTGTGATGGATATCTCTAATTTAATTCCATTACGTGCTTCAGTCAGATCACGACATGAGCTAGAATAAATTAGACGCAAGGGAAAACATGGTAAAAGAGACCGGTTTCGAAATGAAGACATCAGGAAAAAGTGGGTACAACATCAGTATTTAACTTCTTCATGAAACAACAAATTAAATGTTTCAGCCACATAATCAGATTACCAAAAGACAGTGTGCCTCAAAGAGCAATGTTACTCCGATAAAGTGCATACAAAACAAAAGGCCGTCCAAGCAAAAGGTGAACCTCAGAGATAACAGACACTGTTTATGAAGCGCACACAAAAGCCAGTTCTCGAAATCTCTTCTTATCCTCACGTTGTGAAGCCAAACAGGATTAGAGAAAATATAGAAAGAAGGAAACCCCAACGTAAGTAGAAGTTGAGGTGAGACTATACTTGGTCTTTGTCGAATACAAAATATTCTTCTTCTTCTTCAAACGATCCATATCGACCACTTGTTAACCACCCTTTGTGATTTGTATGTGATCCGAGCTTAAGAGCGATTGTACATTGTGACAGTTACGCGCCTACAAGCAGGCCAGCACAACCGATTTCTGCGAAGCTTTTATTTACTAGGTAGCTTACCAAAGGGCCCCTACCTCAGTCGTCGCTTAAAACATGTCTTGTAGGTGGCAGTGTTACTATTCTTTGCTTCCATTGAGAGCCCCCACAGAATATAAAATATAATTTCTCAAGTTAAAAACGACATGATGTAGACTAACACATGAACACCTGCCGTTATAGTTTTGAATTTTCCTAGAGCATTGACTTTAGACATAGACACTCATCATCATTTGTATGCGTGGGAATATGTCATTTGCGCAGTTAATGTTTGGTTGTGTATTCGTTAACGACTAGGGTTGACGGGATGATTGAACAATAGATTAAAGATTACATTCAATTATTGAAGAATTTGAAGGAAGGAAGACCGAATAATAAAGACAATATAGGACAACCAGTCTTCTTCAGCGATATCTGGTCATGCGCTTAATTTACTGTGGACCACAAACTGGGCGGTCAGCTTCAGGTCTGTCAGGTTTCCCAAAGCTTAGTTTTAAGGTCGACTGGGTGTGGCCACATGTTGCTTCTAAGCTCACCCAGGAGAGGACTGTCTTGCAGGATGTTCCGCCTGCTGACACTGGCAGAAAGCTGTTTGACTTACTCCTAGTCTATATAAGTGTTTGTAGAGTCTGCAGTGTCCGGTGCGTAGTCGAAATATAATGATCTGGTCTGTTCTGCTTAGATCTTTGAGGGAGTCTTTTCCATAATCATATCCAGTGTTTGTCTTCCAGTCTACTGAAGATTTTCACTGTATGAGGGTTTTGACCTCTTGAAGAGAGAGGGGTTGGTAAACTTGCTCTTTGACACTGGCCTCCTTAGCTAAGACATCAGCACTCTCATTGCCTGCAATGCTACAGTGAGATGTAATCCACTGCAAGTGAATTTCTGCCTTTTCTGAAAGCTGAGCAAGTTCTCTTTTAGGTTTTGTACTGTGCTGTCAGCGGATTTAGCATCCAGGGCTTGTATAGCTGACAGTGAGTCTGTAAGAAATACCATATTGCCTGCAGGTGCTTGCAGTTTATTCATGTGTTGTGCTGCCATCAGAATGTCTAAGAGTTCTGCTTTGTAGTTGTGCAACATATTCTTCCAGTAGGAAGACCAGTCTAGATTATACAAAAAGGCTGTTAGGAATTGTTGTTTGACTTTACATGTTGTGTGTTGTGTGTTGTGCGAGAAGTGAAATTCTTCACCTCTCTTGTATCCTTTGCTTGATAAAAGCATTTTGGCACACACATGTCTAACCTTGATCATGTATGCCCCACCTGTGGTAGGGATTGTGTTCTAGGGTTGGACTCTACAGTCACCTCCGCACATACCAGAGAAGTGCAGCAGCACACGTCTGAGGCTGTTGTCATCATCGCTTGCGATAGACGGCTATTATTATTAGGTTGAAACGTTGCTGTGTTATTGTTATTGTTTTTGTATTTTCTAAAACTACAGTACTTTGTTTTTACATGTTTCGCCATTGCTTCACAAATTTACTGCAGTCTTCCACTATATAAAAAAGACACAGAAAGATAGACGTTAGATGAGAACTTCAAAACTAGAGAACAGATACATAGCAATAGAGAGAATATGTGAAGGAAACAGAGCTAGATCAGAACTTTATACATAGACCTGGTTCAGAGTAGAGGAGACATATCAGTGATCCGAGAACTTCCAGATTCTCTCTCTCTTTCTCTCTTTCACCGCTTAGACTGATGTACCAGATTTCCCCATAAATCTTACTCACGTGGAAATCTGATTCATGCAGCCTTTAACAGCGGTGTGTGTTTCATCACATTTTTAACGCCATTTGGGGCTCTGGTGCTTATCCTTCGGCGATGTGTCCGGTTTTAGTCAGCGTTTACTGGCTTCGCTCTCCGTCAGCCTTAGGCTCGCTCTCCGTCAGCCTTGGGCTGTCCCCAGCCGACTTGCAAGGCAGCAGGTTGAACTTCCAGATTCGAAAAACGCATCGAGATATTAAAGAAAGAAGACACGCTAGACATTACAAGAGAAGATAACAGAAACATAGCTAGATGATAATTTCAAAGATAGCAAGATAGACAGAGAGAATTCAAAGCAGAGACCATTAGAATGTGTGAACAGATACCTGACTTGATATGATGGCATTTATCCGTGTGGTGTCGGAGCCCGTAAGGGAAGCAAAGAATAGTACCACTGCGACCTAAAAGGCATGTCGTAAGAGGCGATTGATGTACGACCTAGGAAGCTACCCGAGTAAATAAAAGCATCGCAGAAATCAGATGTTCTGGCCTACTTATAGATGCATAACTAGCACAAGTCGCTGTTAGACTCAGATCACATATAATGGTTAACAAGTGATCGATATGGAGCGTTAGAAGAAGAAGAAATACAAATAATTAAAGTGCATATAAAATCAAAGAAAACTGGCTGATGCTATAAATAAGAAAGAGAAAATTGAGATATTTTGGACATATAAAATCAAAGAAAACTGGCTGATGCTATAAATAAGACAGAGAAAATTGAGATATTTTGGACATATAAAAAGACAGGAAGGGCTGGGAGAAGACCATCATGGAAGGAGGCATACTGGCATAGAGAAGAAGAGGAAGACCACGGAGAAGATGGATTCAGGATGTAACTGATGGTTTGAACATGACGACTGCAGAGGCAGGACATCTGGTCTATGAGAGAAATTCTGGAGGACTGTTGGGGTGGCAAAGTTCTGCTCAGGACAAGCTATTTGATGCTGATGACATATAAAATATCAAGATATGTAGATCCTAAAATGTATACGAACGTCACATGTATATACCTAGCTGTTCTGCAAGTTGCTTCCCTCTTTCTGTGGACACGACTCGCTCATCTTCCAAATCACACTTGTTGCCCACTAGAACCACCTGAGCATTGTCCCAAGAATATGTCTTGATCTGTGTACACCTGCACATATTCAAATATTAGAGGTCATAATTATGGTGTCGTTGTGTGATCGATTATTCCAGAAAATAAATAGTGCTTTTTTTTTTTAAACCAATCCAGAAGCACTTGAGATTTCAGCTCTTCGGCTCGGTGCCATGGACATCGTAACCCTTTGGTTCGGTGCCACGAACACCGTAAATCTGGGGAATCTGTGGTTTTTCTGCCATCCCGCGAAATTGAACCCGCACACACAGAGGGATAGTCACCCGTAGTCCAACGCGCTACGAACACGCTGGGCAGACGGGCTTAATTAGTGCTTAACCCTTTAGCTGCTAAAGACGTATATATACGTTTTGCCCATTCACTTCTAAAGACGCATTAACACGTCTGTTATTATCTCTCCTCTGTGGGCTAAAGACGTGTTAACACGTTACACATTGCTACTGTCACTGCTATAGGCGTACATTCACTTTTGTGACCTAGAAACAAAGAGTAGCAATGTTTAGCTCAGCCCTTGAAAAGTATGTAGCAGCGAAAGGGTTAAGCAGAAGATATGTTTGCGAACTCTTGTTTGTTTTGCTTTAATTCTAGCCATCAGGAATTATGGGTTTATTTCGCCCCTTTTCTTATATTGGGTGGGTGGGGGTGGGGGAGTACCTGGCTTTTTTGAAGACCCAGAAACCTACAACAACTCTAGACGTGTAGTGCTATGCTTAGTGCTGCAGAAACCTCCAACAACTCTAGACGTGTAGTGCTATGCTTAGTGCTATGCTTAGTGCTGCGGAGACTCCTACACAGGTAGAGTTTATTGCTGACCACTACAGTACTACCTCATTTCTAGCGCTGAAGTTGCTCTAAAACATCACTCATTGACCACACTTGTCAATCTGCATGTGATTATAGTCCGAGGGATACTTCCGCGATTGCTCTAGACTAGAACAACCACCCGTTGACCACTCTACGTCACCGTTGTGTCATTTTCGCCAGTGAAGGTGCCGAGCGATCACCTGCACGGACAGATGAATTACGTTCGTTCAAACGATCAATTTTTGCTGTTTTTGCGAACTCTTAGACTCCACACTCTACAATCCTATGCTTCTTCCTTTAACCGTGCGGTTTTCTGGCAAGAACTTGTTTGGCTATAAAGGAATGATCGACATGATCTCCGCCGCTGTGATGTCTGCTAGAGATCTATGCCCGTTTGTTTAGAGGGAATCAACCGTGTTATCTTCATTGTGAGTCACAGCAAAGTCCCGTCCAGAATAGATGACTGTCCAGTTTGTGGTAATCCCATCTCCACCACAGAGAGTCCAGTTAGTGGTACTCCCATCTCCACCACAGAGAGTCCAGTTAGTGGTACTCCCATCTCCACCACAGAGAGTCCAGTTAGTGGTACTCCCATCTCCACCACAGAGAGTCCAGTTTGTAGTACTCCCATCTCCACCACAGAGTCCAGTTTGTGGTACTCCCACCTCCACCACAGAGAGTCCAGTTTGTAGTACTCCCACCTTCCCCACAGAGAGTCCATTTTGTGGTACTCCCACCTCCACCACAGAAAGTCACAGCAGAAGTCTAGACAAGAAAGAACATTTGACAAATTCTGCTAATATCAACGTGAAGTACTCACCAATCTTGCACAGCATTGAATGACTCTTCATTTGTGATGTCATACATTAACAAGAATCCCATTGCTCCACGGTAGTAGGCGGTAGTGATGGTTCTGTATCTCTCTTGACCAGCAGTATCCTGTGAAATAAATAAACAATGACGTGTACAACAAACTCACACAAACATTGAACCTGATGTTTGACATTGACCAGATGTTGTGTTAATAACTATCTCACGTGTTGTCGGATATGTGGATACATGGATATGTGGATACATGGATATGTGGATACATGGAAGTTACATTAGATACTTCTTATTCTTCGAACGATCCATATCGACCACTTGTTAAAACACTCTTTGTGATTTGTATGTGATCTGAGCCTAAGAGCGATTGTACGATGTGCCAGTTATGCGCCTACAAGTAGACCAGCACATCCGATTTCTGTGACTTTTTAAAAATTTACTAGGTAGCTTCTCAGGTCCATACCACAGTCGCCTATTACGACATGCCTTGTAGGTCGAAGTGGTACTATTCTTTGCTTCCCTTGCGGGTTCCGGCACCACAAGGACGGTTTCTGATGCAATAACAACTCTTTCTGTTATCTGATACAATAACTCATAACTTTGCTCACTAGACGCAATAACAATGCAACGAATTAGGTGACCGCAAATGCTTGTACCAAATGACACATAATATATTATTTACAAACAGAATGTTACACAGCAAATACAGATCGATATATAAATATATATGAACAATATCTCGGTCACATCAATGGATTCATCTTTAAGATTCTCCTTCATGCACTGAATTTCTCGTCCCTCTAACCTCACACAAACAATAATGAACAGCCCACGGCTCTCGTTTGACCCTCGTTTGATGTATTGTTCAATAGTTTACGTAAATTAGATTAGCATTATTATCGGCATTCTTAATGGTATTATTCATTGTATGGCATTCGGCTCCGATCACGCTGCTTAAATATTTGTTGATGGCATTCTCATTGCGCTTCTTCTGTCTATTGAAAATCGTGGCATATCCTTTACATGATTTATCATCAACCACAGTAAACGAATCGGTGATTTTCTAGGCACCACTTATACGTTCAGTAGTTAGTCATTGCTTTCTGAACGGTGAGGTCTATTTTTACCTTTAGGAAAAATCCCACGGAAACGAATTTGCTTCCAAACTTGCCCACCGTGGGTTTGAACCAGGTACGTTTGATTTGTGATCGAGCTCACTACCGCTTGAGACGCTCACTCTGTGCTATTTTTAAACAAAGTTAATTGCATATTCTTTACAGGATTTTGCGAATCAACCCCAGCTTTTTAACGCTGTTGTGATTTTCTAGGCATTATTACGTTCAGTAGTTTGCCATTGCTTTCTGAACGGGTGGTGCCATCGTCCTTTGTAAAAATCCACGCGAAACAATTTGCACCCAAACTGTCCGCATCGTGATTCGAACTCAGAACGTCGGGGTTAACAGACCGAGTCACTATCCCCTAAGCCATAGACGCCACTGTGCCATTGTATTGAGAAAATATAAGATTGTTTGAATATTTGTTGACGGTATTACGATTAGCGTAAACGTTCGTATATCGACTCCCATACAAGGTGGATGTGGGTTCATTTCTAAACTCGACGTCCCACACGCTTATCTCCTGCACACTAGAGTTTAGAAATGTGAAGGGGCAGGTACTTTATACCCTAAGGTCGTAAGCCTCCTGCGATTGCGGTTCAATTCCGCGTACTGGCAGAAAAGACTCAGGTTCTCCAGTGTTACGTTGTTCGTGGCACCGAACCAAAGGGTTACGATGTCCATGGCCCCGAGCCGAAGTGCTGAAAAGCTGAAATGCTTCTGAATCGGAAACAATTTTAAAAATACCCTACGTCTGAAAATGCTAAAACTATTATATTATGTTTATTGATTAACGATTAAACATCTGACAAAATAAGAACAATTAGACATCTGACAAAATAAGAACAATTAAACATCTGACAAAATAAGAACGATTAGACATCTGACAAAATAAGAACAATTAAACATCTGACAAAATAAGAACGATTAGACATCTGACAAAATAAGAACGATTAGACATCTGACAAAATAAGAACGATTAGACATCTGACAAAATAAGAACGATTAGACATCTGACAAAATAAGAACAATTAGACATCTGACAAAATAAGAACAATTAGACATCTGACAAAATAAGAACGATTAAACACATGACAATAAGAACAATTAGACATCTGACAAAATAAGAACAATTAGACATCTGACAAAATAAGAAAGATTAGACATCTGACAAAATAAGAACAATTAGACATCTGACAAAATAAGAACAATTAGACATCTGACAAAATAAGAACAATTAGACATCTGACAAAATAAGAACAATTAGACATCTGACAAAATAAGAACGATTAGACACATCTGACAAAATAAGAACAATTAGACATCTGACAAAATAAGAACGATTAGACATCTGACAAATAAGAACGATTAGACATCTGACAAAATAAACAATTAACATCTGACAAAATAAGAACGATTAGACATCTGACAAAATAAGAACGATTAGACATCTGACAAAATAAGAACAATTAAACACTGACAAAATAAGAACAATTGACATCTGACAAATAAGAACAATTAGACATCTGACAAAATAAGAACAATTAGACATCTGACAAAATAAGAACAATTAGTCATCTGACAAAATAAGAACAATTAGACATCTGACAAAATAAGAACGATTAGACATCTGACAAAATAAGAACGATTAGACATCTGACAAAATAAGAACGATTAGACATCTGACAAAATAAGAACAATTAGACATCTGACAAAATAAGAACGATTAAACAAGCTCTTTGTGTGTCTATTACTAAAACTGAGAATCCCATTTTAACATCTTATTAGCCCGTCTGCCCAGCGTGTTCGTAGCGCGTTGGACTACGGGTGACTATCCTCTGTGTGTGCGGGTTCAATTCCGCGGAATGGCAGGAAAAGCCACAAATTCCCCAGATTTACGGTGTTCGTGGCACCGAACCGAAGGTTACGATGTCCATGGCACCGAGCCGAAGAGCTGAAAAGCTCAAGTGCTTCTGGATCGGAAAAAAAACAAAAACTTCTTATTACGTCCCTTTAGCTCTAGCACATTCCATTCACAATTCTTCCATTTCTGTTATAGACATTTGTAAACAAAACCCAAAACGTATTAATAGAGAACTTTAGATACGAGCCTAATATGAGGTCAGAAGAGAATAAGCAGTTTTAAGAACCCTAGGGAAAGCATCGGAGCCAAAGAATATGATCAATAAATAGACAGCACACAAGTATTAGGGGCTTCCGGAATTATTTTTTTTTATCAGACACCGGATTGGAACTAGAAACCCTTATTTCTTACGGCACTCAATGTCTAGTTCTACAATACGAAACACGTCATATACAAAGTGATGTAGTTTTACAAAATACAAAAACAATACACATCAACGTTTCAACCAAAAGGCCTTTATCAAGCAAACGATACAACAGGAGTAACGAATTTCACAGCACACCACATATAGACTTTGACAAAGATATGTCTCGAAACGTTGCTGTGTATTGTCATTGTTTTTGTAAAACTACAGCACTTCGTTATTACGTGTTTCGCCATTCTACATAGTTTTACTGCAGTCTCCATCTACAGGGTGTGTGCAAGATAAAAGCAGCCCCATTGACAAATCAAACGTTGCCAGCTACACATTGAGTTGTGTTTATTTATTATTTAAACCGGTTCTGACTAGCTCGTCCTACGCCACATTTGTTCATCGCCCCTTCCAGCACCATAAGTGCACGCCATCACAAAACCTTGACCTATACTACGTCATAACTGAACCTTCTCATTTCCATACATATATGCCAGATTAGCTCTGTTCACATGCTTCTTTTATCTTAAACACCCTATTGTATATTGATATTAGTTATACAATACGTACGTTTTTTTTAAATATATGTTTGTGTTATTAGCTAGAAACGGTAGTATTGTATGGCTATGCCTTCAGAGATAAGGGTATGTGGTTCCAATCCGGTGCTTGGACATTTTTTTTTTTTTAAATCCCCTTATACTTGTAAAATGAGGTAACACAATGAAGTAAAATGAGGTAACACAATGAAGTAAAATGAGGTAACACAATGAAGTAAAATGAGGTAACATAATGAAGTAAAATGAGGTAACACAATGAAGTAAAATGAGGTAACACAATGAGGTAAAATGAGGTAACACAATGAAGTAAAATGAGGTAACATAATGAGGTAAAATGAGGTAACACAATGAAGTAAAATGAGGTAACACAATGAAGTAAAATGAGGTAACACAATGAGGTAAAATGAGGTAACACAATGAGGTAAAATGAGGTAACACAATGAAGTAAAATGAGGTAACACAATGAGGTAAAATGAGGTAACACAATGAAGTAAAATGAGGTAACATAATGAGGTAAAATGAGGTAACACAATGAGGTAAAATGAGGTAACACAATGAAGTAAAATGAGGTAACACAATGAAGTAAAATGAGGTAACACAATGAAGTAAAATGAGGTAACACAATGAAGTAAAATGAGGTAACATAATGAGGTAAAATGAGGTAACACAATGAAGTAAAATGAGGTAACACAATGAGGTAAAATGAGGTAACACAATGAGGTAAAATGAGGTAACACAATGAGGTAAAATGAGGTAACATAATGAGGTAAAATGAGGTAACACAATGAAGTAAAATGAGGTAACACAATGAAGTAAAATGAGGTAACATAATGAGGTAAAATGAGGTAACACAATGAAGTAAAATGAGGTAACACAATGAGGTAAAATGAGGTAACACAATGAAGTAAAATGAGGTAACACAATGAGGTAAAATGAGGTAACACAATGAGGTAAAATGAGGTAACACAATGAGGTAAAATGAGGTAACACAATGAAGTAAAATGAGGTAACACAATGAGGTAAAATGAGGTAACACAATGAGGTAAAATGAGGTAACATAATGAGGTAAAATGAGGTAAACAATGAAGTAAATGAGGTAACACAATGAGGTAAAATGAGGTAACACAATGAGGTAAAATGAGGTAACACAATGAAGTAAAATGAGGTAACAAAATGAGGTAAAATGAGGTAACACAATGAAGTAAAATGAGGTAACATAATGAGGTAAAATGAGGTAACACAATGAAGTAAAATGAGGTAACACAATGAAGTAAAATGAGGTAACACAATGAGGTAAAATGAGGTAACACAATGAGGTAAAATGAGGTAACACAATGAAGTAAAATGAGGTAACACAATGAGGTAAAATGAGGTAACACAATGAAGTAAAATGAGGTAACATAATGAGGTAAAATGAGGTAACACAATGAGGTAAAATGAGGTAACACAATGAAGTAAAATGAGGTAACACAATGAAGTAAAATGAGGTAACACAATGAAGTAAAATGAGGTAACACAATGAAGTAAAATGAGGTAACATAATGAGGTAAAATGAGGTAACACAATGAAGTAAAATGAGGTAACACAATGAGGTAAAATGAGGTAACACAATGAGGTAAAATGAGAGTAACACATATGAGGTAAAATGAGGTAACATAATGAGGTAAAATGAGGTAACACAATGAAGTAAAATGAGGTAAACAATGAAGATTAAAAATGAGTGTAACATAAATGAGAACATGTTAACATCTTAACTGTAGGTAAATGAGCGTGACTACTGATATCGTGTGTGCGCAATGCGGATGGAACACAATCCAGAAGTAAAATAGATGTAACACAATGAGTGAAAATGAGGTATCAGGGAGGTAAAAATGAGGTCAACATCATTCATTTCATTGTTAAGACATTTGTAAACAAACCCAAAACGTATTAATAGAGAACCTAATGAGGACCTAAATGAGGTCAAAGAAATAAGAGTTAAGAACCCTAGGAAAGCATCGAGGTAAAGAATAACACTAAATGACAGCACAAATGTAGGGCTGAACTTTTATCAGACACGATTGGTAAAACCTTGATTTTTACGGCATCAATGTCAGTTCTAAAATGAAGTCAATACAAGTGATGTAGTTACAAAATCAAAACAATACACATGAGTCAAAAAGGCTAATCACAATGAGTACAAAGAGAACGAATTTCAACACAATTAGACTTTGACAAAGAATGTCGAAACGTTACTGTGTATTGTCAGTTTGTAAAACTAGACTGTATACGTCAATTGTAATATTATGCAGTACTCATTGCAGGTAAGGTAAGATAAGAGCTTAAATCAACGTTAGTTACACATTGAGTTGTGTTATAATTAAGGTTAACACAATGTAGTTCACAAATAAGGTCACCACAAATTGATATACGCATAATGAGGTTACACAATGCAGGTACACATGCTAGTAAACACATGATTGATATGTTAAAATGTAGTAAAAATATGTGGTCTTAAAAAGGTAATACAATGAGGTAAAATGGGTAATCAAATGAAGTAAAATGAGGTAAACAATGAGGTAAAATGAGGTAACACAATGAGGTAAAATGAGGTAACACAATGAGGTAAAATGAGGTAACAAAATGAGGTAAAATGAGGTAACACAATGAAGTAAAATGAGGTAACACAATGAAGTAAAATGAGGTAACACAATGAAGTAAAATGAGGTAACACAATGAGGTAAAATGAGGTAAAACAATGAAGTAAAATGAGGTAACACAATGAAGTAAAATGAGGTAACACAATGAGGTAAAATGAGGTAACACAATGAAGTAAAATGAGGTAACACAATGAGGTAAAATGATGTAACACAATGAAGTAAAATGAGGTAACACAATGAGGTAAAATGAGGTAACACAATGAAGTAAAATGAGGTAACACAATGAGGTAAAATGAGGTAACACAATGAGGTAAAATGAGGTAACACAATGAGGTAAAATGAGGTAACACAATGAGGTAAAATGAGGTAACACAATGAGTAAAATGAGGTAACACAATGAGGTAAAATGAGGTAACACAATGAAGTAAAATGAGGTAACACAATGAAGTAAAATGATGTAACACAATGAAGTAAAATGAGGTAACACAATGAAGTAAAATGAGGTAACACAATGAAGTAAAATGAGGTAACACAATGAAGTAAAATGAGGTAACACAATGAGGTAAAATGAGGTAACACAATGAAGTAAAATGAGGTAACACAATGAGGTAAAATGAGGTAACACAATGAAGTAAAATGAGGTAACACAAATGAGAGTAAAATGAGGTAACACAATGAGGTAAAATGAGGTAACACAATGAAGTAAAATGAGGTAACACAATGAGGTAAAATGAGGTAACACAATGAGGTAAAATGAGGTAACACAATGAGGTAAAATGAGGTAACACAATGAAGTAAAATGAGGTAACACAATGAAGTAAAATGAGGTAACACAATGAGGTAAAATGAGGTAACACAATGAAGTAAAATGAGGTAACACAATGAAGTAAAATGAGGTAACACAATGAAGTAAAATGAGGTAACACAATGAAGTAAAATGAGGTAACACAATGAGGTAAAATGAGGTAACACAATGAAGTAAAATGAGGTAACACAATGAGGTAAAATGAGGTAACACAATGAAGTAAAATGAGGTAACACAATGAGGTAAAATGAGGTAACACAATGAAGTAAAATGAGGTAACACAATGAAGTAAAATGAGGTAACACAATGAAGTAAAATGAGGTAACACAATGAAGTAAGAGTAAACAATGAGGTAAATGAGGTAACACAATGAAGTAAAATGAGGTAACACAATGAAGTAAAATGAGGTAACACAATGAGGTAAAATGAGGTAACACAATGAGGTAAAATGAGGTAACACAATTAGGTAAAATGAGGTAACACAATGAGGTAAAATGAGGTAACACAATGAGGTAAAATGAGGTAACACAATGAGGTAAAATGAGGTAATACAATGAGGTAAAATGAGGTAACACAATGAGGTAAAATGAGGTAAAACAATGAAGTAAAATGAGGTAACACAATGAGGTAAAATGAACACAATGAAGTAAAATGAGGTAACACAATGAGGTAAAATGAACACAATGAAGTAAAATGAGGTAATAGATGGGAAAACAACGAGTTGAAATAATGATATTCTCAAATGACAGATGGTTTGTTACAGAATTATTCGTCAACACCATTTCGTATAACAAATACTGCTGATGTTGCCAGCTATTATTGTCAGTGTTTTGATGTGGGCAATTCTAATTATGTATTGAAAGATATTATTCCCTTCCTAATACAGGGGCCCCATTCTAATACCCTCTATTATTACACCAAATCGATACTCTCATTTCCCTCCCACAAATTGATTGATTTGTGAATCGAGGTATTTTTGACCACTTCCTACACAAACCTAGCCTCGATGTCGATGGCATATGCCTCGTTTTGGAAAACCTACGTCATTTGGAGAGCTGTTTGGGGAGAGACATGAATGAAAATTCACTAGCGTGATTTGCGTGGGCTCAGCCGGGCCCACGCGTGCAAGCACTAAGACGCACAATAATGAAATACAAACACTATCGCACACACACTCACGTACAAGAATACACACACACACTCACGTACAAGAAACACACGACGAACAACGAACATACACACGCTGCTGAGTCGTGTGTGTCCAATTGTAAAGGCAGAACGCCACGTGTGCAAATATCATACTATCGATCTACCTCAGTGTGACATTGTGTAACGTTGGCGTAAAGCTTCGATATGAACAACACAATATCATAATTATTGCTTGTGATGTTCTATAAATAACAGCAAGGTTCAGAAGGTCAACGAAGTGAGACAAATAAGTTAATACGCATCAGTGACGGCTCGTGATCATTTTTGTTCGTGGGGCCAGACACATATTTTCGAAAAAATCACTGTTTTGGGTTAGGTTATATTTCAATACATAAAATAAATATATTTGTTACACATTATTTTTTTATTTTATTTTTGGGGGGACCTGGCCCCTCAATGACGAGCAGCCACTGATACTCATTATTAAAAGCACATGACTATTGATTTACACGTTAAGTTATAATATGATTGATTGATTAATTTATTGATTGATTGACAGGACTTTCATCATCGCACTTCTAAGTAAAAATTATAGGAAATCAGACCACAACCGTCGCGTGACCACACATTCCACTATTGTTAGTTATAGACAAATTCGTTTAAAAAACAAAATAACATGCTAAATCAAGGTTATATTTTAAGTTAAGTTTAAAGCCTAGGAAATATCAGTATTATTAACATATTTCATCAATGAACTTGTAGAATTGTGTTAAATTTGCAGAAACCTTACAGTGTTCTATCAAACACTTATAAAAGCCAGCCCCCATTACACAGGAATTTTGGTTTTCCCGTCTGAGCTAGTCGGCCTTCTGATGCCAGGAGCCACAGTCTATATAAAAAAAAAGTCTAAAGCCGAAGGATTGACTTCAATGTACCGGGATTTACCCCATATGGCTCGGTCTATCTCCGCAGAAATGTCACGCCATCTGTAGAGAGTACTGCACAAAGCAACAATCCTAGGGGTCTATGGAAAAAATGCATTCGTAAACAGAAAGGTGCAGTCCGGATTTGAGTCCACGACCTTCAGAATGCAAGGCGGGATTAACCACTTAGCCACAGACATTAATATTTATTATTGAATACACTACGCATGTATATCTTTATTTTATTACTGTTAGTTATGCTAAAAACATGAGAAGGTTTTGAACAACGTGAAAGAAAGTGCTTTATGTGAAAAGACATTATAGCGGTTAATTGTCTGATTGGCGAATATGTTTTGGCCCCTGGAGTGGTCAATGGTGTGAATTGAGCTAAAGAATATGCAAACTTGGCACCAGTCCCGAAGTTACTAAAACACCATCCCCCAACATCTCGTACATTCATTCTAAGACTTTCTTCACACAGGATCCAGACACACAATTTAATCGATGACAGATGGGAGTCTTAATACCAAAGTTACTATACCACTAGGACAACCATCTCGTAACTTCATAACATTCTAATACTTTCTTCACACGGAACTCAGATAGAATTCAATCGATAACGAACAGAGCCTTAAATAGAATCAGCGGTTCTCAACTATTTATTCGTCGCGTCATATCTGACAAAGATATTTAATACTCATTTGTTATACAAATCAAATTATGATTTTCAGTAAAATAAAACAAGAGTTTACTTAAAGAGAAAACAGCAAGATACCAGAAAAACTGGAGAACAACTGTTGAGGCCCTATGCACCACGAGAAGCGGAGGGGAATAAGTCAAGTAAGTCATACTTAAATTTCCGAGTTGACTATAATGTCCACAACAAACTCCATTTTATACTATGAAATATATTAGGGGAATACCTGTATTTTTCTTTGACTATGAGCCGCTAAGATGTCATGTGTAAGAAAGCGATCGGAGCACACATGGTTACTCACTGAAGTGCAATTATTATGGTCCTATCAATCAATCAATCAAAAACATTAGATGATGTGGCGATACGCCACAGTTGGGACATTTAGTATGAGAACCGCTGCGTTTTATCTTCACTGAAGAGTGGGGGCGGATAACAAAATATATATACCTCATCAGTATCTCATCAAGATTGTGGGAAGGTAGAGAGGGAGTGTGGAGGATATAGGAAGCATTAAGAAAGGGGAGATTCAACTGGTGCGTTTTATAATTCAGGATATATAACTTATTCTTTTAGCTGGTCACTTCATTCAGCAAATGAAGGGATTAACATTTGAGTGAGATTCTGCTCTACGAAAGAGGATTTGATTTGACGTCATCTGGTCAGGATATTATGATGCTGCTCACGAACAGGCAGCCTGTGATGACGTAGATGTGGTGACCGTTATAATCAGATCGATAATGTTGTGGAGCTTCTGGCCGAATGGATTAGAGCGTGGATTCCTATGCGAGTGACGGGTTCAATCTCCGGTAAAGCCAATAAGTTGTTTTTTTCTGTTGGGGGTATAAAGATCAATCATAACTTGAACAGTTTTGCAGCGACTGCAATAGCCATGCGGTCATTAAATTCCAAAGTCACTTATAAATATAAATAACTGTGATTTTCATATATTAAAAATAAGTTATCTATGTGGCTTGACCTCTTTCAACACATCAACATTATTCAATCTATCCATTCACTGTATTCTTAGCATTCTCTGGTATATATTTCTCTTAACTTCGGCAAATAAAAGTGCCGAGTCCATGTAGACATATCAGGGCTTCGTTAAAAACAAACATTCAACGTAAAACCAAAAAATGTGAATCAAGCACACAAGTGGAGTACGGGGTTAGTGAATAGAACGATACAGCAAAAAGTGAACAAATAAACAGCCCAGTTTGTCAAATGTATCAACATGGTAAGAGACATATAAACTCTCTCTCTCTTTCCCGTTTTAACCCGGGTTGGGGCATACCCATGTCATCTTCCTATTTCCTGCTATCTCCTGCAGTCCCTCCAGCTCTTCTTTATATTGTTGATCTCGCCTCCAAATCTCGTCTCCATGTATTTCTCGGCCTCCCCTTCTTTCGTTGCTCCTGTGGGTTCCAGGAAATGATCATTCTTGTTATATTTCCCTCCGCCCGTGTGGTGCCGGGGCCCGCAAGGGAGGCAATGAATATTACCACTGCGACCTACAAGACATGTCATAAGAGGAGACTGATGTAGGACCTACGGAAGCTACTCTAGTAAATAAAAAGCATCGCCGAAATCGGATGTGATGGCAGGCGCATAACTGGCACAACGCACAATCGCTCTTAGGCTCAGATCACATACAAATCACACAGAGTTGTTAACAAGTGGTCGATACGGAGAGTTCGAAGAATAATCCTCTCAGGTTTTCGCAAAGTGTGTCCTATCCAGCGCCAGTGTCTTTTTGTAACCTTTTTGGTTCAGTGGAATCTGTCTTGTACTCTCTCCCTAAATTCATCATTCCCCAAAGAAGAGACATATAATGCTGAAGATCAATTAAGTCAACGTTTGGAGCATAGGGGACAGTTGGATTAACCTAATAACATTATAACTAATAACTTAATAATATGTCTTGCTTTGGAAGCTCCGCTCATCCGAAATGTGGTATTTGAGAACGATTGATCAAGTCCAATGGGACAAGTGTGTCTAACCTTTGCGTGTATATCTCATTAGGCGTCAGTGTGTGTCTGTGTATATATATGTGTGGCCTTTCTACGTGTCTGTATTAATTTTATGTATGTGTACGCACGTATAGTATGCGTCTCTCTCTCATTAGGTGTCAGTGCGTGTATGTATATATATATATGTGTGGCCTGTCTATGTGTCTGTATTAATTTTATGTGTGATGCCCGTCTGCCCAGCGTGTTCGTAGCGCGTTGGACTATGGGTGACTATCCCTCTGTGTGTGCGGTTCAATTCCGCGGGATGGCAGAAAAAGCCACAGATTCCCCAGATTTACGGTGTTCGTGGCACCGAACCAAGGTACGATGTCCAGGGAAAGAGGTTACGATGTCCATGGCACCGAACCGAAGGGTTACGATGTCCATGGCACCGAACCGAAGAGCTGAAAAGCTCAAGTGCTTCTGGATCGGGGAAAAAAAAAGAATAGCAAATTGGTTCCCTTGGATTTTTACGAACGATAAAAATAGACCACACCGTTCAGAAAGAAATGGCAAACTACTGAACGTATAAGTGGTACCTAGAATATCGACGACTGGTTTACTCTTGTTGATGGCTAAGTCTTGTAAAGGATAGGCCACGGTTGTCATTTTCAGTATGATATCTCTGTTGCATAGCGATACAGTACGCACTTCTTCTTCTTCTCTTCACCATTGACTTCTTTATAGAAGTGTTGGGGGTGAAACGTAGTGATCTTGTGTGTGCTTGTTTTAAGGCACTTTGTAAGTTGATATTCATGTTCGTAAGGTGTTCTTGATGCCGTCGCTCCATCTTTTGCGTGGTCTTCCTCTTGCTTTGTACTCATTATACTTTTTCTGTGTGGCTCTCTGTGGTAGGCGATACCAGGGCATTCTTGTCAGGTGTCCAAACCATTTAATCTGTTGTTCTTTTATGAATTGCATGACTGGTTTCACATCCAGTCTCCTTCTGATTTCTTCATTTCTAATTTTGTCTCTTATTGTCACACCTGCAGCTCTTCTAAGAGACAGTAGGCACTTCACGTTCTAAAAGTACTCGGTTTGCTTCCTATGTGAAAGTGTAGGAAACATTTTCCAGTGATCCCTGATCTCAGTGTGGGTAACATCAAGCTCTTAGTTATATCGGAAAAGGCCGATAGAGCGATGTGTACGCAAGTATAGTATGCGTTTCTCTCTCTCTCTCTCTCACTCATTAGTTGTCCGTGTGTGTATATAAATATATTTGGCCTGTCTGTACGAATATATGTATGTGTACACACGTCGTATGCGTGAGTCTCTCTCTCTCTCTGTGTCTACCTCTTGCTCTCGATATCTCTATTGTTGTTGTGACCGCCCCGTTTGTGTCACTCTTGTACGTGTGCCGTTTATTATATGTGTGCGTCTATTTACATATGCTTGTGTATTTTTTGTGACTTCATGTATGGCTATGTCTGTGAATCTATTTCTGTAGTTTCCTCTGTGTGCCTATGTGTGCGAATCTATGTGTGTATTTGTGCGACTCCTTGCTTGTCTATGTGCGCGAATGTACTTATGTAGGTGTTTCCTGGTGTGTGACCCTTTGATTGATTGATTGATTGATTGATTGACAGGACCATCATCATTGTACTTCTGTGAGTTACCATATATGCTCCGATCTCTTTCTTATACAGAAAGATCTCAGCGGCTTAACAGAGTTCTTTATTATTTTGGGAACTTTTTAATGTATTTTGTCCGGGCAGCAGTTTTCCAGCCTGCCCCTCTCGATTTAAAACTGCCAAGAGTTCTTTTACGTGCTCAAATTGAAGACGGTACTTGCGTTTTATCGTCCGTCTCCGATAGGACTAGGAACTCGATCTCATCTACACCAAGACCAGGGGTCTCTGGAAAAATATATCGATATCTCCACGAGGGAGCGAACCGAGTACTTTTGAAACGACAGGCGAGCACCTAACCTCTACCCATAGAGGCCCTTTATTTGTCGAGTGTGATTCTATATATTCTGTGGAATATTCTGAGATGCTATGGAATACCAGATAAAATAATAAACATTATTAAGAGCCTCTATGATGGTTCACAGTGTGCAGTTCGCACTGATGGTGGGCACAGCGACTGGTTTATGGTTGAAACCGGAGTAAAGCAAGGATGTATTCTATCTCCGCTATTGTTTGGAGTGGCCATTGACTGGGTGATGCGAAAATGTTGCAGGGGCGAAACTGGCATCGATTGGGTAGAAAATAGTCAACTAGAAGATTTGGATTTTGCAGATGATATTGCCTTGTTAAGTAGAAACAACCAAGATATGCAAAGAAAAACAGACAACTTGTCATCTATAGCATCAAAAGTTGGACTGCAGATAAGCTATGAAAAAACAAATATAATGAAGACACCTATGGCAAGTAATGCAGATATCACACTGGAATCTAAAATGATAAAAATAACAGAGCAGTTCACCTATTTAGGTAGCAATTTTGATTGCACAAGAAATGTTAAAAAGAAATTATGATACGAATTGGCAAAGCAACATGAGCTTTTAAAAGTCTAAATAAAATATGGAACTGCAAGTTATATAGTATTAAAACTAAATTACGAATTTTCAATTCAAATGTTGTATCAATCCTAACATATGCCAGCGAGAGTTGAAAAATGACTAAAGATATAGAAAGCAAGTTGAATGCATTTGAAAATAGATGTCTGCGAAAAATAATGAATATAAAATGGAACGAATTCAGAGAAGTGATGAAATCAGAGACATGTCTGGTCAACCACTAGTGACAACTGTTATAAGAAAGAGAAGATGGAGATATGTTGGGCACACTTGAGGAAAAATGATCAACGAATATCAAAGCAGGCATTGAAGTGGGATGCAAAGGATTCAAGAAAGAGAGGTCGACCTAAGGAGACACTGAAACGAACTTTGCTGAGAGAGGCAGGAAATATCGGTCTCAGTTCCATGGAGGAGATTGAGCGAGTTGCCCAGGATAGAGCGGTATGGAGAAATTACTTGCAGGCCCTATGTAACGTATAACGGTACGAGAGGAATTATTATTATTATTCTATATATGTTTGCGTTTCCCTGTTTCCTACGCGTCTATGTACTTGAGTATAACTATATACCTCACAATGCGTAACTATGTGTGCTCGTGCAATATTGAACAAATATACACAGAACTACTTCTTCTTCTTTGAGCGCTACATATCGGCCACTTGCTAACCACTCTGTGTGATTTGTATGTGATCTGAGCCTAAGAGTGATTGTACGTTGTGCCAGTTATGCGCCTACAAGTAGGCCAGCAATCCGATTTCTGCAATGTTTTTTATTTACTAGGTTAGCTTCCCTAGGTCCTACATCAGTCGCCTCTAACGACATGCTTTATAGGTTGCAGTGGTACTATTCTTTGCTTCCCCTGTGGGCCCCGGTACGTATTTACATAACAAAACATTATAACCATTTTCCGATACAGGCACGATGGGCGAATAACAGACACAGACAATCGTACAAGCAATCATTTCTGGCCAAGTTAAAGCACGGAGCCATAAATAGATAAGCCGTGTTCGAACCTAGCCAAGCCGGCAAGCTCTTCAGCTTCCAATCAATACCTTACTTGCTTGACACGGTCGATATCAATACATCTTTTTTTTAAACGATGGGTGATATTGATTACACGGCGGGGTGGGGGAGTGTACATTTGAGATGGATAGATACGTTGGGAGTGAGCGTGCATGTGAGTTTTGTGAAAGTGTGTGTGTGTGTGAGTGATATCAGGAGAAGGTGTAGATGAGAAGAGATAAATGGAAGTGTGTAAGGGGGTATGTACTGTGTTAGTGAGTTAATGAGTGAGAGAGAGAGAGAGAGAGAAAGAGCGATTGTATGTTAAGAGAGAGAGATCGAGATCGTGGGAGTACGTGTGAATATGAGAGTGTCTGTGTAAGAGTGTGTATATGTGTGTGATTGATATCGAGAGAATGTGTGGGTGAGAGAGTAAAAAAGTGGAAGTAAATGTGTTAGGGAGAGTTTGTGTGTGTGTATGTTGGTGAGAGATAGCGTGAGAGTACATGTATGAGAGAGTGTGCGTGAGCGACATCCATATAATGTGTGGGTGAGAGAGAGACAAAAGTGGGATTAAATGTGCAAGGGACTGTGTGTGTGTGTTTCGTGAGAAGGTCTTGAGAGAGGCCATTGGATGTGTATAGAAGTGAAGAATTGAGAGGACAGTTGAATATGAGATAGTTAGAGTCATGATGGAAAGAATGTGTGTTGTTGTTTGTTTAATTCATAGAGTTTGAAAGATTGTATGAATGTTATGAAAGTAGTGAATCTGATGTTAGATAGAACAAGTGTGTAATCAAATATATTCTTAAGAGAGACATGTGTGAGAAAACATAAGATTGTGATCAAGTCAAATATCGATTTTCTCTCTCTTCCACCATTTACTTCTTTATAGAAGTGTTGGGGGTGAAACGTAGTGATCTTGTGTGGTCTTGTTCTTCTTCTCTTCCACCATTTACTTCTTTATAGAAGTGTTGGGGTGAAACGTAGTGATCTTGTGTGTGCTTGTTTTAAGGCACTTTGTAAGCTGATATTCATGTTCGTAAGGCTGTTCTTGATACCGTCGCTCCATCTTTTGCGTGGTCTTCCTCTTGCTTTGTACTCATTATACTTTTTCTGTGTGGCTCTTTGTGGTAGGCGATACCAGGGCATTCTTGTCAGGTGTCCAAACCATTTAATCTGTTGTTCTTTTATGAATTGCATGACTGGTTTTCACATCCAGTCTCCTGATTTCTTCATTTCTAATTTTGTCTCTTATTGTCACACCTGCAGCTCTTCTAATACACCTCATCTCTGTCTTTATGATTTTTCACTCATTAACTGCTGTTATTGGCCATGTTTGACACTGGTAACATAGTGTTGGCCAGAAAATCGTTCTTATGAGATTTGCTTTAGTTGTTAGCGGTATCTCTTTATGTGACAACAGATCGATAAAGTGTCTAAATATCGATGCCCAAAGGATTGACTTCATTACACCTGATTTGACCCTATATGGTTCGGCACTTCTGTGCAGAAATGTCACGCCACCTATATTGCACAGAGCACAAACTTCGTAGCTCCGATAAGCTATACAATTAAGAAGTAATTGCGTATTGTAGATGTAAATCTCTACATCATGGCAATCCCAGAAACCTTCATGACATCATGACCTCAGAAATAAACTCTCCATAAATGTGCACAGCGTTGTTGGTGAATGACGGAACCAAATGCTTAAATATCATTTCAAATGACTCTCACCAAAAAGAAAAAACATAGCATAAACTATAAAGAGACAAAGAGATTTATCACAAGAAAATACACGAGGAAATTGTAAACTAAACATTGCAGACATCAAAAAACATTAAAAAAACATCCAAAAAACATTTAAAAACAATCTATATCAGCTTTTCACAAACTGGAGTGTGGATTCCGGGGTTCCGTGAGGTACTCACAGAGGGTCAGCACGCGCTTGAAGAAGAGATATGATCTTTGACATTTCAAACAGAAAAACAAATTTGTTTAAACATGTCTTTTTTTTTCCCCCGATCCCGATCCCCGATCCAGAGCTTTCAGCTCTTCGGCTCGGTGCCATGGACATCGTAACCCTTCGGTTCGGTGCCACGAACACCGTGAATCTGGGGAACCTGTGGCTTTTCTGCCAGTCCGCGGAATTGAACCCGCACACACAGAGGACTAGTCACCCGCAGTCCAACGCGCTACGAACACGCTGAGCAGACGGGCGTTTAAACATATCTAAAAACAATGGTAAACTAGTTTCGCTGCGAAATCAAAGGACCGGGAACAGACCGGAGTGTAAATGTTTGACAGAACAAAATGAAAGATCATTTGAAGTTTCCCGCAGTCTGAGAACATTATTTACTATTGTAACACATAGATAATTTATTCCTGTACATTTTCATATATAGAAATATTTGGGGTCCCGCGGCAGTAAAATATAATTAAAAGGGGTCAGCGTAATGCAAAGTTTGAGAACCGCTGATCTATATTATCAGCTCTACAAAAAACAGCAAGTGGTGACATTCTGACTCCGCACAAGCCACAACAGACTGAGATACCACCTTTTCAACAAATTAACCCTTTCGCTGCTACATACTTTCCGAAGGCTGAGCTAAAAATAGCTACTCTCTGCTTCTGGGTCACAAACGTGAGTGTACGCTTATAGCAGTGACAGCAGCAATGTATAACGTGTTAACACGTCTTTAGCCTACAGAGGAGAGATAATAACAGACGTGTTAATGCGTCTTTAGAAGTGAATGGGGAAAACGTATATATACGTCTTTAGCAGCTAAAGTGTTAAGGCCACGTACCTCTGATGACTATCACAAATATTCTGTGCAAATATGGTACACGGTTAGACTACACGAAAGCCTGATCCTTTACTTGGGGATCTAATTTACAAGTATCTCTGAAGTCAGGGTAAGGTTCGCCTGAATTCAGAGGACTACTGTTGATAAGAGAAGCAATCCTTCACGCAAAAATCAGTCAGATGTGCCATATTATGCGCCCTGATAGTTGACAGCTGAAAAATGTAAAAACAAAAGACCGGCAGACTTTAGATCTTAGACAATTTAGACATGTACACATCCTATATTTTAATCCCAAATGTACGTTCCGTCGACAGTCCAATTCTTAACGACCGTAAAATTATATTTAAAAAAAAATTTTACGGCCGTTAGGAATGTATTGTCTGATTCTAAAGGTTTTGTGTCGTGTAAGAAATAAATTTCTTCCCTTCTGTTGTATCCTTTGTTTGATAAAGGTCTTTTGGTCGAAACGTTGATGTGTATTGTTACTGTTTTTATATTTTGTAAAACTATAGTACTTTGCTTTTACGTGTTTCGCCATTGCTATATAGTTTTACTGCAGTCTTCTCTTATATCGATAATACCTTTTTGACTGAATGTTCCGCCTCCTTCTCTGCTTTCTTCTTAACTGTATGTCTTTTCCTCTGCTTCATTCTTGTACACAAGCTACCAATATTGATCTCTTCTCTCCCGAGATACTAGCTTAAATTAACGTTCACATCGACAGCTACTTTAGATGGAAAAAAAACAAGAAAATTAAAACGTCTTCTAAGACGTCAGGGATGGTTTGCATGCAGACTTAACTAGCCCGTGCCTCCTGGGAACAGACTTAACTAGCTCGTGCCTCCTGGGAACAGACTTAACGAGCCCGTGCCTCCTGGGGATATACTTCAGCATCATTATCCCGATGATTCTGACAAGGGATAAATTGTGGTATATTTGACGTGCAGACTTTGAGCTAATGACAGACATGTAGGATTAATTCTGTAAAAACTAGATATTCTCTGCAGAAGAACACCATACATTGTGGAAGAGTTTGTGAACTTTTTCAAAATTCAAGGAAAGCTAAAATAATAGTGAAAATAATAGCTTTATAAAAATGAAAACCGTGGCATATCTTTTACAGGACGTAACCATCAACCACAGTAAACAAGAGGTTGTTTTTTTCTAGGCACCACTTACACGTTCAGTAGTTTGTCATTGCGGTGAGGTAATAACTTTATACAGTAGACATTATTTTCCCTCCAGCTTTTCAGAGTCTTTGTAAATATCAGTCCACGTTTCCTTTTATACCGCTGTCATCGCATAACATATTTATTTATATTTCGCATATAGTGTTCTTCTTCGAAGACTCCATATCGATCACTTGTTAACCACTCTTTGTGATGTATATGTGATTTGAGCCTAGGAGCGATTATACATTGTGCCGGTTATGCGCCTACAAGTAGGCCAGCACATCCAATTTCTGCGACACTTTATTTACTAGGTAGCTTCCTAGGCCCCTACCTCAGTCACCTCTTACGACATGCCTTGTAGGTCACAGTATTGCTACTCTTTGCTCCTCTTGAGAGCCCTGGCAACACACAGACGTTCGCATAGTAAACTAGATATATTCTTCTGTAGTCGATCACGTATACCATTTACATTTTGGTTGTAAAGTGAAAGACAAAGATAAAAACTAGAATATGTGTAGCGACAGCTTCGAAAAAGCAGCATTACCTCCTCAGTGCTATACAATTCCCAGCAGAAAAATCCTACTTCAACTTGGGAAATTTCAAACTCATGTAGTCTGCATTTTATGTCCATACTTTTCTTCTGAAATATTCAGCTTCACTCTAACTCCAAATTTTCTAGACGCCCTCTTGTTCTTTATGAAGCCGTGTTTCAAATATTTAAACGTAATAACTGAAAAAAACTTTAGAAGAACAGTCGGAACAACACCTGCTATTAGATTCATTGGAAATACAGAGACTCAAATGGTTTGGAAACTTTGGTGAAAATGAATCCGACTACAGCAGTTGCAAGAGCGTACAATCTGAAAATGGAATTATCAAGAGGAAGGGGCAGTCCAAGGATAAGATGGATTGATGGAATCACAGACATTTTAAAACTCTAGAATATCACAGAACAACATCAAGAGACCGATCATGCACTATCTCGGAAACTGATCATTAGTTAAACAAGCAAAACCTAACTGCAAAAACCCAAAACAAAACAGAGAAAGACAAAAGAAAAAAAGAAGTCATTATTTCTGGAAAGATAAATTCTCACAGTACATTTCTCTACAAGTAAATATTTCTCATTAAGATATGAATGACTGCACATAATAATAAGTTCAACTATAGGCGGTTAGAGCTGTCCTCCATTGTAAACAGACTGTCATCAATTTCTGTCCCAAATGTTGATGTTTCATTGGAAATCAATTGTCCAACGGTCCAGGTCAACATTCTAGATATTAGAAATATATGTTCAGATATATAAAAGTCGTCACCTGGTCAAATGACGTCAATCGTTGACAAATAAGGACATTAAGTGCACAAATATTAACGTTATAAAATAAGGGCATTAAGTGCACACATTATTAACCGTTGACAAATATAAGAGGCATTAAGTGCACACATATTAACGCGGGTTATGAATAACGTTAAAAGGGCATTAAGTGCACACATATTAACGTTGTCAAATAAGGGCATTAAGTGCACACATATTAACGTTGTCAAATAAGGGCATTAAGTGCACACATATTAACGTTATAAAATAAGGGCATTAAGTGCACACATATTAACGTTATAAAATAAGGGCATTAAGTGCACACATATTAACGTTACAAAATAAGGACATTAAGTGCACACATATTAACGTTAAAAAATAAGGACATTAAGTGCACACATATTAACGTTGTCAAATAAGGACATTACGTGCACACAAATTAACGTTATAAAATAAGGGCATTAAGTGCACACATATTAACGTTATAAAATAAGGACATTAAGTGCACACATATTAAAGTTTATAAAATAAGGCATTAAATGCACACATATTAACGTTATAAAATAAGGACATTAAATGCACACATATTAACGTTATAAAATACAGAGACATTAAGTGCACACATATTAACGTTGTCAAATAAATAAAGACATTAAGTGCACACATATTAACGTTATAAAATGGGTCTAAATGCGAAGGATTGATTTTACTGCACCGGTTTCCCCTCTTTGCTCCGACGCTGTCAGAAGAAATGACACGCCATCTACCGAGAGAATCGCATAAAGCACGAGCTTCGTAGCTCCGTAACAATCATAGAGATCTCAAGGAAAAATAGCACATGCGATTCATTCCGGAATGGAACCCACAATCTTCAGGACAACCGACACACAAACGTCTTTACCACTTCGCCATCTAGGCCCCCTTGCGAAGGTTACGCTCTTGACAAACCCAATGTATAAATAGACGTGTTGTTTTCAAGTTATGAATAATTTAAGTGTAGATCATATGCATGGATGGAAGGTAAGAAGGAATGATGGCATCCTGTTAGTCTGGAGAGCAATGAATGTAGCGCCCACAGAAGATTTAATTTCGGATTTTTCTTGGTTATGTTTCATGCCAGAAAGTTGTCTTAATATGAATTCATCAGTTCTTAGACTCATTTTCCGCCCGAGTGGTTACCGAGGCCCAAATTTGGGGTGTCAAGAATAGAACCACTGTTACCTGCCACGCATGTCGTAAGAGGCGACTAAGGAGGTTTGGCTGAAATCGGATGCATGTGTCCACTAGGGAATGCTAACCCGAAACAAATGCTTGCAAAAAACGGATGCACTAGGCCGTAAGGCGCATAACATGGTGCAACGACCCCTCACAATGAGATAACGAATTCTATGGTCGCCAATCTGTCTCAGAGATTTAGCCACGCGGTAAGAATGTCAGATCCACCATCACGCGGGTGGCCAAAACTTTCTGCAGGAAGAGGTCGGCACAAACGGGGAAGCAGAAATCATAGGAATTATATCCTACAGAACTGCCCCCAGTATGCAGACTTGAGAAGAAAGAGGTGGCCCACTTACACTAGTGTCCAAGACAAACTGTATGGCGTGGCTGATAATCTGAGACAGACGGCTGCCTTTATTAGAGAATCCGAAATCCCAATCTAGTGAGAACACAGAAGAAGAAGACTCATTTTCAGAGCTTGTCTCCAGCTAGAGATATTCTTGGCGAACTCCTCCCAAGTATGTGCATTCACGTAAAGCGCATTCAAGTCTCGCTTGCATCATCATTATCAGGTGCCTTGCCGGCTGGCGTAAACCACCTTATATTACCACAACTCTCTGTCTTTTGTATTTATCATCTCAGACATTGACGCTCTTCCATAATTTAATTCGTATCTCATGTTTGACAATATTATCTATTAAATTAAATGAACAACCGATTATGAACACATTATGCTATCAGTGCCAAACCTGGACACTGACAACAAATGATAGAAGAAAACTAGTCACGACAGAGATGAAGTGTCTACGCAGAATGCTGGGGTAACAAGAAGAGACCGGTTGAGAAATGAAGACATCAGGAAAAAAGTGGGTACAACATCCGTACTAGACTTCATCAAGAAACAACAAATTAAATGGTTCGACCACATAAGAAGATTACCACAGACAGTGCACCTCAAAGAGCAATGCTGCTCCGATACAATGGGTACACATCAAAAGGCCGGCCACGCAAAAGATGGACCTCAGAGATAACAGAGACGACGAAAGAGACTATCTACGAAGCGCATACAAGGGCTTGTTTTAGAAACCTCTTCTTGGCCTGACGCTGTGAGGCAAACAGGATTGGAAAAAGAAGAAGAATGAAGATCGATTAGATTTCCTAGTTGACCGCTGTGTACTCAATAGATCATAAGCTGACATCCAAGTATAAGTCAATAGAATATTAGCTTGAACGGACAACAGATGTTCAGACTGAATTAACTTCAAGCTGAAAGTAAATGCTATGTTATTTATTTTCATTAATCTCAACGAACGATTTGTTACGAAAGAAAATGAGTAACATTCAAGATTGTTTTGTTTATTTCAGAGAACATGTGGGAAGATAATCCACAATTTATAGAGAATGTTGTTCCAAAACATTCATTATATGTTGCGCGTGCACACAACTCGTGGTTCGGCTATTTGGAAAAAGCAATAATGGAGGGCATAGTTCCTGGAAGGCGAGGCAAGGGAGGGGTGAACAAGACGACAGTGACAAAAGGACATAAAAACAATCTTAAACATGACGTTAGAGAAGGCGGGAGAAATTGATAGAAATAGTTATTTTCAAGCAGGCTGTGATGAAGGAGACGTTTTGCAAAATGACGTTAAAATGACGTGATGACTGACACAGAACTATAATGACGTGCTCATTCTCTGTGGCAATGAGATTGATTTGCGCACCAGACCACACGGCGTACGATTTCCGACTATCCGACTCTCCAGTCAGGAAATTAAAAATTGGGAAACGAATTTCTGAGAAATGGAGAATATTCGAAAACGTCACTAGGAGCAAGCAACTCACTAGGAGCAAGCAACTCACTAGGAGCAAGCAACTCACTAGGAGCAAGCAACTCACTAGGAGCAAGCAACTGTGTAAATATTGTATGTCACTGATACTTTCAAATATATTAAAGACACATGGAACCTATGAAGATATGGTGCCTTAATCAGTACAGACGTCCGCGTGCCCAGCGTGTTCGTAGCGCGTTGGACTACGGGTGACTAGTCCTCTGTAAGTGCGGGTTCAACTCCGCGGACTAGCAGAAAAGCTACAGGTTCCCCAGATTGACGGTGTTCGTGGCACCGAGCCGAAGGGTTACGATGTCTATGGCACCTAGCCGAAGAGCTTTAGCTCAAGTACCGCCGAGTGGTTACCAGGGCCCAAATTTGGGGTGTAAAGAATAGAACCACTGTTACCTGCCATGCATGTCGTAAGAGGCGATTAAGGAGGTTTGGCTGAAATTGGATGCACATGTCCTAAACATGTAGAAGTCTATGCGTTTAGGGGCCTACCAAACCAATGTGCAACGTATACACGTTCTTGGCAAAGATCAAACATATCACAAACAGTGATTTAAATTGGTCGTAAAGAACGAACGCAAAGAAGAAGAAGCTCAAGTGCTTCTGGATCGGTTAAAAAATCCCCAAAAAATCAGTACAGCCAGATGATTTGGTTGACAATCAATCAGGAAAAAAACAGAGATAGTGACTCTGAACATGGCCACCTCAGCACCAGTCAAACTAGAAGATAAGTCCTTCCAAACATAACTGCTTTCACATATCTTGGAAGTGTTATCAGCCATGAAGGAGAAGCTGGATCAAACATTAAATTCAGACTGAGTAAGGTACGAAGTGCATTCATGACCCTTCATGACAATTTGGAAATCAGCTCAATACAGCTTCAGAACTAAGACTAATACATACTGCAGCTGTGTGCTATCAACTTTGTTTTTTCGGATCTGAATGCCGGAGAATGACGGTACAAGATATGTTTAAACTCTCCATCTTCCATATCTGTGAAAGATCTTACGCGCGTTCTGGCTAAATACTATCTCTAACCAAGAACTGCTTGCACTGTGTCAACAAGAACTGCTTGACTGAGCACCATCATTCAAATAAGACGCTGGAGATATTTCGGACTTGTGATACGCATGTAGACTGACTCGGTTACGAAAACTGCACTTAGATGGACACCAGAGGGTAAACGAAAACGTGGAAGAGCCAAAACAACCTGGAGGAGAACAGCAGAACAAAAACTGAAAGAAATGAATCAAAGATGGAACATAATACAGAGGACGGCGAATAATAGGGCAGAATTGTGCTCATTTGTTGGTGCCTTAAGCGCCAGGGGCGTCACTGGCTAGAGAGAGATAGAGAGAGAGAGCCCCTGTGAAGCATATCATCGAATGGAATCAGAACGACGCGGCCCAGATTCGAACCCACGACATTCAAAGCGCAAGGCAATTTCTGAACCACTTAGCAACATAGACCCTCAACAAATAAATATCTTGACATACTGTGAATACTTCTCTGCAAATTAATATGTGTTATATTGTTGACTCAAATCTGTCTCATTCTCTCACGTTCCATCTGACATTTGACATTTCTACCTGAAGCCGACTCGTGCTGTCAACATTGATATTATTCTCTACAAAACGTCTTTTTTATTCCGGAGAACAAAGTTCAACAAAGCTGTGGCTATCGGTTAGTACGGACGTAAACAACAATTATTGCTAGACTTGGCACAACCCCATGGGCTGGCTTTAGGTTACGAGTAAAAACAATAGACAGCGATTATTCTTGTGACTGTCAATAAACCAATAATACAAACTGCAAAGTGAGTTTTCTGGTTCAAGTTAATACCCATGTGACCTTTAGTGGGGCTATACATGCTTAGCATGATGTTGTTCATAACTGCGTGAGGGGGGCATGTGGAGTAAGGGGAGGTTGATGGTGGAGGGGATGGTTAGAAGTATAGAAAGTAATACCCCCGTTTAACGATCGGTTCGAAATACGATATATTCGTTATAGGAAATTGAAGTTGGATAAGTAAGGAAACACAATATTAATGTACTGAGTCACATACTCTTTGTTTGTTAGCGTTTTTTTGGTGGAGAAGCGCAAGGATATAGAGACGCAGGCAAGTGGGCAAGCAAGCAAACAGGCGGGCAAGCAAGCAAACAGGCGGGCAAGCAATCAAACAGGCGGGCAAACAGGCGGGCAAGCAAGCACACAGGCGGGCAAGCAAGCAAACAGGCGGGCAAGCAAGCAAACAGGCGGGCAAACAGGCGGGCAAGCAAGCAAACAGGCGGGCAAGCAAGCAAACAGGCGGGCAAGCAATCAAACAGGCGGGCAAGCAATCAAACAGGCGGGCAAACAGGCGGGCAAGCAGGCAGACATACATGCAAACATGCAGACAAGCAGGCAAACGGACAGGCAAGATGGCAGACAAGCATGCAAACATGCAGACAAGCAGGCAGACAAGCAGGCAGGCAAATAGACAGGCAAGCAGGCAGACAAATAGACAGGCAAGCAAGCAGGCATGCAAACAGACAAACAAGCCAACAGGCAGGAAAGCAGACAGGCAAGCAGGTAGGCAAGCAGGCAAACAGACAGGCAGGCAAACAGGCAGACAAACATGCATGCAAACAGTCAGTCAGGTAGACAAACATGCAGGCAAGTAGACAAACATGCAGGCATGCAAGCAGACAAATAGACAGGCAAGTAGACAAACATGCAGGTATGAAAGCAGACAAACAGACAGGCAAGTAGACAAACATGCAGACAAGCAGGCAAACAAGCAAACAAACATGCAGACATTCAGGAAAGACAGACAGACAGAACAAGATTGCACACATAGTCACTTTAATGATTCCGTGGCATCCTAGTGTAAAGTTCTCGGGTTATAACAAAATAACTTGGGGATTGGGAGGGAAGAACCGAAAAAAACCTACTAAAATAACTAAATAATATCACACAAAACCGTTGGACCCTCCCCTGGATCTGGTGAAATCTGCACCACTTTCTGTTACTCCCTACCTCATCCTCTCAGCCAAACTTAATTATACGTGAGAGACAGAAAGACGGAGAAACCCAAAATCTGTATTGATGTGTCCAGAAACGAGAAGCAGACACAGGTTCGTGCCAAGTTCTCCATCCTGCCAGATCCCACAGAGCGTGGTGAAGAATTGATCACAATGAAGGCTGAAAGTACCAGAGCCAGGGGGTGTTAGGTAATAATGAAAATGGAGAGATTAAACTGTGGTCTGGGAATGGACAACACCGAGAAGGTTATTGTTTCTGAGGTTTCTACTCGTGCTTTTAACAGTTAAACTGTTATTTTATCTGATATTCTAATGTCGGTTTTAACAGTTCAATTATCATGGCTTCCGATATTCTAATGTCGGTTTTAACAGTTCAATTGTTTTTTTATCAGATATTCTAATGTCTGTTTTAACAGTTCAATGTTATTGTATCTGATATTCTAATGTCTGTTTTAACAGTTCAAAGGTTATTGTATCTGATATTTTAATGTCTGTTTTAACATTTCAATTATCATGGTTTCTGATATTCTAATGTCGGTTTTAAAGGCCTTTTGGTCGAAACGTCGCTGTGAATTGTTACTGTTGTGCACTTTGTAAAACTATATTTCTTTGTTTTAAGTGTTTCACCATTGATAAATAGTTTTAATGCAGTCTTCCCATGTATCGTTTTAACAGTTCAAAGGTTATTGTATCTAGTGTTTTAATGTCGGTTTTAACAGTTCAAAGGTTATTGTATCTAGTGTTTTAATGTCAGTTTTAACACTTCATTCTTCTTCTTCCAACGCTCCCTATCGACCCTTTGTTAACCACTCTGTGTGATTTGTATGTCATCTGATTTGTATGTCATCTGATTTGTATGTCATCTGATGTGATTTGTATGTCATCTGATTTGTATGTCATCTGATTTGTATGTGATCTGATTTGTATGTCATCTGATTTGTATGTCATCTGATGTGATTTGTATGTCATCTGATGTGATTTGTATGTCATCTGATGTGATTTGTATGTCATCTGATTTGTATGTCATCTGATGTGATTTGTATGTCATCTGATGTGATTTGTATGTCATCTGATTTGTATGTCATCTGATGTAATGTGTATGTCATCTGATTTGTATGTCATCTGATTTGTATGTCATCTGATTTGTATGTCATCTGATTTGTATGTCATCTGATTTGTATGTCATCTGATGTGATTTGTATGTCATCTGATTTGTATGTCATCTGATTTGTATGTCATCTGATTTGTATGTGATCTGATTTGTATGTCATCTGATTTGTATGTCATCTGATGTGATTTGTATGTCATCTGATGTGATTTGTATGTCATCTGATGTGATTTGTATGTCATCTGATTTGTATGTCATCTGATGTGATTTGTATGTCATCTGATTTGTATGGCATCTGATTTGTATGTCATCTGATGTGATTTGTATGTCATCTGATTTGTATGTCATCTGATTTGTATGTGATCTTATGTGATCTGATGTGATCTAAGAGCGATTGTACATTGTGCCAGTTATGCGCCTACAAGTAGGCCAGCACATCCGATTTCTGCGACGCTTTTTATTTACTAAGGTAGCTTCCCTAGGTCCTAACTCAGTCGCCTCTTACGATATGCTCTGTAAGTCACAGTGGTACTATTCTTTGCTTCCCTTGTGGGTCCCGGCACTAAACGGGCGGCTATTTATACAAAATCAATCAATCAATCAAATCTCATCCAGAACTAAATCCCCATTTCTCCAGTCACATGACCACATGAAACTATAAATCGGTATCAAGATGCGTTGAGCTTACACTTCACAAACAGCAAAGGCATTGCATAATGATGATTGTACAAGAAGAAAATAAACACAAAGAACTGGTCCAACATTAAGACAGAAAGAAAGACAGACAGAAATATGCAGAGCTTAGTGAAATCTTCATGTCAGCGCATACATCGTGATACTCACATGAAATTCTACTCACGAACTATCGATCTGTGAGCGTTGCAATAAAAGGCGGTAATCGACGACGTACAGGATAAAATATGATCTCTAACGGATAATACAGGGTAGTCTGGAGAGCATACTCATTAGGGAGATAGTAAGAGACATACGAGTACTATGTGGGTAAAAGTTCACTTTAAGCTAGAGCGCATACTTATTATGGAGATAGTAAGATACATACTAGGATGGAAGAAGCTCACAGTAAGCTAGAGCGCATACTTATTATGGAGATAGTAAGATACATACTAGGATGGAAGAAGCTCACAGTAAGCTAGAGCGCATACTTATTATGGAGATAGTAAGATACATACTAGGATGGAAGAAGCTCACAGTAAGCTGGAGAGCATACTTATTAGGGAGATAGTAAGATACATACTTAGGATGGACGAAGCTCACGGTAGGCTGGACAGCATGTTCCTTAGGAAGACGATGGAAAGAGAAACTGCAAGAAACATGTACCGTTCAACCAGATGAACATCCGTGTCTGCGGGGACCTCATCCGACGATCTACCATCAATAGGGGCCTTATAGCAAAGTAACCCAACAGTTTTATATATATATGCTAGTTTATATATATATATATATATATATATATATATATATATATATATATATATATATATATATATATGATTGAATAGTTTGTTTACGAAATCTGCGAGTTACGAGATATGGCTTTCGTGACGCGCCGCTGGTTAAACGCACTATGTCCCTCAGGAGTCCAGTTCTGCTTGTACAGCGTCTAGTAAAAACAATGGCGCAAGAAACGTTTAAGACAGACTGCCAACATTATAAGCAAACATGTCTATATGAGACAAATGGAGACTACGTGGAAGAAGAATCAAGACATAGAGACTACGTGGGAAGAAGAATCAAGACATAGAGACTACGTAGGAAGAAGAATCAAGACATAGAGACTACGTGGGAAGAAGAATAAAGACATAGAGACTACGTTGGAAGAAGAATCAAGACATAGAGACTACGTGGGAAGAAGAATAAAGACATAGAGACTACGTGGGAAGAAGAATCAAGACATAGAGACTACGTGGGAAGAAGAATCAAGAAGAATCAAGACATAGAGACTACGTGGGAAGAAGAATAAAGACATAGAGACTACGTGGGAAGAAGAATCAAGACATAGAGACTACGTGGGAAGAAGAATCAAGAAGAATTAAGACATAGAGACTACGTGGGAAGAAGAATCAAGACATAGAGACTACGTGGGAAGAAGAATAAAGACATAGAGACTACGTGGGAAGAAGAATCAAGACATAGAGACTACGTGGGAAGAAGAATCAAGAAGAATTAAGACATAGAGACTACGTGGGAAGAAGAATCAAGACATAGAGACTACGTTGGAAGAAGAATCAAGAAGAATCAAGACATAGAGACTACGTGGGAAGAAGAATCAAGATATAGAGACTACATGGGAAGAAGAATCAAGAAGAATTAAGACATAGAGACTACGTGGGAAGATGAATCAAGAAGAATCAAGACATAGAGACTATGTGGGAAGAAGAATCAAGAAGAATTAAGACATAGAGACAACGTGGGAAGAAGAATCAAGAAGAATTAAGACATAGAGACAACGTGGAAGAAGAATCAAGAAGAATCAAGACATAGAGACTACGTGGGAAGAAGAATTAAGACATAGAGACTACATTAGAAGAAGAATCAAGACATAGAGACTACGTTGGAAGAAGAATCAAGAAGAATCAAGACATAGACTACGTGGGAGAAGAATCAAGACATAGAGACCACACGCAAAAACGTACCCATATCTGTAACTTGACTCTTTTATCTTGTCTGAAGACAGTCTTGACTTTGAAGTCGATGCCAACGGTGCTGACGAAGGCGGAGGTGAAGGAGTCGTCGGCGTACCGAAACAAGAATGAGGTCTTACCCACACTGCTGTTGCCAATGATTAGTAACTTGAACATGTAGTCAAAGTTCTGATCTGGTGGATCTTTTTGCCATTTGGAATCGTTCGCAGAAGCCATCTGTGAATGATATCAAGTGAAGTTTTGGTTAGTGTTATAAATATCGACTTGTACTCTCCTTCAGAACGTATTCTTTCTTGAGTAACAAAATGATTGAGCTAATATTTTATTAAGGCGGGAGACTCACCCAGAACAAGGATTGTCTTTTTACAAATTAACAGGGAAAAAAACTAACAAACCTAGTGTAATACAATATGGCCACATGTTGCAAAAGGCATTGATTTTGATGATAAACAACGTTTAGTGTATGCATTGTCATTATTTTATAAATTTATATATTTCTTGAAAATATATTAAAACCCCTTCCCCACCCTCCATCGTGCAGTGGATGTGACAAATATAAGAAGAGATAAGAATGAGAAACTAGCATATGATGTACATATCACCCATAATTGTAACGTGAACCAAGTAAGTTCTCCTGCCTCCTTCAATGTCAGGTTCAATGTTTCTTTCATATCCTGTTGCCAATGTCGTTTTGCTCGCTCCTGCCTCGAAACTAAACCAATAGGATATTTAATGTGACCGAAATATTTCAATTCCCGAAACATGATGTTGTTTATGAGTCAATGTTCCTCGATGTTCCTCAATGTTCCTCGATGTTCCTCAATGTTCCTCAATGTTCCTCGATGTTCCTCAATGTTCCTCGATGTTCCTCAATGTTCCTCAATGTTCCTCAATGTTCCTCAATGTTCCTCGATGTTCCTCAATGTTCCTCGATGTTCCTCGATGTTCCTCGATGTTCCTCAATGTTCCTCGATGTTCCTCAATGTTCCTCGATGTTCCTCAATGTTCCTCGATGTTCCTCAATGTTCCTCGATGTTCCTCGATGCTCCTCAATGTTCATTAATGTTCCTCGATGTTCCTCAATGTTCCTCGATGTTCCTCGATGTTCCTCAATGTTCCTCAATGTTCCTCGATGTTCCTCAATGTTCCTCGATGTTCCTCAATGTTCCTCGATGTTCCTCAATGTTCCTCAATGTTCCTCAATGTTCCTCAATGTTCCTAAATGTTCCTCGATGTTCCTCGATGTTCCTCAATGTTCCTCGATGTTCCTCAATGTTCCTCAATGTTCCTCGATGTTCCTCAATGTTCATCAATGTTCCTCGATGTTCCTCAATGTTCCTCAATGTTCCTCGATGTTCCTCGATGTTCCTCGATGTTCCTCGATGTTCCTCAATGTTCCTCGATGTTCCTCGATGTTCCTCAATGTTCCTCGATGTTCCTCGATGTTCCTCAATGTTCCTCGATGTTCCTCAATGTTCCTCAATGTTCCGCAATGTTCCTCAATGTTCCTCAATGTTCCTCGATGTTCCTCAATGTTCCTCAATGTTCCTCAATGTTCCTCGATGTTCCTCAATGTTCCTCAATGTTCCTCGATGTTCCTCAATGTTCCTCAATGTTCCTCGATGTTCCTCAATGTTCCTCGATGTTCCTCGATGTTCCTCGATGTTCCTCGATGTTCCTCAATGTTCCTCGATGTTCCTCAATGTTCCTCAATGTTCCGCAATGTTCCTCAATGTTCCTCGATGTTCCTCAATGTTCCTCAATGTTCCTCAATGTTCCTCGATGTTCCTCAATGTTCCTCAATGTTCCTCAATGTTCCTCAATGTTCCTCGATGTTCCTCGATGTTCCTCAATGTTCCTCAATGTTCCTCGATGTTCCTCAATGTTCCTCAATGTTCCTCGATGTTCCTCAATGTTCCTCAATGTTCCTCGATGTTCCTCAATGTTCCTCAATGTTCCTCGATGTTCCTCAATGTTCCTCGATGTTCCTAAATGTTCCTCAATGTTCCTCAATGTTCCTCAATGTTCCTCAATGTTCCTCGATGTTCCTCAATGTTCCTCAATGTTCCTCGATGTTCCTCAATGTTCCTCGATGTTCGAGTCTTGTAGGATGTCTACATTTATTCTCTTCTCTGTTCAAGGAGTTCTAAGAACTTTTTTGTAGCACTTTGTTTCAAAAGATTCGATTTTGTTCTATCTCTCGATCACCACCCAGACCGATGTACCAGATCTCCCATAAATTCTATTCATGTGGAAATCTGATTCATGCAGCCTTAGCATTGGTGTGCTTTATGTCACATCTTCAGCACCATTTGGAGCTCTGGTGCTTATCCTTCGGCGATGTGTCCGGTTTCAGCCAGCGTTTACTCGGTTCGCTCTCCGTTCTGTAGCTATCTAGTGTTTTTACGGTGTGGGATAGCTAGCCCCACGCCCAACCTCCTTAGACACCTCTTACGACATGCGTGGCAGGTAAAAGTGGTTCTATTCTTTATATCCCAATTTGGGCCCCGGTAACCACTCGGGCCCCGGTAACCACTCGGGCCCCGGTAACCACTCGGGCGGATTTTGTTCTATAATGCTTGTGCTATGCGTTTATGATTCATATCCATTTACTGCCACATAAAACGTCATATTACGGTGCCAATATATTTTTTAATTGCAATGCTTTCAAAGTTTTCATTATTGATGGTAATTTTATACGCTAGATTCAACATTGAAACGTTAGCCTCCCTTGAGGCTTCAATCTGTCTAGAGTGCCCAGACAGCAACAATAATAACAACATTACATACCAACAAAATATAATACAAAATTATACAATTTATTTGTTGTAATAACAGGCGGAGTCAATGTAGTACAGCGGTAATGTGAAGAGTTGTTATTAACAACGAACGATGTTACTAGTCCCTTAACTGCCGATTCCCTAGTCTACACCAGATGAAAATGGTTACACACGCTTTCTGGTTTGGGGAGGAATTCAATATCATAGCCGAAACCATTGTTTACCTCTGACATTTTCACCTAGTAGAAATGGATTGGGCACCTATGTATACGCCCCTGAGTGTAGACATATCTCTATCTGCTAAAACGATAAGACATAATCAACCTACATTCAGGGCGAACGAAATGTGTGTAGAGCCATTCAGTTAGCACAAAGTGTCAGTTGGAGGTCTCTGTGGCTAAGTGGTTACGCCCTTACCTTGCGAGTCGAAGGTCGTGGGTTCGAATCCGGACCGCGCCGTTCTGTATACATAGCAATCCTACCACATATCTATTACGTATCTACTACATAGCAATCCTACCACATATCTATTACGTATCTACTACATAGCAATCCTACCACATATCTACTACGTATCTACTACATATCAATCCTACCACATATCTACTACGTATCTACTACATAGCAATCCTACTACATATCTACTACATAGCAATCCTACTACATATCTACTACATAACAATCCTACTACATATCTACTACATAGCAATCCTACTACATAGCAATCCTACTACATATCTACTACATAGCAATCCTACTACATATCTACTACATAGCAATCCTACTACATATCTACTACATAGCAATCTATAACAGAGAAGTAAGTTGAATACATTCGAAAATAGATGTCTGCGAAAAATAATGAACATAAAATGAGACAAATTCTGCAGAAGTGCTGAAACCAGAGAAATATTTCGTCAATTAGTAGTAACACCTTTTATAAGAAGAACAAAAGATGTAAATATGTTGGGCACACTCTAAGATGAAATGATCAAAGAATCACAACGCAGGTATTGAAGTGGGAAGTAAAGAGTTCAAGAAAGAAAGAAAGGCCCTAAGGAAACCCTGAAACTAACTTTACTGAGAGAGAGAGGCAACAAATATCGGACTCCATCTCATAGAAGAGATTAAACAAGTCGCCCATGATATATTTGTTTGTAGAAATTTCTTACAGGTCATATGTAACATATAATAGTAAGAGAGAAATATAACAATAATATATATAATAACATATAACAAAATTATTCCCGTATCAATGAGGAGGTTTTAATCAGGCCTGCACACAAAGAAACCTTATCAAAAGAATAAGAATCAGACAATCAAGGCTCTTCGGGCATATAATGCGAAGAGAAGGTTTAGAACATTTGGTGACTACAGGTACAATTCAGGGAAGGAGAGATCGTGGAAGACAGAGGGAGAAGATGTTCTATGGCCTGACATCATGGTTCGACAAAAGATTGACGTCAGAACTGAATGCATGCACCAAGCAAAGAGAGTTGTGGAGAGACATGATCGCCTACGCTGGCAGAGACGGCACTTCATTGATTGATCAAAGATTAATAAAGCAGGCACTGAAGTGGGAGGCAAAGGGTTCAAGAAAGATTGGACGACCTATGGAAACCCTGAAACGAACTTTATTGAGAGCGGCGAGAAATATCGAAATTAATTCCACAAAGGAGATGAAATCGAGTTGTCCAGGATAGTTAGCATGTGGAACTTGCAGGCTCTATGTAACTTATAACGGTACGAGAGGTATTTATATCTTGTTTTTAATGTAAATAGTAATACGGTTTCACTTCAATCGATACTGGCTTTCAAAGGTCGGTTACGAAATTAGAACCATAGAATAATATAGATATAGCCGCTGTTATTGTAGGGACACATTCTCTCTCTCTCTCTCTCTCTCTTTGTCTTTTTAACCGGATTAAGGCATAGACCCTCAACCAACCCATGCCAAGTCTTCCTATCTTTAGCTATCTCCTACATCTCGCTCCAGCTCTAATTTCTATTGTTGATCTCTGCCTCCACATCTCGTCTCCATGTATTTCTAGGCCTCCCCTTTCTTTTGCTGTCCTTGTGGCTAGTTAGGACTATAAGATTGGATCAGTTCCAATTACAGCACAGTAGCATCCTTGTTAAATCGATAATGCGTATTAGAAGATCAATAGTGTGTGATATATTTAGACTTATACACACGCGGGTAGAGAGAAAACAGAGCTGCAAAATGAACTGCAAAGTGTACTGGCTTGTCTATAAGTGGATGTCTGAGAAATAGTATTTTGAGAGAAGTCTGAAATTTAAACAATATTTGAGGGCATGTTTCATGGAAATTCTTTTTTATATATCAGAATATGTAGAGTTGAAAGCCCTATTTTATATATCAGAATATCTAGAGTTGAAAGCACTATTTTATATATCAGAATATCTAGAGTTGAACAGAATATGTAGAGTTGAACAGAATATGTAGAATTGAAAGCACTATTTTATATATCAGAATATGTAGAGTTGAAAGCACTATTTTATATATCAGAATATCTAGAGTTGAAAGCACTATTTTATAAATCAGAATATCTAGAGTTGAAAGCACTATTTTATATAACAGAATATGTAGAGTTGAACAGAATATCTAGAGTTGAAAGCACTATTTTATATAACAGAATATGTAGAGTTGAACAGAATATGTAGAGTTGAAAGCACTATTTTATATATCAGAATATGTAGAGTTGAAAGCACTATTTTATATATCAGAATATGTAGAGTTGAAAGCACTATTTTATATATCAGAATATGTAGAGTTGAAAGCACTATTTTATATATCAGAATATGTAGAGTTGAAAGCACTATTTTATATACCAGAATATGTAGAGTTGAACAGAATATGTAGAGTTGAACAGAATATGTAGTTGAACAGAATATGTAGAGTTGAACAGAATATGTAGAGTTGAACAGAATATGTAGAGTTGAACAGAATATGTAGAGTTGAAAGCACTATTTTATATAACAGAATATGTAGAGTTGAACAGAATATGTAGAGTTGAAAGCACTATTTTATATATCAGAATATCTAGTTGAACAGAATATGTAGAGTTGAACAGAATATGTAGAGTTGAACAGAATATGTAGAGTTGAAAGCACTATTTTTTATATCAGAATATGTAGAGTTGAAAGCACTATTTTATATATCAGAATATCTAGAGTTGAAAGCACTATTTTATATATCAGAATATCTAGAGTTGAAAGCACTATTTTATATATCAGAATATCTAGAGTTGAAAGCACTATTTTATATATCAGAATATCTAGAGTTGAAAGCACTATTTTATATATCAGAATATCTAGAGTTGAAAGCACTATTTTATATATCAGAATATCTAGAGTTGAAAGCACTATTTTATATATCAGAATATCTAGAGTTGAAAGCACTATTTTATATATCAGAATATCTAGAGTTGAAAGCACTATTTTATATATCAGAATATCTAGAGTTGAAAGCACTATTTTATATATCAGAATATCTAGAGTTGAAAGCACTATTTTATATATCAGAATATCTAGAGTTGAAAGCACTATTTTATATAACAGAATATCTAGAGTTGAAAGCACTATTTTATATATCAGAATATCTAGAGTTGAAAGCACTATTTTATATATCAGAATATCTAGAGTTGAAAGCACTATTTTATATAACAGAATATCTAGAGTTGAAAGCACTATTTTATATATCAGAATATCTAGAGTTGAAAGCACTATTTTATATATCAGAATATCTAGAGTTGAACAGAATATCTAGAGTTGAAAGCACTATTTTATATAACAGAATATCTAGAGTTGAAAGCACTATTTTATATATCAGAATATCTAGAGTTGAACAGAATATCTAGAGTTGAAAGCACTATTTTATATATCAGAATATCTAGAGTTGAAAGCACTATTTTATATAACAGAATATCTAGAGTTGAAAGCACTATTTTATATAACAGAATATCTAGAGTTGAAAGCACTATTTTATATAACAGAATATCTAGAGTTGAAAGCACTATTTTATATAACAGAATATCTAGAGTTGAAAGCACTATTTTATATATCAGAATATGTAGAGTTGAAAGCACTATTTTATATATCAGAATATGTAGAGTTGAAAGCACTATTTTATATATCAGAATATGTAGAGTTGAAAGCACTATTTTATATATCAGAATATGTAGAGTTGAAAGCACTATTTTATATATCAGAATATCTAGAGTTGAAAGCACTATTTTATATATCAGAATATCTAGAGTTGAAAACTATATCCTACACATTTCAAATGTTGTATTCTTCTTTTTCTTCGAACGCTTCATATCGACCACTTGTTAACAACTGTGTGATTTGTATGTAATCTGAGCCTAATAGTGATTATATGTTTGCCAGTTATGCGCCTACAAGTCCGATCTAGCACATCCGATTTCTGCGATGTTTTTTATTTACTGAGTAGCTTCCCTAGGTCCTACATCACTCGCCTGGTACTGTTCTTGGCTTCTCTTGCGGGCCCCGGCACCACACGAGCGACCTGTTGTATTCTAACAAGAATTATAAGCAAATAGCATCAACTGGATCTGTGAAATAATTTTGTTTCTATTTAATGTTTTGGTTCGTGAGGAGGATTGTTGAAAAATTGGTACCGTCATAACGGTTTGTTATGTGACTTGTCGAATTGCATGAGTTAAAGTCAAGAAAATGTCATCTACGCGAGTTAGCTCAACAGTCAAGAATAACAGAAGCAGACCTGAAATAAATTCACAGTAACATGGGATCACAGGAACCAACGCAGCACATGTGGTACAAAGAGGGCTATTTTTCTACAGCAACAAACGGAAGTAAGAAGCAATCATAAACGTTACTGTGAAAACAATCAATAAGACAATAAAAAAAAGTGATCAAGATAATCACTCTTTCTTATTACTATTTTGTTCATCTAACCACGCATGTTGCTGATGTCAACATCATGTTTCTATTGATCGTTAGGTATAGTTTTATATACGTAATTGAATTGTGTGCTTGCGTACAACCATACCCACAAACCCACACCTACTGCATATATATATATATATATATATATATATATATATATATATATATATATATATATATATATATATATATATATATATATATATATATATGTATATATATATATATATATATATATATGTATATATATATATATATATATATATAGAGAGAGAGAGAGAGAGAGAGAGAGAGTTAATAATCCGTTTTCATACCATGTGGTCTATTGGTAAAAAAAAACGGTGTTAGATTTTATCTTTGATCAACGGAACACGATGAGTGATGTACTGATTGACTGAAAATAGGACCATCATCGTTGCACTTCGGTGAATAACCATGTGTGCTCCGATCTCTTTCTTACACAGGAAGATCTCAGCGTCAGTGAACGAACTTCCAAGCACCGGCGAGGGTCTCCGGTGTAATTTAGAAGATGGTGGAAATGTTTTGTAGGGATTTTTTAATCTTACTAATGAATTTTGCCAGGGCAGCGGATTTCCAGCCTTTTCTTCTCGATTTTAAAAAGCCAAGGGTTCTTTTCAGTGCTCAACATGAACACTGAACTTTTGTTTCCTTTGTTTTACCGTTCGTATCAGATATGACTAGGAACTCGATCTCATCTACATTGAGATCAGGAATCTCTGGGAAAATATCCCGATGGCTTCACGAGGGAGCGAACAGAGCCCCTTTGGAACGAGAAGCGAGCACCTAACTTCTACGCCACATCGACCCCCTCCTTTCGTGTTTCGAGTAAGTGTGATAACTCAAACGGATGCGCTAAACATCTTCAGCCTTTTGGACGTATACAAAGACACGAAGGGCTGGAGAAGACCATCATGGAATGAGGCATTCCGGCAAAGAGAAGAAGAGGAAGACCACGGAGAAGATGGATTCAGGATGTAACTGATGGTTTGAACATGATGGCTGCAGAGGCGGGACATCTGGCCTATGAGAGAGAAACTACGAAGTACTGTTGGGGTGGCAAAGTTCTGCTCAGGATAAGCTATCTGATGATGAGTATCATGATGATGATGATTAAACATCACAAAAACTACTTTTATTTCGTAGTGGTTTTATGGTACCCAATTTTATGTTAGGCAACTTGAGAGTCATTGACATCCCTACTTCCACTGTGAAAGTTGGTCCTTGATATATAACTCCACTTTGTGGAAGTCAGCAATAAGACACGTAAATTCATCATCATCAGGTAGCTTGTCCCTTACGGAACTCAGTTCCCATAACAGCAGTCCTGAAGAACTTTCTGTTCTATACAAGTTGGCCGGCGTCAGCAGCAGTCATTCTCACATCGTCAATGACATCTTGCACCCATCATCTTCTAGGTTTCCACTCACTTTTCTTCCCGACACCATTCCCTCCAAAATGATCTTCTCTAGGCACTCATGTCGTTTGATGTGTCCGAAATCTTTAATTTTCCTTCATTTTATGCACTCTTTAATATCAAGATGTTGCAGAACAGAAGCATTTGTTCTTTTCTCTGTCCATGATATTCTAAGTACTCTTCTGTAGCATTTGCATTCAAAGGTATTACTGATCTTAAATTCCTCAATTACTCGTACATTACTTGGCTCCAAAATATATACTAAAGTTGGATTCTGGAAAGTGAAATCAGAAAGAAGTGCTGAAATCAATGAGAGAAATGCCTGGTCAATCACTAGTAACAACTGCTATAAGAAAGAAAAGATGGAGATATGCTGAGGACAAATGATCAAAGAATCACAAAGTAGACAATATAGTGTAAGACGAAGGGTTCAAGAACGCAAGGACAACATACGGAAACCTTGAAACGAACTTTACTGAGGAGAAATGAGAAATATAGAACTCAATAGATTGAACGAGTTGCCCAGGATAAGGCGGTGTGGAGAAATTGTTTGCATGCCTTATGTTATGTTAAACGATACAAGATGAATATGATAACAATCTAATATACGTACGGGAAAGATGGAAGACAATTTGAGCGCATGTTGTACAGGAAGAAAAGGAGTACAGTGAAGACAAGACAAAATGGATGTTTGTTGTACATGGTATTTCAAAAACGAGTACATGAAAACAAATATGGGTTGAACAATTAAGACAGAGAGGACAATATTAGTATCTACTGTACAAGGAAAGAAAATATTAGTATCTACTGTACAAGGAAAGAAAATATTAGTATCTAGAGTACAAGGAAAGAAAATATTAGTATCTACTGTACAAGGAAAGAAAATATGAGAATCTACTGTACATAAAAGAAAATATTAGTATCTACTGTACAAGGAAAGAAAATATTAGTATATACTGTACAACGAAAGAAAATATTAGTATCTACTGTACATAAAAGAAAATATTAGTATCTACTGTACAAGGACAGAAAATATTAGTATCTACTGTACAAGGACAGAAAATATTAGTAGCTACTGTACACTCCCCCACCACACACACACACACACACAAACACACACTTATATATAGAAGTAAATGGTAGAAGAGAAGAAGAAGAATATAATATATATATACCGTATATACTTACTAGGAGTTAGTGTAGATCACAAGATTCTCTAGTACCACACACAAGATTGAATGAAACAAACTAACCACCCAACTTCTTCTTAACATCCAGTTGCAGCTTATCCAAAGCTTCTAAATAACGCCTACTGCAGAACACAAACGCTATTAACAAACATTCAACAGCTGTATACGACCACAAGTGCTGCATGCTGCAATCACCCACAATAAACTATAACCTTATAATAACACAATGCGTCATCATTATGGAATTTATCACCTCATTTTGAGCACGGTCCTTGCATTCACTATGAATACACAGTGTTGTGTTGCCTGCTCATATGAATACACCGTGTTCTGTTGCCTGCTCATATGAATACACAGTGTTCTGTTGCCTGCTCATATGAATACACAGTGTTGTGTTGCCTGCTCATATGAATACACAGTGTTGTGTTGCCTGCTCATGTGAATACACAGTGTTGTGTTGCCTGCTCATATGAATACACAGTGTTCTGTTGCCTGCTCATGTGAATACACAGTGTTGTGTTGCCTGCTCATATGAATACACAGTGTTGTGTTGCCTGCTCATATGAATACACAGTGTTCTGTTGCCTGCTCATGTGAATACACAGTGTTGTGTTGCCTGCTCATATGAATACACAGTGTTCTGTTGCCTGCTCATATGAATACACAGTGTTCTGTTGCCTGCTCATATGAATACACAGTGTTCTGTTGCCTGCTCATGTGAATACACAGTGTTGTGTTGCCTGCTCATATGAATACACAGTGTTGTGTTGCCTGCTCATATGAATACACAGTGTTCTGTTGCCTGCTCATATGAATACACAGTGTTCTGTTGCCTGCTCATATGAATACACAGTGTTCTGTTGCCTGCTCATATGAATACACAGTGTTCTGTTGCCTGCTCATATGAATACACAGTGTTCTGTTGCCTGCTCATATGAATACACAGTGTTGTGTTGCCTGCTAATATGAATACACAGTGTTCTGTTGCCTGCTCATGTGAATACACAGTGTTGTGTTGCCTGCTCATAGGAATACAGTGTTCTGTTGCCTGCTCATATGAATAAACAGCGTTGTGTTGCATGCACATATGAATACACAATGTTCTGTTGCATGCTCACGGGAAGGTGATTCACTGGGTAAGACTAGCGTTGACCTATGATGTTGTGCACACAGGGGGATGCTAATTAGTATTTCAAATTGTATTCCAATTTCAACTGTTAGCGTTGCTTAAGCGGTAGTAAGCTTGATCACAGCAAACTCTAACTGGGCCTGATAACTGACGGGAAAATCCCTAACCTAGTTTAAGTTGGGGGCTGCAATATATATAAACTTGATAGAATACTGCAAGCTTTTTTGCCATTTTACTCATTTCTGTGAGCCTATGGTTATTTATTGGTGAAAAATATTCATAATATTGATATTCCTTATTGTTAAACTTGAACTGTTGCATAATATAACTTCGATTTAGCATTTTGTGTTGATTTTAAAATGAATTCGTCTATATACAACAATACTGGAATGCTTGATCACGTTGTGTAGTTGTGGTCTGATTTCCCATAATTCTTACTCGAGTCCGCAGGCCCATAAGTTTATAGTGGGCTCTGGCTTGATTCACAGCCCAAGCGTACCTAGTTCAAACTCCGCGGCAGGCAGTTTGGGAGCAAATTCGTTTCCGTGGGACTTTTACGAAAGTTAAAAATAGACTTCACCGTTCAGAAAGCAATAGCAAACTACTGAACAGTAAGTAGTGCCTAGAAAATCAACGACTCGTTTACTGTGGTTGATGGATACGTCCTGTAAAGGATATGTCACGATTTTCATTCATAGACTTAACCCTTTCGCTTCTGTTTTTAAATTTTAAAAATTTTAAAGAGTGGGGGTTTAAAGCCGAAATATAGCCCACCTGCCCAGCGTGTTCGTAGCGCGTTGGACGACGGGTGGCAAGCCCCTTGTGAGTGCGTTTCAAGTCCGCGGGCTGGAAGAAAAGCCACAGGTTCTCCAGATTAACGGTGTTCGTGGCACCGAACTGAAGGGTTACTATATCCATGGCACCGAGTCGAAGAGCTAAAAGCTCGTGCTTCTGGATCGGTTGGGGAAGGGGGTGGGGAGGTGCCAAAATATTGACTTAATTACACAGGGTTTTACACCATATGACTCGGTTCCTCTCCGCAGAAATTGCACGCCACCTGCGGAGAGTATTGCACAAAGCCTGAACTCCGTAGCTCCGGCAACAATCATTGGGGTCTCTGGTATAAACTCCTGAACAGAACGGCGCGGTCCGGATTCGAGCCCACGACTTTCGACTCGCAAGGCAAGGGCTTAACCACTTAGCTTGGATGAAATCGGATGCATGTGTCCTAACTCGCAAGGCAAGGGCTTAACCACTTAACTTGGATGAAATCGGATGCACGTGTCCTAAACTTGTAGAAGTCTATGCGTTTAGGGGCCTACCAAACCAATGTGCAACGTATACACGTTCTTGACAAAGATCAAACATATCACAAAGAGTGATTAAAATTGGTCGTAAAGAACGAACGCAAAGAAAAAGAAGACCAGTTAACCCCAGAGGTCCCCCATCCCCAGAGATCGCTCCTGTGAGCGGATATAGTGGCTTGTAATACTTTCTAATAAATGTATTGCCATTATACTGCTATATAAATGTGTCTGGATGTAAACAAACAATAATTATGGAGTGAAAGTGTTAAGATTGATCGACATACGAAGTGCTATTATTTTTGTCATTATTATTATTATTAGTGTGTGCACGTCTGTGTGTCACTCTCATCCTTCAATGCTGCTTATAATTTTTATTTTTTAATTAAAACTGTTGCTGTTACCTGTAATATCGCTTTTTAGAGCGGTGTATGACAGGACTATGTCGATATTATACAGGGTGTTCAAGATAAAAGCAGCCTGTGAATGGAGCTAATCTGGCATTTATGTATGAAAATGAGAAGGTTCCGTTATGACGTAGTATAGGTCAAGGTTGTGTGACGGTGTGTAATTGTAGTGCGGGAAGGGGAGATGAACAAATGTGACGTAGGACGAGCAAGTCAGAACCGGTTTAAATAGTAAATAAACACCACTCACTGTGTAACTGGCAACTTTCGATTTGTCAATGGGACTGCATTTATCTTGAACACCCTGTAGTTGTATAGCTGAAATACCTCGGAGTCGTGGTAACATCAGATGGCAGATGCCGATCAGAAATAAAAAGCAGAATAGGGAAAGTGAAAACATCGTTCATGAAAATGAGAAGCATTATATGCAACAAGTCTTTGTCAGTTGAGGTCAGAATGCGAATTATTCAGTGCTACATAGAACCAATACTGACATACGGATGTGAGTTATTCAGTGCTACGTAGAAGCAATACTGACATACGGATGTGAGTTATTCAGTGCTACGTAGAAGCAATACTGACATACGGATGTGAATTATTCAGTGCTACATAGAACCAATACTGACATACGGATGCGAGTCATGGACAATAAACAAACAGAAAAATCTCTGGAGGCCACAGAAATGTGGTTTTACAGAAGAATGATGAAAATCTCATGGACTGCTAAAATGACTAATGTTGAGGTGTTGAATGAGATCAAGACACAGAGAAAACTTATTATCAATATAAGAAAGAGGCAGTCATCATGTGATGAGAAGGAAAGGTTTAGAACATATTGTAACAACTGGTAAAATCGAGGGTAGACGAGACAGAGGAAGACAGAGAGAGACAATTTTGGATATCCTGACTTCATGGCACAGTAGAGCGTCAACATCTGAGTTTATAGCAAACATCAAAGATAGAGATTTGTGAAGATCCATGATCGCCTACGCCAGCCGGCAAGGCACCTGATGATGATAGTTGAAATATTAAATTCATCAGGCGCTCGTCCTCCTGTCATACACTGCCCTAAAAAGCGGTACGACAGGCAGTTGTAGGACAGGGGGTACATGAATATGTGAAATTTAATGGCCACATGGCTAGTGTAGTCGCAGAGAAGTACTGTTGTAATTTTGTACTGTTCAGTACAAGTACTGTTCTAATTGTGTACTGTTCAGTACAAGTACTGTTGTAATTGTGTACTGTTCAGTACAAGTACTGTTCTAATTTCGAGGCTGAGGCCATTGCCATTGAAGCCTCATTGCGCCATCTTACAAACATATTCCAGCTCCATCCTGAAAAAAACCCCAGCACACAGTTATCTTTACTGATGGCAAGTCAGTGCTACAGGCATTAGAAAATGCAAATCCTGAGAGCTCTGCAAGCCAGTCCCTGGCTCTATCCATCAGTTCATTCATCAACATCTTTGCCGTCAAGCTTACCTTACAGTGGATACCAGGACACAGTAAAATACAGGGAAATGAAAGAGCAGACATCCTTGCAAAGGTAGGAGCAAATAGTCAACAACATGACAGACCAATAACAATGCAGACTGCTAAACAAATAATAAGAAGTAATAAAAAAGGAGGAGTGGCTGAATGAATGGGCAAAACAGGCAGATCCCTCTTTAAACACATGACCACCTCCAAATCCAAAAGATGCCATAAATCAACTCACACAACACGAACAAGTCAATATTTTTCGCCTTAGGACACAACATGTGCCACTGAATGCTCACCTACATCACATCCAACCAAAGATTGTCCCACAATGTCAACTGTATGACTATTCACAAGAAACTGTCGCACACCATCTCTTCCAATGCCCTGCACTCAGTGACCTATGCCACAAGTACCTACCACCATACCCAGATGTTGAAAACACTCTCTATGCTAACACTCCAACAGTACAACTCAGACAGACCTGTAAATTCACTGCCATGGCTACAAGTCGAAGGGCAAATGCTCAGATGATTGCTGGATCGGAAATGTAAAGTAAAGTAGGATGTGTGTCAGTACTCATAAAACTGCAACTATTAGTTCCTTCTTCTTCTCTTGTCTTCACACTGCTACCGGGTTGTTGCCCAGTGTCGTCACACTGCTACCGGGTTGTTGCCCAGTGTCGTCACACTGCTACCGGGTTGTTGCCCAGTGTCGTCACACTGCTACCGGGTTGTTGTCCAGTGTCGTGGTTTTCTGTTTTGTCTTGCGCTATTCTGGTGGCTTGGGTGATTTTTATTTATGCTCTTTTACAGGATTCTACTATGCCATCTAACCATCTTTTCGTGGTCTTCCTCTCGTCTTCTTTCCTGATGTTCTGTTCTTCTTCTTCTTTGTGTTCGTTCTTTACGACCAATTGTAATCACTCTTTGTGATATGTTTGATCTTTGCCAAGAACGTGTAAACGTTGCACTGATGTTCTGTTGTATACTGTGGAGTTTGGTCGCATTTTTATTAAGTGGCCAAACCACTTCATTCTTTGTTTCTCAATGTAATTCAAGCAGGGTTCTTACCAACTTTCTTTCTTACACTGATGTTGGTGACTGTCTTTCTGGTGTTGTTGGTAACTTTTCGCAGGCAGCGCATTTTACATGTAGTTATTTTTTGTGACTGCGCTTTGCTGATTGTCCATGTTTGGCTCTGGTAACACAAAGTAGATATGAAAACGCTGTTGATCATCTGTTGCTTAGCCGTCACTGAAATTTTTGGGTGCCTTAACAATGGTGCTAGCTGAAATATTGATTCTCCATTCTAATGTTTAGTTAGTATCACACTGGTTTCTTACCAATCACAGAGGGCTCATGTAGATTGCCCAATATGTACAGATGGGCTACTGGAATGATTTAACAAACAGAATACCCAACTATATAGTACCATACCTACTGAGTTATACTGTATCATGTCAGATCTGTCTTTCTTTCTTTTTTTTCTCTAATTCTGTTTTGCCTCACCGCGTCAGGATAAGAAGGGCTTTCGTGTGAGCGTTAATAAACAGTGTCTTTTGTCGCCTCTGTTATCTCTGAGGTCCATCTTTTCCGAGGCCGGCCTTTTGCTTTGTATCCGCTGTATCGGAGTAATGTTGTTATTTTAGGCGCACTGTCTGTTGGTAATCTGTTTATGTAGTGGAACCATTTAATTTGTTCTTTCTTGATGACGTTCAGTACTGATGTTGTACCTACTTTTTTCTCCTGATGTAGCATGTAGCATGTCTGGTTGGTAATATTGAAGGCAGTCAGACTGACAAATGTTACTACATACATATCAAACAAATGCTTTGTCCTTTATTTTTGAAACTACTTATTAATATTTTTATTATTGCTACTACTATTAATATTATTAATATTATTATTAATACTACTAGAGTATTATTATTATTACTATTATAGCACACCCTTGCGTACTTCTCACATAAATTTCATATTAGAGTTCATCAGTTTCCAATTAGAATTTACTATCCGCCTTCAGTAACTGTAGTTGGAGTTCTGGATGAGCGCTTGATGAGAAGGGTGTGGTAAACTACTTCATATATCAGCAATAATACAGAAAAGAAACATTCATACTTGACCGCATTATTTAATTAGTATGTACTTTGCAACATAATCAACTCACATAAAGACAATGTATGTATATATATATATACACATCCTAATGAGAGAGAGAGAGAGAGAGAGAGAGAGAGAAAGATAGAGAGATGGGGAAGAAAAGGAGATTCGATAGATATATACGAGGGTGCATTGAAAAGTAATGCCTCCAAGTCCATAACTTTGTTAATAGTGTTCGGAGGCAATTGACACCGATATCAGAATAAAGTATATGTAAGTGTGTTTTCAGGACAGTAAGTGTCAAGTGTCTGGAATGTTGCGCATGCACACAACATTATCCAAGATGGCGTCAT